>JAVDOI010000008.1:15083673-15683673 GCA_032191485.1 Leptoclinus maculatus
TGTATGAATAAAGGTAAAATAAATAGAATACATCAATAGATAATATAATGAGCATGTACAGTAGTATATAGTATAGTGTACTGTATGTGTCTATACCATCAGTTGTTAATCATCCTTTGAATGTGTGTGGACTTTCTCTGGTACAAAAGTGCAGCATTCTTCCTCCGTGTGCACACACCACACACACACACACACACACACACACACACACACCCACACACACACACACACACACACACACACACACACACACACACACACACACACACACACACACACACACACACACAAACAACCCTGCTATACTGAAGGCTAATTGTTTACATGTGGTGTAGATTGCGTTCTCTAATTAAGAATGTGATTCACACTCCTGGATAGAGGGTTGACTCCATAGTGGTAACCACACCACAAAACAGCCCTGTTTTCTCTGCTGCTTCAATACCCATTTACAACACTGGAAGTACCATTCGTGGCATAAACTGGCCACATGTGTGTCAGTGACAAATCTGTCGACAGCAACTTCAGCATATAAAATGTTTACCTAACCTCTGCTCTAAACCACATTAATTTACTGTAGAGCATGAATGTCACAGTTGGCCCAGTTACAGCTGTGGAAGCGACTGCTACCCGTGCGTCCTGGTATTTTTCTGGGGACATCGGGTTCAGACAAAGCTTTTTCTCGGGGAAGCAGCAACACACGATGCGACAGCCAAAGTCACATTGTGATGTGTCTTTCTGTGTTTTTATGATTTCACTTTTGTGAGGAAGTGAGTCAGATTACTTTTTTACCATCACTGGATACTCCTTACCAGGAATCAATTAAAGTCATGTTTCAGTCATGTTTGCTTCAGCGCTAAATCTTTTGTGTGCTCTGACGACTTCCCGAGCAGTCAACCATTAACACTGGTGGTCTCGGTAATCTGTAGTGCTGACTCTAAAAAACCTCAATGACAAGTTTAATTGATCTAAAACATTTAAAAAACATTTAAACAGCGACAAGTATAGTGACAGCAAAATACTAGGATTGTACTGAAATTAAATTGAGGTTAACTACAGTTATAAGTCGTATTAAGGCCTATTCCACAGGGGTTTTCTTGACTCTTAAAATGCTAGTTAGTTTCCTAACAGATGCATAAAGATGTTGCTTACCCTATTATGTTTCTTACCAGTTTGAAGCTCATCCAGGCTCCAACCCAGTTTAGATTTGATGAAAAAAATGCAAGGAAGCTAATGTTAGATGCTACAAATTGTACATGCAAAACAGCAGAAGTAAGAAGCATTTTTCTCTATAGTATAATTCATAATGTGACACTTTTTAAAGCAACATTTAGGATGCTTTTACTTCAAAGTTCCTGAATAAATCACATTTAAAACAGATACAACAAACAAAACACTACAGTAAACTCAAATGTATTGATTCAAAGTAAGCACAAGGGTAAAATTCTTGAAAAATATCTGCATCCCTAGAACCTGGTCCAGCCTGACGCACTGTACTCTACTGCACTTACCAATTGGAGAAAGACTTCTCAGTGCGCTCTGAACAACACATTCACTTCCCACCTTCCATCTCGAAAGACTTCTCTTTGTCTTTTGAAACACTCCTCCCACAGGATGATTTACCCTTTGTACTCATTGTGATTGCTTTGAAAAACAAATAAAAAGAAACCATGCATAGTTTGTAGCAAAACTCACAGAATATTTGTTGTTGCCACCACTAGGGAACCAACATCATGTCTGGCCTGGGCGTGAACCGCATTACTGGATTTGGGTTACCGTATTTTCCGCACTATAAGGCGCACTTAAAAGCCTTTAATTTTCTCAAAAAACGACAGTGCGCCTTATAATCCGGAGCGCCTTATATATGGATTAATTCTGGTTGTGTTTACTGACCTCGAAGCGATTTTGTGTGGTACACGGCGCTCTGTCAAAATGTTTTAGTACGACTTTGGTAAACTACAAAGCCGCACCGCTTGCAGCATTACGGCTACCGTAGTCAGGAGTCTCACCGGTAGTTCTGGACGAGGTGTAAGCATAAGCATGCATAAGTATCATAGCTCGCTGTGTGAGTCACGCAGACTCCACTAACTGTGTGTTTACATGTCTGTAATCATAAAGCTACAGCTGTCTCAGAACGCTGCCGTTAGCAGACGTGCTAACTAACGAGCTAACAAGCTAGGGGTAATCTGCCTCTATCTCTCAAGACACCTGCCCAGCTGTTCACTTGTTCTCACAACACAACTCAGTTTCTCACTGATGGCCATTATTTATTCTGTGTGTTTACATGTCTGTAATCATAAAGCTACAGCTGTCTCAGAACGCTGCCGTTAGCAGACGTGCTAACTAACGAGCTAACAAGCTACACTACACAATGTAAACAGTCCGTCCCCCAGATCGTCACATGATGAACTGTAAGCTCGTCATAAGCTCGTCATATGCATCACATCTCGCTGTGTGAGTCTCGTACTATCTCGTGAGAATACGGACACGGAAGTGGAGAATCTACAGATTTCTTCAGAGCGCCCGCGCCTTATAGTCTGGTGCGCTTTATATATGAAAAAAGATCGAAAATAGACCATTCATTGACAGTGCGCCTTATAATCCAGTGCGCCCTATAGTGCGGAAAATACGGTACTTAGCATGCTTGCTGGGTGGTGCATCAAATCTGTGATTAATGGAGGTCTATGCCGAGGTATACAAATACTTACCTTGATCATAACCCATATACTGTCAATCTGCATATGATTGGCCTCCCTAGATCTCAGGCCGGTGCGGCTAAATTTCCCGTAAACCCCGACTCTCCTCTAGTGGTTGGTGACATATTAGGCAGATGGAGCCAATCCCTGAACACACTGGGCAGGAGGCAAAGTACAGAGATTTGCACAGATTGAAGATTGGTCTATTACACAGCCAGAGGAAAAGATAAAGGACTTCTCTGACATTCTGGTGACAAAAAAACAGCTGGTTATGCTTTTTAAACTGAAAACACATGTCTTGAGGAACTACTTACGTCAAGCACAAACATCTAAACGTTCCTCAGAGAGATGGAGCATGGAGCAAAGCAAACGTGGTCATGAGTATGTGCTTGTGACGGATCCCTTCAGATGTTTTGAGCAATCTTACCGGTTCAAAATTAAATCTGGGAAGACTGTTACAGAGAAGATCTTCACACACACATCCCACTGTTTTCCACACTATTTTAGGATTTTGTTTTGTGTCATAATCAGGGCTGGAATTTTAAAACAGTCTCTTCAAAAACGTGTCCACTGATAACTTCATACACCACCCACAATACAACTGTGTGGAGAGAGTGCTTGACTGGAGTGGCCCATGTAATACATGCTTACAATTGCACAAGGCATGACACCACATTGTTAGCCATTTCTCCTGTTGTATAAACTAAACGACACCCTGTTAGTACATCAAAATGAGCAAAATGAGACACATCAGCTGTTCGGATACAATTGCAGACAATAAGGTGTCAGGGCACCCTTGGCCTTCACCTAATGTCACCCAAAGAGATGCATAAAAAAAGAAAAAGAAACATAAAACGTCTACAAAGAGACCAAAACAACTTCAAACAGATGCAAAACAGAGACTCACAATGCCGAAGAAAAGGGGCAAAACAATCACAAAAAGACACAAAAATGACTACAAAACGGCAACAATTGGGAAATTTCATCTTTACACCTTTACCTGTAAATATCCCATCTCATGGTAGTCTTACTAAAGTTGAAATGCAGATTGAGTTCTCAAAGATAGACTTCTTATCTGGCCTTGTTTAAATAAATGGGGGAACAAAGAAAATGCCATAATAAGCTATTCAGGTCTTCTCACTGTTGAGACCAGTTACACAGACAGACATCTTTAAGAATTTGATGATTGAAGTTGTGCAGGCACGAGACCAAGTTCAACAATTTTAGAAAAAAACAAACAAATTTAGGTTTGATTCAGTTAAGATATACAGGTAACAACTTTGTATGGTCCAGACTCATATCACACATGCAGCATCAATACCTTCTGTATTGCCTGGTCCTCTGAGATTTTGATTAATGCTATATCTTGAAAAGCAAGTATGTGGAACCTGCATGAAAGATGAGAGGCACATTGTTCCTCCCCCATGAATAGATGATGTTTCTTCAACAAAAAATTTGTTTGACATTGAAACACTATGATGGAAAGTAATAGTGTTGTGTTTGGGGTGATGGATGGGTGTTTACATCTGCCTTAAACTCTGCTGACTTTGGTTCAATATCCAGCCTTTCCAGGAAGAATTTTACTAAAAGAAGTTTTCATTTTTAGGCAAAAGTTGGTCTTTTTAATCCATGACCAATGGCTTTCCCAAACCTAAAATAAACAGTAATGTTGCTGAACCTCAAACGTAGATATTTTATTGCTTTAACCTTACCCCTAACTCTAAGTTGTTTTAACTGGTTACCATTATTTCACCTGTATGTCATCTACAGTGTATGACACAGTGACATATTCAATGTAATGTTCACAGCTCATAAACTGTGTTCCAGTTTGTGCTCACACCATGAAATCTAATGGCACTGTGTTGAACAGACACACTTCAGTGTATCTAATGTCAACTGTGTTGTCATAGTGGTAAAATGTTAACCACCTATTCAAATGAAGAGGGAGGAAAAAAAGCCCCTCAAGATAAAGCACGTACGCCTCACTATACTGCATAAGCCGTTAAAACTCTGTGCTCAATATAGATTATTTCCCCACAACTTGTCCTGTCGTTCAAAAGAAAATCTGTCAGAGCCGTAAAACTTTGTTTGCTGAACAAAATGTTTGCATTCATCTAGCTGTCTTCATTTCTCTTCAGTGTTGTATTCTGTGGCACTTGATCAAACCAAGTTTCTGGACACAGTTTTACCCTCTGGACAAAACAGTCACACTCGAGGAAAACTACAAACAGCAGCAGCAGTACTAAAATCATGCCTTGCCATGTCTACAGAAAAATATGTTTGTTTTTGTTCAAACAAAAGTGAGTCATCGCACATGCTACTTATTTATTTACCGAACAGCAGCAGTAGATTTGTCACTTCTACTATGTTGCTTGGGGGCTTTTGACCCTTTATACTGCATGACAGTAAAACAGTAAAAGTTAAATAGTCTCTGTATCTGTTAGCATGTGTGAGTGTCTTGTTAAAATCATGCTGTGCTGATTTGAGGCCTGATCTGCTGTCGTTTGAGCCTCAGTTTCCTGGAGAAAGTCCCAGGGGGAAGTTTGATCAGCTTCACTGAACCCTGTAAATGGACACTAAGAGTTTAAGTATAAAAACACCATCCATTTTTAGAAGTCAGTGGGCACACATCGCTCTGCATGTAGGAACTGTATCTGTAAAGAGGAGAGGGGTTTTATCAAACATATTAATCACATATATTCATGGTAGATAGACAAACACAGGCAGGCACACATTCAGGTAGACGTTCACAGGAGAAGATACATGCACTCACTGTCTATTGTGTGAGTGCACACATTACTGAATGATTGACTTAATCACCATCATTATCACCTTTGGGCTGTTAGACCTGCCACTGAAATCACTGGCTTTGTTTTCACCGGCCTTACTACAACTAATTTAAAACAGCCTTTTGGTAAATGTTTTTACATCTTCAGAGCGTTGCAGAGCTACTCTACTTTTAAAACTAGAGTCTATTCCATAATTGTTCTGAGGAAAATAAATTTTGAATGCACAGTGAAGACACTGCCAAGATAAGACCCGCTTCCAGTAACAAATCAAACATATCAGATCATTTTCTCCTCCTTGACAACCAACAGTGTGGCAATGCTATGAACACACACACACACACACACACAGACACCACTACATTTATCCTTATAAGAAATGTAGAAATCTTTTAATCAAATTCTGATCTGACTGAGATTACAAACCCCTCGTAAAGTAACCTTTCAGGACTTAAGGCACTATTTGGAGCGACCGATTGCGCAAACGGCTTTATCTCACTCTCGATGACACGCTAGATTAGATAGGGAGCTTTAAGCCGCAAATTGTCGTGTGCAAGTAGCTGGCAATATTAAATAATATGAGTCAGATGGGTGTTGAGAAAACCACCTCTAGAGTCCTCACCGTTTCTCACGACTCCACCTTACAGCTTTGGATGTCATGCTGTTTTTATAGTATACCTCAGCCAGACCTGTGGTTGCACTTAAATATTAAAAATCCTTCCTGTTCTCCATGATTGACTGAAGCTTAAATTCCTCCTGTGTGTGTCTGAACTACACCTAGAAGTTTGGAAATAACCTCTGCATAAGAACAAGTAAATACTAGGGAATCAACTAAAGTTGAACACACATCCTATTATGCTAAATTGTTCCCTCCACTAATGTATGAATACCTCGATGTTCAGCAAATAGAAACTAAAGTAATTAGATCCACAATTGTTTTTCATTACAAGCTTGTCTACAAATACATGTGTTCATCATGTGTTTATTGAAGTGGCTCACCTTATTGCACAATAACTACACAAGAGCTATCCTGACTTATATGAGTTTTGTGAGAATATTAGTCACAAAATCATATATCATATAGTATCTACAATATATAAGCAGTGCCTATATCAATAGCTTCTGCACTGTAACCTGCGAGAATGAGGTACAAATGGTGGCTTAATGTGGAAGAGGATTTACATGTTTAAATGTTTTATAGCCCTGTAAACCTCTGTATGCATGACTTGGGACATGGTCTCACTTTTAGGATATTGCTAACCACTGATGTTTACTTAATATTTTGTAATCTAGTATGCACTCCAGACAAAGCAGGCTGCCAGAGACAGACAGATTTGGTGCTAATCATCTTGTCAGTTGTTGGATAAAGCGATTAAAGGAACAGTCTCCCTTGTCAGACTGTCTTGTGTGAGCATGTGCTGATCATCTTTAGGGCCCGTTACTATAGCAACATAATATATACTTGTAGTTCACATTCTTATAAAATATATAAAATGAAAACAAGATAATTTTGCAATATTTGTATCCAGCGTTTTTTTGTTCAAGTCCAATCTTTGTTTAGCACATGGAATATCTATTTATTGTTATGGTTCTTTTGGTTATTTGATTCAGCCAATTAGTCATTTCTGGTCATCGTAACAGTCCGTTAAACGCAGCCCACGCACAGTTTGATGGAATTAACAGAAAATAGGATGATGGAAAACTTTGAATGGTACTTTCATGTCACTGTGGACAAGTTTGTCTTTTTGAGAATTCCCCTCGCTCCCTTGAACACGTTGTGAAAGTGGTTTGGTTGCCGTTTGAAAGCTTCCCGGTCTTCTACATTAGGGTCTTGGCAGCACGGCCTGTTTGTCTCATGCTGAGTCTTTGGAGGGGGACCGAATGACTGATTTCAACATCAATGTCTGACACAAAAACACAAACACATGTTGAACCACTTCTCACATTCTAACTGCAAGGTGACCTCGGCTTACCTTTGAGTTTACGTCTTTACAACCATGTAAAATACTCCATTAAGGTACTGTTAAGTTTTCCCTTCATACTTTTACTTAAAATGCAAAAGTATTAGCAGCAAAAGTTAACATGCTCGTTAGGCGGGAAAATGGTTTGATTATTATTAATATATCACTGTGAAAGCAGCATTTCATATACTGTTGGGTAGTTTTATTTATAACAAAGCATGATCATCAGTTTTCTAGGCCTATATGGAAAAGTAACTGGTAATGTAGTGGCAAAGAATTTCAAAATAGCAGATGAATGGAGAAAAGTACAGCACAGTACTCTTGTGTTTGTGTGTGTGTGTGTGTGTGTGTGTGTGTGTGTGTGTGTGTGTGTGTGTGTGTGTGTGTGTGTGTGTGTGTGTGTGTGTGTGTGTGTGTGTGTGTGGACAATGGGAGGAAATGTATATGATCTGTATTGAATAGACGTCAGTGAATTACTTAAACAAAATAAAAAAATATAAAATGCACCTGCTGTATCAATCTAAGGCTGGAGATATACTTGCTTCTTACTACGCATTTGCGAGAGCATGACATTGATTGTGGACGTCCTAATAAACTCGACGCAAATGCGTTGCTAAAAAGCAAGTATATCTCCAGCCATAATGACAACGAGTGGTAGCAGCAGAGGAAAGCAAGAACAGATTTTTCCTTTCCTTTCTCCCAAAATACAAGACTTTAAAAGGACAAGATACTGCACATACACCTCTTGATGTTCAATGACTTAGGCCGCTCTGTGATTTCTCAGAATAAGAAAAATACAACTTTAATAGGAGGTTGCTAGAAGTCCTTGGACTCAAACAGAGATTCTTATTTTTATGACTTTTTCTTCATGGCATAAATCACTGACACAGAAAATTTAATTTGTGGTGGATGACTTATGGAATGACAACAGACGGCTGGAGTGACTTTTGAAGGCTGAGGTTGGAGCCACTATTGTTGCTTTAGGCACAGCTAAGTATTGCATGTGTGTGTGTTAAAGTGTGTGTGGGTGTGTCTTAAACATGGATTTGATATTCTCTGTCTGGATTCAGAGTACACACAGCAGCCGTAATCATGTATTTCATGTATGTAGCACAAGTAACGCAAACAATGTTTACCTCTGTATTGACTGCTTCAGTTTTTTGTATGAAAATGAACTACTGTATATCTACACTGGCAGTAAACTGCAGCAGCTTGTATTACAGTCTGTACCATGATGTGTGGGCTAGGATCATGGTGTGTGGCTTCAAACTGGGAAGTGCGGTTTTAAGGGCTGCTTGAAATATGGGTCCACATGTGAACGTTTGCAAAAAAAGACCTACTATGCCCTTTGCGCTCACATTCATCCTGTCAATCTTACCAAAAGGTGAATTGTTCAACTGTGACAAGAGGAAGGGTGGAGATGCACATTCTTGAGGGTGTATTGCATATTGATTCCTATTGAAATTTGTTTAAAAAGTTATTGAAGCAGTTACTGAGAGGCACAGTCATGTTACTAACCTGACTGGTTTGAAAAAGTATAGGGACCAGATACGCAAAAGATCTTAACTTGAATTTCCTCGAGAGGGCTGCTCAGATGTCCATCGAGTTGGAGATATGGACAAGCCTATACACAATGGACTCATCAAATACACTTCTCTACAAGAGAGTGAATTAGTTTGAAACTCACCGGTCAAAAAGGAACCACTTATTGTGTTTTCTTTTGGTTTGCAGGATTATCCTTGTGTTATGTTTGGGGCTCAGGGAATTTGGTTCTGCTCTGTGTCCGAGATTTTTTTCATACAAAATCTTTTTTTAGGATCAGATAACATTGATCTTCTTTTTCTTTGCCTAATATATCTTTCTTTATGTTTTTCCTTATATTCTGGTTGAGGTGGGGAAACGTTCTCTTGACTGCGGAGAGAAGAAATGGCATAAATCAGCATTAAGTTATCCCATGTGTCAGAAAATAAATCCAGCCTCATATGCAGACAATAATACATGTGAACATGCACACACAGCTTTGCAAACAACGCAGGAATCCACATGTATAAACTCTAGTTCAGGGAACTTGATCATACAGCACTGGAGAAGATTCACAATTATGAGGTCTACCATCTAAAATGTTTCCAAAAAGGATTTGAATCTTAAATGTTTAAAACATAAGTCACTTTGAAGGAGAGTATGCACTTTAAGAACTTGACAGAACCAATTAAAGGTAAGACATTCTGCAGACATCATGTGATGAGCATCCACTAACTCGTCATCTTTTCCCCCTGTCTCTTTCCTCCTGTGTTTCCATGTCTCCATTCCCACTATATGTTTTCTATTACTGGTCTACTGAAATTTCATGAGCTTAATGACCAAAAATTAAGGATTATGTGAAGCAGGCACAACGAACTGCTGTAGTTTAACACTGAAATAGTGCCATGGAAAGTATAAGTGTGTGCATATAAATTCCTTTTCAACTCAGACATGGGTTTGTGCTAAAGTCATGCTTCCTCAGTTTCAAGGAAAATGTTTAAATTGTACTCACATCTGCACATGAAAAGCAGGTAGACAAAAACAGGATTCTCATTTCTAGTCAGTGACTGTTAATTGAATTGCCGACTGAAATGAAAACCGTCTGGCATATTGTATCCCTGTTTGTTGCTCAGTGGAGCATGAGGCAAAAAAAGTTCAACTTCTGAATATAAAATTCACAAACAAATTGCCCGGCTGTTTCGTTGATTTTCCGCATCCATCGGCCGAAAGAGCAAGCACACTCGCGTTTTCTTTAACCTCGCCGACCAGCCCTCGGATCAGCCTCCTTTAGACTCACTGACATTTACAGAGGGAGGAAAACAACTCTGCATTGGGCTATTAGTTTACAACTTTTAGTACCAAATGATTAAAATAATGTCTATTCAAGTGCTCCTGCTAGGGAGTTGGTTTACCTAAAAAAAAAAAGAAGATCTGCTGAGTTAGAGACGTCTCTTTCTCAGTTGAAATCTATGGGAAAAAGTGTTTTTGGGCCCCATTGGCATCAAGTTACGGACACAGAAATTGTAATTCCATCGTTTAGCCACTATGTAAACTTTGCTTCAAAGACCGGTGCTCTTCCTGGGGGCTTGCTTTATCCATGATATCATGCTAGATTGATAGAAACATTGATGTTAAAGCTACATGTCTTCATCAAATGACTCTTTCTCAATCTATAGCTAGCTAACTGCTTCATGTGCTCGGCATAAGTAAGTCAATTATATATTTCAAAACGCATACTGGATCCAACAACAACGCATTAGGTCTTTACAAACAGAAATTATCTAAGTGTTAATGTTGCAGCGGGGAAGTGAGATCCGATCGCCATTGATCACTCGAGACGCATGTGGAGACACTTTCTAATACCAGGTGTGAACTGACGTACTTAGAACTATTCACTGTGTTGACGCCAGGTCTGAACGGGGCCAGTGCTGCAGCTGAGGGTGTCGTCTTCAGTTCATTTTCCCTGGCTCAGGGTCCTGATGGTGAATCAACATTTCTCCAGAGATTGATGGGCTTGGTAGGTAATCACAGACAGCTTGGGCAATTATTGTGATGTGCTCATCTCATCTGTGCTCTTTGCTGTCCTCTTTCCATCATCCTGCTGGATCAGATTTCAGATTCCTCCTCCTGGACTAACTTGTGCTCATCTTTGCATTCAATGTCGTTAAATTGTGTGACTGCAACACTGCGAGGGCAGCTCTCTCCAGAGCCCGCTGGCCCCACCCACCAGCACCTAAAGACCCGGGAAATAACTTGTAGAACGTGCAACAAACTGCATATTCAGTCTAAGACTACATACAGAGGCTGAGCTTGTCTGCTGTTAAGAATTGAAGAAAAAAATTAATGATTACATTTTAAATTTTAGAAAAGCTCACCCTTAAATTAACCTCCCCACAAACACATCTTTCCGTCTCTCTGTGCATATTTCAGCCTCTGCGCGTTTCCCACCGCACCTAAATAGAGGTGACATCTCTAATTACATTTCACTTAATTCTCACTCGTTCTCTCTCCATCTTTCTGTCCATCTTCTCCCTCCACCCAAACAGTGATGACAGCAAGTCACTTACAGATGAAAGCTTGCTTATATTCTGTTTCCCCCGGGCATATGGTGGAACATATGATACGGCAAATAGCAGGAAGGGAGGGGTAAGGCAGGAAAATGAGAAGCGGATTGGGATGGATGATTGATTTTATGGAACATTGGAGCCGTCGTATAAATGTTCATTCATGCTGTCGGCTCTGGGTTTAAGATTATACTGCTGTCTGTTAGGATCCTGGACAATTTAGCTCCCTCGGAATACTTACTGTTCCTCTTAAAATAATCATTACAAACAGCAGATTCCAGGTCACCAGCTTTGCCTTATTTGGGCAACATTTTAAGTGGAAATAAAGAGGGCCGGTAGAATCAGGAGCTGCCCTTGTAAAGTGTTTTATTAATTATTAATATTATATTATTCAAACGAGTGTTTCTTAATGACTTAATATGAAAACTATAAATAAGTCTTGCAGAGAATAAAAAGTCCAACAACTTTAGTTTTCAGGAGATTTTCATATCCTCAAATGTGTCGTATTTTACACAAAGGCGTGTGCTGTTTGACGCAGAAACATCTTGAGCTACTTTTCACCACAACATGTGGTAATGTGATTTTTGCATATAAATCTTTGTCACATGCTGTGCTGAAAGTTCTCACCACCTGAAGAAAACCGGTCCGGTTTGAAAAGCTGAGCTGATGTCTCACTTTATTGATCTTTTTTTAGCTTAAATTTACATTATATCTTTTCTATTGTTTCACAATGGACTTCTCTTTGTTCAATGGATGTCCTGAATTTTGATGACTATAACGATTCAAATAATCTCCAACTCATTGTTAAACAACCATTTTCTTTTCTCATTCATCTTTAAACCTCTCGACGGTCATTTCTACTGCTTTCTATGCAAATATACTGCATTTACTCAATCACCCTTACATTTTGAAAGCCCCTAAAAACTTTGTTTCAAAAGTATCTCTCTATGAAACTAAACATGACTTAATCAAAGTTGAAGTTTGAAAAAAATAACTTACCGTAACTAATATTTACAAGTTTAACACAAACAAAAATGTAGCTAATATGCTTCATGTGTGATTGAACCAGATTTGATTGAAAGTAGCTGCAGAGGCAAACAACTCACCTCCTGTCAACACATTGTGAATCAAAGCTTGCTAAACTCTCATAGGTGCATGGAAAAACATCACACATTCTTTTTCAACTTCGTCCACATCCAACTAGTGAGAAGAGCACAGACAAAAACAAAAATCTTATGTCAAATAGTCCAAACTGTTCTAGCTTTGGCAGAACATTATGTGTTCCTGTTGTACCTCATCTATCACAGTGAGAAACTGTTTGAGAAAACAGGTTTTCTGGGTCTTTAATTTAACACGTTTTACATTATTTCATTTTACACACTCCTGTATTTTTTCCGTCATCCATTTGCAAGAAGAATTATTTATCATCTTAATTTGTGTAGACTCCGACTGGGTCCCACTGACATCATGCCCATAACAACATAGACCCTTATAGCGGTTGTTCAGCCAATTTGCATTAACAAAAGACTGTTGAGCTTCTCTGGAAGTGGACAAATTAGATTCACAGGAGCTACAATAACTTTCTTCCATTCATTCTTTGTTCTCTATCGTTTTACCATCGTCCCCATACCACTTATTTTCATTTCTCCTCCCAGTTGGTCTCTCCTTCTCTTCTTGTCTGATGGGCTAAATGTATCACTGTCCTGTTAGAGAAATAAACAGAGTGCCAAAGTAAAAGCAGGAGGACAGAGAGCAACTGTGTCCTCGTCTCACCGGTTCTGATGAGAGGAGCAGACAGAGGGCTGGCAACACTACAGTGAGGTTTTCTGGGAGAAAGGGACCGTGAGGACGAAAACATTACGTCATCAAAGCAGACTACAGAGGTCACTTCAGATGCTCGGGGACAAATACAACCTTGCTCCAGTGAAAAGGAAAAAAACAGGAGAGTTTTAAGGATGAAACCAGGAAACCAGTTGTAGAAGTTATGCATCTGAGAAAATCTGAGAAAGTCAAACTTTGAACTCGAAATTTGAATTGTCCTTACTTTTTCATAAATCGGGCTGAAAATATGTTATGTAATGACAAAAAAATAAATACGATGCTTACCCTCACCCATCACTGCCTGCCATTATGAATCATAATTTACTGTATTCACAGACATATTTCCTCACCACACGCTTTGGAGCTTTTACTCGCGCAGGATCGTCTCCAACATCACTTTTTCACTTATAAATAACGACACGTTTTGTGTCACTGCATAGACTATAGACTAGACTAGACATGACATCTCATTTACCGGTATGTTATTTCAACATCTGCTGAGTTATTTGCAGCTCTCAAAAATGCAGTGCTGTTCGTCCTGCATTGTATAAAAGTAGAGGATCTAACTGCCTTTAGCTGTCTCTCTTTCATGGGTCCAGTTGTGTTGATGGAAAATGACGAGACTGTAAAAACTCACAGCAACAGGTCGTCCTGTAACCTCAGCATTTCATACACTACCCCGTGATTTGAATCACAACAGAAGAACGTACAGAGCAGGTTAGTGTATGGATCAATATAGGGAGTACTCATATCACCGGCTAAACGGCTGCTAGCAATATCTGCCCACAATTGGCTGGTTAACTACGGGGCATCATTGCAGAAAAATAAATAAAACTTGAATATTTGGTCATTACAATTTTGCCCAAATAAAACATCAAACAGATATATTTAAATAAATATTTAGATATTTATAAATATTTTCAATTCAGTTTTGACTAATCCTTTTCTCTTTGTATCGGCTCTTGCAGCCCTCTGTGATTGTCCTGTTACTGTGTGTGTGTGTTTTACTTCAGTTCTGCTTCTTTGCCCTTCTTCCCTGTCGCTCTCTGTCATCTGTATGCAAGATAGTAGTTGTTCAAATGGAACAGACGTTTAGAGGAGAAGGCAAAGTTGCAGCTCTGCAACAAAAATAAATTTCAGACTGTTTCCAGTATTCAGGGAATAACGTGATGTTTCAACCCCTTCAAATGTAAAGGACATGGTTCACCGACCTCTTTCATGGGTTGAACTACAGTAGATTTATGAACTCTGGCCACTGGAACAAACAAAGTCCTGCAGTGCGACAACTGAACCTGGCTTTGCTCATTAGTGGCATGATCAAAGCCCGTCCTTGCACAAATTCATGGTCTTCATTTAGAACGAGGATCATTGCTTCGTGGCAGAAATCACTGGAAATATTCAGGCCCAATGCATCATATTTGACAGTTTCTGCAAGTCGTAGCCTGTTAATCTGGGTAGCCACAGTAGCTTGGAACCTTATTGATATTTATCACGGTCGTGTGTCTGGAGGCCGAGCAGACTGCCACTAGTCGGTGGGTGTGAATCACAAAAATAGACCAGTGGTTGATGATGTTCTGGGTCAGAAATGATCCATGGCATGACCGGAGTAGGGACGTCTAGCAGGTGAAATAACAAGCTCTCGTGAATCACATAGTTCACATGAAATGAGTGTGGATATTGTAATGGTGCAACATCTGTCCGATGGCATGTTGTGAGTGTGTTAGTTGGATCGTGCGGGGCTGAGAGAAAGGATCACAACTTTGAGGGACAGAATATTTTGCATTGATGAGAAAACAAGCGTGCAAATGTTACTGTTGACCACACACACACACACACACACACACACACTTATGCACACACATGGACATACAGTGACCCATTCATCAGGGTCTGCGGAGTCTGGAAACTCCCCTGTCACAGCCAAACACACACAGAGAGACACACACACAGTATATGCTGAAAGACTGTGAGAAACACATAACCAGTTGGCCTGCTGTATCCGTCTGTCACATTTCATATACTTAAAGAAATTTGCACCTTGAATAAATCTGTTGGATTTTTCTTGTCTAACATGCAAAGCTTCATATAATATTATGGGTCTGTTTTTCACGCCATCTAAATCACTGAGGCCTAGGATTGCTTTGGCTAATTTTCATGTTGTATGTTTTTGTATTTTTGGCTGAAATTTGATTTATTCGTGGGTGTGGTATCCTTTTGCACTTTGCAAAAACTAAGGAAAACTTTAGTGCTATTTAAAAAGGCCTAATTCATAAACCAGAGTAGGAAGACGTAAATCATCCATCAGTAAGGGACCAAAAAAGTTATTGTTTTTGTTTTTAATCGTAAATTACTCCTGAAATTCAGTGCTCAGAGGTGTTTTCTTGACTACGCCTCAGTACATTTTCATTTGTATTAGTAGAAGACTCCCATATTGCTAAAAACTGGAGTTTGATGTTGGCCTTAAAAAGTGCTGCTGCAATTTCAGTGTTGGGAAGTTGGAAGGAAAACAGTAGCGGCAGGGAGCGCCTCAAGTCTCTGTGCATATTTCTATTTAGCCCTTAATAAGAAATAGTTTATTTTTTTTGTCTGTTCTGCTGTCCAAAGCAGTAAGAAAAAACATGAATCAAACACAACATAATGATAGAATAAACATAAATGATAATACGTGTGATGGGAATAAGATTGTATTTGCCTTACAGGATTTTGGCCGTTTACTGTGCTTCCAGCAGTTTGTCTCACAAAACTACAGAAGTAAGAAAGAATCATTATCCTCACCATAAAGTATCATCATCATCATATCATTATCATCACGGGAAATCAAGCTCTCAGATATCTGTTTTAACCCCAAGTTTTCTTTCTTTCTTTACAACCTCAAAGCAATTTTCAGCCCTTGATAGAGACACGAGACGCTATACTCATGAAGGTTTTCTGGGCCAACGCAGACACCTTCATACGACTGTATTACCGTTCATTACATTGAGGCCAGTCCTAGAGCAGTATGAACTTATATTTCCTCCAAAGTTCCCGAAACTTGAGTAAAAAACTATGTTGCTCTTCCAATTGACCCAATGAATCTGGACCGGTAGCATGATTAGAGCTTTGACTTTGGGACGTCTAATTTGGCGGCTCCTTGATGTGATGGCAGAATAAAGACAGCGAGAGGAGAGGAGAGGAGAGGAAAGGAGAGAAGAGGAGAGGAGAGAAGAGGAGAGGAGGACTTGAAGTGAAGAGGACAAAATTGGAACATTGTGTGACCACAGAAAGGCCATAGATGGTTTTAATATGCCCGTCTAAAAAGAAGGGGAAAGCCAGAAAAACAAAAGGGGGTTTCGGCAGCGCCTCTTTCGCAAGCACACTGGCCAGCTGCTCAGGCAGGGTGCAGGGTGAGTGGGGTGTGTCACACACATGGAGGAGGCTGCAGGAATGCGCTTTCCTCCTAACCATCCCACTTTCTCTCTTAAATTATCTGGATCCATCCCTCCTGTTATCCTATCCTGAGAGTGTTTTTATGGAATTTAATTAATGACTATTGTTGCATTTTTAATATTGTATCTGTAGAACTTTTCTTTCCACAAAATCACACTAAACAGGTAGATCCAATGAACAGGAGCTCACCTTGCCTACATCATCAGCATACAGCAGTCAATTGAGGCTTAAGAATTTTACCAACTTCAGGGAAATTGTTCTGGAAATCTTTCGCTGTAAGTTGATAATAATGTGGCGACTGCCTAATGTCCCCAATTTGTCACACGGCAACTCAGGTCAACTTACTACTAGGACATTTTAAAGAGAACAGGCACGAGTTTGACAAGTTAACTACCACGACAGATCACAAAGCCACATCAACCATCATAACTTCCGAGAATACACACAGAGACCGGGGTAAATTAAGAAAATATTTCTGTCTTTCTTTAGCTATTTCAATCTTATTACGTTGCCCAGAGGAATATAGTTAATTACTAAAACAGAATCTTGGAAAGAAGTTTCCCAATGGCAGGAATCAGGGACATCTGAACCACATTTTTAGGAGGGACAGGGATCTACTGCAAAGCACACTGCACAGATAGACACATATACTGTACACGCTCACAGAAGCCGACATACATTAACAGAAACACACACGGAGATCAAAACATTTGCCAACCCCAAAGGGACACACATGGCGCTTGCGTGACATGAACACGGGAACTTATATACACATGTGTGCACATACAACCACTGGCATTGCATGTTCCAGGATTTGTGTGTCCTACATTTACCAGAAACTGTATTAACAATAAGAACTCTAACAAGATGATTATATGATTATTACTGTCTTGGCCCGAGTGAGAGTTCAAATCGATGAGAGGGCAGCTGCGGTTGGAAGGAAATTACATGAAAGACTCAGGGAGGAGTTCTGGACGTCCTTGAAGGGCTTTTACATTTTTCTTTAAATTTCAAGGATTTTCTGATCTTTAAAAACAGGAAAGACGGGCCTGAACCTCAATGAGACACGAAGACCATGTATCTTTCAGTATTTACTGGTAATGTCCCCACAATAAAACCAGAAAAAAGCAGGGGAATACTTTAATACTGTGTGTTCTTGGAGACCTTAGTTCAAAAACAGATTACATCTTCCAGCACACACAATAAACGCCTTTATGTTTCTTCCATGTTTTCTGGAGAGCTGTCTACCAAAACAAGTTTTTTGCATCATAGGTGTGAAGTGACGTTCTTGACATATCTTTCCTCAGGGAAAAATCTCACACACTATTGCTCAACTCTTGCACTTCTTTACCTCATTCTGACATTTGCTCTCACAGGATTTTCAGAAATTCAGATCAAAAGGCAGTTTTATCATTGTTTCAATTTCACTGAATCCTGCTGCAGAACACAAGGTCTGATAGATGATTTAAGATCGCCATTGACCATTTGAACCAATGTCCACGCGCAGACCAGGTTTCCAGATGTTCATTGATAAACTATGGACCCGATTTGGCCAATCCACTCACACCGGACCACAATACTCAGCCATCTGAATGGCAGCATGACAGAGTGGCCTTCTCCCCAAACCTCACCGCTGCTTTGAACCTCTAGAAGGTTTAGAGAGAGACTTAGGAGCTCAGCTCATAATATGGTTACTGGTTAGCCACCAGCAACCACACTCTGCTCTCTGATGTTGCCTTCAGAGGCCCAATGCAGCTGGCGGATGGTTGAGGCTTGGCTGAGCAAAGCTCTTTGTAGTGTGGCAGGTTGAAAAGCAGGGAATGTCCCTTTCCTGGATTCCTGCCCCCCTAAAACAATTGAAACCTTAGACAAAGGAACTGTGACTCATTGATTTGCATTGTGTCTCAGTCAAATGCAGTTAAAGATCTGTTCTGTTGGCGTGGGTGATGGCTTACTTTATTAATCAAAACATCCATGACTTCACTGTCAGTGGAAATGGGTTCAGTTCGACTCTGCCACGACAGTAATGGGGAGGGTTGCTAAAGATCACCACACATAATAAATCCTGAGATAAGTTTTTATTTTCCCCATGTTCACGTGGGCTTCTTTCAACTGTCCAAGGAAGCTGAATTTAACACTATAAATTGCCTGTAGGTGATAATGTATTTCTCTTTTAATGCAGTGTTAGACTGGGGTTCGGGCCAGGGTGTTTTCCTGCCTTTCCCAAAACTATTGTGGGAAGGCTCCAGCCCCTTCTCTGACAGTAATAAGTGAGTTTGTCCAAAATGGACAGATTAAATTGATCTAAAGGCAAGCCTGGCTTTTGGAGCGTCCCAGACTGGGCCGTGCCCTCTCATTTGAACTCCTTGGCAACTGGTCCACCATCAAATGTTAAAATGTTATTAACAATTATGTTTTAGAATCGAATATTGGAAGGTTGAGATTTGAATTATGTTGAGAGGTGGAGTTACTACAGAAATGTAAGAAAGCTGTCTAGACCGCTATTTTACCAGTCGCTAAACCTAGGTTACTGGAAGACTTGATAGTCGTCGCCGACAACAAAAACAGGACATCAGAAAATGGTTAAACAAAAGTAAACCATGCTCCTCAACTGGCACACAAGCATCGTCGCTCTCTGCGCCACTTTCGGTCTGTGAGCCCTCCTCCCTTGATCCTACACCGCCAGCACCACCAGAGATGTTGGATTTTCTGACAGTCCAGAACTCCCAGACCCAGCGTCAACAGTCGACTGATAGCTCTACTAGGAATGAAATTCAAGCTCCAAGTTACAGTACTGCACTGCTGTAAGTGTAAATGTATTTGTGCCATATTGGAGTAATTAATCCACAACAGACTGTAGATCAAATGTTGTGCGCTGAATTGTTTTTTGTCATGTCAGAATTATTCTGGGGCTCACAGAGTAAATTTAGCTTGTTGTTTCAATGATTTGAACTGCGTATGTTTAGTTTGTTTTAAACTGATCTGTGCAGATGCATAGCTGTGTTTGTTAAAGTTACTGTGAGGAACTTTTAACTGGTTATGAAACACTCTCAAGTTAATACTGATGCCAATATGTAGCAGACATAAGTAAACGAGATATTCATAGAGAAGGCTGTCTATTTCTTTATGCCATTCTCAATGTTTGTCACCAGGTCTCCTTCCGCACAACATCAAATCATTGTGTTAATTAGTGAGCTTCACAGGTGCTGGTAGGCGGGGTTCAGGACTTTTTCCTGCCAGGTCAGCTGATTCTCCCTGCCTTTAGCTTTTATGCTAATCTAAGATAACCATCTCTGTTTCAATCAGGAGAGACAAGTCAGATGAAGAAAAGATGATGGAATGATGAGTAGATGAAGCTGATGAATCTGCAAAGACTGGGCGGAGATGGAGGGGCGAGTAACAGCAGCATGAACGTACTGAAGGTAGAGAGACCATCATATTTAAAAGAGACAGCAGCAGGATGATAGGCTAACGATGTAATTGTGTCATTGTGCTATTGGACAGAAGAGACCAGCTGATCAGAACAGCTGATATCATGATTGACAGCTCCGAACAATGACAGCAAGGAAATTATGAGTGAGCATGCATGAGGAGTGAATGGCAGATGTATGAGAAATAAACTACAAGCCTAAGCATGCAAAGGTATAGTCTTCCTGACTGAACTTATGCTAGAGCTTCATTTAACTTTAGCTCCATATTTGATGCACACACTGGACACTGGTATGAATCCCATATGACTTGGAAATGCCAAATGATTTCTTCAAATGGGATTGGTACACCTTAAATGCGCTGAAGATGTTTGGTGAAATCAAACTGAGTAGAAGAAAACTAAAAAGAACTGAATCAAGTTGAGCCCGCAGCTCAGTGGGTCTGGCTACCAATCTGATCAGTTACCACACAACGATAACTGGGAAATACAGCAGAAACAGGGATGGGTTAGCATCACAATGTGAGAATGCTCAGCCACAAACCCATGATTCACACAATAAATATGTGGTGTCTACGATCAGTCATGCACCAAGGATGTTCTGCTGGTTAGGTTCATTGACAGAATACATAGGACACTTTCACATCACTGAGTTTATGTTCGGGAATCATGTCACTTGGCTAGCTTTTGCTTTCACACCCTGAAAAAAACATGCTCTTACACACACACACACACACATTATAGGCTGGTCCAAGCTGTATTACTATGATGACTTTGGTTTCAGAATGAAGACTTACCACTCCCTCTCACTTCATAACCTTCAGTAAATATTTCACTAGTGACTCGTGTGTTTGTCACAGCAGCCATGGTCTTGTTAAAGCTTGGCAAGATATAAATACACTTGTTGGAGAGTTCACATGCTGGTGCCTCCTCATCGGCTACAGGGAAGTGAGAGTTGTCCCATAGATTTCTGATTTTGCACAACTGACAGGACATCAGTCGACCAGATCTCTCCTTAGGACGAGTGTTTCTTACATAAATTAGACTACCACTTCAATATGTAGAATTATTCAATATTTATGGTGTGAGCAGCTTACGCTAGAGCTGTCTGATGTATGTTTTTATTTATCTTGTATTTTAACTCCTTGAATCCGACAGACACAGTACTGGGTCCAACTCTGTGGCATAGTAACAACAAGTCCCGATGGAAGATGACCAATTTATGATATAAGTTATAGGCCTGTTTTAAAACCATTGGATCTTCAGCTATCTGTATGTTCTCCTAATCATGTCTCATTATTCATTATTAAGTGGTAACAGTAAAGTCATACAGATAAACTTTGTAAATATAAGAGACAGTTGTGTTCAAAAGATCCGGGATCATTTTCTCGTCAGTCTACAATAACATGTTTGGTGTGGGTAGAAAGTAAACATTCTTTCTAAAAAGCTTTCTAATATACTTTAACGCACCGTGACCTGAAACACACAGCTGCCAATAACAGGGAGACGAAGCAGTCAAACTTTACATTTTACAGTCAACACTAACATAAATCTATGTTCTAGGCCAATATTTCATCAAAGAAGATGTTATTTTAAGAAATTTGCTTGGTCAGTGCTCCTCGGCATCTGATACCGACACACCAAAGCACCCTTAAGCCTCTGTATGAGAAGCACCGGGCTTTAACTAACTCGACTATAAACCCTGCCCGCATCTTTATTAGACGGTCAGAGCAACTGATGTGGTATAAAGTACGAGAAAGTCTGCGTAGGGCGGAGAGGAGTGGAGGTTAGATGGGTCAAACAAACACAGAACTTTCATCCAGGAGTCCACTAATTGTGTCCCGTGTGAAACCAAATCAAAGGTAACTTATTTTACCAGTTTTGTTATGTAACTTACGTACTTAAGTAACAGAAGTTACGTAACAAACATACTTATTTTAACCGAAATCCCTGTTTTGCGTAAGTAAACAAGAAAAATAAGTAAACCTACATTGTAAGTTTATTTTGAAAAGAGACTGAAACCGACACGTCCTAAACCGACTAACCTAGACAGTGTTAGTTTACAGAGTAGGGCCACTGACCAAGGGTCGGTATTTGACGAGACCTAATCCCTCAGAGAAAAGGCTGCTCTATAATAACGCTGCACCATTTCTGCCTTGGGATTCAGGCAGTGGTGCTGTGAGTCAAGCTTCCCTTGACCAGAGGTGAGCTGTCATCATAAATCTGAGTGAAAACAGCACCCTTGTTTGCTGGAATTATCATAATGAACACACCTTGCTTGTTAACACAATTAGGAAAATGCACTCGTCCATGTTTATGACAGACACCAGGGGAAGTACTGAGTGTTTTTCAAGGCCAAACCCTAAAATTATACATGGCAGTAATTATGACAAACATGACAGAAACTGTGCAATAGTGTGAAAATCACTGCAGTGAGTCAGATTGAGGGCTTTAAAGAGCAGGATTGTGTTCGGAGAAGGGGGCTGGGTAGGTGGTTGCTGGTTGGGCTTGACCCGGTATGTCAGAGGATCAGTTGAAGGTGTGCCCACATGAGAAGTATTGTAGCTCTGCCCAAGCAGGTTATTGCATGAGACTATGGTGTGCTCACTCACTGTTCAAGCACATTCTGTACACTGAATCATTTATCAGAAATTTCCCAAAAGCCAGATATTACTCAAACTTAATTAAATAGCAGACTGGGTTGGGTGTTCTATTAGGTAGCTCATATTGTGGGTTAACTAAACTACAAACTGCAGCAGAATTCGCCTACTGTGAGTATTAGAGCCTGACTAAACCGCCACTGTGGTTTTGAGGACATTGATAATTAAGGCTTTAAAATGTAATTGCGATTTTTGATAAGGATCATTTTCTAGGATATATTTATTACAAAATGTTGACAAAGAAAAGTACTAAAATGAACATTTTATAAGGGGAAAATAATCCTGTCAGTGCTCTATGATTTACCCAATCCACTTACTCACCTTCAGCATCGTTTGGAAAATATGTATTTCTGCTACATGATCTCATAGACATCTAGAAATTGAGCTCAATTTAACTAATCTAATTGTATAATAAAAATCTGCATGAACCAGACTCAAGCACAGATTGTATGAGAAAAGAAAGCAAATCAAAACATTTCAGCATTTGTAAACTCAGATATTCACTGCCTCTCCAAACGCTGTCATTATGAATTAAGAACAATATTTCATTCAGCCCTCTATTTAACCTTCGCTAAACATAATGTTAATTTAGCTTTCCCACCCAGATTTTCTAACCTTGTGCTGAGATTAGATCTTTCAGCGCTACAGTCACCACACTGTTAGCTACGCCAAACACCTCCGTCCACCATGACTCTAATCTTGCGAAGCCCGACCTCAGTTTAATCAAACTCACAGAGGTCTGGAGAACATACTGAGAAAAACAAAGCATAAGACTTTAGAAATCCTCAGCAGCCGTTGAATTGACTGAGTTTGAAAAATCCTGCAGTAGGAAACAACACTTCAGTAACTAATGCTCTGTGGTGTAGTTGTATTGGTTTGTAGAACCGTATAACACACAGCAGCTATTATGTGATCCAGGCCACACAGCTCTGCCAGATTTTACAGTAGAAAGCCTTTGTTTCATCACCTATTAGCCTACACAAGCTAACTCTACCACCATTATTGTAAGTTACGAGCTATCATGCCAGACAGTGCCAACTTTGGGCTTTATGGACCCACACTGAACTGCCTATTATTAAGGCCAAGACATTTGAAGCACTGTTTTAATGCTGTATCAGCACCAGCAAGCAACTATTTTCCTTTGAATAATTGTGTGCTATGTTTGTCTGTTCAAACATGCCTGTCTTGCTACACTATTTTCTGCCAGGTATGTCTTTCTTGAGAAATAAACATCTGTTTAGAAAAAATAGGAAAAGAGTACGATTGCAGAAACAGAATATGGCTGAAAAGAGTAAGAGAGGAGAGACATTACAGCAGTGGCGGCTGGTGGAAAATGTTCTTGGTAGGGCTGTGCCACATCCAATCAATTTCAGCAAACATCCCAGAATGATTTAATGCAAACAAATTAAGGTATCAAACGCGCATTACTACTTTGCAGTTAAATATTTAACATTTATTCCAACACGAAAAAAAGCAGTAAATAACACTTTCACAAACACGTCAGGACATCTTATTTTAGTCACCCTCACAGGGAATTCAGTATAATATAATATATATAACATATAATAATATTCTGTATAATATAATAATATATATATATATCATATAATATTCTGTATAATATAATAATATATATATCATATAATATTCTGTATAATATAATAATATATATGTCATATAATAATATTCACTATAATATAAAACACACACACACACACACACACACATATATATATATATATAATAATATATATATATATATATATAACTATATATCCATTTCTCAGACAGGTGCTTCATGTCCCTCACTCCCTAACTGTCCATGCTGGTTCTGTCCCCGTTGTTTTAAAAAGATAAATAAGTTATTATTATGACATCATCCAGCTAGTCAAACCTGTCTGGTGTACAGCTAGTAGAGAAGCTTCATGTACTGCTTCTCTTTCCTGCTAGTCTGCTGTCTGATTGTGAGGTCAGGCTGATCTGGGATCAGCTCTTTCAGTAGTTTCTCCTCTCAGTTCTCCTCTCAAACGGGTCTTGGAGGAGTAGTGCTCACACTGGCGCTCTCCTGTAGAGACTTCTCCTGACGAGAACGCGCAGCTTGGGGCAGAATTAAAACTGCCCCAAGCTGAATCTATTTGAGGACGCTGATTGGCTGAATTGTATGTCACTCATTTATATCTTTACTCAGCATTGGCTAAACTGCTTTATAGACCCGCCTCTTTGGGGCAGTTTTTCCAGCGCCCCAGCCAGCTGAGACGTGCACACACAGAGAGGAAGAGCAGACAGGCAGAGAGGACAAGCAGGAAAAGCATATATTTACCGCAGATATCATATTTTACACATATTACTGGGTGATTCCATGTTTCAAAAACACAAATATTGACAATTTGTATAGTTTATTTTAATTTTTAATTTTAATTTTATTTTTATTTTTGTAGCTCTAGGGGGGGCGGCGCCCTAGCGCCCTCTATGGACCAGCCGCCACTGCATTACAGGTGTGCTAAAGTGAAGTATTGTCCTATAGTTTAGTTAAAATATATTTCAGTCTGGACCAAAGACAGACTGACATGACATCACAAGAGCCACACAGCTTGCATGACTAAAAACATATTTGTCAACACAAGAGAATAAAACTGTATCTTAACCAAAGATTTTGTCTCATTTATACTTGTCTGTCGTCCTTATAAAGACAGTGTTTCCAATATATTATCCTTTTAGAGTTGTACATTTTCCATGCTGGCTCAACAAACACACTACGTTGCTACCAGAAAATAATGATTAGCTACCTACTGTGGTTATACCCTTGTAATTCTAGTTTACATGCGATGCATTGCAGCTAATAAGGTGAGTCTAACTGCAAGAACCTTTGCCAACCATTACAGCAGCAGACATCACCTCGCTGTTTATTTACCCCTGACACATAAGTGCTCTCCACCACTCTACCACCCATTGCTTAGGAATTACCATTAGAGGCACTGGCTGGCCCACACACCAATTCGTGACCAGTCTCTTCTCCTGGCTGGCCCACTCTGCCTTCCCAGCACCGAGCAACTGTTTGATTCCACTGGGAAACATCCATTTATGTTTCTCATTGCCTTTGAATGTGGAAATAAATAGTTTCCGACCAGACAGGGATCACTAAGCTGTTTTTAGAGGCATCACCAGAGCGTTGCTGATTATGGCCTCTAAGGCTGCATTTACACAAAAGAAAATCTGATTTTTAACTGTTTATAGCACAGACGATATGTGACAAGATGTCTCATATAATGAATCCTGATGGAAGCTCACTTACTTGCTTCTTCATTAGTCCGGTTTTGACATCACTTCTGTGAACAAAGAGAAAAAAACATAAATAGTTTCAGTATAAATCGCCCCTTCAACTCTAAGCTCACAGTAAATTGATGACAAATACCAGCATGAATTTCTACAACTAGCTCATATTACACTTGCTATGTATTTTCCCAGTGCCATTTGTATTCTGTGTGCGGTTCAGGGAGATGACATGATTGATGGTAAAATAATAATATTACGCAGATTTACCGCAATAGGAATGCATTGAATAACCTCAAATTGTGCCTGGACTCCATGAAATGACGTGTCCGACTTACTGTACGTTTAGAAAGGATGTTGCGACCAGAGAGGCAAATTAAGGGAAATACCCCAAATAGCTGTCTGTAATTCAAGGCCTTCATATTAATCCAAAGCCAGAGAGAGAAAAGAACAGCTGTTTGATTGGTGTAGATGTAGCACTCAGAGAAATATTAAAAACAATATCTTGAAAAGTCTTCAAAAATCTTTTTTACAGGCGATATGCACTTTATGATATATACCTGAGAGTTCATCTTTAGATGTTTTCAAAAGATTATTGTGCCATTCACAACCGATACATGTTCTCTTCTCAGTGTGGAGACACTAGCAGGACATTTGTTAACAATTAGGGATAATCCAAACATACACACCCTTTGAACACATTACATTACATTACAGTCATTTAGCAGACGCTTTTATCCAAAGCGACTAAGTGTATTCAACATCGGTATTCAAGAGAACTACTAGTCACCAGAAGTCATAAGTGCATCTCCTTTTTTAAACAAGCATCTAAGAGCATAAACCAGAGCCAACATACAGTGCAGAAACAAACGAATACAATAAGTGCAACAAACTAATATGAACACAATAAGTGCTAAGTGGAAGGCTCAGGGTAGTACTTCTTGAAGAGGTGAGTTTTCAGCCTGTGCCGAAAGATGGGCAGCGACTCCGCTGTCCTGACATCAGTGGGGAGTTCATTCCACCATTGTGGAGCCAGGACAGAAAACAGCCGTGACCGGGTCGATCGGCCGCAGGGACCTCTGAGCGACGGGGCAACCAATCGCCCCGAGGCAGCAGAGCGAAGTGGTCGGGCGGGGATGTAGGGCTTGACCTTGGCCTGGAGATAGGAAGGAGCTGTTCCTTTCACTGCCCTGTAGGCGAGAACGGAGAAGGGAAGTTGTGTGGGAGAACTTGGGGCGATTGAACACCAGACGAGCTGCAGCTTTCTGGACAAGCTCCAGAGGTCTGATGGCCGACGCCGGGGCTCCGGCAAGTAGTGAGTTGCAGTAGTCCAGGCGGGAGATGACAAGAGCCTGGATTAGCACCTGCGCCGTCTCCTCAGTGAGGAAGGGGCGAATCCTCCTGATGTTGTAGAGCAGGAATCTGCAGGAGCGTGTAGTTTTCGTTTAGTGTAGTTTCAGTCAACGAAAGCTGAAGACACTTTACTTTTACTGAATTAATTATTTCATGTGCTTTTTTATTTTTGTAGTTTTACAAAATATTTAACATGTTTTTTTTTTTTTTACTGTATTCTTAAATTGATTTTGCATTAAATGATGAGGCCTTTTTCACAGCAGATATTGTGTCATAGCAAGCACAGGTGTTACTAATAACATTGAAGATGGCTTTTGTTCTGCCCCCACATTTCTGTGTTGTAGAATGTAATTGCATTTTCATGCTCGTAGTTATCCCTCCTCTCTTGCCGTAGTTAGTGGCTTGTTGTTGTTGGATTCTAATGAGAGGACACACTGCACATGCTGCACTAACGTTTCACTTCTTCTGTTTGGTAGCCTTGAGAGACCTTAGTCTGTAAGTATTTGTTTATGAAGCATGAAAAGATATATTCTATTATATTCTATTTGCCTTTTTAGTATAGCATTCGTGTTGTATTAAATGCTAATCGCGGTTAGCATTTCTCCATTGGCGGTAATGTTAAAATTAGCTTAGAGGCTAGCTAGTCGGACATGTTACATGATGGCTATATGCTGGATTGTTGTTTTGTACTCATGCATGTGTATATGGACAGTTTGTAAGGCCATTTTTCATATTGTGTTTCCACAGTTTTACAAATAAGAAAGATTCTAACTAAAGTCCTGAAACTCTTCTACGGATGCCTGGGTCTTTATTTCACGGATCTACTGTTAGCTATCTGCTAAGCTTTCCTGCACAAAGCAAGAGCAGAATAGTAAAAAGACTCAATACTCAGTCTGCCATCAAACGAAAAGTGATGCAATAACACTGCAGATCATAAATACAGCTCAGCATAGTTTAACAAGCTATTATGGAGGAACATAATGAAGAAAATCCTCTGCTAGAAACATCAGATAGACAGTCTCAATACTCCTGCCATTCCAGACGCTCATCCCAATCTAGCCGTACCTCAACACACAGTTCGACGGTCACCAAAGCAAGAGCTAAAGCAGAAGCTGCCAAGGTCAAGGCTTCATATGCTCAAAGAGAAGCAGACATGTTAATCAAGCAGGCACGGATAGAGGCAGAAGAACTAAAGAGCAAAGCAGGAATTGAAGCGGAACAGCAAAGGAGGAAAACTGAACTGGAAACGGAACAGCAAAGGAGGAAAACTGAACTGGAAGCGGAACAGCAGCGAAGGGCAGCTGAGTTACAGGCGAACCTCCATGTACTGAAAATTCAGGGCGCTGCTGAAGCAGCCATCGCAGAAGCTGAAATCCTTGAAGCAGCTTTTGAGGAAGAAGTTGGAGGACCATCAATGCAAAATGTGACAAAATTAGCTCCGTATCCATCACCTCAGCGTACCAGCGAATATGTGCAACAACATTCTTGGGACTACGGTCAGCAACAACACCAACTCACAATACGAGAACCCATCTCTTCATCAATGCGCCAGCCAAACATGGACAACGATGATGTAGATAATCCTGGTATCCACATTGGTAGTCTGGGAAAAGTTAACGACCACACATTCCGAGAATTACCAGCACAACACCAGAGCATGAGCACAGCCAACCTTCAGCAAAGCCATGTGAGCCCTTTGAAGTTCCTCCAAGAAGAACGCCGCCCCCTTCAGACTCACTTTACACCGACTGAAGGTACAAATCACTTCATGCCCTCCAAGGCAACTCCGCATGTTCAGTCAGACACAGCGGACTTAGCCAAATACCTAATTCGCAAAGAAATAGTGAGCTCTGGACTCCAAAAATTTGACGATAAACCAGAAAACTACTGGACATGGAAAGCCTCTTTTGTTAACTCCATCAGTGACCTGAACCTCAGCCCCAGGGAGGAGCTGGACATCCTGACGAAATGGCTTGGACCACAGTCTGCGGAGCAGGCCAAACGCATCCGGGCAGTCAACATCCATAATGCTAACTCAGGACTCCAAATGATTTGGCAGAGATTGGAGGAATGCTACGGTTCAGCCGAAATGATAGAAAACGCGCTGTTAAAGAAGCTCGAGGAGTTTCCTAAGATCTCAAACAAGGATAATGAAAAACTGAGGGAGCTAGGGGACCTGTTGCTCGAACTAGAGGCAGCTAGAAAAGATGGGTTCTTACCTGGACTCTCTTACCTCAACACACCCCGTGGAGTCAACCCCATCGCACTGAAGCTCCCCTATAACCTTATGGAGAAATGGATCTCGGTTGGCTCTAAATACAAAAATGACTATCGGATTCAATATCCGCCCTTTTGTGTCTTTGTAAAGTTCATCTGCGACCAGGCTAAGACACGAAATGATCCCAGTTTTGCCGAACTTACCATGGGTGGTTCCATCAGGACAGAGAACCCTCTGAAAAACATCAAAACATCCGTGTTCAGCAGGAAGACTGAGGTTTCCTTGGACGGTGAAGTCAAGCAAAACAACATGGAGAGACAGTCTGAGGATCCAGACAGACTGTGTCCATTACATAATCAGCCCCATCCTCTAAGAAAATGCCGTGGGTTCCGCAGCAAGACTTTAGAGGACAGAATAGCTTACCTGAAAGAGAAACGGATCTGCTTCAAGTGTTGCGCCTCAACAAGTCACCTCGCCAAGGACTGTGACAAATCTGTGCAGTGCAAAGAGTGCAATAGCAACAGACACCCTTCTGCGCTTCACCCTGGGCCAGCGTTATGGAAACCAGTGAACTCTGCTATTAAGGAAGATCAAGGCGGGGAGCAACAGGAAGACGAAACTCCAGAGGTTATGTCAAAGTGCACTGAAGTCTGTGGAGACTCAGTTGGCTCACGATCATGCTCCAAAATATGTTTGGTCAGGGTCTACCCTGCAGGTCAAAGAGAGAAAGCGGTCAAAGCATACGCTGTTCTCGATGAACAGAGTAATAGGTCCTTGGCAAAGACAGAGCTACTCGACCTTTTTGGCATTGGAGCGGGTGCCGCTCCATACATCCTTAAAACATGCTCAGGGGTCATGGAAACATCAGGACGGCGCGCCAGTAAACTCATAGTTGAGTCAATAGATGGCAACGTACAGATCCCCCTCCCCACACTCATAGAGTGTGACATGATGCCTGACGACCGTTCAGAGATCCCCTCACCAGAGATAGCACATCTTTATCCCCACCTCAAGCCAGTGGCGGATAAAATCCCAGTCATCGATCCTGAGGCAGCTATTCTCCTTCTCCTTGGCAGAGACATACTACGTGTGCACAAGGTGCGTAAACAGTACAATGGACCCAACAATGCACCATATGCTCAACAACTTGACCTTGGCTGGGTTATTGTTGGAGAAATATGTCTCAGAGGAGCTCACAAGCCAAGCAGCATCAATGTCTACAGGACCAATATCCTACCTAATGGACGTACGTCTTTCCTTAGTCCATGTGCTAGTGTCATCCATGTCAAAGAGAAAGTTAAGACGACATCAAGTCAGAGTAGTCAAACCTTCGAAGACACAGAGCTCCTGGAGGACGATGATCTTGGAAGCAAAGTTTTTGACAGGACAAAAGATGATGAGAAAATGGCGTTATCTATTGAAGATAAAACCTTCCTTGAAATCATGGACAAAAATGTCTACATGAATGATGCAAACAGCTGGGTGGCTCCCTTACCATTCCGTTACCCAAGGCAACGTCTCCCGAACAATAGGAGCCAGGCAGCGAAACGTCTCTCTTCTCTGAGTCGCACACTGGAAAGAAAGCCAGGAGTGAAAAAACAATACTTTGACTTCATGCAAAAGATTTTGGAGTCAGGTCAGGCAGAGCTAGCTCCGCCATTGGAGAAGAATCAAGAGTGCTGGTACCTACCCGCATTTGGTGTCTACCACCCTCAGAAGCCAGATCAAATACGGGTGGTGTTTGATTCCAGTGCCAAGCACGAAGGCATCTCTCTCAACGACATCCTCTTGAAGGGACCAGATTTGAATAACACTCTTCTTGGAGTACTTATCCGTTTCCGCAAGGAGTCGATTGCAGTCACAGCAGACGTTCAGCAAATGTTTTACTGTTTCACAGTCTGTGAGGACCACCGTGATTTCCTGAGATTCTTGTGGTTTGAAGGTAACGACTTCACAAAACCAGTGACAGAGTACCGAATGACAGTACATGTTTTCGGTAACAGCCCCTCACCAGCTGTGGCCATTTATGGCTTAAGACGCGCAGCGCAAGAAGGACACCAGGAACATGGTACAGATGCTAAGCAGTTCGTCATGAGAAACTTTTATGTGGATGATGGACTGGCCTCATTTTCCACCGTGGATGAAGCCATCAATGTTCTGAAAAGAACAAGGGAGATGTTAGCAGAGTCAAGCATCAGGCTGCATAAAATAGCATCCAACAGCAGCAGTGTCATGGACGCTTTCCCATCTGAAGATCACGCCAAATGTCTTAAAGATCTAGACCTGTCATCTGACCCTCTGCCTCTCCAACGCAGTTTAGGCCTCACATGGGATCTACAAACTGACAGCTTCTCCTTCTGCGTGGCTGATAAGGGAAAACCGTTCACTAAAAGGGGCGTTCTATCAACGGTCAACAGTCTCTATGATCCCTTGGGGTTTGTAGCACCAATCACGATTCAAGGCAAAGCACTGGTCAGAGACATCTCTAAAGAAGAGTACGATTGGGACACCCAACTACCAGTAGAGAAAGAAATCCAGTGGAAGGTCTGGAAAGATTCTCTAATGGAACTTAAGCAGCTCCAGATCCAGAGGACCTACATTCCTGTTTCTCTACTTGCTACAGTACAAAGAGAAATTTGTGTCTTCGCAGATGCATCGACTATTGCTATATCAGCTGTAGCGTACCTTAGGGCAGTTGATACAGAAGGACACAGCCATGTTGGGTTCATCATGGGGAAATCCAAGCTGGCTCCACGTCCTGCACACACTATCCCTCGTTTGGAACTGTGTGCAGCTGTCTTGGCAGTGGAGATTGCAGACCTGATAATGGATGAAATTGATGTGGAGATTCAAACAGTCAAGTTCTACACGGACAGCAAAATTGTACTGGGCTACATTCATAATGCATCCAGGAACTTCCATGTCTATGTGGCCAACAGAGTGACAAGAATCAGGAAGTCCTCTCACCCAAGTCAGTGGCACTACATCAGAACCAACCATAATCCTGCAGATCATGGATCTAGGTCTGTTCCTGCTGCTCTTCTGAAAGACACCAACTGGTTTTCAGGTCCAGCCTTTCTGACAAAACCCGAGAAGGATGAGTTTTCACATCCAGAGATATTTGACCTACTACATCCAGAGACTGATGTAGAAGTTCGCCCTCAAGTTTCAACCTATGCTACAAGAGCTACAGGTGGACTTCTCGGCTCCCATCGCTTTGTAAGGTTCTCCAGCTGGAAATCCCTTACCCATGCAACAGCTAGGCTCATCCAAAAAGTCAGAACCCTCTCCCGAACTTCAGACTGTAGCAGGAAAAAGGATGAACTCCTTCAAGCAAGACTCATAATTATGAAAAGTGTACAACAAGACCGCTTCAAAGAGGAAATCAAAAACCTCTCAAAGGGGGACGAAGTCTCAAGACGCAGTCCACTCAAGGGTTTGGACCCAATTGTTGATGACAGTGGTTTGCTGAGAGTAGGAGGCCGAATGTCGGCAGCAGATATGTCCTGGGAAGAAAAGCATCCAATCATCCTTCCCAAGAGTCATCATGTCTCTACCCTGCTGGTAAGACACTACCACGAACAGGTTGCTCATCAAGGGCGGCACTTCACTGAAGGAGCAATTCGAACAGCTGGACTGTGGATAACAGGAAGTAAGGGATTGGTTTCAAGTGTGATACACAAATGTGTGACCTGCAAAAGAATAAGAGGAAAGTTAGAAGAACAAAAAATGTCTGACTTACCTGTGGATAGGCTTACCATTGATCCCCCGTTTACTCGTGTCGGACTTGACGTTTTCGGACCTTGGACCATCTCATCGCGCAGGACCAGAGGTGGCCATGCGGAAGCCAAACGGTGGGCAGTCATGTTCACCTGTCTGAGTACGCGTGCGGTGCACATTGAGGTCATTGAGAATATGACAACCTCCAGCTTCATTAATGCTTTGAGGAGATTCACCGCTATCCGAGGCCCTGTGAGACTACTGCGTTCTGATAGGGGAACAAACTTCATTGGAGCTTGCAAAGAACTGCAGATTAACTCAGAAGATCTAGAGTTGAAAGCTCACCTGCAACACAAAGGCTGCACCTGGACTTTTAATCCTCCACACTCTTCGCACATGGGAGGTGTGTGGGAGAGGATGATCGGTGTTGCACGCCGCATTTTAGACGCTATGTTGTTGAAGGAGAACAGTCGTCTCTCACATGAAGTACTGGCGACACTAATGGCTGAAGTCATGGCAATCATGAATGCAAGACCCTTAGTTCCAGTGTCCTCTGATCCTGAGATGCCAGCAGTTTTCACACCCGCAATGCTGCTCACTCAGAAGACTGACACAGTGTCTGCTCCGTCAGGGAAGATGGATCTCAAGGATCTCTATAACAAGCAGTGGAGGCAAGTCCAAAGCCTTGCTGAAACCTTCTGGAGACGCTGGAAGCAAGAATACTTGGCGACCCTTCAGCCTCGCAAGAAGTGGCAATCTGAAAGACCAAACTTGCAAGTTGGAGATGTGGTACTCCTCAAAGACACTCAAGTTAAGAGAAACGAGTGGCCCACAGGAGTTATTGTTGAGACCATTCCAAGCCGTGATGGCAGAGTTCGGAAAGTCAATGTCAGGATCATCAGAGACGGTACCCCTAAGGTGTATTCAAGACCTGTTACAGAAGTTGTACTGCTCCTCAGTGAGGGGACATAGTGGTATTATAAAATACCAGGCGGGGAGTGTTCTGCCCCCACATTTCTGTGTTGTAGAATGTAATTGCATTTTCATGCTCGTAGTTATCCCTCCTCTCTTGCCGTAGTTAGTGGCTTGTTGTTGTTGGATTCTAATGAGAGGACACACTGCACATGCTGCACTAACGTTTCACTTCTTCTGTTTGGTAGCCTTGAGAGACCTTAGTCTGTAAGTATTTGTTTATGAAGCATGAAAAGATATATTCTATTATATTCTATTTGCCTTTTTAGTATAGCATTCGTGTTGTATTAAATGCTAATCGCGGTTAGCATTTCTCCATTGGCGGTAATGTTAAAATTAGCTTAGAGGCTAGCTAGTCGGACATGTTACATGATGGCTATATGCTGGATTGTTGTTTTGTACTCATGCATGTGTATATGGACAGTTTGTAAGGCCATTTTTCATATTGTGTTTCCACAGTTTTACAAATAAGAAAGATTCTAACTAAAGTCCTGAAACTCTTCTACGGATGCCTGGGTCTTTATTTCACGGATCTACTGTTAGCTATCTGCTAAGCTTTCCTGCACAAAGCAAGAGCAGAATAGCTTTGTTTTAATCAAGTGTCCCAGTAAGCCATGTGACGGTGACAAGGACCTTGAAGCAGCCAAATGGAATTCAAACATCATTAAATGTATTTTTCACACCTACGTTTATACTGTGACATGTCAAAATGTCCTCTGTGAAAAAGTGATCTACAATGTGTACAGGAAGGTTGAATAATTCTCATGATGACGAGAAATTGAAATGCGAGATACAGTGCTGTAAAACAGCGCCTTCATTTAGTTCAGACATGCATTTCAGATTATTTATTTTAGTGCACTTTAGCGTGCCCCACTGGTTAGCTCATGGCCGCTACGTTGCACTGCTCTCAAGTGGCGGTTACAGCTGATAACACCTTCCCAACCAACAGCGCCGTCAAGAAAGTGTAGCACTCTCCCTCCGGTTCTCCCTCAGGTAAACACTTTTAGCTCTGTCAGTACCTTTGCTGTAGTTTGCACTATTAGCGCTGTTAGCGCTCTTAGCTATGAGCCACAGTCTCGCCATCGACATGTTGAGAGCCGTTGAGAGGCGATCAAAATACTCCCAATCTCGGATCTTGCACCTTTAAAAACAAGCCATAAAATCCTAAAATCAATCCTGAAACGGACAGGATGTCAGTGGAGGGAGGCCACTACTGGTATTTTGTGATCCTGTTTTCTTTTCACAGTGAGAAGACGAGCAGCTGCATTTTGTACTAACTGCAGACGACGACATTATTGGCCTCAAAGGTAAAGGCATTGTCTCTTGACACTATATTATAGACACCACCCACAACCTGCTCCAAGACTTCAAATGAAAAGGAATGTGAGGAATCTAACTTCATCCAATGAGAGCAGACAGATATGAGACATGTGACTCCACCCTGAATAAAAACAATACAGACATTTGTTTTAGGGAATCTTGATTAAATCTGATGCAGTCTTCTGCTTCTAGCTTTATTTCATGGACGGAGGTGAGGAGAGGGGTGTATATACCTACACTGATACCATCCGCACTCTTTTTTAATACAAATAATGGGAATCATATTATGGATTTAACAACATGCACTATATAAAGAAAGCTGGGGTGGAATGTTTCTCGTGTTGGTCTCACTTGACCTGGACATTGAATCATGCTCAAAGTCACAGGGTAGAAACAGTCGACCTGTTATTGTTAAGTCCCGTCTTATTTATGAAGGTGGATGTAAGTCTCCTCTTTGTTCTTCCTTTCAAGAGGTCTACTTGAAAACAGGTGGAGTTCACATCTGCTCTCAATTAAACCGATTGGCAACAGCATTCAAAGTAATTAAAGTAAATAACAGCAATTCAGACAAACAACTGACCAAATAACAATTGAGACTATCACGTTGCGTCCCCTTTCTTTCTCTCTCCCTCTTTCATGCACACACAGTGGTGATACTATTCCTGGCAGGCAGCTGCTCTGGTGATGATTCCCGTCCCACCTCTTTTTTCTAGCGTAAGAGGTCATTTGTCATTTGTGTACGAGGGTGTAAAGGTTCCTGCCCTGCACACATGCTTCCAGGTCCTTCTCTTCTTTTAACAGAACAATATGGTATTCCCTCTTTCTCTTCATGTGGTCGTGATGACGTTTCCAAGAAAGTTGAGCATCCCGAGAGTTTGGCCGCAGCGCGACCGTCAGCAGACCGCTGCTGTGGTCAGAGAGGGAGACCTTGCTGAAAAGAACGCCTCCCCTGGATGGACGGGGCGCAGCCTAACACAATTCTCCTCCTGACAACCTCTGTTAAACAAACACACAGTGTGGTGAAGGCCCAAAGGAACACATTCATTGATATTTATTTATTCCCCAATCTCTTTTTCCATATTTGTCATCTCTGAGTTGAGATCTATATATCAGATTAACTATTCTTGTGTTTTTTTTCTTCATATTCCTATGCTGTCTCTATTTTTCCCCTCTTTCCCTCTCTCATTTTTGTGGCATTTTTCCATTAGTGCACCTATCAATTTCTCTCTTCTGAAGGATTCAACGGTTTCCTCTGTGCCTTTTCCGGTCAGTCAGACCCCAGCTCAGACAAATATAGTTTTCAACTCCCTTTTACTGGTAATGAACCCATCAGTGGATTTAGCTCACACTCATAGCAGGCTGGCAATTTAACATGTCAAAAAATATGAATGAAAGCATGTGTCTGTCTATCTGCCTGTGCATTACAATCTAGCAGTGTACTCCATTCACACTGCAGTGGATCACCATAAAATTAGCCTGAGCATAAGTGTGTCTCATCAGAAAAGCAAACAAGTGTAATTGGTTGTAAATGAGGTAACGGATGACTGGAAGTCCTGCGCTGGCCCCTGGGCCTCCTAAATTTATATATATATTGGTAAGAATAAGCAAAGACGGGAACCATTATTTAAGGATTTCTTTTAACGACCTGGGTCTTATTTTTCTAACGGTTGCGATAATGTTTTATTCATCAAACTTAATTGCTGAAATTTAGGGAAGGTGACGACATTGCGAAGAGAGTCCAACAAGGCAAGCAGCACAAGCAGTCAGAAAATCAAACATGCTGTTTGTTTTGTAGAGAAAGCTATAGACTTTACGTTTTCATCACATGTCAGCTTTAACAAGGGTGGTTTCATCAATGATGAGCACATCTTTGAGCAGATGTTTTTTATGTTCAGGATTAACATCTGTATTTTTGTTTACAGCAGATAAGTGCAGTCATGTATTTTGAATGAGAGTCATCTGATTCCAATGAGGTCAACAGGATAACTTCAAAGTCATTACATTTTCCACAGGTTGTTTTACGAGGTGTGTGACTCACTTAATGTACTGTTATGCTTCTGTTGGAATCCCTGTTGCAACATCTGACAGCTCATTGTTCCATTAAATGTAATGTTGTTAGCAGGGGCGTTTCTAGGATTCAAAGAAAGGGGGGGCTTAGCCCCAAGGGGAGTGGCATGTTTGCAATTTTATTTGGGGCCCATTTGGGGCCCATTTGGGGCGGCGGATATCCATTGTTTCAGACAGTTCATAGATTGGTTCAATCAGAAAGAGTGTGATTTTGCTCTGTAGTTTTGCTTTACACTGTTAACATAGCCCACTACAATATTCCCTTTCATTTGCCTCAAGTAAACCTACATTTAAGCAGGTAACAATCGTTAACAACAGATAGCCACATTCTGTAACTACCTGTACTTACAATTTCACTCCGTGCATCATTGACTTTGAGCTGAACTCCTTGGCTATAATCCTGGCTGTCGTTGACGAGAGACGTTACTTGGCAGAGTGAGAAAGCCGGCGCAGCAGCCTCCCCAAGGTCCTAGTGCCCGGGGTTTATATCGTTAAGTATGATGATAGGCTATTGGATTGTAATTTGAAGGGGGAGAAAACATACAAACCAGAACGCACGCACATATGTAGCATGTTAGAGTTATAAATAACTTGGCCATGTGAGAAACAATAGTTTAATTTAATGACATCACCAAAATAAAAATATCTATCTATATATTTTTTTTAAATCCAATAATGCCAAATTATTTGGGGGGGCTGAAGAACATTTTAGGGGGGCTTCAGCCCCCCTAAAATAGGCCTAACGACGCCCCTGGTTGTTAGCTCAGAAAAGTTTGTCTGCATTGTCAAGAGACTAGTGCTGTAGTTGAAATTGCTCACATTTGTGTTTTTCTTAAGCAAAATAAACACTTCTTTTCAAACATATTGTGTTTTGGTTGTTTATCTTGTGGCTTCTGGCAGATGAAAACCAAAAAAAATATTTCCTTATCTGCTGTGAGGGTCCAAGGAGAGAAGGTGTCGTATGCTGTACTTGTAAAGATCCGTGAGGCAAATTTGTGATCATCATAATCACAGTGATTATAGGAATATTAAGCCTCAGATTGCTCTGAGCATGGCACAATGTTAGTATGCTGTAATGTTTATTTAGGGTTTGAAAGGGATGTTGAGAAATTAAGAAATATGGGCTTTCTTCATTCAGTGACCCAGACCTGCATGTCAATTTCTTATTTTGGCAAGAAGTGGAGCGGGCAAGACAACAAAAATAAGGGCAAAAAATGTGGGCCAAAAGTTCAAACATCAGTATGAACAACTACACACAAAATGTTGCCTGTTCCCACTCCACACACACTATTACCTCCACACATTTACCTTCTCTGGTGACTGTCTGTTTCACCCCTTACCCACTGACTGCATGCAAAACACACGCGCCCACCCACACACTCCCCGACACACACTTGCATGCAGACAGGCAGGCAGGCCATTCCTTTAAGCAGAGCTACAGTAAGTGGCCGGTGCTGGGAAAGCCTTGTGGCCTGGATACCAGTGGCATCCTGGTGAGAGAACCGGAAAACATGCTGCTGTTTCAGAGGCTGCTGGCCTGTTTGTCATCTTTTCCAAGGTAACCATGCACTGCAGGAGATTAAGCCAGTGGAAAATACTCACAGGTAATGATGGAAAAAGACTCGAGTGGAAACCCCATTGTCAGGTCCTGATTATGTCATTTTTGAATAAGCATACTTCACATTAAAGAAGCTGTATTTAACATTCTGAACATTAATATAGCAGCAAACAACTGTTTGCTATGTAAAGACATAGGGGAGTGATGTCTACCTGAGCAGAGGATGAAGGAACTCTCCCTCTATGTGTGTTGTCATCCAAGCTTCATCTTGCTTTGTTGACATAGCCGGGCCTGCCGCACATGCGTGTCTTAAACCAGCTGATACGTGAGGAAAAAAAGGTTGCATTACGTTAATGGCATCGATGTCAGCAAATAAATGAGAAGAATAAAGGTAAATGAATGATTCTTACCAACTCTGCAATCCACGACAGTTAGTACTGTAGGTAACCTATATAGACGGCCTTTCCTTTACTCTGGTGACTCTCTTTACAGACAGGTACAGGCATCATTTTTGTTTTAACAAGTCTGGACAAAGTGATGATGACAAATGCATTAATAAAACCACTTTGTGTAACAACTACATTATGGTGTGTTTCAAGCCATTCATTAAATGTGTATATACTGCTTATGAATGCTAATTTAAAGCTTAAAGTAAAATGTTACTGCCATAAACTGTATGTAAGAATTGGAAGTAGTCATTGTGACCCATTGGACCCATTGGTTTGTGGACTGGTGTTTTGAAGCCTTGAGTTCTCAGATTTCGCCGCCGCCATCTTGGATTACGGCAGACGCCATGTCATTTTTTTTGCAACCAATGAACGGAAGTTACCATATATAGAACGCGAAGGAGTGACATAGAAACACCTGTCAATCACAGTAAGCCCGCCCTAAAGCATACTTAATGATCTATTTTACTCTAAATGGGCCATAATTTACGAAATAAACATCATGCTGTATTGAAGAAGACTTGAAACTAGCGATTTATTGACCAAAAACTCATGGTCACAATGTTTACTGAGGATATAAATCTAGTGTGAAGTAGGGTCATATTCTCATAGACTTTCATACAATCAGACTTCTTTTTGCAACCGGAGGAGTCGCCCCCTGGTTGTCAGTAGAGAGAATGCAAGTTCCGCATTTCACTTCACTCGGCAGAACCAGAGGTTGTAGCCTGGTTACTGCTTTCACGTATTCAGCAGCGTGTAACCTTGCTAAAAGGCGTGCTATATGTTCTTTTCAGCACAAAGGGCTTCAACATTTTTCTGACGATCTGGTTTGGCTTTGGGTAGTTTTGAATATTCCTTAATGAAACAGAAATATTCCCAAATGATGTGTCATATTAGAGGCCTGCAGCCAAAATCGACTTCCTCTTTCTTTATGGTTGGTGTTCTATTTTTACACTGGTTATTTAATGGAGGTGTAACTGAGGTCGTCAGAGGTGAGGCCTTGTAATGTACACTGTAAGTACAGTAGTTGCACAGTAAGGCCAGCTTTACTTTGGGGCCATGCCACAGTAGATTGTGGCCGGTGAGTAAGAACTTCTCTGCCACACGCTAGTTTTGGACAGTAAACATCAGGCACAAACACACACATTCAGTGCTCCTCTCATGAAACGAACTAGACAAACAGGGAAGCAGGCGGCTGCCTCTTGTCTGTTGACTTTCCCTGACTGTTACTTTTCCCCTGCTGGCGGTAAAATAATTAAAGTTGAAAATACGCCCTTCTAATTTAACTGTTAGTTTATTTGAGATGCATCTGGCAGTGTCCTAGTAGAGAATTGTTTGTAAAACACTTAATTCGTTGTTAAAAAATGAATACACTCTAATAGTCCATCTTCTGAGAGCTGCAATGCTGCATTGCACCTGACTTTATGGACCTCATAAATATCACTACTTTTAGCTTGAATCTAAATTCCTATTGGTGCATAGTTCACGGTCTAGTTCACAGAAAAGTTTATAATGGCCAGGAGATTCAATATCACATTTCCCACTCAAAACAATACATGTGTTGTTTCAGCAACATCAACTTCAATCTCCTTTAATTACGCAATCTCTTTCTCTCTGTGCTTCTGATAAGATGTCATTCTGAAACACACTGTTGGCACTCAAATTGTTTAATATATTGCACTGCCAGAAATCCCTTATTAGCTTGTCAACCAGTGTCAGGAATGTGAAATATATCTTATTTTGTACATTATAATGCATGCCAGAGAATGTCAAGGTCAACTAGGAACAGGAGGAACACTGAACTAAAGTCCATTCATTTGAATGCAGCATTTAGTGGGAAGCCACTGCTAAAGAGTAGGTGTGTTTTCTAACATGAGAAAAACAGTAAACACTAGTAAACAGTCATAGTTGCCTCCTCATTTTTTCTGTATTGTGTGGGAGTTTTCCTGGTAGCAGTTATATGAGCGTGTTTCGCTGAATGATATAAATAGTCACAAAGACAGATGTATTGTTCTCAAGCTGTAATTTGCAAATCAAGCGATGCTTACTCAAAGATTAGTATTGGTTACTTTATCATTCAAATGAAGGTAACGTTGCTGTGACGATCCTCTCTGCCCTGTCTGCCTGTTACTCTGTTTGTGTGGCTGCTTTCTCTGCAGGTACCGGAGGTGGGCGTGGCAGAGGGTCATCAGCAGAGTGGAAACACCTGAGCTCATCAGCAACACATGGGCCCTGTGTGCCAGTGCACTCTGTTAATAACCCTCTTTAGCCTCAGTTGGTCCCTCTCTCCTTCCTGAGACACTAATGTGGGTTTTGGTTGAGATTATGATTTGTTTCTACACTCTAACATTGCATACACACTTTCCACTCATGCACTCACCTACACTGCTGAAATTACTGACTTCACACGCCACTGTTAGTGCTTGTCCCTTTAAGTTAATAAATCATTTGTTAATTGGCTTGGTTGTGTGTGTCTCAACTGTTTGTAATGGCCGTGCGGCCCGGTTTGTGACAGTTGGAAATCAATTTCAATTGGTTTTAGGGTCTCATAAGTTTCATACTATAGTGTTGTACATGATTTAGATGTAGTAAATGTTTTTGTCCTGCTTAGCTTTAGTTTGTTAAACTTACAAGGTGAAGATGAATGCATAAATACGGCTTGTGATCATATTACGGTGCAAAGGGGCTCAATGACTCAGAATGTTCTGAGAATGACACCTCTCCATCAGACAGGCATGCAAACATCTCCCGAGAATAAGCCTCGTTGCATGCGTCACTCTCAACACCACAGTTCACAAGCCCAGTAGAGTTTCCCCTAAATCTGTTGCAGAAACCTCACCAGAGAAAACAAGGTGACCACATCAGCTGCCGTGGAAGTCCAGGGATCCCTGTGCTGTTATTTCTTCTCTCAAGGTCACATGTGACTCACTGCTTTGACTGGGCACAAGGTCTGCTCAAACCCTCATCCTTTTTTCAGGCCCGTCTCTCTGTTTCTCTCTGCTACTGCTTCCCTTTCGCACTCTCTCAATGTGGATCTCATGGGCCTTCATCAGATACAGCACCACTTGATTTTCACTCTCCATTCTTCTGCACTTCATTCGAATCTGCCTCGCGCCTCCATGAGTCCACATTCACTCTGGGTATCTTTGCCACACATTGATAATTTAAGTATCCGGTTGAGGCTTTTTCATCAGTTATCAAAATAAAGACTTGTCCACTGTGATTTCCAACTGAGGGGCCCAGGCAGTGAGAGATATAAAATATCCTGAAACAAGAACTCTGAGGTGGACCGCAGGAAGGCGGAGAGGAGAATAAGAGAAGGTCAAGAAACCTTTACAAGGCAACATGCTTCTTCTCTGTCTGTACAACAACACAGAATAAAGTGGTGTGGCTTGAGTTTCTAAAAAAAAACGTTTGCGCCAAGGTCACAATAGCCCACTGACTTACAACAAGAACTAAACTGACCATTGAACTGACTATTCAAAAAAATAATAATAAAAGAAATCTGTCGTCTGTTGGATTTCTGAATTTCTGAACATCAGTGTTTTATAGCTGCCATGAAAACCAACTTCCACCTTCAGATAGGCAACCACTTTCCCTTGTTAGCTTAGTATAATTGAAGATGTTTTAGTTGAATTGTGTGTGTGTGTGTGTGTGTGTGTGTGTGTGTGTGTGTGCGTGTGTGTGTGTATAGAATTACAGATAAAATGATAATAGTCTATTTTAATCATTTCTTTGGGCATTTTATGCATTAGATAGCACCAGTAGATAGATGACTGGAAATGACTCAACTAGTTTTGTCTGCATGGGGCCATTTGTGTGTTATGTGTTAACAATGTCTAAAATACAAATGTAATGCCACTGGGAAGTAGAGAATCGGGATCACATCTGCACATTTGCGCATCATAATTACATAACGAACCACATTTATGATGTTTATAGGCTCCATATAGACTTAAAATGCTCCAACCACACATTCAGTAATCAAGATTAATGGCTAATAACATTATGCCACACCCTCTATCTTCTATCCTGAACATGGATAGGGAAAACCTCCACACAAAATAACGTTACCACAACAGAGCGAGGATTCCACCTCCAGGGTGGACAGATAAAAAACACTATAATGTTACTTAACATTAATCAAATGATGCAAATGATTAGTGATCAGTCAGGGATGTCGTCCATGACACCAAAAATATTCTCACATATTTAGAATATCTCTAGCCCCTCCCTTTAAATGGCCTCCACCCTGTCACCATTGTAGCTTTCCAATGACGGCTCCAGTGCGATAGTGCCCCTTTCAGAAGATTTATAATTCAGCATCGAAAAAGAGACTTTATAAAACTAAAAATCCAACAATGAATGTCTTCTGTGGTTATTTCTCTTTATTTCTGTTAGAAGTAGTTTTTGTTGTCTTTAGCCATTAGTTGGAGCCTACCGAGAGCAAGATGTATCACCTATTTAGATTTAGCTCTTAGAGATACAGTACATGGTGGTTTCCAACCTTTACTTTTAAGTTGCTATCTACCATAATGCAATCAACCGTATGCAATTTCTATCATTTTAATAACTGACGTTATCACTGCTGTTAATTCCAGGTTCTTTGTGGGCCTGTCAAGAGTTGTTTGGATCTTCTTCTTCTTCTATCTTTTTCTCTCTCAGGTAACCATCAACAGAACAACAGTTATCAGTTCCCTTTTCCATTCATTTGTTTATGGAAATAAGTGGGACTCCAATGTATGTGTTAACACACACACACACACACACACGCAGGAAGTACATGCACACACAAATTGTGGCTACTACGCATTATCATAGATCTGAACAATAACAGGCTATGAGGTCTGATATCTGCCTGTAGTATGCAAACAAGATGGCAAAAGCACTACAAAGAACTAATCTCAACATCTTAGTTAACCAGTTTTATGCTTGATAGACAGATCACAGACAGACCATCATTCATGCCTCAGGGACATCAATACATACATAGCCGTTACACACATGCTATGGCTAAGGAGACAACACTCGTCCTTAAATACATTTTGACTAGATATTCAAAATAAATCAAAATGTAGTATCATGTTCAGGCCAAACCATTTATGGACACATAGAGTCAGCAAGTAGCTTTTTTAAATTTAAATGTGTGTGTGTGTGTGTGTGTGTGTGTGTGTGTGTGTGTGTGTGTGTGTGTGGCATTTGGTTCACCTCGTAACTCCCACGTTTTCCCTGCTCGTACACTGCAGACCTCACCGCCAACTAACACGTCACGAGGGCTCGTCGTGAGTGTGTGTTAATGTGTAACTGTTTCACGTGTGTGTGTGTGTGTCTGTGTGTGTGTGTGTGTGTGTGTACTAGAGAGGGTGGGCTTCAATGGAGCTTCCGCTCTACTATTGTTGCGGTGTATACCAACCTCGATGCTGAAAGATGTGTGTGCTTTTACATTTGTGCCTGCGTGTGTGTGTGTTAAGTCATCCTGTGGTGAGCTGTGACCTCACCACTAAGACTTCCCTCACATGCCTCGGAGACTCGTAGGTGGGCGAGCGTGTATTTTCTCTGATTACGTTGAGACCTTGTGCTTCTACGTCAGGGGGCTGTGACATTTCGTCAGGCCTCTGCATGGGAGGCAGACAGCGAGCGGCTAGAAGAATGGAAAAGCAGACTTGTTTTAGGACCTTTGACATCAGAGGTCTTGTATCAGCATCATATGTTGAAATCACAGTGTGGGAGTGCCCTTTTGGTACTATGTGAGTTGTCCAGCACCCATTGTTCATTTTAACCTCAGTGTGGGAGTTTTCTCTTCGGTTGAAAAGTTGTATCGTAGATTACCCTTAAACTTTATTTAGGATATTAAACAGACGTTGGGAGAGGAAGAAGACTAACATTTGAACAAGTTTCAAATTTGAAATGTCACTGGCAAATGTCACTGGATTGGCCCATTGGACCTCAGAATTTAAAAATATGTGTGTGTGTATTATTTCATATACCCAGAGTACAAAAACGTTTGTCGCTATGGACTCTACAGGAACAGAAAAAAACTTGATTTGGGAAGGGAAAAAAAAGACTTAGTGTCCGCTTACTACCTTTTTCAGCAGATGGAGTTTGCTCAGTTGTCATCAGGTGACCTAAGTATTGAACTTCAATCATGTGATTTACTTTCTTATTGTTTTTGTATGTTTATTACCCAGGAAAACTAGAAACATTCCCATATTCTTCTAATGGGGATCCTTAAATAAATCATGATAACAGGTATTATACAGTATATTTACAGTATATATTTGGGAGAAATTGTAAAGCTATTAAGTGGATCTTGAGTTAAGTTTGTTTTGTTTTTTCAAATTACAAGAACCTTTCTTCTCTCTTCACTGAAAGCAGTTCAAACTTATTTTGTATTTTTTCTGTATCTGAAGAATAATATATGTTTTCCGAACAGTTTATTTAGCCATACACACATTATATTAAAAGTAATTAAATGTATTATGAAGAATGCTACGTTCAAATGGCACAATACAGCCAATAGTCAATTATGCCATTAGATTAGATTAGTTTAGTACTCGCAAATATTCACAGAAAGATAGTGTTCAGCATCAGAGCCTCTAATCAAAGTGAATTTCACATCACAGTCCACTGTACAGCAGCCGTGGCCTCAATGTGAGACCATCGAGCCGACGGGATAAGGGGCAGCTTTCAGGGGTGAATGTGTGTAACTGTGTGAGTGTGATCAGGGTGTTCCTGCAAAAAACAGCTTGGCTCTCAATGAAACTTCCCTGTATAAAAAATTGTGGGACATCATCTGGAGTCCACCCCTCATAGAAAATGATCTTAAATTTCGCAGCACAGTCCTATTTGACCAAATAAACTGTGATGGTTCACAGTATTTTTGATTCTTGTGGCTCAAGTTTCTTTAACAGCTCTTCTCAGCACACTGAGATAACATTTCCAAGTTCCAGTGGATGTTCAAACAAGCACAACCCGTCTCACGAAATGATTTTGGCTGGTCCAAATAAACAGCTGTCAATCATTGTATGTACATGCTGTCAAAGCAAAACTCACAACATTTATCCTGGAAAATTTTACGAAAATCACTCTGATTAAAACTACCTTGTTTATACTTTGACACATTGGGTGTGTTATAGACGGGTTGTTGAATTCTCACTGTACAATTTGCTTTATAGGCATATGGAAATAGTTTCTATAGCTTTGGAGTTTTACCTCATCGCTGTATTATTTTAAACATAATTTTTCAGTAGTCGGGAAAATGTCAAGCAGATAAATTATTGGCTTTCTTTCTCTAGAAATAAGGAATACTCACATCCCCAGTAGTGAAAGGAACTTTTGTTTTTTATACTGAACTCATAAGTGTGTTTTTTTGCATTCTTGGGCACTATGTGTCATATTTCGCTGCAGTGCAATGCTCCTTTATCATTCGCCATATATGTATTAGGGATTTCTTTGGGAATATTTGTCAAAAAGTCGACCCATTTGAATTCACGAATGAATCCACGCCGCTTTTTAGACCCCGCTTCGTTTCCTTTGCTGTCGTCTACACCATTGATTACTTTGCGTAATCGTAACGCAGTTCGTGAGGATGCAACATTTTATTTTTAGAAGCGACTGGAGAGAGGAACACAAAGACAGACAGGGAGAGGGCTGTACACTGGATAACGAGGTGGGTGGGCACATGCTCTCTCGCTCTCTCTCTCTCTCTCTCTCTCTCTCTCTCTGTAGCCTACTGTATAAGTACAGATCTGTGATGGAGACCCCATCACACCGCATTTCACTTTCACGCAGTGAAGATGAGCGCTCGGATAGCGAAATCCAACCCGGCCATGAAACTGATACTGGTGAGTAAACAAGATCTTCTGCAGCTCTTCTCCTTGGTCCGCTGAACCGATCTTATCCGCTGGAGCACCGGGGTGCTCCTTACTGGTTTTGCGAGACATGGATTATTATTGCGCTACACGCGGTTTCAGATACGTGGTAATCAGTTGGGTACGAGCACTCGCCTTAGTCCAGATTTATTACCCCAATATATTCGCTGATCACGTGGCATGTTCCCTCCTCGCAGCATGCGTTCGCGTAGGTAATGTGATGATGTTCAATTAATCACAGGGGGCCAATAAGCACTCACTTCAGTCACGGATGGTGTCCCCTGAGATGCAGTCAATTTTTTTCATTTTAAATTTGACATTTTGGTGTCAATTGATCATGATCGGTCTTGTTTACAGTATCACTGGTTTTGAATAGACATGATCCTGTCTAAGTTTAGACAGAGTTATTATAGTATTCACCCCGTCTTACTTACCTGTTTTACTTGTAGTCGGCATATAGAGTATGTGTGACGCATTTAAATGCTAAATAAGTAAAGCTGCATCCACTATATTCAAACATATTCATGATGTACAGGTAGTAGTAACCTGACAATATAATGCAGTCCCACGTAGCAGCCCTGCAGTAAAAGCTTGTACAGGTAATATTCAGTTTTGTTGAGGCTATGTAGAGAGATGTCGATGCTACTTTTTGGTGTCTTCTGAGGCTGTTAGTGGTTGGTTTTGTAGTGGATAATATCATATTGTAAGCTGTGTAATGTGTCCAGCTTCAGTAGTGTATTAGTAGTAGTAGTAGTGTATGTATATGAGATCTTTCAAAGATGAATACAAGTAAATTATTCCAGTTTTGGAAATATAATTGAACTGTGTTTAAACTGGAGGTTGTTTGCTTTTGATGATTAAAGGAGCTCATGTTTCACCCATCTTTTTATTCACTGCTTTCAATACTCACAACCAACAAATGGACATTCAAACAAGATCTACGATTTCCATTAATGACTCAAAGTTTACTTTAGCTCTTATTTCATTGCTTTTTCTATGGGACGTGTGAAATGAATGAAACTTAATCCTCTCATACAAGAAGAGGAGCGTGTTGCCAGCAGATGGTGTTTACTGTGAGTTTGACATTACACTCATTTGTTCTACAACGCTTTCAGGGGATTTTAATAGGCCTGCAGGGTAGGAGCAGTTATTTTCTCTGGAGTGTTTTGCATGTGGTGCTGTATTGGGGCTTTGCAGGTTTTGCATATGTGCATGTGCAGATGTGTATCTGGGTAGAAACAGGTTGTGCACTGTGGCTACAAAACACTGGACCCACTATCTATCCTCGTAATGTGTGTTTGTCTGCGTGAGAAAGAGGGAGAGATGTTGTGACGTGTAAGCTCAGTCTGTCATTTTGTTTGGAAGAAGTCCCGCTTCTTTGTGTGTAAAGTATAGTGTACAAGGCAGTGAAGTTCAAATGACTGTGTGTGCATGTGACGGCTACTTTCTGCCACCATTTCATGTGATATCCTCCAGTATTCTATCCAGTATTTCTCCGTAACAATTTACCCAATATAGGCACATATTTTATTCTCACAATTTCCTGACGTAGTGTTGTTGTGTTTATCCATTATTCAGTTAGTCATGCAGTCAGTCATTTGGCCAGCCATGCAAGCATTTATCCAACTAATGAGTCAGACGCCCAGCTGCCACAGTCCCAACTGTCAGCATCCAGCCAATAAGTCAATCTGCACCCCTCTGGATCCCCCGTCCTCCCTTGAGCTAGCCACTCACTCAGTTCGTAAGTAATTCTGTGTTAAAGGGGCACTCTGCAATTGTGTGTTCAAGTTATTGTTTTGGCTTAGGAGCCCAGCGGCCAATGCACCTCCTTCACCTGCTCACGTTTCCTGTTCCCCCGCACGTCTCTGACTCACGTGGCTGCCTTCTGTCTGCTGAAAAAACACACTTTTTGTTTGGGTCCTTGCCCGGGATGATGTCAGTGGAACAGACATGGAAATTGGATAGAATACTGTTATGTTGTTCAGTCTTTTTGTTTTTGTGCAGACACATGTTAGTGAAGAAGTGTGGTTCAAAGGAGCGCAATCATGCAGCTGAGGACACCTGTTTGTCCATCCAGCTAATCAGACGGCTAGCTAGCCTGCATGTCAACCATCCATCCGTCCTTGTAGTCCAGCCACTAATCCCCATTATCTCCCTCTATGATTATCATCTGTGCTCTCTTTATCTCTACACCTCCTCTCCTTCATTCTCTGTTGTGGCCGTTGGCACTCGCTGCACCAACTTCCCTAAACCTGGCTGCAGGTTCACACGCAGACAGGAGAAGCTGCAGGGAGGTCACTTGGCCAAACCGACTCAAACACTGGAGAAAGGGTGAGGAAGTGAGCGTGACAGGGGGGAGGGAGACATACAGAGGGTGTGTAAGTGTACAGGATCAACATGTTTTAAACAAACAAGCACAAACGTTTATTCAGAAAGCAACGATTACCTCTGGAAGTTGCTTCCGCACACCTAACTTCCCCTTTTCCATCAACAGTAGTACTGATAGCAGAAGTAAGTGTGTGTGTGTGTGTGTGTGTGTGTGTGTGTGTGTGTGTGTGTGTGTGTGTGTGTGTGTGTGTGTGTGTGTGTGTGTGTGGACTGAGTGAATATCAGATACAAATAGTAGAAAGAGAGTATGTAAAAGAGATACACCTGTTAGTGTCACAATCACACACTGGAATCTGAATGAGTTATATTAAAAACAGCGGGACAGATCTGATGCAAATTTCTGTAGTTAAAGTTTATTAGATATGTTTGAACATGAGAATAATTTGATTTATTTACTGAATATACTTCATTCCAAGTAAAAATCCTTTGTTTAAAGGTTACTTAAGTAAAAGTACAAAAAATATAAAGCAGCAAGATGACGATATATTAGTACATTAAAAGATTGTTAATACTAATGGATTAATGTGTAAGTAGCATTTTATCTTTGTAGTTGAGTTGTAGCTTTTTCCACAGTAGTTGTAGGAGGTTTAGTCCAGGGACTCCCCCTCCTAGGGGTCACGATATACATTAGGGAGTTTATGAAAATATAAAATGATCTTCTTTTACACAAATTTCAATTAATTTGTTGGACTTCCAACCGTGTTCCTTGTTTTTTTTTTTCTTAAATATTGCAGAATTTGACCACTTTGGGCCTAAAATCGTCTTTTAAAATAAGCGAGAAGTTTAAAGTAAAAATATCTCACTCTTTGGTGGAACTGCTAACAACCCATAGACATCTGAAGTGTGACCAGGGTCTCCAAGCAGACAACGTTTAATATTTTGTAAGAGGTCACTAGCCCAAAATGTTGGGAATTACTGGTTTAATCTTCAACAGTACATCATATTTGATCAAATGTATATATTTTATATTTTCTAAATGTTTTTCATATAAAGTCTTCATATGTAAAGTAACTGGTAAATATAAAATGCACTGGAGTATAAAGTACAACATTTTCTTCTGAAGTGTAGTGGAGTACAAGTATAAAGCAGTAAGAAAATATTTAAATAAATAAATAATATATTTCGACCTTCAGCGATCTACATAATGGCTGCAATTAATGGTAATTTTTATTATTGATTAAACTGCTGATTATTTACTCAATTAATCAATCAATAGTTAAGGTAAGAAAATATAGTTGTTTTATTTTTGTAAATGACCTTCACAACCAGCAAATATTACATCTGAGAACAGCAGACTGACTGGGTTCAATTAATTAGCCAAACAGTATTAAATTCTTGGCAAAATTGCACATGTTAAACATGCACGCACACATTTTCAAGTCATTTTTATCACAATATTTAGCAGATTCAAAATTAGAAGCACTTTTTGTTTGAGATGCTGGGATGAGTAAGTGAACAAAGACAGAGTCCATATTCACAGGACCCAACACGCACACAAACACACACGCGCACACACACACACACACACACACACACACACACACTCGTCCCAGAGCTGGAATCCCCCCTCAGACCACCTGCGTTCTACAGTTAACTGAAGCCATGTGCCTGGTGGATAAGCTGGTGTAGTGTGGTTTGGTCCCTTTGTGCCATGGCTCTTCTCCTCATGCCATGAATTTAAAACTGACCTCTGGCTACTCAAACTCTGATTCTCCCCTTGCTTTGCTTTTCAGTGTGCTAGACATTCATTGTAACTCTAAGCCTGAACTCTATCCATAAGTTAAATACTGTAGCAAATTTGTTCTGGAAGCATTTGAATATTTCCACTAACAACAAAAGGGAGGACATGTTTTCTGTTTCAAAATGTAATTGGGATTCACTGAATTTGGTTAAGTTGTTGTCTGAATACAGATGCTCATTTTGCCTCAATTTCTAAACATTTTTATCTTTTTATTTTACCTATCAAAACAAATAAAAACGTATCTCTCTCTAACATATTTGTATTGTCCATAATCAAGCTGTCTGACGTCTGTCTGCACAGTGTTTACTGTATCTTCAATGTAATGCCTCTGATGAAGAGTATTTTAGCTCCAATTAATTGTAATAATTTGGTTTTTACCAATGTGCGTAAAATTAATAAACCCATTACCCGCCCATTATCTAGATGTTGCTCTTTTTACAAGCTCATATGAAAAGCATGTGTCCTCATTTTAAAGGCTATTTCTGTCAGGTGTCTGAACTCTTTTGTTATGTTGCTACAGCCCATCTGTCATGCAGTGCATAAAGTGCAGTTACGCTTGTTTCACCAAAGCACAAGTCATCATTACACTTACGTCTATAGCTGTAATTTAGACAACAGACAGGTCATAGAGAAACAAAAACCCTTGGAAGTCTTATGAACCCTGTCCAGCCAAAGGACTGACATTATTTCAGTAACTATGTCATTGAATGTCAGCGGTATTACATGTGTGCCCATACTGATAGAGAAACACTCTGTGAATGACTCGCTTAACATCATCTCACCACCAATAACATCACACTGGATTATTCACTGTGTCCCTCTTGCATGGCCTGTTGTGAGAAACGCGGCGCATCTCCTTGAGAAGGGCCTGTGTATCTCCACACTTTACTGACTGGAATACACTTGTGCCGTTGTTAAAAAGCACATGTTCTCCGTTAAAGAATTGGTAAAGATCGTCTTTGCTCTGCATAAACATAAGGCTTTCTCTAAACTCACTTCACTGGGATTTACTGGCATGGATTGCATAAGCAAACTGTATCAGATGAAGCCTGATTTAACCAGTAAATTTAAATCTTAACCATTAAGATCCAGAGGAAGGCGATTTGGTGAGCCTTTTTTTTTTTTTTTCAGCAAGCAGCTTCAAACACAGCTCTCATCAGTTACAATCATTTGCATAGCAGCTGCCCTGCCTTGCTCAAGGGCATCTTTCTTATTATCATTACCTTTATACCTTCATCCATCCTTTCCCCTCAGCTGGCTGTGCTCCATGTAGGATGTGACTCTCGCTGAGCTTCCCTCGGGTGATGTGAACAGTATAATTATGGCTGTCAGTGGCCCCTAACTGCTGTGTAATTTGGGTTTCCAGCGGTCGTCCGTGATGTCGTCAGATGGCAGCTTCTAAGGCGACAAGGAGGTGAAAAGTTCAATATCTCTTTTAGCTGCTGATAGACTGATTCATGCAGACATCTTCCCAATAAGTTCATTCTTAAAAAGTTGACAAATTTCTTTTCCGCAGTAGCAGAGAGCTACTGTACTGGCTGGTTTTTGGAAAAGTGTGGTTCTCTGCCTGAAGTGTGTCATTCCTAGAAAACAGAATAATTTCAACTTTAGACGTTAAACAGTGCCCAGGTCTTTCATCTACAACCTTTGGCTTTGCTTCAAAGAGTGAATAACAGGCAGCAAAGGTATTACGCTGGACATATGATGTACAATGTGTGAGGGTGCATTAAACCATTGACCTACTATGTGTTTTTGAATGGTTTCCCTATCGTGAAGACGTGATATCATAAAGCAACATCTCTGAGCATGCATGTGCTGACGTTTTATTTAAACTACTGAACATTATTCTTACTCTGTATATTGCAGCTGGAGTCTAGCAAAACTACTGTGCTGTATGAGGGAAATGAAAAAACAATACAAGCCTGAGCACTTCCACATGTGCTCAGGCTCATCGGCTCTCATGACTAAAGACTGACTGAAGTCAAGTCCTGCCAGTAAACTCATCCTGACTCGAACCTAAGATTAAAGCGGCAAGTGTAACCGTACCTAGATTTGCAAAGAAAACAGGTGACCCTCTGTCCGTCCCTCGGTGCCCTCCACCCTCCTGATGTTTCTGAATTGATTGGACGTGGTCTCACGGCTTAATAGTGTGTATATACACTTCTTAATTTGAAGAGCAAGACTATGATTATGGGTTTGATTCCCGCTGGGGCCACCCATGCTACAAACAAACAGATGCAGCCTTGGTACTGCTCAGCGAGTCGCTGCGGATGAAAGCCTTCAACCAAACGTTGTGCTCAGTGGTCCATAGGTTTTGCCGGGAAAACCACTGCGCTCGCCAGGCTGTTTGAAGTTTAGGTTTCTATTATGGTGTGTAAAACCCATTCATCTATTTTTGCTATCTTTTTCAATGACCTCCTTTGCAAAAGGAAACACAAATAGAAGGACCTGCAATTTTGTGTTCATTTTCTGTTTAATGCATCATTGCATGTTGATAACTCCTGAAAAATGAGAAATATTTGCACAGTGTAATAGAGTATTAAGTGAAAACGCAAATACAGTTACACACATACATGCAGATCAAAAGAGTATATTTAGCAACACGTGACAGATGGGGGAGACACGTCTGTGCTGCACACTGCCTCTTCTACACACACACACTCATACACACATGTAGATTTCTGATGAAAAGATTTCTCTTGCCAAATATTTTGTAATATAATAGTGAATGAGAGATGCACACACACACACACACACACACACACACTGAAAGTATCACTCTTAGTTTTGTTTCACAGACACACACACACACATCGTATATATTAAGTTTTGTGGTTGCAAGTTTTAAGGTAAATGGGATAAATACACACATGCAGGAAGGAGATCAATGGTGTGTGGCGGGTAAACTGTATAAAAGAGTGGGTTAGTGTTTTGTACTCTGGTGGTGAATTGGGAAAGCCCAGTAACCTCCAACAGTACTTTTTATGAACAGCAGCCAGGAGAGGAGACCGCAGAGCACACAGACCAACACTGAGGAAGACGATAATTGAACATCAACACTAACAAACATGCACAAACACACACAACACACACACACATTCCTGCATACACTCTTGCACGCACATGCATGAAGGTTTTGTAGTTGTTTGTTGTATGAATTCCTTCATTTTTGAAGAGACACACACAAACATGGTGGGAACAGAAAACCCCATACAAGCAAACTCACACACAAGTACGGCCTATTGTTAGTTTGTCCAAGCAGTGAGGATGTATCCCAGGCCAACGGGAAAGTCCACAGAGCCAATGGCTAATGAACTTCAGGGTGTAAGGAACCAGATGTGTGACATCTGGTCTGCATGTGGCCTCGACCAGCTGCATGGCTGCATGTCAAACATGCTCACCAACTGATATCTTGGATTTTAGGCCAAAGCTTTTCAGTTCCTGCTCAAGCGATGATACATGGGCTTGTTTTTGAGGTAATAGCCACATATGTCCGTCTCAGAGGCCTCGCTTACAGCCACCCACTTTACAGTGTGTCCATATGGATGGATGGATTAGGGGAGGGAAGATATATGGGTGTGGTGTACTCCTGCTCCAGGGCGGTATTAAACTGCTGTAGATCAGCGTTGAACCACGTCAGATGCTTTTCAGCAAGAAAGCAACCCATCTTTCAGAGCTGCTGACAGGGGTGGGAGACTGCTTGTGAGGTCAGAGAACACAGGGCTGCACAATTATGGCAATGTAGAATGATCCATTACTGAAACATCTGAATTCATTTATAAGCTTTGGAAAATCGTTAAGATTTTGAGAAACCGTGACAAAAGTCTAATAAAATAAATATGACCCCTGAATCAAACTAATAGTCAGGATAAAATTGAGGGCAGCACAAAGGGGACAATATTGCCTCCGGCAAAATAATGTTGCTCTTGTGCTCCTGTGCAGTAACCCATATCCATGAAACTAAAGCTGAAAGTTTTAAGTCCCTGACCGGCTCCCTTTGAAGCAGAGGAAATCACTTTAGGACTGCGTGTCCACAAGGACCTTCAACTTTACAGCTCTGACCTTTCTTTCAACTCCTTCTTACTGGAAGCTTTGGGTTGGCAAGTGCTCCAAAATGTAAAAATATTTTAAACTTTAGCCAAAGAGGAGCTGTGCACGAGATGGATTTCATTAGAGACTTTGTCACTGCTGTTGACTCTAAACTACAACTAAACCATTTTTCTTTCTCTCGCAGCTCTTCACAGCCTCTCTTTCCTGGGCCTTCCAGCAGCAGGCCGTACCGCCAAAGTACCAGTACCGCGACCCTGTGACATCTGACCTCCTGCTGTGTGACCAGTGCCCTCCTGGCACAGCCGTCAAACGACACTGCACCGCCGACTCACCCACAGAGTGCCAGGCCTGTCCTGAGAGGCATTTTGCTGAGAACTGGCACTGGGGGGACACGTGCCAATACTGCACCTCGGTATGTACGAGGCCAAAGGGTTCACCAAAGGGTTCTTTTTAGTTTACCTCTTAATACCCAGGTGGCCTTTTTCATTCTTTAGGTTAGACGTCTTCCTCTTCGCCACTCTCGATGAATTACGTAATATGTATTGTTAACATATCTCCCTTGAGGTGTTTTTATATCCCTGTTCTAGTATTTAAATTCTATAATTTTTCCAGAGACTGCATGTGAAGCAGCAGCACAACACTGTTCATATATGTGCATGTAAAGCAGCATTAATGTAAATGTTGCTCTGGACCTGCAGCAGCACTGTTTCAATGTGTGTGTGTGTGGTTTGTTGTGTTCAGGTGTGCAAAGAGAGACAGCTTGTGAAGCAGCAATGCAACAGCACAGGTGACCAGTTGTGTGAGTGTGCCCCGGGTTTCCACCTAGTGGTGGAGTTCTGCATCACACACAGTACCTGTCCACCTGGCTACGGAGTGACAGCATTAGGTAAGACTAAGAATAACATTATCAATATTATTAGGTAGTTCTGCTGGCAGATTGCCTTTGTTTTACAGAAGATTTCTGAGAAAGGAGATCACTTAATTTGTGGATTTTCTGTCCCTGATTCAAATAAAACCAGAGAAAATTGGGAATTCAGTCAGCACACATCCTGAGAGGAAGCACTGGCTGAGTTCAATGAATAAAAGTCCTATTGCCTCAATGTGATCACTTACCTGACTAGAGTGTGTGTGTGTGTGTGTGTGTGTGTGTGTGTGTGTGTGTGTGTGTGTGTGTGTGTGTGTGTGTGTGTGTGTGTGTGTGTGTGTGTGTGTGTGTGTGTGTGTGTGTGTGTGTTGATTTATGTGTGAATGGGTGTTTGTTGCTATGTGTATTATACACTGCAGAAGGTATGTGTTTTCAGTATCCCTGTGTTTTCTATATTTCCTCGATTCTTCCACTGTCACACTTTATGTCAAATCAGTATAATTCCAGATGTTTTACTGGCATGTCAGGAAGGGACCATTATGCTGCCAAAGCAGAGACACACATCAGTTACAGATCAGCATTTTCACATTAAAATGTCCTCTCCCTTATATCAATGTAAGCTCTCTCTCTCTCTCTCTCTCTCTCTCTCTCTCTCTCTCTCTCTCTCTCTCTCTCTCTCTCTCTCTCTCTCTCTCTCTCTCTCCGTCTTCTTCTGATTCTGTGAATCAGAATCTGTTCCAGATGCAGACGTCTCTTTTAACAGAGACAACTTTTTTCTTTTTATACCGACTTGACTCTTTCTTAGAACTGCTCTTTCTCTGTCTCTCCGTCTGACTTTCGCACACGGACACACAGATTTTAACAGATCTATGTCATGGCCAGTAGTCTTGTTTTTAATTTGATTTGTCTGTGAGTTCCTCCTTATTCCTGTGTCTTTCTAGCAGAGAAGTGTTGTACATGCCAATGGTTGTTCTAATTAATACAGTGTGAGTAGTGGTTCTGTGTGATCATACAACATTTATGCATGTCTTGCACTTTCACACCTGGCCTGGTCTGAGTTGGTGGCAGTGTTGCCTGAAACTTCAGTATTTTACAGTTTTAAGTGTTGCAGCACTGATAAATGTCATGTCTTAATACTGTCCTTACAAATTACGTTTTAACAACTCTCTTTCTAATCACTCTTAACCAAACAACACAGACATTAGCTTGTCACTTGAACTGACGTTATTATTAAATACATTATGGTGATTGATTTAGGAAAATCATTGACTGAGACGTAAATTCTGTTTTAATGGACTATGGAAATATAGTTCTGAATATTTTCTGAAGGAAACAGTCCTTATGGAGGTTAAAAAGTCATCCTCAAGTATTTATAGTGTGGAAAAGGATCACTTCCTACTTCCTATGAACTCCATGATTGGCATTTACAGCATTCTACAAAACTTCTGTCACTGTATCACTATGTGACAAATATCCATTATATTCCATGCTGTCATGCTGTCCTCACACCACGACGGCATATCAGCTGACATCATTTCAAAGATTAACATTTACCCTTTTTAATTTGTGTGTAATTTGTTTCAAAAGTACCAGAATGATTTCAAGCAGTACTTCCTCATAACTCTGTATATACAGAGGTTTATCTGTGAGTTTAGTTTGAATTGAATCAAATAGTTTTTGATTTACGGGGGTGTTATCTGGCCAATTATCTTTAATTACATCATGTAATCATGTAAGTGCCATTGACATTTTTTAGTTCACTTCTCCTGGTTCCTCTTAACCACAATACCTAGTTATAGTTCATCATACATTGTGGGTTCCACGAGAGACAATGTTAAATTGTTTAACAAATCAATCCTAATTGATATATCTTTTGGAAAAGCATTGCTCATCTTCAAAAGTCAAGTTCCTGTCTGCAGGAGTATCAGTTTAAGATACACAGCTGTTCATATAATAGCTGTTTGGTTATTATGTTATATATCTGTCTTTGAAGGAATGGCAATGGATTGACTATCCGTCCAATCATCTCTGAGTGTTAGCCAACATAAAACTATAAAAAATGAATTGGTATTTCCTGCAAAGTGCTTCGTCACTTGTTCCTCTTCATGATTATGCATATTTTACAGCATAATTAAAGAGGAAACGGATCAACAGTTTGTTTGTAAATGAAATAGCATAACCTTTCCCCCTACAATCCTGAAGCTCTGCTTCCTCTTTGAATTTACTGCAGCGTGTTCGGCACAGACTCAAATATATTGTCTAGCATGAAGATGTCTTTGTTTGGGCGACTTACCTCTCACGGATTAACTCTTGCAAGAGTGGAAAAGCATTTTGCGGGAAGATTTCTTTTGTTGTACGTTCAGACTGCTGCTGTTTGACTCGCTTTGTGTCACTCAAGTAGTCAAATCTATGCACATATATCCTACTATATGAAATGAATATCTCTCTTAAGAATGAGAGACATTTTACTAGTCTGGAAACACTGGTTCTCTGCTTTTAACATCAACATCACATTCCCTTTAGAGTCTAAAGCTTTTCCACCCAGTACAGCACCAGATGCAGTCAAGGATGTCATTATCATGGTGGATATCTGACTTGATAATCCTTGCAGATTCTCTCCTTGGTGCGTCAGCAGTGACTGTGGGCAACTTAAAGAGAGGTTGATGCTGAATATTCCAGTGAACAGAATCTGATATTTCTACTGGAGCCGCAGTACAAACTGGCACAACACTTCTCATGACTTCATCTTAGACCTTGAAACCAGAATCCAGCGGCTGCATAGATGAAACTAAATTTTCCATGGATTCTGGCCGACTGTATTATCTGACACCGCTCTACAGATAAGACAACTTTTTCTGTGAATTCCTCTAGCATGGATGTTCAATCAGACCTGAGAGACTAATGATGCTCTGCAGACGTGAGACAGCATTTCAGGGGATTCCCCTCTCTGAAGCTGAAGGACAGACTGACACTTATTATGTAATGCCTTGGGTTGTGGTTGAGACCTTTACACCACAGGATGTTAGAAACCCGATGGCTCAGTCCTTCTTTTATGACTCCTTATCTTTCCCCTTGATTTACTGATTTGTCTGTTTCTAGTTGTTATTCATTTCCTCTAACTGAACGCAACATTTTAAGTCTTTCTAGCTAATTTATTTGTGTTTTGGGGAACTGATTTTATCGGTGTAGGAAAGAAACAACAAATGAATGAATTAAACAGTGATGTTTTCCTTGATATTAGGGCTGCAACTAAGGATTATTTTTATTATAAATTAATCTGGCACTTTTAAAATAAAATAAAAGATTGAGATGACGTCAATAAATAGCTTGTTTTGAGCAAGAAATCTAAAAAAGAATTGAACCTATATTTAACCAGGTGAGGTTTGAAATCTGTTTTTAAGGGTGACCTGCCAAGACGAAAAAAACTAAACAAAGTCAGACTAAAAAGAGAAAGTAATAATATAATAAAACTAAAAGTAGCCGAAGAACTATTTACCAATCGAGTTTACAATAATCTTGTATTTCTCCAGAATTTATTAAGTTTGCTATATCATAACAAAAAGAAAAGCAGCAAATCCTCACAATGAGAGACTGAAAAAACTAAGAGATTGTTCTTAACCTATGGATTCTAGACAATTTAGTTAATTAATCTATGTAGACAGTAGAGCTACAGTAGCACCTCTACTTTACATTTTGCTACATCTTACGATGGTAAAGTGCTAACATGCTATTTCTGCATCGACGGAGGAAATTCTGAGAAAGAAGAAGATTAAAGCTAGCATATGAAACCATACAGATAGACGTGCACATTCTCATACTGTACATGCTTTGTCATCAGTGCCGCATGCATATCAGCGAGCGGTTTCATGTTTTCAACTGTGCCACGGAAGAGGGAAACTAATCAAAGGTCAAATCTGATATAAGCACAGCTCGTCCTCCGCCCACTAGTTTTCACTTCTACGCATTAGAGATAGAAACAAAATGGGGATGTGATTACAACGCTATTCTCAGTACAGACATCATCATATTGTCATGCGTGCTGCCGGTCATATAGCAGAAGTTCTTGTGGTCTACTGTAATGTTTTCATGGCATGGTTACAAGTTGTTGAAATATAGTAAAATGTCACTGTAGATGGCTAAAACATGTTTAAAATGTGATCAATGGCTGAGTGAGAAAAATAGTGACATCATTACATCATAAGGGCAACATTTTAAGTGATTAAATAATAAATAGGCTTAGTTATTAAATAATTATCTTTTTCTGATACTATTAGTCAGTAATGTTGTTACTTCATCTGTTAAAAACACTCTACATGCATTATGAAGTCATAGTCAGATGTTTACACATTTATGTCAGTCACTCTTAAAAATCATCAGCTGACTAATAACTTTTTGCTGATACATATTTCCCATTCACAAACTAAGGAGGGGGTGTAGTGAGTACGCGCGGTGTGTGTCATTCCCGGAGTCACATAGTCTTCTGTCCTCCTGACGCTTCGTCACATGTCGTCGTGGTCATAGTTCTTGGAATCACTTTGATCAGCTACAGTATGTGCAGATGTGTAAAATTATGATAATTAAGATGAGAAAAATCTGTAAGGCCGGTTGTTTCTCATAAAATGTGACACTTGAACTGTATTATTTCTGTCACAATCATGTTTTCATTCATAAAATTAACATTTGATCCTGTGTATCTCTTCCAGGTACACCGGTGAGTGACACCGCATGTGAACGTTGTCCCGCTGGTCATTTCTCCAGCGGCGAATCCGCCACCGAGGCATGTCAGCGCCAAAGAAATTGCTCTGATTTGGGCTTGAAGACACTGAGATGGGGCACATCCACTTCGAACAGCCTCTGTGGCACTCCGGACAAGACGGCAACGCTGGAGTGTTCTCAGCATCACACTTTGTGCCACACTGGTAAGACATACACTCAGCTGTCTGTAGCAATCACTAATAGGAAACCCTACAGGAAGGTTTTAGGACTAATGCAGGGTGGAATCAGGGGAGAGATTGTTTGTACAGAGTATACACCGTGCACACACACACACACGCACAAACAATGATGTTTTTGAGCTAACCGCAATTGTCAACAACTTAAAATCAGCCAGGGCTGAATTATTTCAGACATGTGGTCATTTTCATTCCAGAAATCGGGGGATTTCCTCGGTCAGGTTCTTTGTCCAGATTCCATTCTTTTCTAAATTCTTGCGTGTCTGAAACCCAACACGAGAGAAAAACCAAAGCGAAGGGTTGAATGGGATGTTTATGCCACTGCTGTCATGTGACCCATGATGGATCAATTACACCGTTCACTGTCACATCCTCAAACTACAATAACAGAGGAAACTTAGTCAAGCACAGAGAGACTTACGGCGAGCTGGTAAGTCTTTGTTACTCAGACTTAAACTATGACAGATGTGGACAATTCATTTGAGAGGAGAAGCCTCAAATATGTCAGTGAGACCCCAGAGCCTGAGAAACCACAGTCACTGAAGAACACACACATGCAGATGCTCAGACCCTGGCTCACTCGTGCATACTGCATACCACACTTAGAAGGAAACACACAAAGCTGTTGCCCCTCAGGGAGGGTGATGCTCTCCTCAAACATTCATTCACAAATTGTCTTCCTGCGGAGTACACAACCACAGATTGTCTCCAGCAGATCCTGGAACAGTTTAGCAGGGTTTTTCTTTTCTTTTCTTTTTTTACAAAAAATGGGAAATTGAAAGCATTTGGGATTCCCAAAGTCGCTACGTGATTTGGAGAAACCACCAGGACGTCAATGTTAATTATAGAGCAAGCCACACTTAAATTATCCAGACATCAGAGAAACAAGCCTAATATCCTCTTCACATTAAACTCAACCATACTACACCTACGTTGGTCTTACAAAAGGCTTTTTTTAAATGTCTTGGTGTCCTTCATGTTCTGCATGGCAGTCAGAAAACATATCCACACCAGAATGAATAAATGCTTCATAACGGTATAAAAATTGCAGACAGTTTCACATCGTCAGCTTTGTCAGTTCTGCGTAATACGAAAACCCCGCTCTTTGCAAAAATTAATTTGCCTCATAAGGCAGGCCCAGAAATGTACAAGTTGGCACGTAATGACAAAAGGTGTAGGTGTTAGGTGTTTGTGACTCAGCAGCAAAGCGCAGCAAGTGTCGGCACACCTCACTATTCGCTTCGGTTCAACATGCAGCTCTGGTTGCTTTGGTGCAGAGCAACAGAGATGGATCCTTATTTCTGCTGTGGTCAAATTACAAGCCGACAGTCTGAACACACACACACAAACAAGTATAAAGAAATCCAGATGTATAGGTCATTGGGACCAAACTATGTTATCAGAATCACCTGTGCACCACGATTGAAACCTCGGTGAAGAATGCAGTTTGATTGACTTGGTCACCAGTCTAACTGTAAAATGTGCCCACTGCTATGAATTTCTTTATTGAGTTTTTTCATTTATTAATAATAATAATAATAATAAAGTCCACTCTCCACACAATTTATTCCAGATGTGACCCTGTGTGAGGAAGCAGTCTTCCAGTCTCTCTCCCCCCTGCAACTGTCCTCGGTGCCCCTGGAGCGCCTGTTAGAGAGTCTTCCTGGGCAGAGGGTGGACCATAAGAGCCTGGAGAGGCTGAAGAAGACCTGCTCTCCCCAGCAGCAAGTTCTCCAGCTGCTGCGACTGTGGATGGAGCAGAACAAAGACCAAGACAAGATGTACGCCCTCATACAAGGTACAGAAAAAAGGGCACCTTCTTTTTTTTTTAGCCACTATAATTCAAGTCCTGGATTTGTGTATTAATGGCCACACCCTGTCCCTTCAGGTATGAACCACTGTGAGAGGAAAGTCTCCCGCTGCAACAGCCTAAAAAATCTGACCCTGGCTGACCTCCTGAAGGTCACCAACAGCCTGCCGGGGATCAAAGTTCAGCAGGAGGATGTGCGGGCCGTGGTCTCGACTTGCCTGCCCAGGCAGTACATCCTGCAGCTTCTTCACCTCTGGAAGACAGCAAACCACGACCTGGATCTAGCCAAAGGTCTGTCTCACAGTCTGAGGGTGCTGCGCAGCCAGGGTGCACCACGCAATCTGGTGAAAGGCCTGAAGAAGATCAGCCGCATCATAGGGACCACCTCCACGCACAAGATGTATGAGAAGATGTTTGTTAGTATGCTTCACGATGAGTCGTGTTTTAAGGCTCATAAGCCATTAAATGAATAGAAATAGATGGCGCCTATAGCGTAAACAGAAACTAATGCATTATCAGATAAAGAACACACAAACACACACTTAGTGAGCAGGGGGATAAATGTATGTGAAAGAGTAACAGACGTGGGTTACACGATAATGTCAAGGTATCATCAAATGATATCAAGCTATGCATATAGTGCCTAACTGTAACACAAGGGCAAGACAGGATTCAAAGATTCTTCTTTGCCTCTCTGATTTTCTGCCAAAATAAGGACTTTTTGATTATATGAGGTAGCATGGGATGCTAATAACTTCACCCTCAGTCCACAGTATCTTTCTGCAGTGATTAAACTAATAAGCCTTAAAGGAAAGAAAGAAAAACTATCACACATCTGTGTACTCCAGGTAGGCCGAAACTAAAACTTAAAAAAAAAAGGTTGTCTGGGAACTTTTTGACCGGAGTCTGTGAAAAATGAAAAACTATTTAAGATGTAAATAGAACACTATTTTATGGAAGATAGGCTGGCAGATGTCGTGTTTTTATTATTGTTGCTTTCTCGCTGATTGAGAGGAAGGATTTGGTTTCATAATGAAATAGATGTATTTTCTACAGTTTTCATTTGTTTGTTGGTTTGTTCTGGACTGCTGGCAAGTAAAGCTCATCAGAATTTTTGTTTTTTTAATTGTCAGCTTTTTGAATGTACAAAGGAGTGCAATTGTTTTCTATTTAAAAAAAATAATTTTACTTTCTGAATATGTAAAGGCTTGTTTTTTATTACTTTATCAGAAATACTGGATTCCAAATGCTGCAAGTTCATGAAGTGATGTTTGTTTTATATTTTGTTTTATCACTTTTATATTATTAAATGTATGATCTGTGTTGTATATATGCCTGACTGTTCCTCTCTAAGCTTGTGTAACTTGTGGACACTAATGTCAATTGATCTGATTAAAATCAGTTTGTAAAAACGTGTTGTTTCTTCAGAGATAAGCGACTGTATTTGACCTGTTGGTGCAAGAGTTTTTACAGCTGCTCTTTATTGTTTACATGATGACAGAGGCGTGTACAGGGAGGGGCCCTTAGACACCTGCTGTAGTAAAATGAGAGGTTTTTGTGTCTGGAAACACTACCACTTCTGTCCACAGGGACCGCCAAAATCACCACAAAATGAAAGCTCCTCATAGCTTTAAGTAAATGTTTAAAAATGTTCCATCCACATCGGTCATGTCCGGTATCATTTTATCCACCGGTGAGGAATGAAAGAGCTCAAAAGCCAATTTTATGTCATGGATAGAAGTGCTGGCAAACGTTGCAGGCCTGATTGACTCTGAATCCTCCTTGGATCATCAACATTGTCTCCTGGCTCTGAAACATCTTCTTGCACAGCACATATTTTCCCACAAGTGTCAGCCGGGAGTGTTTCGATGGGAATTTGACCTGAGTTTGACTTACCACACATGCTACACTCATCAGTAACATCTTTACTTCTAACTACCAACCAAACACTGATGAAGTCGAAGAGTTAGGCTTTTTGTAAAACCTTAATGTGAGGTATTGTTTAAGCACCAGTATTGAAATATTTCAAACAATTCTCTACCCATTATAGTGTTGTTTCCAAGGTAAGCATTGTTGACCATTTAAGTTCCTTATTGACCTTTGGGAGCAGATAGAACATAATCATCGAAGATCAAAGGTCCACTTACTACCTTTTCCGAGCATAAAACACATCTTGATCTGAAAGCTAGGAAGTAGATCATTGTATCCCAGTTTTACATACAAAATCTCTAGCATCATAATGGGTGCCAGGACCTTCTCCTGTGCTGCACCTGATTTTAAAACTAATTTCCCCCTCACATCTGCATCCTGGACTCCAGCACAGAATTCATAACTGCTCTTAAAGGTGCAAAATACGAGATTGGGAGTATTTTGATTACCTCCCGACAGATCTCAACATGGCGACGCCTGAGCAGGTGGCTCGCTGCTAACAGCCCTAACAGTGCATACTACAACAAATGTCCTAACAGTGTTCACCTTAGGGGAAACCGGAGGGTTGGTCGGGGCACCGCTGTCAGCTGTAACAAGCCGTGAGCTATTAGCCAGTGGGGAACACTCACATGCACTACTAAGCACTAAAGCACACACAGGCAGCCGTGTCAACAAAGCAAGGAGAAGCTCTGATTACAACACACACAGAAGGAGAGCGACTTCATTCTCTGCTCAGATCGACATTATCTTTACATGGATAATAGTTGTTTGCTCCAACATTAATGCCCTGAATGCCGCATATTGCTCCATTAAAACCCTCCTGTCGTGTTCGGGTCAAATCTGACCGATTTACAACTTTAATCAATCATAAATATTGTGTTCTACATCTGATTACCTCAAGGCCTTATGATATCCTCCACACTCGGCATTTGAACATATAGAATTGCTGATCACCACTTTCATTGCATTTTTTGTGGTTTAGTCAACTTTGTAACACCCATGGTGTTCCCGGTCAAAAGTGACCGCCATAGGAAATGAATGGGAAGTGGGTGTTTGTTATGAGAACCAATCTCTATCCCGTGCTTATGTGCCCAACCCCCCACGATAACCACACCTTCCAGACTAAACAATGTTTCGTATCTTCTCACTTTCCCCCTTTATAAACCTGTATTTGTGCCTTGCTCTCATTTTACTCTGTGAGCACAATGAGTAGGCCACTGATGAGGCGATTTTCTGTCAGAGAGGCTCTGGACCTAATTTTTGAACCAGATGAAGAGGAGATTGAACCGGAGATAGACGAAGATTTCTCAGAAATTGAAGACAACATTGATCCTGATTTCGATCCGGACTATTATGAGACTGACCAGTCAACAGATGGCGAAGAAGTGGCACCAGAGGAACAGGCACCTGAGGTGACATTCCAGTCCAAGGGTGGCAACTTGCTCTGGTATTCATCCTCCCAGGACAGAGGAGGCAGAGCGAGAGTTGAAAACATAATAAGGATGACGCCAGGGCCAACACGATATGCAACATCTGGTGTGGATGACATCAAGTCCAGCTTCCAACTCTTTTTACCAGAGTCCATTGAGGGTGTTATACTGGACATGACAAACCTGGAGGGGAGGCGTGTGTTTGGGGACACGTGGAGAGCATTGGACCAGGTAGACCTCCAAGCCTACATGGGTCTGTTGATTCTAGCAGGAGTATATCGGTCAAACAATGAGGTTACAAAAAGTCTGTGGGATGCGGAGTCCGGGAGGTCTATATTCCTGTCAACAATGTCCTTACAACAGTTTAATTTAAGTTAGCGATACATTTTCAGTGTCTATTCTTTGTATATTCACAGCAGTTATTCATGTAAACCACTAGTCTGAGACATTGTTTACAGCTTAAAAAGGTGTTAAATAAAATGTGGTGATGATTCATGTTTTTTGTGTGAATGTAAGAGCAGTTAAAAAGAGACCGGTCAAATTTGACCGGGAACACTAAAGTAAGGGGGGAGAAACAAACACGACAGGAGGGTTAAAACTGAACTTTCATCATTTTCACATCATGGTTGTGTTATATTCTCATATTCTGTGGAAACAGGAGGTGACAGATAGATACTTGTTTGACTCATCACAGTATTTTAAAATGAATCTCCATTTCCTTGATCTGTACATTGTCATACTGTACTCGTATTTAGTGACTCATTGATTTACTGACTGTAAATCACTGGAGGTGTGAACATGAGTAACTGTAGCATGCAATAATCTGGCGAGCTGTCTAGGGTGTAGCCTGCCTTCGCCCGATGTCAGCTGGGACGGGCTACAGTCCCCCTGCGACCCTTGTCCTGGTCTTTGTTCTGCTCCCTCCACAGTCACAGATACAGATGATGGATGAATGGATGGAAAACCTCTGAGTCATGAGCTCTAACATACTATTTGTTTTTTTTGTTTTTTAGATAAATCATTACCTCAAATCATACCAAGATCATGACACAGTATTTGTGGAAACATCTTTTCTCACCTAATACCCTAAAGTTCAACCATATATTTTAAATGATGTGAGATTTCACTGAGATGGACCTTAAAAGAAAACACATGAAAGGAAATGTAAACAAAATGATCACAGACCTTATACCATGGTGATGATTTCAGGTCTCATGTTTATTTTACAAATCTTTGTGGGGGCATTTTCCCTTCACTGGACAGCACTCCACATCAGGAGAGAGAGAGCAAGGGGAAGACGTGTGTTGTAATCATACAGATGATTATTAGAAGCCTATAGGCCAGCAGGACATTTGGGTGTCAAATTTGATTACCTTTGAATAAATTCCAGCATATGAGAAGTTGGTCATGAAGAACGTAGATAACAGTTTCTTCTCACAGACAAGAGAAAACCAGAAACACCAGAATTGGATCTAAGGTCAATCACGAACTGAAAACCGTTTGTTTAATACTTCCTAAACTTAACTCTGCACGTGGTAGTTTGACCTTTCTCAATTACGACGCATTATCAGTAAAAACCACAAACGCCCACACATGGTTCCTTATGAACACTACAGTATATAAATGACATTTATTCTTCTGTCAAATCATCTTCAACAGAAGTGGTGACATGCACATCATCAGCATGGTGAGTATTCTGCATAACGCAACAAGTGTAAGATGATAAAAACTACAAAGACAGAGACATACATGGTGATTAGTGATGCTTTAGACTATGTTTGATGAAAATAACTATTTTTTTTACGGTTTTATGTAAATTCTCAAACTATAAATTGACATAGGATAAATAAATAACTTTCTATCTTTCCTAATCGAAATGAGTGACTAGAGAAATGTTTGTGGCTTTTTTTTATTTTATTGGAAATTGCTTTCTTGTTATCACTCTAATCAGGGACTCATAGTTGTCATAGTGTATATTTTTCTCACGACTGATGCCAGCACTCTTTATGTGTTTTGACATATAGAGACATAACAGGTTATTAATACTCTGAGGAAATACTGGTTGTCTCCACAGAGAAACAAGACATTTCAATCTAATTGTATCTCTGGCAGTTACACTGATTGAAAACAATCTGGCAGACTTATTGTATGTAATAAAGAGTTGTATGGCAAATGCTGCTGCTGTCAACTGTTGTCTTTTGCAAAAATCTAGGCAGTATAAAATAACAGACGTTTTTCCAATTTGCTTTTTTCTTATTCACCTTACATTGTTGCACAAAAAAGGTGGAACAAACTAATTGAAATGTAGTTACAGTAACAATGGACAATCCATTCAGTCATAAAGTATGACCCAGATATGTATTAGATTACAACTGATGATGATGATGATGAGGTTATAAGAAACTCATCTGATGTGATCTAATGTGTAATACTATAACCTCATCCTTTGAGAAAAAGGCAGTATAGTTGTATTCAAACACAGAGGCTGCAGTAGCAGTAGGCTGACTAATCATGTGCCTCTCCTCAGCTTCTCTTGCCCGTGCTGCTCCTGCTCTCTGGTGTGGAATCCACTCCCACCTTTGCGCACCGAGACTCTTTCACCGGGGAAGCCCTCATCTGTGACAAGTGTTCACCCGGCAAGCACATGACCAAGTACTGCACCGCCACCACGCCCACCGTGTGCGCGGCGTGCAGAAGCAACCACTTCACGGAGTTGTGGAACTACCTGCCCAAGTGTCTCTACTGCAGCAACTTATGCACAGAGAACCAGGAGGTGGAGACGGCGTGCACGGCGACCAGCAACCGGGTCTGTCGGTGCAAAGACGGCTTCTTTGGCTACGCTGACTTCTGCAGGAGACACAACGAGTGCGGACCCGGACACGGTGTTCAAACAAAAGGTATGTAACAGAGAAAAGATAGTTTATTGTTTAACTTTGTCATCGATTTGCTCTATCTGAGAGATATATTAAAATATACCTGTGGGGCATTTTTGCAGTGCATGTGCATCCTGAGGCTGCATCAATGAAAACACTGTCCTTGTGTACATTTCTAAATGTTTAGAAATAACGAAAAAAACGATCCATGAATCAATCAATGTTGTACAGGAGTAGCAGCCCCGAGACACATTTAAGGTTAAAGTAAAAACTCTGCTGAAACACGCGCGATCACGCGGGCTCTCCGGAGCCGCAACGATATTTTAAAACATTGTAATGACCCCAAATGCATTGTTGTTTTCTTTAGGTACGTCACAAACGAACACTGTTTGTGAAAGGTGTTCCGATAGCTACTTCTCTACCTCATCGTCTGCGCTGGAATCGTGCGTAAAACACCAGGAATGCGCAAGCGGACAGATTGCCCTTCTCCCCGGCTCAATCAACCAGGATAACATGTGTGGCTCCTGCGAGGATCTTACAAATGGCAGTGCGTACTTGTACTCTGTACAGTTGATTTTAACCGTCCAGCACTCCGTTATGATAACGTATATGACAGAATTCTTTGGTAGGGCAAATTAAAAAGTTTGCATTTAAAAATCATGCGCTATAACTTTATTTTTCAGCTGAGACGCTCAGAACATTCTTCTCAGGATTCTTCAGTATGCACAGGATACGTGTAATAAAAATGAAGAGATTTGTTGCCAGGTGAGTCTATAGCCGTCTAAACCGTCGTTTTACCTCTGTACAACTAATTCCATCACCTGTAAATTCACTTCATACATAGACGCTGATAAGCCATCATCTCCCTCCAACAGGTACATTCATAAATCAGAGGAGGGGACTCTCCCCAAACAGAGGGGTCCTCTCATGGATCAGATCAGAGCGTGGCTGGTCCAGGCTCCCGAAGAGCAGCTGAAAGCACTGCCAAAGATGCTGAAGGCTTCACAGCTCTGCTCCTTGACAGAAAAACTTGAGACAATATTCAAAGAGATTAAGCAGCAGAGTCCAAACTGTACCTTACCAGTCTTAGATGTTTAGATAACAGAGTCCATGGTACATACAGCATGGCATTACCAATATACCTCTGTCTCTTATTTGGCATTTGTGTCCATTTGATAACAGGCATTTCAACATATTTTTCAATTGCATGTTAATTAGGAGTGCATGCATTGCCTGAGCCTCCATATATTGTTTATGGTTGCCTCAAAGGTTGACCTATCCCTCATGCCGTACCGAAGTCATTGTTGCTACTCCTAGCAGCAGTGATATGTGGTGACACATGAGAGAAACATTGGGCACCTTTACAGACAATGATGATGGCCAATTTCCCCTGAGCTGTGTTACTTAAATTACCAAAATGTAGGCTAAGAATGTAGATACTTAATGAAGGCTGCCAAGATGTTGAAACATACTCAAGTGTTGCTTTAAAAACTCAGGTCAGACTATTTACTTCAGGGTTATAAGGAGTAAGACATTATTAACTGTCGAGTGTAAACTTGAGAGAAACTCCACAAGTAAAATATGCAAATACTATACTGCAACATCACATTGTTGCATTACTCAAATGTTACATTAGTACATCATATAAACTTGTATTGATATGAAAGTGAGCTATAACTGAAAAAAATGTTATGAAAATGTTGTGAAAATGTATGAAGTTCTGTCAAATTGTGCGATATCAAACTGTAAACGTTTACATGTCACTTGCAGCAGCTAAATAAAGTATACCGGTATGTTGAAATCTGAGTTTGACTGTAATTTAACCAGATCACCACAAGGTGTCGCCATCTTCCATCTCTACCTCTTTGTATCATAAATACTACATTTTTACAAACCGTATAAGATACAGTGAAGTTAGTTATTAAACTATTGTTCATTCATTTATATACCTGTTTACTTTTACATAATGCACAGTCAAAAACGTTTTGTCTTTCTTCAAAACAGACTATTGCACTGTCCCAACCAGTAGATGCACACAGTCTCATCGGTTTGTATGGACCATTGGGCTGTTTTCTCATTAGGAGCATTTTGAAATAGTGGACAAGATATACAAATTTTCTAAAATATGTGTTTATTTTGAATGTGGAGACATTTGTTTTCATTATTTGTTGTGGTTAGTTATGGTATGGCTGTACATGCTACATACTGTCATATTTATAAAGTCGTGATAACACTAAACTGCGTTGACAAAAGACCATTCTTGAAAAATGATTTCAAAGACGGATCATGGCTTTTGTGATACTCAGTGTGGGCAATTAAAACCAAACTACATTCACAGCTGAACAGTTTATGTAATTTTTAGTTAGCATAATTTGTATTATTATTATTATTATTATTTTAATAATACAAGACAGGGACAATTCTATAGGCCAACATTCAAACAACAAACAAATGTCCCCCTGGGGATGAATAACGTTTATATCTATCTATCTATCTATCTATCTATCTATCTATCTATCTATCTATCTATCTATCTATCTATCTATCTATCTATCTATCTATCTATCTATCTATCATTCCCAAAATATTCCCATGGGTTAACTTTAGAGTGTATTTAAACTCGTAGTCGTGATGTCATCGTGACGTTATTATAGGCTAGTTATAGGAGGGCTGTATTTATCTCCAATTATATGTCTATATTAAGATGTATCCATTGGGAGTAGCCTTGTGTTTGTAATGTAGCCTATTTATGAACAGCGGCATCCTCTGCTGCAACACGGGCATGGGACCAGGACCCCCATCAGCCCCCGTTAGGGACCGCTAGAGGTCCCTGGTTCCCAGTTTTGGAACCACTACCTATTGTAGCCTGCTCAATGATATCGGGCTGACACCACCACCACCGCCCCCCCCCCCCCACCCCCCGTGCCACGCCACGCCGCTCTGGCATCGCATCGGTTCCCTGACTGTCGCATCACCGAACGGGGAGGGGCCCCGGTTTCCACTATTGGCTGATGGGCTACTGTATCACCGACAGCTTTACGGTAGGGCCACGGCACGGAGGGATGTGTGTGAGCGGTGGTCTTTTCATCTCCCCGAGGCGCAGAATCGGCTGCTTTTTAACATGATTTTGAGAGGACTTTAGCGGGTGCTTTTTCCTTACTCTTTCTTCGGCATACAACCTGCACACAGATTCACGCGGACACATTGTCCGGACACCGCGAGAGGAGGAGAGGAGCATGTAACCGGGAGAAACCCACCGGCGGCGGCGGCGGCACCACCTGACACTTCTGTCTCTCTCTCTTTCTCTCTCTCTCGCTCCCTGTTTCCTCGTAATCTGAGGCTTCCCGATGTGTTGACTGAACTCGTTTCGTCGTTTTTTGGATATTATCTTCAGCAAAATGAGCGAAGAAGTGTCAGAGGTCCCCAAAGAGCTTCTGGGTAAGCGCAGATCATTTGTAGCCATGTGTCCAGCCTGGAACAATTACTGATACAGCCTCTATCATATCCCTGACTCACCGTGTGCATGTGCTCCTTAGTGTCTCAGTGTCTTCCACACGTATGGTGGCTGAGACACAATAGTAATGCTATTATCTCCCAGTGTTCAGTGTTGATACTACCCCCCCCCACTGGGCCAGTTTAATTGTAAAAATCTTATTGTGATGATTAGTATATCTATTTTCAAAATATACAGTGGGATTACTAAAACGCACTTCCAAAGGGTGAACCAGCCACATCCAGACATTACTTTGTACAGTATTAACAGGCTGTTCATAACATAACAACCCTAGCCTGTACATTGAAGCTGTGTATACATGGAGCACTGCTGTTGTTGATCGAGGCGCTTGTACTGTTGATGTAAGGTGGACTACAGCCTATATTTGGAAGAAAAGCTAGATAGTTTAGATGTCACCTCACATAACTTTGCAGGGTAATTAATCCCGCAGTAACCTTGGTCCGCTCTCACATATCTAACCTGGAGGTCTGCTCTCTTGGCTTAAGCCTGCCATGTTTCTTTTGCTTTATTTGTACTGAGTGTGGACGTACCTAAGAGTCCTGCAGCCTGTTTGGCTCAAGCTCTGAGTTTTCTTTGTTTTTGCAAAGTAGCTCAGTTTTTAACACCTCAGTGCAATGTTGAACAAGCACAAGCTCTCTCACTCACACACACACACACACTTAGCCCACAATGCTCTTTTGGCTGCATTTATTTCTGAAGGAGACAAACAAAAGCAGAACGTAGATGAGGCTTTAAAGGAAAATGCTTGGTCATGTAGTCACTTGGTCAGGCATGCGTTCATTCACAGAATGTTTCAGCCAGTCAGTCGATTATTCTACTCAGTCATCCGGATCCTCACACAGCTATCGTACATTTGTTTCTGTGTTATCGGGCCTGTTGTTTGAGCTCTTGCAATATAAGAAGGAGCAGACACTAGAAGACAAAAGTGTGTTCCTTTCTTTAGCTGGATGTGGGAAATGTAACCCTTCACTGTTACAGTGTACATAACATAGTATCTCCTAACCTGTTAAACATCAAGTTAAAACCTTCAGTTCCCCCTTAAGTAACCTTAAGGTTGTTAAAATCGCCTCTGTCTGACGGTATCACAGGCTGTATGTTCTGCATCAGCTTGTTCCAGCTCTTCTCTGAAGCTACACAATTTTTACAATGTGGGAAATATTCAAACCCAAGACTAAATACGTTTTTATGGCTGCACCTTTTCATCAACTGGAAATACTCCAGATTTCGTGTACATCAATTTAAAAATCTGTGTAAAACATTTGTTATCATTGGACACTGAAATGACCAGGCAGTGGGTCAATGCGGTTAATCTGAGTCCTCTGATCTCTGTAAAGTATTTTGGATGTGCACATTTTGTCTTTTTTCTAGCTGTGCAGACACCATCCAGGTAATCACGAGGTCCACCTCATTAACAATGCCTCCAGAGTCAGCAGGTTCTCTATCTTCACCCCCTCTCTCAAAGAATTGTCCTGATTCTGGCTGACTACTTTTCCCAACACGGCACACTTAACGGCAGGAATTTGGTTTGTCGTGATGCTACTGCCATGGGGTGTTGACTGGAGGAGTATATAACCAGTCATTGTTTGCTGGTGATTCAGCGTCATACAACTTCACTCTTGGCATTCGGCACGTACGAGGAATGTCAGCGTGATGCTGCAGATGGAAACACCACAAACTGGGTTTAAAAGAACCAACACGGAGCAGTGAGGTGTTTGTGTGCCAACTAAGAAGACATTTTACTGACATGCACTCAAACACTTCATGGCAGGAGAAACCGACTCACAAAAATGTTTTTGAATGAAATAAGATATGTTTTCTTTTAAGTGACATAAGGCAAAGAAATGACTCGTGTTACCAATCAGAGCTCAACAGGCAGCTGAAGCTGTTAGTGGCGGCATGCTGTGTCAAAACAGGGACTGTGTGTTGGACTGTCGGAGCACCGAAGAGTTCTCGGTATGCTAAGGATGCTTACATGCCTTTCACCTGAGGCGCTGTATGCGTTTGCTACTGCTCGTAAACTGGTTTCTGTTTGTTGCAGAGCAAAGCTCAGCTGATACTAGTGAACAGTTTGGTCTTCCTCTCTGCGGTCCTGTCGGTGCTCGTCATTGAACTTGGTCAGAACAACAAAACAACAAGCAGATAGTAGCTGGCGTTAAATGCAATAACCTAGAATGTTTCCTAATTCTTTCTCTGTTTCTTTGCATACACAGAGAGAAATGTTGATAGATAATGACCAAATTAATTCTTTGGGCTTATAGTCACCTCTATTTGTTAGTTTGACTCATTAAGTCTAAACCACTCGTGCGTTACATGTTGTTTCTATGATCTTCCAGCAAACACCTCCAAAGTGTTTGCCATGAGCCACTCTCTGGAGTGAAAGATATAAACCACAGATCTCACCTGTGACACAATCAACACACAAGTCTGGATTGTCCGAGGATAAATTAACGGGCGACCGACTTAATGGGCTTGTGAATTGTTTGTTGGAGCCCTTTTACGAGGCCATAGGTCCCCCGTTTCACCACCTTCCACACGAGTCCCTCTTGAAATTCATTCGAGCGTGACCAAGTTAAGGCACATGCCTTAACTGACAAATTTGAACCACGGGGCAGCTGGCTAGTAAAATGTCCACTCCTGTCACAGTTTCAATAAATGAGCAGAAAAATTGAATTAGTAGCAAAATGATATACGAGAGTCTGTCAGGGGCTTTTCTTTTTTTTTTTTTTGTCTGGGACCAAACACTGCCCAGTCTCATTAAAACGAACTAGATTTTATTTTGTGGAGAGGAATCTCTGTGGATACTGGCTGTCTGCGGCTATAGTTTTGCAGAAATGCTGCACATTTTCCATAGAGTTTATTTAGAAAAGGCTGGCAGATGAACCTAATTATTAGTTTCACTTTGATCTGATGATAGTTTGTGGAAGCCTGTAGGCAAAGAGGATGCAAGCATGCCAGCACAGATGTACACACACACACACACAAAAACCATCTCTGTCTCAGACACGTGTGCACAGACTATATCAGCCGCTGTGCGGTGGGTGAGTGACCCAGATCTGCTCTCTAAACTTCGCTGACAGTGGAGGCTTCAACTGGATGTGAACAATCAACCCAAACAGCAGAACGCACACTCAGCATATTGCTCTGTGGGTCGGTATTGATATGTTCATAGATGGTCCAAATATTATTTTGGTCCAATTACTAAGTTTGTTACGAAATACCTGCAAAAATAATGACCCCAGCCTCAGTTGCACTTTTTTTGTGTTTTGTGCTAATTGGCACATTTTAGCATGCTAAGCAACACACTAACCGTAGACTTAAAACATTATCATGTTAGCATTGTTGTTTTGAACATGTTAGCATGCTAGCATTTAACTCAAAGCACTCTGTCTCTCAAACTTGCTGGACATCGGAGAGCCCTACATTTAGAAACCGTTGTTCAATCTGATCAAATCGAAGAAGGCGGCTCAATTTGAAGATAAATGGGAAGCCGATGCGGTCTGACTGCACAATTAGTCTGGTTGCTTGATAAATGTCCAGAGTGATTAAGTGATTATCAAAATTGTTGTTTCATTAATTTTCAGTTCGCCCTACTCATTTGTTCAGTACTATTATCATAATAGTATGTTAGTTATAATGATTAAAGATAAGTATGTATGTGAGGAGATGCACACAGTTTGTTCAGTTCACAAGATTGTATTTGTGTGTATTTGATGTCAGAATTACTGTGATGACATCTGACACAAAGGAATCGGTCTTCAGAAGAGGGATTCATGATGCGCAAATTAAATGAAAACTAGAAGAAAGATCATTCCTCTGGTGGTGTGTTGAAATTGGACTTGATACATTTTTCATGAACGTACTTTTCTAATCAGTGGATATGGAGAATTATCCCCTGTGGCAGAAATACACGGATCTGTGCTCTGCAGTAGAGGTCAAAATGTTGAAATTCTGACTCAACGTCTGTGTTAAGGCTTTGTGGAAAGAGCCTACAAAGTAACGAGATTGCAATGCATGATTAACCACTTGACAGCGATTCTCTTCTTCCAATTCAATGCACATCAGTGCAAAACTTTGTGTCGAGACTGAATCTCACCTTATTTGTGTCTGCTCTCTCATTTTCTCTGTGTAGAGAGTGTGAGGGATGCAGTGGGGAGGAAGGTGAAGCTGTCACTGAGGAGGAGAGTCAAACTGGAGATCAAAGGAGACAAGACGGAGAACAGAGTCTTGGTGAGTCAACTCCTTCTGCTTTCATGCTACTTCTTCATTAAGGGGAGTTACATCTTTGCCTGTCTTCTTCTTCTCCCACGTATCTCTGCTCTTAAAATGTACAGATTTCATCTCAGAACATCAAAAGCTCTCCGTTTTCATCTCTCTCTTCAGCACTTGAAAGACATTCGTTTTTTCAACCACTTAATCACTTCACTGCATTGTCACTTATTTTCAGTTTCACTTTGATTTTGGGGTAATTTCGTGCATATCAAAGTTGGAGAGATTGTGGGGAAACAATGCTGACATCACCCTGAACGTCTTGTTTGGTTTGAGGACTGGTCATTGTAGTCGTGTTGTAATGGGAGAATTCCAGAACAGTTTGCCAAAAGCACTTCAAGTGGAACCAGCGTCATTAGATGCAGAGAGGTTTCTTCCAACACAGAAGGGTTTGTAACTGATTGCCAGTATGCTTCCCAGTATCTGGGTTGTGGGATTTTCTCTGTGGGCTTTATGTGTGCCAAAGTTTAAGAGTCCTTTGCAAATTGAACAAGAAAGTGTTTGCACGAGATCTGAATAACTAATGATCTATCGCAGTTTGATGAATCAGACTCAAATGTGGAAAAGATTCATGGATTCAGTAAGTTAAACAAGGCAACACCTTTAGCCACACATTTCTTTTCACTATATTGTTTTACATGTTGCAAATTAGCAACATTAAAAGTGTGCCCAATAAGTAAGCTGTTCTTGTTTGCAGTGTACGCATTGGTGTGCAGACAACTGTGACTGGATTAGTTTGATACTCAAGAAAACTTGAAAACGTGGTGTTTCCCAGGCAAGTTCTGGAGTTATAAAGTGCGTCTTTGTTCTGTTATGTCTTTATGGATTATGTTGGGGGTTTTTCAACCGACATCAGAGGAAATGATATCCTTGGAAAGTTTAAGCCACTGCTGCTGCTGCTACGGCTGATTGTGTTAAACAGTGGGCCAAACTACAATAACTAACTTCCTGTTTTCTTTCAGGACTGTCTCTTTTACTTCACACTGTCTGTCTGAAGTCTCTCCCTGCACGCCTCCCCTTAAAGACTCTCTTTATCCTTAATGAAAAGTCATGCTAAAACAATAAAAGCAGCAGCTAAAGTTAAACACACTGGCCCAATACCGAGGTAACTCATTCATCCCACCTCTGATTGTGTCCATGTTGGCCCGGACTATGTGTCTACTGGGCAGGTGAAAATAGCAGCTCAGGCCATTAACTGCTCGCTACGGAGCAGTTCATACACTGAATGCTAAATAATTAATACCTGGTAGATCATTAAAAATGCATATTGGCTCTTTCTGGGCTTGAAGCGGATTAAAAGCGGAAGACAGTTCAGACGGAAAAGTTCCCTCAGTCAATCAGTATCCGAGCAGGGTCCATAAAGTTTGATGGTTCAATCAGAAAGCTTTCCTTTGCTGTGAATGCATCTGCACAACGTTTAATATGTGCGGCTCCGGGTGGAAATGGCAGGAGCCTTTTAGCTATACGACTCTCAGTGGAATGAGAAGCTTTTAGTTATGCAGCTCTGTGTGGAAAAGACAAAGAAATGAAGGTTGAAGAGAAACTTTTTAAAGCGCCGTGAACAGGCCTGCACAGCCAGGTTGTCCGCTTTAGGAATTAAATATGTCATCAAGGGACATTAGCAGAGAGAGAGAGAGAGAGAGAGAGAGAGAGGTGAGAGACAGAAATGATGAACTTCACATTCACATCTCTTGTACTCGCTAAATGATCTGGGAGCACGCTGAGGTGGGAAGCAGCAGGGGAGAGCGAGTTCCTCTGCAAGAACATTGCACTTGTCAGTTCATGTAAGCTAATCATTAACTGGAGACACATTATTAATGCTGGAATCTGGGGCCATCAGAGTAATAGCAGCATATGAGAGATTCATATAAAGCTCTGTGTGAGGATTATTTCATAGTGAAATATCAACTTCACCATGTTCTAATTTACATTAGTAGTATATAGGACTGTCACAAAATTCCACTATTTTTCATTACTTATTCTTAATGTCACCTCTGTTTAAGACATCGGGGAAACGCGGCAAAACAACCTATATCAGTGGAAGCAGCATGAGCCTCCTGAAGCTTTCTAAATAAACTTGAATTTTACACAAATCTTTTCAAACTCTTGTTTCAAAATCTAATCTAAAGTCAACAGAAAGTAGCCCCCGGGATTAGCTATTGTAGCGAACTGCAATTTGTCCGTATGTATGCCTTGTACAATACCCATCGCTAGAACGACCACAGTTATGCAAATACGTTAAGCTTCCCTTTAAGGACTCTGAGAGTTGCTCATACTGATTTGTGGTGTTCTTGATCTACACTAATGCTTAAGAAATGCACAAGAATTTATGCCTTTTTTGGTTTGTTTGTTGAACAATGTTTTTTTTTACTTTTCAGCATGTGTTTCTGGCCGTATTCTGCATATTCTTTATAATCTAGTCCAGTCAAGTGCTTGGTTTGGGGCTAACTCTCTTGACGTGGTTATGACTACAATGTCATCATGTGGGAGTTGGAAACAGAGGCTATAGTGGTACACACACACACACACAAACACAAACACAAACACACACACAAACACACAGACACAAAACAATGCAAAGAAGTGGGAGTCAGTACTGGGAAGTGAGGAATTCCACTGGAGTGGTTCTGGTATTTCATCCAGACGCAGAGCATGAGAATGACTCGGAGAGTTTGTATCAACGCACTGCTTGACCGGACTGAACAAATGAACCAGTGTTTGTTGGTCTGCAGAAAAACACAGTTTGAGAGGCCAATTATACAGGAAGTGGCTCAGAGTGAAAACAAACATGTGATCGACTTTTAGCCTGTGAGTGTTATCGTATCTAATGTTCGACATGATCATGAAAGAACAATATATTTACAGATTCATTTGGGATCAGATGTTGTAATGTTGGCTGTAAAGTGAAACGCAAGTGTTTATAAGAAGTGTACAAGCATGATGCAGCAAAATTTGGCGTTTTTTAAGACCACTTTACTCGTCACATGGGTCACTCCTCAGCCTGTGAAAACTGTATAATCTTGTCTCTCACAAGTCCATCAACTTCATGGAAGTGCATTTCTAAAACACAGGAGTACTCCTTTAAGACTTTAGATTTATTTTTCTAACTTGATAACTTCAGAAATTCAGTTTCAGCTTCACTTTATTTGATCTTACTCTATTTTCTACTGTGATCACAGATGTAATAAAATCAGAGAAATAATAATTAAGTAGCACTACCGCAAAAAACCTATTTAGTTGTTTTTTGGATTATTTAGTAGTGACGGTGCCCATTAATTAACATTAATGTAAATGTGCCAAAGGCTGTTTTTGTTAATCCGTAGTCACTGAACGGATCATACTGATAGCACCGCTGTCTATTGGAGAGTAATCACGTAATCTGTGTGACTAATAGAGAAAAAAAAAAGTGACTCATTTCATTGACTAATTCTACTGCCTGCTTCCTGTGGCTGAGAGTGGAACACACACCTATCGTTGTGACATGTAATCTGTTAACCTCAGACAATATTACTGTATTAACACGACAGAGTTGTCTGTTTAAACCTCTTTGACATGATTTTAAACTCCATGGTAATGCATTTTAGAGATTTTAAATCTAGCTGCCTGATACATAAATTGTACCCATTGTGATTGATTTACAGTCTGGATTTGATGTTTTTAGTTGACGTTTATTGAACTTCCTTTGTCAGCTTCCTGTAGCCGCATACAGTAGAGAGTTTCATTTACTTCAGACAATGCAGGACATCTATTTACAGTGTACACTACACCCATAATGAAGGGAGGAATATGGTTAGTTTCTCTATCAATTTGTCAAATACACACAAGGCTCTCTCCCCCTTTTCCCGCGGAGCTTTGCTCAGACTGGGAGTGGAGCACTACAGTGCCCAAGGCGTCTCTTAAGCACACTAAAGCTTGATAGATACAGTCATCTCCCTCCTTTGAAGACGGAGGGATGAAGGAGGTACAGATAATAACATCAGTCCATCAAACACACCCCGGGGAAGAGGCGAGGGGAGAGGAGGGAGGATGGGAGACGGAGGGAGAGGAAAATGGGCAATGAGACGTACTGTAAAGGGCAGAGGGGAACGAACAGAATCATAGAGCTGTGTACTGTAAAACTCTGGCAGTGTGACAGACAGAAATCATCAGTGACAGAGTGTGAAGCTGGAAGAAATAGAGACAACTCGTAGTGTCACAAGACAATTAAAGTTCATACAGAGGTATAGGATTGCTAATGATGTTAAAATCATTCAGTATAAACATATATTATGAAAGGAGAACAGCTTGACTCCAAACATTTGGTCAGACCTAGAGATCATAATGCTTTGTGTTGTCCTGCCATTACTCACGTAGCAGTGTTGCTCATTCACAGATCCCTGGCTCCCATTTAGAACTACAACACTGGAGGGTTGGTGTGGTGTCAAAACTTCCTCTTGATCTCCTGGTGTGAATAAAGGAAAGTGTGTGTGTGTGTGTGTGTGTGTGTGTGTGTGTGTGTGTGTGTGTGTGTGTGTGTGTGTGTGTGTGTGTGTGTGTGTGTGTGTGTGTGTGTGTGTGTGTGTGTGTGTGTGTGTGTGTGTGTGTGTGTGTGTGTGTGTGTGTGTGTGTGTGTGTGTGTGTGTGTGTGTGTGTGTGTGTGTGTGTGTGTGTGTGTGTGTGTGTGTGTGTGTGTGTGTGTGTGTGTGTGTGTGTGTGTGTGTGTGTGTGTGTGTGTGTGTGTGTGTGTGTGTGTGTCTGTGTGTGTGTCTGTGTGTCCTAGCCAGAGACTGTCACCAATAGTTAACTGCTTTATTGCATCTCATTGTTTGCTTTGTATGTGGGAGTGGCACTAACGCAGCACAAACCTGCTACACATCAGCACAATTAGATCTGGAGTCGCTCTGATCTTATTTTGACTTTACTTTGGAGACGATGAAGAGCGGGTAGAGCCGATATCTGAAACCAGGATGTCTGCATTACATGTTTTGTTTCAGAATGATTTTTACATTACACTGCAGAGAATAATCCGTCGTGCAGCCGTTCTGTGTCACACAAAATCAGGGCTCTAGGTTGTTTCTTTTTGTATCACTGATACAACATGATACAACATGGTCCCAGTTCTAATCCTGTTAAGTGACCTGTTAACACAAAAACAGGATGTAGCTATCTAACCAGAGAAATGGTGCATCACAGCATCACAACAGCTCTCTGTATTTATATGTTTCTTCGTGCTGAAGTGTGGTTTCCACTTTTAAACCACAGGAAGTTAGTCTCTTTTTTAGTCCCTCTGACTGTCCTCCACTCTTCTGGACTTGATTTTGACCTTGATTGTCGTGACCACATATTTTCACACATACATTTGTTTAAGGAACCATGCTTACATCTGAGAACCCACCAAAGCCTAACATCTCGTCCAGCTCGTCCCTCTCTCCTTGTCATTAACCTCGAGGTCTATCATTAGGAGCAGTACTCCCTGATGTTCACCTGTAATGTCCTCTCATGGGAGCCTGCACTGGTTTCTTTTGTTGTGGTGCTGAAACCCCTTCCTTAAAGGCTCCTTAAAGGCTGCAGAGCAAGTATCCTCCACATTTTAAATTCCCTTTGATAACAGACTTTGTTTTATTCAGTCTTTGCTGTAGGCTGTTGAAGTTATATATATAGTTTGGCTACTTTCTTTACAGAAAACTTTTAGCTGTGACTTTATTGCAACTTTGCGTTTTAAGTATCGTTAGCTGTGGCTGGTCGGTCGCTCTATATCATTTCCTGTGATCACAGAATGATGATCTAAGAGTGAAGACCTGGAAAATAATTATTAAAGAGGGAGATGTATTTGTATTTTTATTTATAGGATGGTTAATGCTGGAACATATTGTAATGTCTATATAGAATATAATAGGTTTTGATATACTGCTAATTGGCATTGTGTTCTGTCACAGATGAAGTCTTTAAACATGCAACATGTATGTTGTTTTTCTACGCTGTGAGAGTCCATCACTCTTCAATGGAGGCTTAAACACCCTAACGTTTACAATTCTGTGGAGAGCATTTCTTTTCTCTGTTGTGTGCCTTTAATTAAAGTGTCTTCATGGTTAATCTTTCTTTCCCTCCTCTTTTCTTTTCTTCCTCAGTCATTCAGTGGGTTTTTGTATTTTTGTATTTGTGGTTAGAGCAGAGTGACAACAACCACATGTACAGGATGCATTTAAAGCTTTGCTCGGTTGAGAGGACACAGAAGTACTTTTCTTTGTCCTTTAATCGAGGTTCGGCCCGAGTTCAAACTGTTATAATGCTGTTTGGCACATAATCATTGTTTCTATTAAACAGTTAACTCTGCTTGAAGGTTCTCTGTGTGTCTGACCATATATGCTGTGGTGGTGACCATTATCATAATTTGGGGGGCATTCAGAGCTAACCAGGCAGACAAAAAAGGTCAAACAGGTCACCATTTCTCTGCTGAGTACAGTATATACTGTACCTCGGTGACTGTATAGCCCGCTATAGTGTGGTCTTTGATGATTTGTGTTTTGTTAAATGGACCATATTAGACTCTGGCAATTACATTTACAATTGCAATCTTTATGTGATGTTTTACTTTAAAATGTTGAAGAGGATTCAGTTTAAACAGAAAATGAATTAATGATTTTCTTTTTTACTTTTAAATGTAACAATTCAAGTTTGCAAAATACTGTTATGTATACTAAATAACAGAAGACAAAATATACTCAAAAAGAAGGATACATGTGGCGGTGACGGTGGCATCATGAGAAAATGATTCATCTGGTTTTCTCTTAACATCTAAATGATTAAAAAAGGTGTTCGTTTCTGTTTGTCAGAAAAAATGAATTATGATAGAAAACAGAGAATAAGCACGAATCTTCAGAAGCTCGAATCAGCACATGTTTGAAAAATACATATTTAAACATTTAGTGTCCTCAGTCTGAAATAGTCTCATTAGGTGCACTTCTTTAATCAAACAGAGCAAAGTGTTGTGTGATTGCATATCAAATAGGATGAAAGATCCTAAAAAGCACCTCACAGTGATTCTTCTCAACTTGAGAAGATTCGCTGTGTCATACTGTGACCAGTTCAACTAGAGCGGTCTTTCAGAGTAGGTTGAATGCAGATGCTAGTTTAGGTTAGTCGGGGAGTCTAATCTTAGCGCACCGAACACCCACAACATGCTATCAGACAGTTATTTTCAGCCTCCTTCTGAGTGGTTTGGTTTCTGAAAGTGTTTGGGACGGACTTAGCTGATTGAGCCGGTTAAGGACCACAGTTCTGTCTTTCAGCTAGGAGTGGGCGATATTACAAAAATGTTACAATTATTTTTTTGTTTGTTGGTTTTGTTTCATTTAGCAAGTTACTGAATAGTAAAACCACACTCATTTCCTTATTTAAAAATAAACAGCCCTAACAAAACACCACACCAAATTCCTTTCTCAAATTAAACACTTTAAAGTCTGTTTAAATATTTATCTTTTTTTTTTTTTAAATCCACATGATATAGCTCTGTAAAGGCAGATTATCATTCACAATCTAATATCATCATATTGCACACACCACTACTAAGCACTTTATTGCAAAGCAGCAGACATGGCAGCAGCATGACCTCCCTGCAGTTGTAGAGCAACAACCCATTTACAGTGTCTCTCTTTCATTAGCGCTCTCTTTGCCTTCCTGGAGAAAGTGAAGAACGAAAAGAGAGCACAATGCACAGCCACGCATCGGTGAACATGGTCTCCACAGTGCTCTCCATCGCTTACTAGCTGGAAGGCTAGTCACACACATGCCTCAAATAAACCTCTCTTATAATTAGATTTATGCATGAAGTTAATATTAATATAAATAAATATAAACAGTAAATAAAACAGTAATAAAAAAGTAAACAGAGCACAGAAGATGCAAACCTTCCCAGTGAAAGTCCAGAATGAAAAGATTATTTCTATAACAATATTTTAACGCTTGAAGAAACGTCTCTGTTGTATATTTTCTTGAAATGACCACAGCCTACAGCGGTGTGTATGCATCATGTAACTTCTTGTCAATAATGTGTGTGAGAGGAAAAACACTCCCAGTGTGGCCCTTCTCAGAAGAAGGTTGAACATGCTCATTATGTCCTATAGTCTGCTCACCTACCGTCACATTTGAGAGGCTGAGTATATATCAGTCTCACTCTGTGTTGTATTGCTCTCCACCAAGCTGGATGGGGATTCTTTTTTTTAATAGCAAGGCTTAGCATGTTTCCAGTCCACAACGCCCTACAAAAGCCTCCCTGGAGAGATATTAACCAGCCACATAGCCTGGCTCCATGCAAGCACCGCCCACAGCCATTCATCTTCATTACCTCATAGGTCAGGGCCATTGTCACTCAGACAGTCTTAGTAATATAATTGACTCTGCCTCAGGTCGTTGGCTTGATGGGTTTGGTTTTATAATATAGTACTGACTTCCAATATGTTTGGATTCAACTGCTGGGTGAAATGTGTAAAATAAGGTCTTGTTACTTCATGGTGCTCTTTTTGAACAATGAATGTCTCAGTTTGAGGTTCGCTCTAAATCTGCACGTTTTCTACATGTGACCATGCTGAACTGGTCTGACTGGCCCTGTCCCCGGTGAGCACCGTTTGGTCATACTGTGGGAAAAGTTGCTGCTGGGTGTTATAGTGCAATGCCCTGGTTGGTACAGTGTCAGTCTGCTCTCGTCGGATGTAATTGAATGAGGTTTGTAGGTCACAGACAACAGTCAGCATTGATTGGATGATAATGACATTTGTGCACTATGTCATAGTAAACAGCGACAAGAACAATCAAGCCTAATCAATGTGATGTTTTCTGTCAAAACACTCAAGCCAGAGTGATACAAAAATAAGAATATCTCCTCCAGAGCAGCTTGTTTGTCAGTTTTTGTCGCCTGTATGAGTCTTTAAACCCATGTTTTCAATCTTAAGGATTATTCAGACCGTGCGTTTCAAACCAGACCGATACAGATCAGAGGATTGTGGAGTTATGTGTATGATAATGGACAGTTTGTCTCTGCCTTCAAGGACTCTGTGGCAGATATTTTTCAGCAGAACTGCACTGACTTCTCAACCTGCGCTCTCATATGTTTTTTGCCGCACGGTTGGTTTTCATGGCGTCCTTGCAGTTGATGTTGCATTACTGTTTTTGTCGTTGCAAACTGCTAACCCTCTACCCTTTTCCTCCATTGTTCTATTTCATTTCATTTTATTGTTTTATTTCATATGATTGTTTTATATTATTTGTGTCATCATAGTATAGTGGCTTCAAATCCCATATAACAGGGTACATTGTAAAGGATATGCCCTCCCTGTAGTGTTCATTGTGTTCTGGGTCTTTGTGCTCATCGTGAGTGTGGATTTTGACGGATCAGCAATATGTTGAACTGGCTATTGATGTTTTATGACCCTGACTCCATGAAATATAACACATTTCCTCAACACTGTTTTGCTGAAATGGGGGAAAACAGTGCCTTCCTCTTCACATTTTTTCCTCAAAACCTTTAAAGTTATTATTCTACTTTTAATTTCAGGTACTTTACCCATTCTCAGGTTTTCTGTTTTTCTGATTCCTCTAAAATGCATAGCGTCCTTTTTGACTTCTGACAGGAAACAGTGTTAGATTTACATAATATGTCTCCTTTTGGTCATTTTTACTGTGATTATATAAATCTAATCATGAGAGGATATTTGCCTCACTCATGGGGGGGATTATCGTTCATGATCTAAACCACACTAATTGTGTTTTTATCATTAAAATCAGTGTTCAGCACTGAGTGCGTTTGTGTGTGCGTTATTAGTGCTGACTGATGTTATCTACCCGCTCCAGAGGGAAGCCATAATGCCAACACAAGCCCAGAACGAAATCCCCCTCCCTCCTCCTCTCTCCCTGCTCTGCCTTTGTCTCAGTCATTGCTTTCTTCTTCTTCGTCTCTCTCTCTCTCTCTGTCTGTCATACCTTGACAAAGCACTGTGTTTTACTTTCCACTTTGGTTTTCTTTGTTGCTGGACTTGTAAAAAATAATAACCTGTCCACCGCCTGCTCTGTTTTTTTTCTTCTGTCTCACTTTTTCATCCCTGTGGTCTACAGCGATCCTATTTACCCAGAAACCTTGGCTCACCATCACATAGCTACACACAGACACACACACACACACACACACACACCTTCTCCTCATTGTGTCTGGCTGCCATGCTGATGAATGAATGAACCCTTGTGAATATTCCTTATCTCTGTAAACTAAACACACAGAGGGTTCTTAGAGGACGCCCTGCAGGCTGACACTGTTAAAAGAGGTACCACGCCCTATCACTCCCACCAGAGTCCAGTTTCTAAAAACCCCTGATATCTATCCAGTGTTGGAGGGCGTCCTGCCAACCTAGACTATAATCCTAATCTGAAAGCACAATCGGTTAATCCCTCTGCTCGGCCCTTTGAACACTTGGTCAGCCTCAGTTGTGTTGTGTGAGACACATTTGGGAGGTTGACTGAAGCGTGTCAGTGAGGCACTGATTTACAGGCAGCATGTAGAGATTATGCATATACGGTAAAACATATTGAATTACTGTGATTGATTGTACCCAATTCGGTGAAAAAGAAGGATTTTATTTTCACTCAGAAGACAAATTATCAGCAGCTGAATGCGAATTTGATAGCATCCAAAGTGTTTCCATATATTTTAATCATCAAACGTACATTATATATGTCTCATTCATTATTCAACACATTGTGCATACCCGCAGACACCTTGTGTTCTGACCGAAAACAAAACAAGCAAGAGGTAATACAAATTTTAAAAAAGGAATTAAAACATGAAATGTAACATAATCAGACATTTATTCATGCCTCAGCTCGCTGCAGCTGTGGTCTGATGAGACCAGCCAATCAAATCGGTTCAGGAAGTACCACTGTCAGCCGCCTTTGTTCCCCCGCCACGCTCATCCCCTGAGCAGTAGAACACATAACGATGAGCAGGGCAGTGATAAAAGAAGATTGATGCCCCTCTTAATTCTCTCCATGGCTGCTGGTGCACTGTGGGGAGGATTTGCATTACTGAGAATGGTTTGCTCCAAACTGGGAGATCCATAATTTGAAGGGGAAAAAAAAGGTGGAACGTAAAAAATGATTAGCAGCTTGTCTATCTGGAGACTCTTCGCTAGAAAACTGTTCCATTATTAAGCATTTGTGCTCCCTAAGCAGTGAGTGCTATTTACTTTCTTGTTTCTGCAGGGTTTGGTAACGATTATACTTTATACTTGCCGTGTAAGGATGCTGTCTCGTGGCTGTTGTGTTATTGTTTTACTGTATTTGTAGAAGTGTCCAGACAATCATGCCATGATTTTTGTCTTGTCTGAGACTGCAGAAAGAAGACCAGACTGTACACCATGTTAGCTGTTCTATCCCTGAACCGTGCTGTACTATGAAAAAGTACTACATACTCACATTGCGCTGTGGTTTTTGGCGCAGCGCGGGTTTACAGGACGAGACCTCAGCTGCACTCTCAGCAGCTTGTCTTGGCCGGGAGAATCGATGTATTGTAAAGCAAATGAATTCTCTGCCTGAGTTTAGAGAGGTGAGGAGGCTTTTTTTCTGGACCAGATCAAGTTCAAGCTGTGCCTCAGAGCTGTTCTCACCGTGGTGATCTTTCCTGTCTCAGCCCGATTGAGGTTTTATCTCAGCTTTCCCTCGTTATCATCTCAGAAAAGCCAATCTGGCTTCGGAGCCAATTCCCACTGCAGGCGTATGGCAGGAAAACAGAAGAGTGGGCTCCCTCTGCAGCTGAGGGGATTAACAGTTTAAATTGTGCTCAGGGTCATTCTCGGGATGTTTTGACAGATTTGATGGCCATGTGTATGGTACAGTTTTGAGACTGGCAGAGGTTAGTTCAAAGTTAATACAAGATGCTGATGATGTTCAACTTACCTGTGTCGGCATTTCTGACTACGGTAACTTACATACAGTACTGTACTGTATACATGAACTCTGATAGCTAAATACATGGCATCTCAAGAACTGGCCCTAGTTTTATCCTTGCCTTGCGGTAGAGGTCTTCATGAAATGGACCCGGGCACAGACTAAGAAATCCTTACAAGCATAAATTAATTTTAAAAAAGGAGAGAAAGAGGATCAGAAGGAGACGTGAGGATAGTTAGACCTGATTCAAAATGTGGCAAACCCGAACAGATCTTAATAGAGAGAGAACAGCAACAACCGCAGCAACGTGTTGCGCTAACAATTACCAAGCAGCCCAGGTCGAAAAGTACGGCAATTTAATAATAATATAAAGAGCAAATGCCATGCGCTGCTCTTTAACGAGGTGGGCCGGTTAACCAGACGTACATTTGTCAAAACCAACCAGTTAATCCTTCTTAAAGTTACTGTGGCGAAACCAAAAAATACAGTTTGAAAACATGTCTGATCAGCATAAATCTCACCTCAACTGCATGGACTTGCAAATGATACTTTTTGCTGCTGTATGTTAGCCTGTTGAGCAGCAACATCGAGAGTCTTTCTCTTCTGTTACACTGAGTTACACCATCCCTGATTACTCAAAGATAAAAGTGGGACTGTGTGTGTGTGTGTGTGTGTGTGTGTGTGTGTGTGTGTGTGTGTTTGTGTGTTTGTTTCATCTGCTCCATTGTCTCCAGATATACACAAGCCTCATCTTTTGAATACATTAACCCACACATACAACCACATGCAACATATGCATATATCCACACAGTATGTACTGTATACGGTAGGAAACACTACAAGAATGAAATTATAGAAAGAAATATTTCAGGTTACACTTTACAATCCGTTAGTATGTTGTGTGATGACTGTACCTCATGTACAGAATGCATTTCTTCATGGTGCAGTCCACCTGGCATCTAATTTGAGATAAGGAAGACGGAGAGAGCAAGAATGGAGGGGAAGAAAGAAAACAACCACTGAGCATTTTTCTTCTTTCACAGAATGGATTGTTCTGTGCACCGATGGTTGGATTATCCTATATTGGTCATACAATCCTCAACATACAGTCTCATACAGACATTAAAATAGAGCATCGTGGTCCTTTTTTAGCATTTGGAACCTTCTGTCATCATGTAGTGTAAGTATGCTTTTAGGCAATTGTTAAAAATACAGCATTAGAGCACGGGCCAAGAAGGACATTAAGAGATTAAGCGGTGGGGGGGGGGAAGCAGAGATATGCAGAGTAAGAGGAGGAGAGAAATGCACTGCATTGGACAAATGTTGAGCTGATTGATTTCAGTGCATTAAAAGCTGAGATGGGGTCATCTGAGTAGCATTGGTTTTATCAGAGATGAAACAGCTTTTAAACACTTCCCTTCATTAAATATCTTCCCCTCTGATTTGATTTAAATCTTGGCTCCTTATCAGCAAAACAGCACTTAGAATCTATTAAGTAATTTCACTTTGCCCTTCAACCGCCTCTCCTTCTCTCACTGACTCACGCTCCGTCTCTCTCTGGTGTCCACTTGTCTCAATGGCTGATCTCTCTCTCTCTCTCTCTCTCTCTCTCTCTCTCTCTCTCTCTCTCTCTCTCGTTCTATTTCTCTCTGTCTCTTTTTCTGCATATCCCTAAAACTACTCTCACACTACAGTGCTGCGTTGACATTTTTAGTTTGCAGCCAGCATATCATGACTCATTAATGTTGCGCACACACACACACACACACACATGCAGGACATACTGGGATTATTTATGCAATAAAGAGTCTGTGTCAGCAGCGGTGTGGGGATGAATGTAATTGTGGCTGGGTTGCTTTTTCCACTTTGCTATTTGTGTTGATGAGTCAACAGATGATTAAGTTCCTAAACAATAAATCTATTTTTCATTTTTTGGTTTTGAAATGTCCACCAAGATCCATGTGATTAATCTATAACTCACCGATTGTATAATTAACAAATCTTATCATTTTTGTACTTATTCAAGCTGCAACCTTTTTGATTTTAAAGGAATAGGTGGTCATTTTGGGAACACTGCTTATCAGCTCTCTTGCCAAGGATTAGACGAGAAGATGTCTGTCTTTTCCTTCAGCTCCATAAAAGTGCAATTTGTCATAAAAGTGCTCCATAAAAGTGCTCCATAAAAGTGCTCCATAAAAGTGCAATTTGTCATGCACAGTTTAGTTTTTGTACTGGTTAAACAGATGATGTGTTAATTAGTGAGCTTTAGAGGTGCTCATTGGTGGATTGGGTTACCTGTGGACAGAGCCAGGCTAGCTGTTCCTCTCTTTCTGTTTCCATTCTTTAGCTGCTGCTGCTTCACATTTGACTGACAGATATGAGGGTGGTATTATTCTTCCTGTCTATCTATCAGTTAGAACATTTTATTTTTCATAATGTCAAACCAACCACAGAGGTTGCAAGTACACAAGAAGAATGAAGGGGAATACCTGATTCCTCTGGCAAATATATTGTTTATTAATTGTTAAATTACCAACAAGATGAAACAAGCATACCTCAGGGGTGGTCAAACATTTGAATCATTTGTATCTCGCATTTCTGATGATGTTTGTTGGAGTTTTCTCACCCAAACAAATACATGTGAAACAGTGTCATGGATAGACATAATGAAGTGCGAATGCACCCCAAGACATGATGGATGAATAGCAGCATCTTTGGTGGGGGTAGGTTTCCTGTGGCTGAGTGCTGCCACAGCTGAATGACTGCAGATGAAACACTTCTCTGTGTTGCTTCGGTTCCTACAGAGATTCAGCATAACTGTAAACCAGCGTGGATGTTGTTTAAGGCAGTGAAAACTCATTGACATTCTCAAGCAAGGCTTGGCACTGCGTGCTTCTTTCATGTGTGAGTGAGTGTCTATCAGTGTGTGTGTGTGTGTGTGTGTGTGTGTGTGCAGTATGGGCTAGCTGTTGCCATAGTAACGCAATGTGTGAGTGTGCACATGTGAGTTGGGTCAATTGGAGGAAGGCAGGTGGGGTTTACAGTTGTGAATGGTACTATAATACCATGAATGGACACTGGTGTGTGTGTGTGTGTGTGTGTGTGTGTGTGTGTGTGTGTGTGTGTGTGTGTGTGTGTGTGTGTGTGTGTGTGTGTGTGTGTGTGTGTGTGTGTGTGTGTGTGTGTGTGTGTGTGTGTGTGTGTGTGTGTGTGTGTGTGTGTGTGTGAAGAAGATTAAATTAGTTTTGTGTTGTATATTCTGTTTAATAAATTATATTATTTATTAATATAAAATAATGACAAATATGTATCAGAGAAGTATGAGTCAAATTCTCATTATTAAATGATTTTGGGTCTGAAATAACAGAGCTGTGTGTGTGTGTGAGATACAGAGAGAGAGAGTGAGAGAGAGAGAGAGAGAGAGAGAGAGTATAGCAGATGCTCTCTCTGGTCTAGACATGCTCCAATGCTGCTGCCATCTGGTTGGCTGAGTGGAGCTGAAGCGGGTTGGTGATCGCTGTGAAATCATTGGCTAATGGGAAGGCTCAAGGCTTTAAGTTCACTTAAGACACAGAGAGAGAGAGCGATAGGGGGGCAGTGACAGAGAGGAGGGGGGTCATGACACAGGGGGGTGTTTTTGGCTTTGTCCACTCACAGAGTGCGGGGGGGGGGGCAGTCATGCATTGACAGCAGGAGGATGAAAAACTGCTTGAACAAGTTATAAAGTGCAACAAATTAGTTTAGCCAGTGATACAAGTGCCCTTTAATGCATTGGTTGATTATCTCAGTATTAAATGATTTACTTCCCTCTCTAGACCGTACAGAAACGATGAAGCTCAGTTGGTCAGTTGGTACCTCCCCCTCCCCTCAGAGTCAGCAGGTTCTTGGCCATTACTGGTTTGGACTGCAGCTGAAGCTATTCAGCTACTGGAAACCAACTGATGTGGTGTTTTTTACCAAACATATTGTTAAGAACTAAAACCATGACTTTATGCCGTCAGACACACACAGGCAAGGCTTCCCTCTATGGCAAATACAAAGGAGAAAGGTTTATTGGGTCACACAGCCGAAGACCTTTTTATGTCACCCAACTTCAAAGTTATGCAGCCAAACTCTTATTCACACAACTTCTGAGGTCATTCAGACTGCAGAACTCCATCCTACATACTTACTGACCACTGTTCTTGATACAATACGACAGTATAAAATATGATTGCTGGATGATTTACTTTCAAAGGTTTGACAATAGTTTCTATATCTATTATGATAACATTGTTTTCACCAAAGTGATTGTTGAGGGCTGGTAACAGAGCAACATTGCAAAAAAGACATCTGACAAATTAGTGGGGAGTCTGATTATAATACTGCTTTAAAGGGCCACTCCAGCGATTTGTTATTGCACCTACATTAAGACAACTCAAATGGTCAAAATCTGTGCACCAGAGGTTGAGATATCCTGACTTTTAAGTCTCTAGCATAGGTCCAAAATAACTGATGTCCAAACCTGTCAAAATTAGACCTTCGTCACGTAGTTATCTTTGAAACTAGGCGATTCCATCACCAGCATATCTGCACGCACATAGTATGTAAACGAGAGCTGCGGTACAGAAAAGGGAGAGTTGATCGTAGCAGTGGTGACTGGTGGTCTTCAGGAGAGGTTATCTTTGGTCACACCGTCCTGCCTGTCCGCCTCCATCACATCAAACCACACAGATCCTGCCTGTGGAGCTGAGCCACAGAGGGCTAGGACACACTGTCATCCTTTTTCATGTTTCACGTTGTTTCGAAAAGATTGTGTCAGTTTAAAGACTTTCCTTCATCTTGTTTTCTCTCTTCGCCTCTTTTTCTCCTTTCATACCAGTCATTGTTTATCAAGGACTTGTTTGTAATGCCGTGCTCCCCTCTGCACTTCTTGTATTTTCTCTCCTGCTTTTAAAACCTTCTCTCGCTCGCTCGTGTCTCTCTGCTGCCATTTCTCATTTCCTTTCTTTCCCTTTCAAGCTTTTTTTTTGCATTTTTCATCTACTCTAAACCAGCTTTCTTTTTCTTTCTCCATTATATCCTCATGTTCCCTGTTTCATCCTCGGGTATTTTATCTTCCTTTGAGGCCGTTACCCTTAATTGTTAGGTTGTAGCATTGAAAACCAAAAAGGCCTAAGCTTCTTATCTTCAGAGCCGTACGGTGATGGTCAGTTTGTGCCGTTGCAGTTTTATTCCAGCATGCATGTCAGTGCAGAGCTAAAAGGAAAGCGAAGGAGATGACTTGCTTCGAGAGTCAGGAGGTTTCAGCTATGATGATGAAGGCACATGGTATTTGCTTACCAACCAGGGTGTTTTCATTTTGTATTAGACGGTCATGACACATGAAGGTAAAGGCAGCCCTCTGTAGAGCTGCTATCATTACAGCTAAAATAAAAAAATAAAAAGTCTTGGCTAACAGTCCTGCACATGATTTATTTTTAAAGGGCCAATGTGTAGCAATTCAGGGGATCTACTTGCAGAAATAAAATATATTATTCATAGTGTATAATCACCTGAAACTAAGAGTCGTTATGTTTTCATGAGCTTCGAGTGAGCCCTTCATATCTACATAGGGATCACATTCAATGGCAACCATCTCATTAAACCAGAATAATGAGACTGCTCGTCTGGATAGGAATGTCAAGCTCATGCATTCCAGTTATGCCTCTTCAAGCCTTGACTTTTCCTTCACAGAGCAGCAACATGTGCTCTGATTAAGAGTAGCAAGTTGGTGTCCAGGCTGCTCAGCAGGCCCGAAAAGACACAAATAAGAAAAACACAGTGACCTACAATGGGCTCACTCAGCAGACTAGGGGTGTATTCTGTAAATGTCGTTATCTGTTTATGTGTTTGTTTTCGAGTAGAGAGGAATCTTTCTCCTCATTGTCAGGTTTTTTTTCTTTCTTTCCACACTGACTGAGATGTTTTAGAGTCACGAGCCTTTTCATGTGAATGAGTCAACAGGCGAGCTCTCTGTGCTCTTTGTCATTTCCTTGTTCGTGTTTGTCAGAGTGTATATTTACAGCTACATACTCATTATTCTCCCTCTGTTCTTTCTCTCTCTTTCAGGCCCTGGCGTCTCACCGAGTTTACCTCTTGACGGCACGCATTCCCACCAAGGTAAGAGCAGCAACTCTATGGAAAACTTTTTTCAGGAACGACAAAGAAAACCAGTGTACCACACCAAACAATTGTACATTGTATGAGCAAATACTGTAAAATATTTATTTTCTTTTAAGTCAACTGCCTTCATCACATATTACTACGTCGGAAAATAACCATCAAATAACTCTTTGATCGATACCACAGTTATTTTGAAGACGTGTCATCTCCTCGTTCCTTCAGTTTCAATTGAAAAAATGTTGCGATTGACATATTACTGGCTTAGTTTAGTGGTTAAATTCTCCTCTGTAGTCTGGTTTTTATTCTTTTACCTTAATTCTTTAAAACTCCATTAGATTTACCCAATAAGGTGTAGTTCACACACTAAAAACATGGAAGAATGTGTTGTATCCTCATATTGTTTAGGACATTTTGGACATTTCCCCAACTCAGCACTTCTGTTATCCAAGTTAGTTTGTGTGTGCTGTAGAGTGGATTAAGTGGATTGGTTATATTGCAGGTATAATGCTGGTTAACACCGCTGTTCTTTTATTTTTCTTAACTTGGAACAACTGTGCCATAATGCATCACAGATGGCAACTGTTAGCGCCATCACCAGCAACGAAACATCTGTCATTTACCAGCATCATTGTCACCTTTGCCACATGAAAACCAGCAGTGCAGTAATACAATGCCGATGTTCACTAAAACTTCCAGCAGCACCAGTTCAACAACTTTAACTATCTCAACTGCCAATCTTAAACATCACACCAGACTTCAGACCCACTGAGTCTGGCCTGCTAGCTTTTGTAAACAGGCCCATGGTGCTGGAAGCACCCTGCAACCCTGAGCTTGGATAAGTGGAATTAGAAATGGGCTTGTCATGTCCAGTTGTTATGGTAATGCAGATGTTCAAATGTAATTTTTCTGAAAATGTTAAGGACTTAAAAGTTGAGTTTCAAAGTTCATTCTTGACCTTGGAAACCAAAGTAGGCAAAACAATCTCACCTCAAGGTGCCTTCAAGCGAAATTCACACCACACAACTTTAAAAGTCTTCAGATTCACATTACACGACTTGCTGTCTTGTTTTTCACACTGCATAACCGGTGACACTATCTTTAACCAGAAGGAATCCCTTTAGTATATCTGGTCTCCAAACTATGTTATGTCATGATGTTTTGTTCAAAGAATCTGCGGAACCTTGTAGTCATGCTTGTTAAAGTTGTCATAGGCACAAGAGTTCACAAAATAGCCTGTTTCCTCATATATGTACTATTCATAGCCTGTTTCCTCTAAGTGCAACAACAATTTTGGACCGTGTTACAAATATAACACAAACAATATAGTTCCTATTGTTAGAGACAACCCCTCCCCCAGGTTTTCCCTCAAACCATGTCTTGTTCTCTCATTGGCTGTGTAGCCAATCCCGACAGGTCCAGATATTTAGCCTGTTAGATATCAGGGGTGCGTCTGCGGGGAATCGTCGAGCCTCTCGGCACGGGCCTTTTAAGAGTTCACACGCTAATTAGTTGTGTCTTCAGTAGTAGTTATAATGTCACAAAACGTCCCATCGTCAGACTACACACACAAACCAAAGCACAGATTCACAAAACCAAACAGGGCTGTGATTGTACATAGAAACAGGCTGCAAACTGCAGTATCTGGACTGACGATCCTTCTGGTAGGAAAGAGTAGCACTTCACAGATCAGTCACAAGATAACATAACATCATCTCTTGTACCAGGTCCAGGAAATACAGTTGCCCTACAAAAAGCTGTATGCTTTCCAGTCAATAAGATGCCTCCGGGGACAGTTTAGGTGATTGATTGGTTGCTTGAGAACTGATTCATTGGTTTAGTGGGGGTAGAGGAGGCCATGAAGAACAATCAAGCTGACCCTGTTTCACGTGGCATCATATGTTTCCAGTGTTGTGAGCTGCAGGTTCAAGATCTGCTTATTTAGCTGGCTCTCCATCTGTTTTCTATTGGTGTTGTCTCTTCTCATTTCGTAGACACCTGCTTTCTGAAGCACTAACCCCCCCTCATCTCTTCTACTGTATGTTTCAGTCTGTCTGCCTCTTTGTTTGTCTCTTTCTTCTTCTCCTTTTTTAAACCTCTTTACATCTCTTTAATGTACTTTATTTCCCTACTCTTGTTGTTAAACTTCACTTGTTTTAATGAAGAAACAACATCTAGAGGAAACTTTCCAGAGAAGTTATGGAACTTTCTGAAGGTGCATCTTGTGAATTTAATTTTGTGGAAGCAAAACATTAGGTGATGCAGCATGAACACACGCGAAGCAGAATCCCTCCTCCTGCTGGCTCTCAGAGAAACCTCTATCCCCTTCTCCGTTGGCTCTGCTCAGCCAGATTACAGCCACAGATCACCTCTACTCTCCTCTCCCTTTCTTCCTTTAAGCCATTCGTTCAGCTTTCCCACCCTCATCGTCTCTTTCTTTTCCAACAATCCAGATTACCTCCTTCTCTCCTCATCCCTGTCTCGCTCCGTGACTTTCCCATCTGGTTTTCTTCCCCCACTCACCACTGTGCCAAAGGTCAGCAGGGATAACCTGCAATGTCTTCAGCACAATTTAATCTAATTTAATCTGTAAAGTACTCATTGTTTGGTTTTAAGGAACCCTCTGCAACTACTGCATAACAACTAATAATTAGCATTTCATCTTTTAGTATTTTTAGTAGTGAAAAGTTCCCATCACAAAAGTGTTGATTTAAATAGCATGTTTTCTGCATCCAAAACCCCCCAAACTTAAAGATATATAGTTTACAAAGGTATATTAAAAAACACAACATTAAATCCTCTCATAAGAGAAGCTGAAACCAGTTTGCTATTTTTTCCTTGATTAATGTTTAAAGGGATTAATCGGTTGTTACAATTGTTATCAATAATGAAATAAATAAATGACTCATCATTTTGCCACTAAATCTCTCACTATTTTTTAAATCATGCAAAATAATTGCTGATCAGTCCAATCCTAGTTTAATATTGTCTTTCCCACATTTAAATGTGTGACAACCCAATATATTGAAAACAAATTACTTAAGGATTCTTTTTTTTGTTCAGTTCAAAGTCCGGTTTGTTCTTACTGCACACTGTCTTTTTTGAAAGATGAAGCATGCGAAAATCCATAAAGAGCTGACTTTAACAGTATCTGTCCTTGTATTGATTTTTTAAATGTGAAATCTATATTACAGTGGAGAGGAGTCAAATGCAAATGAAGATTAGCCTCTGCTCACTGTTCCAGCACATGAGCTATTGACTGTGTAAATCGGCCGTAGATTCAGTTTCTAGTTCACGTTTTTTGTTGAATCAAAGCTGAGACGGTGTTTGGTTGTTGGTTTGTGCTTCTGGCCATCTGAATGTCTTGTAGACGCTGCGTTTGATCCATCATATGTTAGATGCAACTCTGTCTCGAATCCCAAAGATGCATCGAAAACACACAAGACAACAATCAGTAAGAGGGGATTTTCGCAGCAATGCTCTTCTGAGCCCACAGCTTTAATATTAAAGTAAATATATTGCAGTAGTTAAACACATTACTGTGTATCTCTCGTCTCTCAGTAGTAGTTGAAATCCCCCTGTAGCCCTCTCATGCACTTCTCATCGGGGTTTTTTGTGTCTGTGCCTCCAATTGGCTCCTTTTGAGGAGCTTCAGGGCCTTCCAGTCTGTCAGTATCTCATCCCAAACATGCACACATGCTCTCTCACACACACAAACACACGTTCATTCATTGTTTCTTCCCTTTTGCCTCTTTGCTTTTTCTGTAGCCTCTTGTTGCTGTTAATTTTACATACCTGTACACTCTGTCTTTGTCTCTCTCTACTTTCTGCTTTATGTTCTAATTATGGTTTATGAAACAAAAGATCACAGTGAGCATTTACAGCGTCTCACTTACAGACACGTTTATAAATCCCAACATCTACAGTTTAGTGTTGTTGCTCAATGCAACAGCATCCTAATGTCCACCATCTCTAATCCTAAACCCATTCTCTGCACACCAAACTAACCTCTGCATGAACACATTAAAAGTTGAGCTCTCCATGAAAATACAACAAAAACAAAAGTGGAGGAGAGTGGTTAAAGTGACAGACGGACACTGAACGATTGAGTGAACGCTATTTGGCATTTGGTTCCTCCCTACACCTCCCAGCATGAGGTCTTGCCTTTGGCTAGTACTCATATTTATCCACTCGCTCACTTATCATTGGCTGGCCCTCAATTTGGTTCGCTATTTTGCCATTTACTGGCTGAATAAAATGATTTGGACGCTGTTTACTGCATATTATAACATCCAACAAATAGTTTGCAATACACATATCAAAACAATATATACTGCTGTACTACTTGTACTTGTCTACTGTAGTACTGTACCAGTCTTTATGCCAGACCTAGGTGTTTACACATTAAATAAATGTGTGTGTGTGTAATAAGACACAAGTAATAAACTGTAATACATATGTAGCCTCCTATACTTTCAAAATGACGAATTGTTCTGCAATACCAATTTCTAATTCTATCTTATTGTGATTGAGGTGCTATGGTAAAGGTGCTAAGGGCTGTTGGTCATAAACAGCCTTCGTAGCTTTTGCTGAACAGCAGCCTCTGAGATAAAGGGGAATGCTAAGATGTAGTGTGACAGTAGCCCAAGTACAGAAGAGTCAAGTCCGCAAAATGATTTAGTAATGTCAGTTATACAGTTGCATCTACCTAAGGTTTGCTTACATTAGCCACCATACTGTAAGCTATGGTCCAACCAGATAAAGTAATCAGTCCACATAATTGAATTATGGGATGGAGATGATGATATGTGTGCTTGTTTACATTGTACCAACAATTGTGGTACTTGTGGAATTCTTTCAGCTCGTAGACCGAACATGAGTGCTCAACCACAAGAAATAAACACACACACACACACACACACACACACACACACACACACACACACACACACACACACACACACACACACACACACACACACACACACACACTGTCTGTCAGAAGACAGACAGTGTGTGTCTGCTTATCCTCTCCCTCCTCTCATCTGTGAGCCAAGCCTCAGGAACACTGAGCCCACCTGGAATAGTCTGGCCTTGCTCCCTGGCCTGCCTTCAGGCACTGTACTATACGTCTGTGTTTGACAAAAAGAAAGAGAGGAAAACTGTGAGCTCCGTGTATAGTAGTAGGCATTTGTATTCACAGGTTCCACCCTCTCACATTAAAGCAGATCTTTTCCTTTTCCTTTTTTTGGTATGGAAAGGCAGGCTGCTGCTTTTCTCTGTCTTGAAATTCTCTCTTGAAAAAGAAATAGAAAGTACGGATGGCTGTCTGTAGCCTGTCTTGTCTTGAAAAGTACAGGTATATCTGGAGGTGAATAGAAAAAGGAAGCGGAGGCCTTTTTCTTACTCTCAATTCAGACAATTCAGGAAGAAAAATTTTCTATTGTGTCTTCTCTTTGTAAAACTACAAGCGATTCAGAACAAATGCTTTCTTGTAAATGAGCAAGGAAATGAGCAGTGCATCCCATAGTGGTTACATTTTAAATGAATTCAGCTGGCAGAGATGAAATACTCATTAAAGAGCTGATTTAGCTCAACAATTAAGGGACAGGATCTCATCCCCCAATCTCAGTTTTCATTTGAACCCACAAATGTGTCCAATGCTGCCCAGAAAAAACACATACATGTGTTAGTCAGTGATAAAGAAGTCTGCACAGGAGCAAAGAGAAATAAGAAAAGGAAATGACTGCATCCCTACCTATTCATTATGGAACAGACATATTTTTACACAACATTCCTCAGACAGACAGTCACTGTACTAGACTGCTATTATACGCACAATTACTCTCACAGATACGGTATACATACTGCATCCTCTCACACAAGCACACGTAAACTGTTTATAAGAAGTGGACGTGGTCACCGTGACATCACTCAATGGTTTGTGGACTGCCATTATGAAGTTTGGCATTTTGGCCGTCGCCATCTTGGTTTGGTTTGCAAACAGAAGTAACACGAGAGGGTGGAGCACAACCGAATGCTGAATAAGACATTTTTAGGCTACCAAAAAGGTTACAGCTAACTTTCATTAACTGAAAACGCACTGTGAAAGAGCTAAAGTTGTGAGACAAAAACACGAGCAAACCCACAGACCGGATGTTGCCCGGGTAATGACCTGTCAATCACAAGGTAGCCTTTCCTCAAGCATACCCGGCTTCATGGTCTATTGTACTCTAAATGGGATCATAATTTACTCAATGAACATCATGCTGTAATGAAGAAGAATTGAAACTAGTGAACTTGAATATCTCTTTCATTGTCTCTCGTCTGACCTTTAGGATGTTAAGAGGCCATAACTATGCCTGACACAGTAAAAGTATTTTAATGGTGATTTCTGTGCTCTGTTTTAGGTGGAACACTCCTTTAATTACCTGGAGATCCAGGGGATTGCTTGTAACAAGCCTACACAGGTAAAGAACCTATCACTAAAACTGTGTCCAGCACACTCCGACAGCATTACACTCATTTGCTTTCTTGGCGAGAGTTGGATGAAAAGATTGATGCCACTTTTGTGTCTCTGTGTTAAGTATGGAGCTAGAGCCAGGAGGACACTTAGCTTAGCATAAAGACTGGGAGCAGAGGGAAATTGCTAGCCTTGCATCCTCTAAAGTCCCTCACTCTCTACAGCATGCAACTCTGTTTTAAAAAAACTAATTTCCATCTTTACATTAATGCACATTTTATTCATCCCTCCTCTCTGTTGAGGTCAAAGGTCAGAGTCCTCTTCAGTGAAGGGATGCTGCAGAAGCTTAGCCTTAAATGTCTTGCTCAGGGACACTTGAGCAGGATGGCTGTTTGCTGATACGGGTACTTGAACCCAACTTATCCAGTTCAAGCGCCTGTAATCACAACAGATATATACTACAGTGGTAGGCAGTGAGTCCACTGAGTGGATGGAAAGAAAAATATGCAAGTATAATCTTTAAAACATGATTAATGTACGAGACACAACAAAAAAAAACAGATCTGGGTCCATAAATGATTCCATTTGGCTTGTTGACCCGAGCTGGCCAGCTGTCAGTCAGCAGGATCTACTGAGAAAATATAATAATCCGTCACTAGCCACAGCGTTCCTGCAGCTGAACCTCCCTCACACTCATCTCAAGAGATGTCAGTCCTCTTAATATCTTGACTGATGGTCTGCCATGTTTTGTAAGTATCAGCAAGGATTATGTTAATGTTGGCCTATAGATGAAGCATGTATCGCCGAGCATCAGCATTTGCATAATTGCAGTGAGCACTGAAGTGGTCAGCCAGTCTTAAATAACTGTCGTTAAATCTTCACTTTTACTTAAGACAAAGATGTGGGATGTAGATGTGGTTGAGTTCATGTTAAGTCCTTTCACTGCCAACAAACTATTCTTATTTGGTAGATTTTATTGAGACTCAGTGGATGGAACAAAGAAAGAAAGATGGATGATTAACTAGTCTGAAGAAGTAGAACTGTGGTTGAAGCGGGTTTAGGTGAAGCCATGCATGCTGGTGTGCATCACTTATTAATGATGTGTCCTTTTTTAGCTGTTCATCGAGTACGAGCGTGGCTCCTTCTCCCTGAAGCTGCTCTCTACAGAGGAGGTCAATGAGGTGGTCGCTCACATAGGACACTGTCTGCTCAGGATATGTCCCGGTCTACAACCAAGGTGAGTTACACCGACAGGCGTGTTTGATTGTGTGCAACAAAACCATTCACGTGGTCATGTTTCAGTCATGTAAAGAAAATTTGAATCATTCCTAATGAAGATGTATTTAATTAACCCGACAGTATTTCCATCATAAATCTCTGCGTGGGTGCTCTAAACAATAACAGTAAATGTTTCTAACACCGAGAGTTTAACCAGGTGCAACAGTCAGATCTCTAGAAGGCGCTATACGGTTGAGTCACAGCTACAGTATACTGTATTTTATGTCCAAAAAAACATGCATCTAACATGTTCTCTCATAATGAGGATGTGAATCTCATTTAATATGTTTTGTTGAGAACAGGAAGCATGAATATGAATGCAGAAATGATCGCAGATGTAAAACCATGAACTTTTACAACCTCGTCTTGCAAACAGGACACAGACTGACTGGACCGAGAGGCTGATGTCTTTATGTTTGAGCTGCAGTCGATTAACGCTGCATTGAATATTACATGTTGTTTTTTACATTAGAATTTAAATGTGTTGTTTATTTAAATGTAGTTCATATTGGAGCAGTCAGCAGCACTCAGCAACTTCCTTCTTTCAGAAATGACCACTGACAAGTAAGGCAGTAAGAAAATAGCCTGGAGCTGCTTGTTTTAGAAGCTTTTAAAAAGGCTTTTATTATAGGCTTTTGAACATTTTCACCAGCGACAATATTTGGGAAATGTAGAAATGGGATGACTAAATTATGTTTCAATCTGTATTCTCTTCTCAGTAAAGTGATGAAGAAGCTCTGCATGGAGCCTCCAGACAGGCTGATCTCTCTGCAGACTCTGTGGGAGAACAACAAGCCTGCTGACCCTGGACCTTGTGGTAAGAATTCTTTTTGACTCTACAGTGTGTGTGTGTGTGTGTGTGTGTGTGTGTGTGTGTGTGTGTGTGTGTGTGTGTGTGTGTGTGTGTGTGTGTGTGTGTGTGTGTGTGTGTGTGTGTGTGTGTGTGTGTGTGTGTGTGTGTGTGTGTGTGTGTGTGTGTGTGTGTGTGTGTGTGTGTGTGTGTGTGTGTGTGTGTGTGTGTGTGTGTGTGTGTGTGTGTGTGTGTGTGTGTGTGTGTGTGTGTGTGTGTGTGTGTGTGTGTGTGTGTGTGTGTGTGTGTGTGTGTGTGTGTGTGTGTGTGTGTGTGTGTGGGGGCTACAGTCATTTATACAGTGAGTTTAGATCAACGATATAGTAGTTTTACATGGTGGATCAAAGCAATTGTCATTTGTGATCAAATTGTTTGAAATTACATGCATGTTTGCCCAATCCACATCCCACAGTTCTTTGTTAAGATGCCAACATGTTCTGTTATTTATATTTTTTCGTTGTGTTCTCTCTCTCTCTTTCTGCACAGGGGGGTTTTCTCAGATGTACAGATGTGTCTGTGACTGGTTGGGGCTGCCTTACAAGGAAGAGGTGCAGTGGGTCAGTATTGTTTGCATTCCTTTGTGCAGAGGCACAGCTTTGACAGATCCTGGCTCAGCTGTGCGTCAGTGCTGTTGCCTGGCTGACATGAAACTGAATAAAGCCCTTTGAGGAATAGGATAGCCACAACAGTATGAATACAGTACCAGTCTCCTTCATATCTTCAGATCTTTAGATCTTTTTGATGGTCTTGCTCCCAAATAAAAATGAGTCTTTCCCAAATAAAATGACTCTTTCCGTACTGTATATGTTTCATCTGCTCTGTGCACTTGTTTCTATGTGTTTCTATATGTCTCATCAAGTAATTGCTAACAGCCATGTTTGTTAACACTCGCTTTGGTTAATTGTTTCCCTTGCAGGATGTGGACACCATCTATTTGACACAAGACACCAAAGAACTCAACCTGCAGGACTTCAGCCATCTGGAGAACAGGTGAGTGTTGGCACAGAAAAATATAAAAACATATATATCAAATATAAGAATATAGCACATAATAGGAAAAGCACTGCACACAGATGAGGCCATGTCTTGGGGTAAGAGAAACACTAAACTAAAAGATGAGAGAGCTATTGCAGGTCTGACATGATTTATTTTCAAGTACAAATTAGCTGAAGTCAACACTAAATTAAGGTGGCATTGATGAAAAACAATATATAGCTGCAGCTGTGGCCTTTTCTTTCCTCCTCAGGGATCTGGTGGCAATAATAGCAGTGCTGGAGTTTAATCAGTGGTTCACCAAGTTCTCCACCAAGGACTACAAACTGGTAAGTACCCCCTTTTCTGTAAATCCTTTCCTCTCGTCTGTTCACTAATCATGTCGGCTCAGTCTGTACATCACCGTACATTATGTTGAGTAAACATTATCACAGTGTTAGTCTGCTGCCATAATACGGCAAACTAATCCAGACATAATCCCATCTCAGAGTTAAATAGTGAGGAGCATCACCACTTGAGATAAACGGATAGATGTGTCTCTCCCTGTCGACCTGCTTGTCAGTTTGTTCTCTATTCCTCTAACGTTTGTAAAGGTCCTGCTTCTCACTTCCTTACTGCACTTATTTTTCCCATACAGTAAAACATGGGGTGAGAACTGAGGACGGGCCTGCGTCTCTTGGGCGTATCATTACTTTTGCTGGTATTTATTAAACCAAAGTGCTGGACAGATTAAAGTTTTGAGCCTGGACTAAAGTGGGGGACTGGGGTGGACTGACAGACCGACCGACATTGAGATCCATAGAGCCACGCTGCAAGCATGGCTAACTGTTTACCTGTATGTATCTCCCTGTACAGAGTATTTTCTCTTTGTTTCCTCCATCTTCCCCTCCTGTCTGTTGACTGAGGATCAGTCCAATGTTCTCGTGTGATAAGACTCTTAATCCTAACGAGACAAAGGGGCTCAATGTCTCAGGCTGCTGCCCCCCTGCAGCACTCCATTACTAACTCCTCGTCTCAAGGCTTCGCTCAGTCTTACCAATTACCACACGCAGCTTCCTCAGTCCAAACAATTATCTCACGCCTCCGTCACAGACTATTCCTTTTGTATTGAATTTTAAAATCCTGCCCCCTCGCTGTGCCATGTGCATATTTAGGCTCAAATACTCACACAGGCACATGTGCACCAACGTGTGTCTTTTCTGTCTCAGATTAGTGTGCATTATAATGGACCCTCAGGCTTCTGTGCTGGGAAGGTTTCAGCACATGTTTATTCACAGTGTTTTATTCGGGTGGTTTCGGTGATGTTAGCCATACATGCCACTCGTGTTTGTGCAAAGAGGCAGATTTTGTGTGCATTTATGGTTGCTGTTTAATGCAACAGAAACTCTTTTGGGTGTTTTTAAGGAAACTTCAGTCTTATTTTCCTATTATTTTATGTGTGTGCATGTTTATATGGTGATAATAGAAAGTCAAGGGTTGCATGGATGTGCTCTGGAGCGTGATTTTGAGTTGTTTTGATCCTGTGCCAATGGAAACAACAACTTAGAAAGAAGAATAAGAAGGAAACAGAGTGAAAGAGAGTAAGTGCTGACAGAACCATAAGGCCAGCGGAGAGGTCAGTGGACAGAATGAATGGGTGAGATGCCAGATGAATAAGGAAATGAGTCAGAAGGTATCAAGAAAGAGATCAGATCTAAAGAATGAAGCCAAAGCAGGAGATAAACTGAAGAGGAACTAAACATTTCCAGCTGGGGAAACTAGTCGCCAAATCTTTTGGCATGTAAAAGTTCAACTCAAGGGCAACAATGAGCCTGAACAAGTGTATCTGTATAACTGTGTACAGTTGCATAGAGAATAATCTAAAAAACAAATGTCATAAAGCAGCAAGAAAAGAAGAAGTGAGTGTGAGTGTGAGAGGGAGATGTGAAACATGAAATGCACAAGTCTCAGGCTTAAATTACAAGTCTAACCATCTCAGTCAGACAGATAAGGAATCTCTCAGCGCAGTGGACTGAATAATATAACACACACACATGTCAGCACAAACACTCTCTCACACACACACAAACGCAGCCGGCCATCACAGCGAAGGGATTATGCTGCTCATCCTCGGTTCAATCAGGCTGTTTGTCTTGTGGTCTAATCAAGATGCTGAGCCGAAAAATGAGAAAGGAGGAGAGGAAAAGGAGGGGACAGCAGTGATGAAAGAGCACTTGCCTCCTGATTAGCTCATGATCGCACAGTGTGTGTTGTCTTTCAGCAGGCTGAGGGTCAGAACAGCACAGCATGACAAGGCTCTTGTTTAATGTGTGTTACATGTGCTGTACGCAACATTTGTATTGTGAAAATACAGGCTCCTTTGTATGTTCCCTCTCTATCTGCTACTCCACGACTGACTCCTCTCTCCTTTCTTTTTCTCCATTTCATCCCTCACTACTCCTCATATCTGCTTTTTCTGTATTACGTGTCATCCCTCATTGCCCTCCATCATTTTTATTCCTTTTCTGTAATACTCACAGTTTCAGAGAGTAAACATGTGAACAACAGTCCTTTTCTTCTATCTCTCCTTCTCTTGTCCCTCCTCTACCCCTCTCTCCTTTTCTCCTTTCTCTCCCCCTCACTGTAGATAACAGTGTGGGACAATGTCGGCAGTGTTTTGGCCAAACTGAGACTGCTTGCTGGGAGAGACAGGCCCTTGTAGCATTAATGCCAATTACCAAGAATAACAACCAAACAATGGTCCAGTAAAGTGTGTATGACTAAAAATGTTTGTGTTATGAATCAGTGCGTATAATTAGCGTAGAATAAACAGAGTTACTGCAGCTGCTGAAGGATGTGTGTTTGTCTACATGTCTGAGTATGACGCAGCAAACAGTGAAGTGGGTCAGTGAACATCTAGGTAGGGCACGGACGTCCAACTGTTGAATTTTTAATTTTGTCTAAATATAAGTGCCTTTGCTGGGGGAGCACAGTCGGGGGGGACTGTCTATCCTGTAGTGTTGAGACCACAGAAGTGAGACAACTTGTCTCCCTCTAAAGTGACTAAAGTCTGCTATCCCCAGTCTCTCCTTGTCACGCATGAATGGTCTTTAACGAACGAGACGGTATTCACTTGCATGCTGGGGATTTTCTAACGTTCTGCAGGGCTGCTTTAATTAGCATACATGAACAACTTCCAAGAGCAGTTTAACACGAGTTTTTCACACGAACACTTGAGGGAATCATGTTCCCCAAAAGTGAATTTCTTTGTTATTTCTATGACCATGAATGTTTCAATCCAAAGCTTTGCTGTTTGCCTCGAAGCTGGTTCAGTTAATTAGTATATTTTGATGCTTTTGATTAAAAGCTGAGATACTGCTGTGAGCGTGAGACTCATAATATGTAACATTATATCTCCATCTTTGCATATCACCCTTACTGTCCACTGTTTTATCAAGCACTAACAAAAAACCTAAAGTCAATTTAGAGGTGTTTTTTGTCTAAATTATACCAGCTGCAAAATGATGTATAACAAATGTTTTTTTGTTTTTTCCTGACATCTGTGTTGTGTTGTGTACGTGTGTGTCTTCAGTCTGCAGATGTGTGCGAGCAGATCCTTCGGGTAGTGTCTCGCTCCAGTCGACTGGAAGAGTTGGTTCTGGACAACGCAGGACTCAAAACGTGAGATAATGCAAACTATTAAAAGGGCACCCCAACAATTTTTCTAAGTTACGTGTCAAGGTCAATTAACTCATAATGAAGAGTACTGCTGGCAGAGCTTTGTGTGAGAAAATTAGTCCAGCGCAATCACTTGGAGACGACACGTTTCTAGCAGATAGCCTGTTCTACCAACTGCTGCTGTGGAGAAGTGTTGGAGTTTCCCAGACAGAAAGGGTTTAATCTAAAACGCTGTCTTGCATTATGGGAAATATAGGATCCATAGAAATAGAAAAAGGAGTTGAAGGGACAATCTCATTCAAATCAACGTAGCAGGATGGTACGAGGGGTAGCCATTTTACACACATAACGGCTACACTCTTTCCCACACTTTAGTGATTTTGCCCAGAAGCTAGCTGCTGCCCTGGCCCAGAACCCCAGCTCAGGACTCACCACCATTAATCTTGCCAACAACCCACTGGAGGACAGAGGTAAGATGTCTGCTCTAATGTAGTCTAATGTCTGCGGTCTGTTATACTCTCAACTGTACGTTGTTCTAAACGGCTCTGTTCTACATCTGGTAAGAAAGGTAAATCTCCTACCAAAGCAAAATATTGAAGACATTGAACATTCAGATTTTGCTTGCCAACTCTTAAATATGCATTATTCATGTATACTATTTACACCACAGCCTGTCACATGTGTAGAGTATATTGATTTTTCTATTCACTGGTTACAGTGCAGTGAGAGCAACAAGTTTAATATTTCATCACCTCTATTCTAATGAATTAAAGACACATTCCACCAAATATACGACCGATTTCTGGGGTTTACATCTCTAGCATGTGAAATTGACCACAATGATCTTTTGAATGTGCTCTTATTTAAGCACAATTATACCATATTCTTTTAGACATTTGGGCTCGGAGTAATTTTGCTTTGATAGACATTTAAAAGTTTCTGTTTCTGTGTATAGAATTAATATTTTGTCTGTTCATGAGTCACTATGAGGAGTTTCCTCTCCCTTGCTGCAGGTATCTCCTCCCTGAGTGCTCAGTTTGGCAAACTTCGTAAGGGGCTCAAGCATTTAAACTTCTCCAAAACCTCACTATCACCCAAAGGTATGTGCTGTATGTATACAGTTCCTAATACATGATGAATGAAAACATATGCAGAGTTGGTTGAAATGATTCAATTACAAAAAATATTACTAATATTGTGTTGTGATCAGCCTGCTCTCCTTATGTGAGCTCCTGTCATCAGGCACAATCCACATCTTCCACAAATCTAATCTAATCTAACACCTCCGCTGGGATGCTAATGACACCTAATTATTGCACTATTAACACTGTGAGTGAGAGAGGGAGAGGAAGAAAAATGTGTTGTAGTGTTTGTAATGTGTGAGTGTGCAGAAGAGACAATCTGTAAACAGTATTCCATGTTTGTCATTTGCATAAATGCTTACTAGACCACTTTCCTTCAATCAGTAGAGCCATAACTTCTTGGCATGATGGGAAAACCCTTCTGCAGTAATGGCCTTTAATGAAATTCTATGAAAGGGCTGATTGCTTTTCTGCAACAAAAGAAATGCTGGGGATTTGTTGTCATTCTTGTTATAATTTCTAGATTAAATGTAGCAGCTGTCAACAACCACTTGCAGGTCAAATTTCTTCTTGGTTCTCACCCAAACTAAACGCATCGGGCACCGTCTTTAGGGACCCTCTGTAAACATGCTCTGCTCTCAGGCAATCAATAACGAGCTATCATATTTCACAGTGGAGGGTTAGCGAGAGGGCTGCTCTGCTTAAACTGAGCCCTGCTCGTCTAGCTAAAGGCCCAAAAGCCCCCAATGCTTAGAGCAAAAGTAAAGCATTGAGGATATTTTCCTCTGTTTTAGCACTGATTTTGATAAAGCTGAAGTAGATCCATCATTTGATCTTGTGAATTCCAGTTCAATGTAACTTGAAAATGTTGAAATGTTTGCATCCATTGCAGAAATCTTGTCTCTCTTGTTATCTCATCTTCATTATTTCTGTGTATTTTTTCAGTTTTTCCTTTTTTACTCCCCCTTTTTCATCTGTTCTCAGCTTTCTATCTCTGTCGAGTCCGTCATTTGACAGTCACACCTTGATTCACTGCTAGTTCAGTGTGTCAGCCATGTGATAGACGTGACACGGGTCAGAGGTTGTACGCAGAGAATAACGACATCACGCGCACACCATGCAATAGAAATCCATGCATGCAAAGACGTGCATACAATCTCTGTCTCTCACGTCGTAAACATTTGAATGACAGCAGCACTTCATGAGGTTGTCGAGAGCTTGATGTTGGAGTCATGCCTTTAATGAATTTATTTTGATATATCTTCTTGTAACATAAAATTAAAAACGCCTCATCCTTAACATAGACTTACAGTGACAAAGGTGTAGCATTACATTTACACCACCATGAGAAGCCTTGCTCTTTTCCCTTTCCACGCAGTCACTCTACATTCTGACCCCGTTCTTTCCTGTTTTCACCCACTGATATTTCCTTCGTGCGCTGTCAAAACAGGAGGCTTGAGGGTTGGGATAATGCTGACATTGCATGTGTGTGTGTGTGTGTGTGTGTGGTGTTTCAGGGGTGAACAGCCTTTGTCAGTCACTGAGTGCCAACCCGTCCATCCCCAGCAGCCTGGTCCATCTGGACCTCTCAGGGAATGTCCTCCGAGGAGACGACATGCAGGTACAAACACACAGTTTCTGATCCATTTTAGCGCTAGTAGAAATAACACTCAATCGATTGAAACAGTTCAGTGCTGCGGATGTGTGGAGGCGTTTGCAGACCGTTATAAATCAGTTAACATGTCACTCTGTAGGAGAGCATCGACTTGGGAAAATTCAACATCTGTCCAGAGCACAGATACAAGAATAAGGAGAGAAACCTTCTATTGTGGGGTTACAAATCAGAATCTAGTCTAACTGACACAGTCGTACCAAGCCCAGTGACATATTGTATTTATATCTATACAACAAATCACGATACATACACACACAGATGTTAGTATCATCTGCTGCCTAACATACTGCAGTGACTGAAGCTAAAATTGTTTTAGAGGAATAGGGAACAACACATATTCCCTTTTTTTGTCAAAGAGTTTCATGAGAAGACTGATGCCACTCTCATGTCTGTACAGTAAATATGAAGCTAGCACCAGCAGCCGGTTAGCTTAGCTTAGCACAAGGACTGGAAACAGCTAGCCTCTAAAGTATACAAATCAACAGGAGTAGAGGAAGTTACCCAAACGCGGCCAAGAAATAGGGTTTGAAATCGGGAATTATGTAACATTATGAAGGAGAGCAGGAAAGGGATATAGACAGTCAAAAGTAGCAGAATAAAAGAAAAACAACACATCAATCTGCTAACATACGTACTGTATTATCCAGAAGAGTGGTCACATTCCTTGTTGACAAAGGCATCGTCTTCTCCTTTGTAACAATGTGTGTCGTGTTTTGCTTTACATTTAGCATTTCTACCACTTCCTGGGTCAACCCAACAGCCTGTCAACCCTCGACCTCTCCAACACTGACTGCTCATTGGACCAGGTGAGTTAGGAGGCAAACTAAAAATGATATCCTGCCTATTAAAAGAGAATCGGGTAAAAAGATATACGATAATGAATAACACATTTCTATCAAAACAATCCCAGCAGAAGAATGAGAGAATTACTTTCTGTGAGCAAACAACGTGCAGTTAAGTTGTCCCTCGTTATGCCGTGTTGTATGAAGTACAGGCCATTAATGTCGGTGTTGCAGGGAATGTAATCTAATTGTATACGCCCACTCAAAGTGTGTTGCCATATACTGCTTGTGAAGTGATCTGAATACCGTATGTGATGTATTGATGTGGGTCTGAGAGCCAAATACAGCTTATTGATTAGTCTGAGATGTAGCCAGCTGTCAGCCTGTCACTGAACATATTGACGAGCTCTTAAATCATATTATGTCTCTCTCACGTACACAAACAGCCAGACATGAATACATTCACACACTTCTTAACACGTAACACAGGCGAACGCTTCCTTCACTTTTCCAAATAAAGCATGAGAACTCAAACAACACTTGTTAATACAGCTCATATGTTCTGTTAATACATTCAGTGTGCTTTCCAGGTTTGCTCAGCTCTGCTGCGTGGCTCCGTCGAACACCTCTCTGTTCTTAATGTGTCAAAGAGCGTCTTCCCTCACAGGTAAAAACCCATCCGTGTTGGACTAAATTGATCTGTATCTTAAAACGTGTGATGGTCAAGTGTGCATTTGCAAGATTTCCAGAATACCATCACAGCTAAGACGGCTTCCATAGTTATCCACAACTACTACTTGCATCTTTTTGTAAAATCAGGGCTTAAATGTAAAGTTGATATTGAGTTGTATCTCCTGTAAGTTGTCATCCACTATGTGCTCACTAGATAATGCTTTTTAGCCCATAACACCACTGAAACTTCTCTGTAGAGACAATATATGTACATGTAGTATGTGTCTACATCAAAGTGTCTGTTTGCCCTCAAAGGTTGATTTGTCCTGAAATGAGAGACTTGTTACAGCAGTTCCTTTTAGCCAAAGTCTGTATGTTGGTGTGTGACACCTGCTGGTGACAAAGTGCCATTACAGACAAGATGAAACAGGTTGACACATCCTGTGCTTTTGCTGGGTTTGTAAATGTGCAGTGTGTGTGTGTGTGTGTGTGTGTGTGTGTGTGTGTGTGTGTGTGTAACAGATGGGTGGTGGGCGGAGTTTTCTTCCAATTATTATCTCTCTTTCCAGTGTGCCTCTAGGGAGTTGAGGACTTCATCAAGGGGAGAGAGGAGCAGAGGATGGGGGGGGGGGGGGGTTATTAGGTGAGAGAGGTGGAGGCATGGAGAGAGGAGTAGAGGACACGAGTATGGTAGAGGTGGAAGGAAAGAAGGGGAATTGAATGTGCGGACACAGTGGCAGAAGTGGGTACGGGTTATACAGTAAATGGGGCTTGAGTGATTCTCCTTTGTTTTGTGGAGCTAAAACAGTTTCTTAAACAGCAGATAAAAACTAAAGTGGGTCACAGGCTTTTAGGACATGGTAAGAGTAATAAAAACCTATTGTTTGCCTGAATCTCCGGCCATCATCGAGCCTTTTCTGGTGTTGGATCAAAAGAGCTTATTAAATAGTCAGAAAAGTTGTTGACATGTTTTTTCATTGTTCATTATTTTTATTTCCTGCTCTCGTTTCGTTTTCTGTAGGAAAGGCAAAGAGGTGCCTCCGTCATTTAAGCACTTCTTCAGCAGCGCCATGTCTCTGAGCTCCATCAACGTGTCAGGAACCAAGCTGCCACCGGAGGCCCTCAAGTGAGAGAACGATTCTTTCACATTTAATGCGTCTGTGGAGCTTCTGCCCCACATTCTCTGCGCCTCTACATTCTGTTCCTCATCTCCTTTTATCACCTGTATCCTCTTTCAAAGTTGAGCATTTTTAGACTTTCAGGTACAGTAAGAATGAACTTGTCTTGTCAGCCTATATCACAGTTTAATGTTTATTTTACTACAAGTGGTATAATCATTATTATCTGGAGTTTGGATATTGACAGTGGCAAACAAAATGTATGCTCACGAAACGTAATGGAACAAAATATAACCAATTAGGGAAACCTGGATTCACAAACAATGAACAGTATACTGACATTTGGTAACATGATGAAAAGTTTTTCAAATCTCTTAATACCTTTTAAAGTTATAATTATTTGAACTGCTTACATTGATATTGTTGTAGAGCTCTCCTGCTTGGCCTGGCCAGTAACCTCAATCTGAAGGACGTGTCTCTAGATCTCAGCTGCTGCGAGGTAAGACCGACAGAGATGCACCGAGCAGTCATTTTCCCTCATAAATCATTTCATTTGAAGTCAAGATATCATTGAGATCTCTCTGTGCATTTGTACCCGGCCCGTGAGTCGGCCCGTGAGTGATCATTCCCTCGTGGCTGCACTGAAATCAAATCTCAATGTGACAGCTGTAGAGCTGAAGCCCCAAACGTTCAGTAGAGATGAACGTGTTTTCAATTTATCACCAAATGCAGTGACAACAGTTTCCAGAGCAGTCGCAGAGAAAGAGTAGACCCAGATCCCTCAGCTGTAGTAACATTAGATGATGATGCATCAGCTGACACAGTTAAAGCACAATGCTACAAAACACAGTGAAAGCCTGAGTAATCAAAAGACGGCAACCAGTGGATCTTCCTGGGACACTGCTTGTGTTTTCTGGATTGTATTCCTTTATTCTTTCTGTGTCTAGTATTAGCGGTATTTGTGTAAGTGCCTTTGTCAGTTTGGAGAGGGTGGTTTTTAATAGTTTGGAGGTAACACTCATCCAATGCAATCAGCCTTTTAGGATCCACTCCAAAACCGTTCCGACAGGCCAGTGACACTGTTAAGAGGCTGTATAATGGAATACTTGGCCGACAGCAGGCAGGGGGGGGGGGGGGGAGGTGGAGGGGGAAAGATGAGCAGAGGGGTGGGGGGTGAAAGGGAGCTTAGTTTCCATCATAATTGTTTCTTCACATCTCTCACCCACACACACCAGCTCCTCGCCTTCATCTCCTCCCCTACTCGAACAGAAAAAGACAGCTTTCTGCAGATTCAATGCAGATTCAATGGGAATGCTAAATATAACACATGAATACAAATTACACAGGAAATCCAATTCCAGATTCCCATAGAAATCTTCCCAAACTGAAGCTGCGGGGGGAAATGATGCGTTCGGCCCTTTTTTTTTTTTTAGAGGTCTTAATGAGCCGCTTGGTGAAGATGGCCCAAAACTGTGCTTTGAGTGGGCTGACAGCATGCGAGAGAAGGACTGTGTATATGATTTCTGTTGCGTGTCTTCGTGCAAATGTGTGCGTCACTGGTGAGAACAGAAGTATTAAGCATCTGTGTGTTTTGTTGCTGGTAATTGTTGGCATGGCTCTGACGTGCCGTTCTCTCCCCCTAATGCTTCTGTAAGCTTGGCCATTGTGTAAGTACAAATGTGCTCAATCTTAATAATTAACGTCTCATTCCTCCTCATTTTTTTTGCATATCTGTTTTGGCAGATGCTTTATTTTCTGCTGATCCTATTCTCGGGCTCCATATTTTTAGTCTGGATGATCTGTGTTTTATGATAAAACCACACGTTCCACCACATAAGTTATATCCTGCATGTCTCCATTATTAGTTGTCTGTTAGAAACCAAATGCATGTTTCACCTAAAAATCTTACACGCATGATTTTGTCATTTAAACCACTTGCTTTGTTGTTTTCACAGCGGTACACAGGTTCATAATGTATAGACAGTAGTAGTTGAATCTCGTATTGTCGAATGCGTACGAACTTCTGCACAGTATTGGTGCAGGATTCTCTAAAAGCTGTCTCATTCTAGTAGTCGTGCAGCAGGCAGTTAGGGAGTCGCATATTCAAAGTGTTAGGAGCGCTGGCTAGCTGTACCGTTATTAGATGAACATGCCATACGCTACATTGTGCCACACGTACTGTGTGTGTGTGTGTGTGTTTAAAATTCGCCCTCCTGTCTTCCCAGTTGCGGTCAGGAGGCTCTCAGATCCTTGAAGGTTGTATTGCCGAGATGCCGAACATCTCCAGCCTAGACATCTCTGACAACGGTGAGGTGGCAGCTTTCATGCATGTTGTATCATATATTTACTTTCAATTCCAACATCAGGCTAATAATAAGTCCTCAGCATGCAGCTACCAAAATCAAAGACCAGTCAACCTTATCATCTCAACCTATTCCTCCACCTCCAGGCCTGGACTTGGACCTGTCCACTCTGCTGGTGTGGTTGGCCAAGAACCGATCCATCAGACACCTTTCTCTGGGGAAGAACTTCAACAACATCAAGTCCAAGTAAGAACAGATGAGGTGTACAGTACGGGGCTGTGAGAGAAACCTCAGTGGTTAGGCCTGGGTTGGGTTTGGTTGTGGCTTAGTGTGTCTTAGCTTGGTCTGTTGTGGATGACCAAAGACTGCTCTGTCAGATGCCGTCTACAAACCAACATCAAATAGTCAGCCGTGTTTGATCTTATCAATGCCACATGGCAAGGAAGTCTGAGGACTGTACATACTTAGAAGATGTACTGTACATAGTGAGGGGTCAAGATGACCAGAGATCTACAAAGTAGGGCTGTCCACGACCAAAGAAATTCTTAATGGACGAACACTCTTTGTCGACTAATCCAGTGTTGATTTAATTGACAGATCTGTATAAACAGAGTTTCTCGACAAAGAATCGCACAAAAGCACCTCTTTAAATCGTGTTTTTACCAGAAATGTGCACGTAAGTTTCTTGGAAGTAAGTCATTCGTTATGATAAAAGCATAAAAAACGACTCCCTACTACAAAATGTTGCATTCCTGATGAACTCGCACAGATTAATCTAGAAACGGTGTATTCTGTGGATTTTTCTATATTTGAGTATATAAAGAAAAATCTGTGCAGTGCAGTTCTCAAAAGATTGTTCTCTCAGTGCGCTTATCGTGTTCATGCTTCCCTTTTTGCCTCATTTTTTCTTCCTGTCTTTCTTCTGCCTGACATAGAAACCTTGCTCCAGTGTTGGACAGCCTGGTCCATATGATTCAGGAAGAAGAGTCGGTGAGTTTTTTTAATTTCCTTCTCTATCTGCCGTTTGTGAGGGACAGTAGATAAATGGTGACGGGGAACGTCCTCCAAACAGATGCCTCAGTTTCAAATCCTGTATCAGCGAGCATCCAGCTGAAGCAAATCACTGAATCTCAACCAGCTGCTCTACAAATGACCCCTGGCCTCTCTGTCGGAGGGTGGTGTGAATATAATCACCCTAGTGATGAATAAAGTATCACATTAAACTGAAACCATGCTGTTTATGAGAGCTGTACTCAAATATTCATGCTATTTCAAGTATCAGGTGCAGAAAGTTAGGAACACAACAGCACTACAAAGGCAAACCACCAAAATACAGAACATTTAATAAAGGGATCTTCTCCAGTTTTAGCGATCTCCCTTCATTTCTGTCCCTCAATCCATCTCACTAGTTTTATCTCTGCCACCATCATGGGAGCTGTCACAGATTTTGCCCTGGTGCCTGTCCTTTTATTGTCTCCCACAGAGGCAGATGTACTAGATTGATGGTCCTATTGAGCCTGTGCGTGCATGCGTGTGTGTGCGTGTGTGTGCGTGTGTGTGTGTGTGTGTGTGTGTGTGTGTCATTATGCATGAGAAGATAGCGTTTCTGAAGGAGCTGGTTATCTGGCTGTGCAGGAAGGATACAAAGAGAGGACAGGAGGGAAAAAGTGATATGCAGAGGTTAAAGGTGGAGGGTCAAAGAATGTTCATTAGGTGGGATAGGATAGTAAGGAATAAAAGTAATAGTGGTAGGTAGGAAATGTGACAGAGAGGGTCATTTTTTGTATCTTATCAGAACAGCTGATTAGTCTGGGGGCTGTTCTGAATGGGTGACGGAATAATACCTTCGATGAAAGGAGGGTAACCACTGCCAAAACGGAAAAAAGAGAGCACTAAAAAAACTAAAACAGAGACAAAAAATCACAAAATATTTGCCACCCCTGCCAGGAAACTTTATTTACTCCTACCTCTCTCTCTCTTTTTTTCACACTTGCATACATACTCACAGAAACCCTACACAACAGACTGCCCTGCACAGTCGCTGATACACAATACAATTAACACATACACACTTGCTTGACTTAGTTCCAGGCAGCACATTTACCCTGTTGTGTTTCTGAATCCAGACCTGAGATACATTATGGCTGCCAGAATCTGAACGGATACACAAACTGTATTCTGTTTCAGAGAATATTGATCTCACTTATGTGCAGAAAAAAATAAAGTTTCCGCTAGCAGCTCATTAACTTAGCTTAGCATAATGACTGGAAAACAGCTATCTTGTTTCTGTCCAATGGTACCTTAATCTACAGCACCTGGACTATTTCTTGGTCGGCAGCAATAACTTCCTGAAGTCTGAGCTGGTTGCCTGGAAAGGACAGGAGGAGACTCAAGGAATTTCCTTTGGCCAAGAAATAGTCCCCTAGAGAAAGAAAAACTGGGGATCTGCAAAATACAACATCTCCTTTATTGCTCTTTTTGCTTGTGCAATATATCTGTGGTAAGCAAACAACATAGACACTAATTTAATCTGCATAACTGCCATCACTAACCAGAAAATGTAATTCTTATATATATATATTCATCCCTTATACAAACTACAACACATGCAAAACCACAGACCAGACCTAGTAATTATAATCTTAAGGTTTGTTATGGCAGTACGAAATCAGTAAAAACCTAAATTTCACCAGCATGAAGTTAGAGAAGACGATACAGAGAAGATATGTGAAAGGGGAAAGTAGAATAACTGTACAACCCCAATTTCTCTAACATGACAACAATAATAACATTTAATGGTTGAGAAAGAGTAACCAGTAAGACTGCAGACACACTGCAGGATAAATGAGTCTCATTAGAATAAACGCAGCTCATCAGTAAACGCACATTCATTAAATAGATTAATTTGTCTCTGAAGGTCACTTTTATTTGCGTGTCTTGGGCTACAATTTCAAATTTTCTTGGTTTTATTAAACAAGAAATGTATACATGCCCAGAGTAATGATTTCACTCTTTTAGGGATTAATAAGGGCTGGGAATCTGAGCTGCTGAAAGCCATTTGCTTCAGCGATAGAAAGGGACAGGACTTGTACGTTTTGCAGGCAGCACAACATGCAGACGTTGCCATTGTATACTTCCCTACTTCCACATTTCCTGCTATGACCAGATGGTATTAGTGCACTGATTATTCTGTGCTTACAGCAGGACATTTAGATTTTAGTTTAGCTGTTATAAACCCAGTGATTTCTACTTTGCATCACTGGAGTGAGGATTACCGCGGCTACAGGTCCATAAACATGTACCCATTTAAATATGCATGTACAATATTTGCTCTGTGCCCCACAGAAGCACATGCAAACAGTAAATAATTCTCTCTGCATCCTCAAACAAGACATAAAAAAATTAGTTTCTGCCATTACATTCCTATCCAATCAGTTAAGCACTCTCCTTCATAGACAGAAGCTTCATTAGAGAGTAACTCACACACCATTCAGACCTTTACTGGCAGTGCTTCTTGCAGCGCTGTGCGCTTTTGCATCTGTCATATTTATGAGATCAAACACTAAAATTAGGACTGACACAGCCCTTATTTTTAGGAGTTCCTTCTAACTCAGCCAGTTCGGACCTACTGATTTGCATCTGGTGTGAATGCAGCCTGGCCTCAGCGCGTTTTGTGAAGATGGCCCCCATGAGTCTCCAGCTGTGTAAATGACATGCATCACAGAGCAGCTCAGAGCTGGTGAACAGACGGGCGCTGTTGGACATTTGTAAGCCCTCATATCACTCTCACATCACAAAGAAATCCACTTGATCCAGTGATGAATTTTTCATTTTGCCCTGTGGAGTGCCCTGTTTTGAACGATAATGCCTCTGACATTTTAGAAAAGTCTCTTGCAGGTCCACTTGATCCTCTGATAAATGTTTAACTAGGGTTTGCCCTTTTGAGTATACTACCCTCTGCAAGAACAGAGCTTTATAACTACTGTTATATTTGCACAAGATGAAGTTGCTTTTTAACGTTTTAATTGATTTAAAAAAAAAGCTTCAGACACTTGTAATGATGAAAAAGTGGCTTTGAGCTCTGACGACCGTGCTCAACTGCATGCTCATACTTTCTCATAGGAAGTGTGAGAATTAAGCCAAATGAAAAGAAGACGCAGGGATATCAAGCACCCATTGACAGTGAATACATTCAAGGACACTTTGGCAGGAAATCATGCTGGCACTGCTTAAAGGAATAATAATGCTCTCAACGTTATACATTACAATAACCTTTGTTAAAGTTGGCAGTGATGTACAACAAGGGCCAAGAAAGCTCTTTTTAAATGTTCGCCTAATGCAAAAGGTAAATAAGAATTGGAAGACTGTCCTGCGTCCTTTTAACAGTCACAAACACATCATATATAACAGTCATAAGGTCGTATTAAATGCCTCGTTCTCATAATATTAACCCTCTCTCAAAACCTTTTCTTTTCTCTTCCTCCCACCCCACATATACACTTCCTTCTCCCTTATTTCTTCCCTCCCCAGCCCCTCACATCTCTGTCTCTAGCAGACTCCAGACTGAAGAGTGATCTGACCATCGTTCTGAACGCTCTCGGCAGCAACTCCTCGCTCACCAGGTTAGACATCAGCGGGAACGCCATGGGGGACATGGGAGCCAAGATGTTGGCCAAAGCGCTACAGATCAACTCCAAACTCAGGTCAGTATACATTCAGGGCTCTGAGGCTGTGTCACATGACTGCCAGTCATAAATAACAATAAGTAGAGAACATGTTGTGATGGGATCACACCAGCCGCTACATCTTTTAAGGACAGGGGCACTTCTTTCGCCTCTACTTCCGGGCACCCTTGCTCGGACCGCGCCTATCTTAGAATTCGGCTTTCATTTTGATCAGCTACAGACCTACAAAGGTTTGTTACTGCATCTTGCACAGTTGTGCTACTGTCATGGTGACAAAATCTGTCCACACACAGAAAGAAATATCAAAACCTGGCAAAGAACTCAAGACCGTTTCTGTGGTCAATTATAACTTGTCCCATGAAGACAGATTTTATATTATTACAACTGCGTTTTACTGTGTTGTCATTGATTATCTGTTTATACACTGGCCCCCACTTACGGTTGCCCACCAAGTTATTGACTTTGTTGCATTCACAAATGCTCTACTTAAAACATCCGTAGTGATAAACCATTTATTAAATGTTCTATATATTGTCTATAAATGCAAAATACGAGGAGTTAAAGTAAGGTGTTGACTGATAAAATTATATTAAAGACAAATAGATAAAAACAATAAAAGACCACATAAGTTCCCTTATATTTGACCCTATATGCACTCAAACACATGCATGAATATTGGAACTTGTGTGGTTTAAATATTTATTCCAATATTGGAAGTAAAAAAACATTCACAAGTAGATATTACTTGTCATTTGATGGCAGTTAAAATGTTGTAGGTCGTCTCTCTGTGTTACCCTGTGTCACAGTGTGTTTGTCTGTGCAGGACTGTGATGTGGGACAAGAACAACACCAGCCCTCAGGGTCTTCAGGATGTAGCAGCCGCTCTGGAGAAGTAAGTAGCTCTGTCTGTATCTGTGTATACTGAGTCCATGTACGTGTACATGTCTGCTTGTGTGTTACAGTTATTAAGGCAATGTTGACAACCTATGAATGTTACATAGCACTGTTGCACCTTAATTCTAACAGTTTACATACACCGGTGCCCTAGAGTAGGAGAGAGGATGAGAATACAACAACAAAGAAGCAATGACTGATTAAATCAGATTTGTGTCTACTGTCTGAATGTTCATTATTCCCTGTGTGTGAAATGACATGCGCGTCTCACTTAATTTGCTTCTGGGACACATCTGTACATCTATCCCTCTCTCTCTCTCTGTTTATCATATTCTCCCACCAGCACATCCACCTGTTTCCCCATTGGGTCTCTGTATTGCATTATTGAAATAACAATTTCCTTTCTTTCTTGCCCCTGTTCTATATTCTGCTCAGCAGTGCAGTGGTTTGTGCATGTGTGCATTTTGCCACCTTTAGTCAATTTCCTTTCGTCTCTTGTTCTTTTTTGTCCGATTTTCTTTCACAATGCTCAACGTTAAATTCCTCTGAGGTTTCCCCAGACTTTCAATGCTGCTTAATAAGACGGGCGTATTTTGTGGGAATTTAAAAGTGAACATAGAAAGCATGCAACGTTTCCTATATTCGCCGGTATTAAAAGTTACTGTATGAATACTTTTCAAGCATTATATCCATAAAAACAGCATTTTTGTTATTGTTGTAAAGTTAAAGAAACGCTATTTAAGTCTGGTGATGGTGGCAGTATGTAGGCCATGTTAATAATCATTATTCAATTCATACAGAAGTCAAATCTTCATTAGTTTGCGGACCACGTTGCCTGGCGTGGTGCTTCGCTGTGTGCGTGTGTTTATTGTGAAGCAGGCATCTGACTCAGCCTTCACCTCCAAACACCCTCATTTGAATCTCTCTGTGCCTTCTGCTTTCCATTTTACTGTGTCTTCATTTCTTCGTCCTGCCATTCATTCATCTCCTCCATCATAATATGAATATTATTACTGTGTGGTGACCTCCATTTCCAGATCAGTAACCTCTCTAATGGTGCCACTTCATTGCTTGGTAATAGACCAATGTGGGAGGAGCCGAGTGGCTGTGCCATATGCACACTCAACATGCTGATTGAACCATGGCATATAATTACTGTATAAGTCATGGTTAAAAAAACCTGTAGGTTATCCTGAATGAAAATGTGCAGATTGACTTCTTAAATTATGAAGCATTGTATCAAGAAATAGCACATTTGGATGTATCACTTTCCTTCATGTTTATTTAAATACCATGTTAAACCTTCTGTCTGAACATCTCTAGTCACGCCTCTGCCTCTTTCCCTTCATCTACAATGTGAACCATCTGTGGAATAATAATGTCCTCTGGCTGTGTGTCCATCAGGAACTTCACCATTCGTTTCATGCCCATCCCCATCATCGATGCCTCTCAGGCTCTGAAGGCCGGCCCTGAGAAAACAGAGGACGCCTTGCTGAAGGTATGTTAAGAATCCTCTGTGGTTCCCTCAGCTGTCCTGTCATAGTGTGAGAGGATTTGTATAGTGTAGAAAACACTATAAAAAAGGGAAAATCAAACTAAATGATGTTCTTTTTTTTTCATTATCACTTTGGTTTGTTATCATGACAGTGGCTTTGTGTTTTCCCCCCAGATCGAGAATTATCTGTACAGGAACCATGAAACAAGGAAATACCTACAGGAACAGGCTTATCGGCTGCAGCAGGGCATCGTAACCACAACCACACAACAGGTGTGTAACAAAACACACACACACACACACACACAGTAATTATTGAATTAATATGCACTATAATCTGTATGTTTTTGACCAAATTTAATCTATAATTGTTTATAAGTAGGACATTTAATACAGAATTGTACTAACTTAACTTTCTTGAGTCTTGATAAAGTAGAACATTTTTTCACTGGCAATAGAGATTTAGTTTTTTCGGGACTAAGAATTTTGTCCTGATTGCACTTCTCCCTGTTGGTATATCACATTTATATCCTGTGAAGACAAAGCTGTGTTTCATTGACCGGTGTGTCTAGCCACTGTAGATATATTACTGTTTAGGGTAATCAGCATCACACAGATAGAGGTGAATTGCCACATAACTCAAGGAAATATCCATTTTATATTTATATTAGGTACTGAAATAATGTAACATTTAACCCTAGAGTATAGGTATTTATCCATTAACCTAATTTTGACATTTCAAACACAAACATTCATGTCTCGTTTTTGTCTTCCAGATGATTGACAGGATTTGTGTGAAGGTGCAGGACCACCTGAACTCTCTGAGGAACTCTGAGACAGACGCCATCTTGGAGGACGTCAGGTCAGCAGAGAACCTCATCAAAGATGCCAGAAACTCTAAAACGGTGAGGAGACGCACATTATACACACGGGCCGCACTGCTGTGTGTGTGTGTGTGTGTGTGTGTGTGTGTGTGTGTGTGTGTGTGTGTGTGTGTGTGTGTGTGTGTGTGTGTGTGTGTGTGTGTGTGTGTGTGTGTGTGTGTGTGTGTGTGTGTGTGTGTGTGTGTGTGTGTGTGTGTGTGTGTGTGTGTGTGTGTGTGTGTGTGTGTGTGTGTGTGTGTGTGTGTGTGTGTGTGTGTGTGTGTGTGTGTGTGTGTGTGTGTGTGTGTGTGTGTGTGTGTGTGTGTGTGTGTGTGTGTGTGTGTGTGTGTGTGTGTGTGTGAATTAAGAGGTTTTATCTATAAGCTAATTGGGAGATCAGTTTCCTGCATCCTTTCTTTGATTCCTTTGTTCATCCTATGTCCTCCTCTCTGTGTCTCCCCAGCTGCTCCCGAACCTCTACCACCTCGGGTCAGCCGCCAGAGAGGAGGTGAACAGTTCGTCAGTGGGACCCATCCAGGAGAAGCTGGAGTCTATGGCTGGGGAGGTGACTAACGTCATGGACCAACAACTACAGGTGGGGTTAAAAACTATGAACTATAGCCACCAAAACAAAGTACACTTTCAAATAATTGTTATGTAATGTTTTATTTTTGGCCAAATACCTTCAGTCGAATTGTGGCAAGGGTTCAAAGTATATTGTGTACAGTATTTGTGGTTTTTAAGGTCTGAATACAGTGAAAAATAGAAAATAGACGCCACCTACAGGTAGAGAACAGAAGACTTTAAATCAAAGGATATTATTTCATTTGATTTATTATAATTCTTTTTATTTATAGAGCACAAGTTGTAAAATGCTTCACTCAAGGCACCAAAATATAAATTTGTTTTTACATTTTACAGTTAAACAGGTAATGCTAATTTCAGATAAAATAAAAATAAAAAATTACGTAGTTGCTGTAATCAAATCCCTCATTATAAACACACACACACGTTCATATCCATCCATCCGTTATCTTCACTCCTTCCAGACTCTGTTGGAGTCGATGGTGGACGCAGCAGAGTCTCTGTGTCCCCATGTGATGAAGAGGAGTACTCTTCGTCCAGAGCTAATGAAGGCCAGCTCAGCCAAGATGGTCGTACCCAAAAGCTTTGTCACTAAAACCCTCCTGGAGCAGTCTGGGGTGGATATCATCAACAAGATCAGGTGAGAGTGTGTTGAATAGTATCAGTTATATTTACACGTAGCGATGGATTACACGGGCGAATCACTGAGATCTTTCTGTGGTTGTTTGTTTCTGCTGTCATTCTCCCTCTGTGTCAGTGAGGTGAAGCTGAGTCTAGCGTCTTTCCTGTCTGATCGCATTGTTGATGAGATTCTGGAGGCTCTTTCCACTTCACAACTTACTCTGGTAAGATTAAAGTCAACAAAGCTCTCAACTGGCTCATTGGTTCATTAACAATGGCTGTTCATTTGCCCTCTAAATTGCTGTAGCATATATAAATCTCATTTATATCTGTTTTTTATCAATTCCTCACATTCCATCTTATCTCTCCTTTTCTCTCCGTTACCATTCTTCCCAATTATATCCACATCTTCTCTTCTTCACCTCTGCTCCCGGTTTCCTCTCCTCCTGTCCAGGCAGACCACCTGGTGCGGCGAGGTCGCCCCTTGGTGCAGCAGGGGTCTGTGGATCTGGACGTCCCGGAGGAAAAGATTCCTAAAAGAGCATCGACCGAGATACTGGAGGCTGAGAGGCTGGAGGATCTAGAGACATGCATGGTAGGTGTGGGTGGAACCGTGTGTTTTAACTGTCCGTGATTTATTTCATGTATTATAATCTAGGCACCTCGTGTTTTTCATGCGACTCAAATTACATTTATTAATTAAAATGCAACCTGTTCGATTTAGTTGTATGACACAAACTACAACCTGATACCACCCTCTGCTGGAACAAATAGACTTTGGCTACTCTACATTTGCCAAAGACAATTGAGGATTGAATTTAGTATTAATTTAAAGAATTGTCTCGATGTTCAGTAAATATCAGAACAGAACTTTATGCAAAATGCTAAAACCTGTTCTGCTTTTATAGTTGGCTTTTCAGGTTGGTTCATTTGTACTCTATGAGGGCAGATATGTGTGTGGAGACGTACCTGAGTCTTATTGTTTCCTCATCACCTACCACTGTTTCAAATGTAGTCGACCCTTGGAATGGTTGCTTTTCACCACGTTTGTTTTTGTAGAAAAGGAGTGTTGATGTAATAATGTGTGTGAGTTGGGATGTACAGTAAATGCAGGCTGCAGTCAACAGGAAGCTGCATGTTCTTCGGTCTCTGGTCCCGTCTGTTTCTCTGGTGTCTTGCCCCTCTTTTCATCTTATATCCCTCTCTGTCCTATTCACCACTTTTACAAGAACACCGGCTATCTTTCTTTTGTCTTCACGAGGCTTTACTATGTGTTGTCTTTCTTCCTCTTCAATCTTCTTTTCCTCTGTTCTTCCTTCTCTTTCCACCTTTGCTCCATGGAGATTTTGTGCTGCACCAGTGTAAGTAATTCTCGACTGTCCTTCTAAACTCTCTTTTCAATTCACTTTCTTTTCACGCTGCTCTTTTCCTTTTCCCTTGTCGTTGCTGCGCTGGCTTGCTTCACAGTTCTCTGTGCTACAACACAAAGACACTCGCGTATTTAAATATTTAATCCTGATGATGTATTTTAAAGATGGTGTAGAAAAGCTACACTACGAGTATCGTAGGACGCATTTATCTATTACTTCCTCACACACTCTCCGAATTATTTAACATAGTTGAATACTGATATTTGAAAATGTACTTTTTTGTTATGCATCCAGCCACATTGCACTGCTTCTCTCCACTCAATGCACTATGTGCGTCATCACCACCTTGTAAATGTGGATCACAGCACAATATACTATGCAACATGTGTTTCATCATAATAAGTACCGTCTAAAAAACATAATAAGTACCTCTACAATTTGTTAATAATTACATTTAGACGGTTTTGATTAAATAGGATGTCTGGTCTTAGTACAAACTATGAAATCTAGTGTAGTTAAAATAAGATGTGGACAGAATCCCAAATAGCCACAGAGTTAGCTGAGCAATTTCATGATGTTTGACAGTACTAAAAGCTCTACTGGTGTTGAGTGATAGAAATGACAGTTTTGATATTTTATTAACAATTACCACACATATTATTTGATTATGTGCACCTCTTTCAGATGACTCCAAAATCCAAGAGGAAGAGCATCCACAGCAGAATGCTTCGGCCAGTGTCTCGTGCCTTCGGTAAGCAGTTTGTTATATATTTGTTGTTTATATTTCATGACATTGAGCTGTAATAGAATCAAATAGAACATTATCTTTCTGCTTGATAGTATACAAAGCTGATGGATTAGGGTAGCTGGTTTAAATCATTCTGTATTTGGTCTTTCAAATAATTCCTCAATCTTGATGCTACCTGATGACACGTGGAAGTACTCTTGAATATTCAATGTGTATCTACAATGAACCTTCTAATGACCGTCTAATCCACAGAGATGGAGTTTGACCTGGACAAGGCCCTGGAAGACGTCCCTGTCCATGTGGATGACGCATCAACTTCAACTCAAACTCCACCTACTCCATCTCATGTCCTGCCAAAACCGGAGCACCGACCGTCAGGAGGGATGGTGGAGCTGCCGTCCGAGGAGGAAAAAAAGCTGCAGCACTTCACCAAACTGCGACCACGACGGAACAAGAAAAAGCATTCCAGCAAAATACCTGTGAGTAAAGCTCAGCAGCTTTGTATGGATTTTTAAAGTTCATTTCCAGACATGGTACCAGATCCTTCAACTTCCTCTTTCAGCAAATCAACAGTGCTCCATCTCAGGATGGGGAGCAGAACGGCCTAATGGGAAGGGTGGACGAGGGTGTGGACGAGTTCTTCTCTACAAAAGTCACCAGGATGGACTCCAAGTGAGGATAATGCTTAATTTAGAGTTCTGTCATGAAGGACTGTCTGAATATGTATTCCAGTATAGATGTATTGAACTATACTTGATTCTAATATTTATATTTTAATCTTATGTATTAATTATTTAATACTTTTTTGTCTCTCGTTCTGTCTCCTTTCAGACGTTCCAAGAGTTCAGAATCTCACGATGGAGAGAAGAAGAAGAAAGGAGGATTCCTCAACCTCATCAAACGTTCCACCAAATCCGAAAAAGCAGATAAATCGGACAAATCAGATAAGTCAGAAAAAAATCAGGCGACCCCCCCAGTTTCGGGTAAGTCAGAGAAAAACCAGGCGACAAATCCAGCTTCAGGTACATCCTCAGCCACTGTAGCCTCGACGGCGGCTTCCATCCCTGAGGAGCCCTCTTCACCAAAGGTGGCAGTAAAGAGCCCAGCACCTGAGCCAAAGTCCAGGTACAGATGAATATGTTCTTGTTACAGATTTCACAGTACCTCTGAATGTACCAGTCGGCCCCTGATTCCCTAATAATTCCTGTCCCTCCTGCAGAGACGCCTCCAGCCGCTCCCAGCACACAGACTACAGCAGCAGCTCAGACCGCTCAGAGGAGCTGAGGACGCCAGACTCCATGGACGAGCTCTGGGAGTGTTCGGACGGCAGGGGCAGCCCTCAGGGAGGCCGGCGGTACCAAGGGTTGCAAATGATGGGCAGCGGCCTCCTCGCAGAGATGAAGGCCAAGCAGGAGAGGAGAGCACACAAGGTGAGGCGGTGTGATTTCAAAAAGCAAAAGATACAAGAATAAGGGAAAAGTAAGGTACTGATGGGAGACGCCACCATGCGGCAAATGTCTTGATAAAAAAAACTCAGCTCAAGGTCGAATTACCTGCTTTTTCTGGAGCTTTTTACCATATCGCGATGATCCTTTACATCAACTTTCAGGTCAACATGGATGAGATGATAGTGGTGCTCAGAATCAGTTTTAACTTCCATAGAAATAAGCAAACTCAATCTGTGGACGTGGACCATGTGATTTGGTTGGAAGCTTGAGTTTAGGTTTAGATAGTTTGGTTACAAAAGGGCGCTTCCTTTCACTTTTGCAAACCATCGCAAAAACATACACGGCACAAAAGAAAGTCAACAAGAAAGAGAGTGACACTAATAAACTGCAATAAAAAGGAGAAACCCTACTGTAATATGATCAAATGAAGTTAATGAAAAGCTCAGTTTTGCAAGAGATTCAAAAGTGATTATCTTTGAACTCAAGTCAAGACTTCCACCTGTAGAAAAAATGGGTGTTTTAGTCATGCTCCATTATTCAAACTGCATTTAAGTCATTTATTTATTTAATAACAAAAAAATGAAATAGTCTATTTTAAGCCAATTCTGTAAAATGAATGTCAAAATAACATGACAGTAAAAGATACACTTCAAAAGTAAAGTGGTATGGCAGTGAGATATAGAGGGATGCTTCTTTAAATATTTTAGTTTAGGGACAAAGTGCTCTAAGTGTTCAGTACTGAAGACAAGCGAAGAAGGCTGACATGCAAATCATCTGTCATGACTCAAGGCAGGACATAAATGTCAAGAGAATATGTCACCTATTTAAAAATCCCACATTCACGCCTTAAACTACCAAGTGCTCTCTTTTCTACAGTCACTTGTTCATTTCCTAAAAAGCATTAAAATCTAAATATTGGAAATAAATCAAAGGGGAGCAGAGTGACAAATACGTTTTGTGTATTATTTGTGTGTCTGTCTTTGAAATAGGAGTTGGTGTGTGTGTGTGTGTGTATATATATATATATATACAGGTGTAATGGAGAGAGCTATTCAGGAGACTACTTTAATACAAAGCTTGGGTGTGTGGGCATTTTGTAACACAAAGGCGCCACCTCCTGTTTGAATGTTGCTTTGCTTTACATGTACAGTCAACAATAAAAGCTTGAATCTCCAAATATACTGTATATAAAACTGACTGCAAAGTGTAAAATATACCAGCCTCAAAAAGATGGTCACTACTGGGACTGAAATTCGGCTTTTTTTAATGCAAGGGATTTTTTTTTTTACAATATTGTGTCCTTGTGTCTCCTCTAGTCTTCCAGCCCCGACAGACCTGACAGCAATGCAACAGGTGAGAGTTTTTTCTGTTGAGATAAACAGTTAATGACTCAAGCAGACCTGCAGCTGGTTTTAGTGGATTATTAGTGGATCACGTTCCTGTTTCATACCCATATGGTACATGAATTGTAAGCATGATTTTAATTCATTTTTTATTTGTATGCATGTGCCAGCAGCCAAGCCCCAGCCCATCATCTCAGAAAGCCGGTCTCCCAGTGGCTCAATTAATAAATCAGATCCTCCGACTGGTTCTCCAGAGAAGACCCCTCCTCGAGGCGAAACGAAGCCTGACAAGGCCCCTCCTCGAGGCGAGACGAAGACTGACAAGGCCCCTCGTCTCAGGGCTACGTCCTCCTCGAGTTCTCCTGGGGGGCCAGTAAGTCCCAAACCACCGGTGCCACAGGGAGCGAAGCCTGCCCTGGCTGCCCGACCCTCCATCCCACATAAGCCAAGGACCAGCAGCACCAGCAGCACCAGCAGGAGCATAGGTACAAGCATTGGATCTGATTACCACACTGAGAGGATTGTTGCTGCAGTGGTTCAGTTGTTAATCTTCCTGTGAGATTGTTTGACGGATGAGACCATATTTGTTAAAAGCTGATAATGTGTTTTTCCTGACAGATGAGAGCTCAGATTCCCCAAACAGTGGTGGCGTGTCTCCTAAAGCCACAGTTCATCCTCCAACGCTGAAGAGGACGGTGTCAGAGAAAGACAAAGAGGGCCAGACCAGTCTGCAGTCAGGAGGCTCTACGAACAAAACCACTCAGGATGGTGGGTCACAAAATCTGTCTGTCAAATTCTTTGAGTGTCTTTTTTTTTCTCCTTCACCTGAAACCTGTCCTTTGGCCAGAGCAGATTTCTCCTTGAATCTAGGGGAATTATCTAGGCCCTAGACAGACTGATAGATGTTTGATGTCACTGTTGTGGCAGCAGTATTATGTAACAGGCAGCCCAGCAACTTGGTGATTTATAACTGTCTATGCTCCTTTCCCTCTGATGTTTTTATACATTATGTCCTCTCCTTTGGTCTCCCTTTCTTCTCTCTGCTCTTCCTCCCTTCATTTCTTTTTTTTACTGCCCTCTGGGCCCTGTCAGAGGCACACACATCTGATTCATGTTCATGAGCTTAATTCCTGCTCTTAAGCAAAGGACAACTTCTTTTGAAACCACTGGCTGCTTAGTTTGTTCCTTTCTTTTGTTGTACCATCAATAGAAGTTTAATAAAATCTGTGTTTTTATCCATATGCATATTGAATGGGCTTTATAAGAAACGTTTAAAAAAACGTTTCTTATAAATTATGAATCCCTTTTAAGTACTCTATCCCAGCATGCTTTGGGCAGAGAGTAGGGAAATATTCTTAAACGATTATCAGTCAATCAAAGAGATAACAATCTGTATATCCTTAAAAGTTTACAACTTGTGCTGCATATCTAAGAATCCATTGTTTCTGCTACAGTTGTAATCATGCAGTCCTTTGCACATTTGCTAAGACGTTTTTAGCAGCAGATTGTTCGCAAAGATAAGGGTGAATTGTCGCGCTTTACATCACTTATTGCTGTAAAGCCTCGGTTATCCTCCAAAACGGACACTAATAGCTGCGGATGCGTAGTAGTTCTGTTTGTCTGCGTTCTACACATGCACAGAAAACTGCTACGCTACCTCTTGTAACGCACAACAAATTGGTGGTACGCGTCCACACAGAGTCGATGCGGTCGTCACCCTCTGATGAAGAAACTGTAGCAGTATACGTAATATCAGATATATTTAACAATTTCCCTCTCTTCCTCACCTTTCTTTTCTCTCCCCCTATATTCCCCTTATTCTAAGCATTGTCAACACTTGCTGTCATTTTCATCTTCTCTCTCTCTTGTTTTTAGTGAGGGCGGGGTTTGTGTCGGACTCTGTTCAGCGACCCAGCCGTCTCCGTACCAACTCTGAGGATCATGGCTCCTTCAAGACCAAGGACCAATCTCCAAACCCAGACAAGGACAAGGCAGCGGGCAAAAAGTCCTCAGACTCTGGGGAGGAGGCAGACAAAGACTTTATTTTAATATGAGTAAGAGAAATTCACAGCAAAAACCTGTTGACAAGTCTCACATGTTTTCCTTTAGAAAAGCAACTAAAGGGGGACTATAATCAATAATCATTAATTGATATGTTTTCATTTATATTAGCGGTTGTACCTGTAGGTTCTGTCTGACCGCAAAGTACAAATCCTCTTTGGTTTGCAGGAAGACCTGCTGTAGTGTCATGCAATACACCGTTTCAAGTTAAAGTTTGGTTGTCTATGACAAGATAAAACTAATGATATTAACACTTGGGGGTAATATCCTCAGTAATCTTTTTTTAGTCACAACTTGTCACCTAGTAGACCAAACTGTGCTAAGTCTCCTAAGAGCTTCCTTCTCACAGACAGCCTTTTCTCCTTTTTTCATTCCTGCTCTCTGCCGTCAGGTGAAAATCTCATGTCTCTCAAAAAATAACCTTTTCAGGGTTTGAGGAAACGGTTCCTGAAGTTTTCAAGCATCTTCAGCCAATGACTACTGAATCTTGAATGAAGTTTGTAAACCATAAAAAAAAGAAAAGATGCTTTCAGGAACCAGGAGACTTTTTGTGCAAAAGACAGAGAGAGAGAGAGAGACTGTGAAAATATGAGTGGACATTAAAAAACATTATCTTTCTTTGTCTAATAGCTCTTCTCCCAGGGACCAAACACATGTAACAATAATATCAGGATCACTGTACTGTACTTGATCTCAAACATACAACCAGACCAGGACCCAATGGCATTCGTTTCCTTCTATATATTTGTATAGATTTTTCTATATGCTATTTTCAGTATGTGCAAGTTACTTTTCTCCGGACTTCAGAGGCGACTGAATCCATTATGCAATTCATCTTTTTTTTTTTTTCAGGAAAATACAGGTTCAGCTGAGAATCTCAGCCCACCATGAATCAGAAATACACATTTGATGTAGCTTATCGAACAGCAAAACCACAAGTCCCTTAGAGGAGACTGACTGGACTGAAGGATAGCGAGACTACATCAGACATCCCGTCTGAACTCTTGTTTGTCTCTGTGTGGGAGAGTTGGAGTAACCATATGAAGTGTTGCTTTGAGAGGAATGTGGTACACTATAACATCACTGATCACCAATCAATACGGCTTCAGCACTGTTAACTCACACTGTTCTCTGTGTTTAGACACTGAAAAAAACTAAACATTTACTGTATCTATGATACCTTTAAACTGCGGATGTCTTTTTTCTGCTGTTTATGGGGGAAAGGAGTGTGTGTCTGTCATTAAAGAGCAATACAGAGGCCCATCATAAACATCTCGGTGGTGTTTTATGGTAAAAAAAGAAAACAGCATTATGTCTAGCTGGAACTTGTCAAAACAAATGAGAATATTGATCATTGCTAAACTCTGTCACACATACTCTGAATTGCTCTTAAAGACAGATTAATTCCTCACTTCTGGTAACACTACCTGGTGTGCCGATGGTCCAATGAAGGCTGACTCAAAAACAGGGATGTTATAATGTTATGTATGTAATGTTCTGTATAATAATCTGCTTGAAGGTAACATGGAAACCACTGACATTTGCTTTCAATTTCAGAAGCTATTTTGTCTTATCTTTGTGTGAAAGCGCGACACTGAGGGAACTCCAGCCTCCAACTCTTAACACTTCAGACTTGACCTTCAGGGATTTCAAATTCAGTTCACTTTCAAGTTATTCTGTCCAAAGACAAGTTTTGAACTTTAAACGATAAGGAGTTGGCATTTGTTAGAAAACGATTGAGAAAACAGTGCCTGAAGTAAAAGTGCACAGAGGGTAGCTGGATTTTGACTACAGGGACCTGTAGGCTAGTCTGTATGTAGCGTTTTCAGGACCTGAACGACAACAACGACGACACACATTGGTCTCAGGCCGATTCTTCTCATCCTTGTCTTTTAACAGCATGAAATGCCCTTTTCACACTGCTACACAGTCAGCATACAGATTCTAAAATCATGTTCAAAATCATTCATCTCATTAATTGGTTACGGTTAAATAAATTTCGATTTTGTGTCAACTGATACCTCTACAGATTGTACCCTTAGCGTTGGATTGTTTCCTTTGAATTATAAACATGCAGTTTCACTAATATTAGATAAAAAGGTTGGGACAGACATTTAGCCTTTGCATTAAATGATGCTGCATTCATCTCATATTGGGGTTACTATAATTACCAGTTAACTTATAAATACCATCGGCATCCAAGTTGTAATAATAACTGTGAAAAATTGTTCTGAAAGTTTTCCTTAAAAAAAAAAAAAAAACATGGACGCCTCACGTCAGTCCATCATTCAAGGGAAATAACCCAAATTGAATGGATAGAATGCTATATTGTCAAAGCATATTGTTTAAATCCAATCAACTTTGCAGTCATACAAAGGGGTGACAGAAACACTTGTCGCATGTCATAAACGTGATAATCTGTCTCATTTCTGCAGCATTAAACCCCATAAATACCTGAATGTGAGATCCAACTAATGCTTCATTATATCAATGATATGTATCATTATATCTAGTTGTGTGCCAAACTGTGCTCCAACATTAACATTAATTGTACACCAGACCTCACTCTTTATGCTCAGTGTGAAAAGGGCACAACTTGTATTTTGTTGTACCATGCAAGAGTTATTTTAGTCAGAGCCAAAAGTCTTACTGGTGCACCTTTTCCTGTGACGTCTATGGATGTCTCTTTGAAGGATTATGATGAGATTTTGTTTCTTTGTCACTAATCATGGCTCGGAAATAACACTGTTCCTTCTGTATGTAGTTAATCTAGTGTCTGATGTCAACAACTGCTTCGATTTACAGTCAAAGTCCCAAAACTGAAACATCACTTTTAGTTTGAAATATCCTGATGGAAGGAAATCATATGGACACCTCCTCTCTCTGTTTTTGTTTTCTGTTTCGGATTTCAGAAGCAGCTGGCTGTGTTTCTGTCAAGTTGTGTGAAAGACTGATGGTGCACGGAGTGGAGAAAGTGAAGATAACCAGTAACACTGAGTCTTGACTCCCGAGTCTACATGTGTGTGACTGCATGATGTGGCTGTGAGTTGTACTGTATGTATATATGTGCTTTCATACATGTAGGAGTGTGTGCGTGTGTAGATATGAATGTGTAATATACGCACATGTAATATACACACTGTGACACATTCACACGCCTATGTGAACACAGCAAAACCTACGTTGTTTTGGTACTAAGTACACTACTATACTAGGGGTTTGTTTGTAACTTATTTGGAATAAAAAACAGTGGCCGGTGATGTCTTGATCCTTTGTTGTTTTTCTTCTTGTACATTGTGTTCATAAATGTAGAAATGAATTCTTTGTATGTATTAATTTGTTATTACATGTAATCAATTCAATGCTACTTTCATCATTATTCAAAAAAAGGAAATGATGCAAAACAAAGAACATTTTCCGTGAGCTGGAAAAATAAAATGCACAAACAAATCGACATGTTTGCTCATTGTCAGTCTTGATAGGTTATTTGTTCCATTTTGTCATGGATCAATACGATCCACTAAGTCATGCTGCTGGTGTTGGACATTTCTTTGGGCAAATATTAATATTGATTAAAATAATTTGACAGGCTTTAAAATCTCTGTATTGTCTTTTTTTGCAACTTTTGACTTGCACTGTAACAATACAGCCACCAGATGGCAAATACAATGCTACAGTACACTCTCTCTCTTCCTCTCTCTCTCACACACACACACACACACACACAAACACACCCAGAGAAGGAGTGGTTTTTACTAAGTCAGAATGAGCAACTAAGTCAACTAAGCTGAATCAAAAGCCCAACGTTTCCACATGTGTCTTCTTCAGAGGCCGAGCAAGAAGTCTAAGTTACAAACAACTTTTTATACATTTCCAAAAACATGTTCACACATAACAAGGCATCCTATAATAGAATCACATCACTGGTGATCAAACCATAACATGTATCACCTGCATTAGGTGTCACCTGTGTGTGCTTTAAATATGATGGCACCATCTTGTGGTTGAAATAAGAAATACAACAAGTTGTATCCAAACTAAATAGCAACAGTTGAATTTAACATATGAGGATTCATCTCAAGTCTCAAATCTTTGCGGACTCACACATGAAGAAACTTCACTGAAACCAGCCAGAAAAAAAGGTGACAAGTTAATGCAGGTGATCCATGTGATGCCTTGATTACCAGTGATGAGATTATCCTATAGGATGCCTTGTTATAAGGCTTTATAGATACATTATAATGTGTTATGATTGTGCTTATTAAGCATTAAAGACATGAATTTCATAAGACATGATGATGATGAAAGACATGATGATTTATTATTTTACAGTGATAAACATAACCATTTTTAACCAATAAATAATTTGTATCAACTAATTTATCAGAAAGTAAAAAGTAAGTAAATATATCTGCTGGTAAACTGAAGTAAAAAACATAAAAAACTGACTATGATCTCTAATATGAACGTGCCTGTTTTATGTTAACTCTTGTGGACACAAACGACTGATCTGATGACTGCAGAGAATGATGGACATTTATTGAGCAACAGTGAAAAGGTTTACACGAACACAGTAACAGAGCGAGTTAACTGGCCGTCTCTGCATCCTTCAGACTTCCACTAATCTGGCGGTGGTGGAACTGAGACAGGGAGGGGCACTCCCAGCAGCAGGAGTCGGTGGTGAATGTGCAGGATGTGGAGGAGGAAGGAGCATCTCTGGTACACAGCTCTGGAAGAAGGGAGCGTCCTCATCGGCTCTCGATCAGCTCCTGGTGGATCTGGATGTCTGTGAAGTCCAACAGGGTCTGGAGGAAACCACAAAGAACATGTGTTGTATTGAAATAACACGCATCACCAACCCTCCATTAAAACAATCAGAGGTACTGAAGAAGCACGGCTACACACTGAGACACTACCAAATATCTCACACTGCTGAACATCCGGCTGACTAACTCTACCTTGAGTTGAGTGGGAGGAAGAAGAGCTCTCTCTGGTCCATGAAGTTCAGCATCACAGTCAGTCAACGTGTGGAAATAGCTGTGAGGAGAAAGAGATGGTGTAAACAGAATGTAAACACAAAGGCAGCTTTACTTCATCAGCCCAGACATGTTATTATGACACAGCTATGTTTCTGTTTGTTATCTGAGAGGTGATATTTCCGAGTGTGTCTCTGGTCCCTGCTGTTCCTCTATGGTCTTCACATGGCGATAGGAGAGGAGGCAGCAGTGCAGGTTGATGGAGGAGGCTTCAGGTGGAGCTCGAGTCATCTGGCAGCGTCTTCAGGTGGAGGCCGAGGTTGATGGCTGCAGGTGAAGGTTCAGGTGACCTGCGAGGATCTGCAGGTGGAGGCAGTGGTAATGGTTGTTGGTAGAACCTGTAGGTGGAGATTAAGATGGCAGCTGCCAGGTGGAGGTTGCACCTGCAGGTTGCTGGCAGAGGCTGTAGGTGGAGGCGTGACATAAGCTGTCTGCCAGTAACCTGCAGGTGGAGGCTGCACCTGCAGGTTACTGGGAGAGGCTGTAGGTGGAGGCGTGACATAAGCTGTCTGCCAGAATCTGCAGGTGGAGGCGGCACCTGCAGGTTGCTGGCAGAAGTTGCTGGCAGAGGCTGTAGGTGGAGGCGTGGCCTAAGCTGTCTTTTAAACAAAGAAACAACTCAACCTCATCAAACTTGTGCTGCTGCTGGAACTCTTGTCTGGCTGAAGGAGGAGGACAGCATACACACACACCTGTTCACTTCATCAATCTCTATTTATTTCAACAACAGTGTGCTGAATCAAAAGCCCAACGTTTCCACGTGTCTTCTTCAGGGGCCGAGCAAGAAGTCTAAGTTACAAACAACTTTTTATACATTTCCAAAAACATGTTCACACATAACATCCTATAATAAAATCACATCACTGGTGATCAAACCATAACATGTATCACCTGCTTTAACTTGTCACCTGTGTGTGCTTTAAACATCATGGCACCATCTTGTGGTTGAAATAAGAAATGCAAAAAGTTATATCCAAACTAAATAGTATGAGGATGAGGATTCATCTCAAGTCTCAAATCTTTGTGGACTCACACATGAAGAAGCTGGTGAACGCTTTGCCCTCCTACATACAAGACACCACTGACATGCTGCTAAAGAGCAGTGCTCTCATTGTTGATGAGAAGGATTTACTAGTAACTATAGATGTGAATTCATTCTGTTCCTCATGAGGACGATGTGAATGCTTTGAGATACTTACTGTCCATTGATGTGAACCAAACGTTGTCGGTCGATTTTGTGGTCAAGAGAGCTGAGATGATTTTCACCGAGAGTTACTTTAATTTTGATGAGTTTTTTTTAAATGGATTGTATTTAACACAATAACCACTGTGGTCAGTACATCACAGTTTGGGGCTGATCTGTAATGATATTTGTCTTGAGTTCAGTGGTGAGTTAGAAAAGCTGGAAGAAATTAAAATGTATTTGAACAGTTTGACTCCAACTCTCCCTTTTGACACAAATTTCAAATCAACTTTTTAGATGTTAAATTAATATAAAATGGTGAAAAAACTACAAACAAGTATTCCCACTAAACCCACTCACAGGAACACTCTGATTAATGCAAGCAGATTTAATCCAAGACCACTGAAAGAAGGTCTTCCTTTAAGACAACTACAGATTGTGAAGAATTGCAAGAGACTTTGATATAAAATCAGTGGATCTTAAAAACAAAAACAAGTTCCAAACAAACGAGTTTCCTCCTCAATAGACTGATTGTTCTTACAACAAGACCAGAGAAAGATTCAGAATCTTTACTGAAGCCAGCCAGGAAAAAAAAGGTGACAAGTTAATGCAGGTGATCCATGTGATGCCTTGATTAACAGTGATGAGATTATCCTATAGGATGCCTTGTTATAAGGCTTTATAGATACATTATAATGGTTATGATTGTGCTTATAAAGCATTGAAGACATGAATTTCATAAGACATGATGATGATGAAAGACATGATGATTTATTATTTTACAGTGATAAACATAACCATTTTTTACCAATAAATTATTCGTATCAACTCATTTATCAGAAAGTAAAAAGTAAGTAAATATATATATACATAAATTGTAACACTCCACGGTAGGTATAGTTTGCTAGATGAATATGCTTAACTCTGGGCTAGTATCAGATGGTTATACCAGTGACGTGCGGTGAGGTTCGTGGCTGGTGAGGCATTGACTCTTTCAGAGTCAGATTTACAAATATATGAACCTAATATAGAGCAGCTTAAATCATCATTCAATTGGCAGCTTGCACTTTGACTATTGGTTGTTTTTCATATTTCATATCAGCATTCTTTACACACACATAGGTAAGGTACATATTTGATTGCACCAGGTGTGTGCGCCGCGATCTGCGACCTGCCCCACCGACCTGTGTTTCAGAAGTGGAGCGCTCGCGGGCGCCACCCGCGAAAATCGAGAGATCCCGCGATAATCTGTAACAACCACGGATTTATAAAGAGAACAACAAACACATAAAAGGTTATTTTACCTGTCCGACGTTGAATTGCTGTTGATTTGGTCATATTTCCCTGTTTTTTGAGAATTGTTAAAGCTTAGATATTTAAACTTCAATGTTTGCGTCAAAGCAAAATATAAGAAGAAGAAGAGAAGTGTAGAAGAAGAGTAACGGCACTACAAGCATGAACCCGACCCGTGGGCTCTCGCGCGCCCCCTTTATTGAGGCAGAGGTACTGTTTGCCTCCCCTCTGCTTCTTCACTGCGGTTTCTGTCAGATCAGCAAGACTAAATATGTTCTACACATACGTGAAATACATGACCTATTCTATGGAAAGAAAGGACATAATACAAGTGTCTACGAATAATACAGTGGTGACAAACAATGAGAAAGCAAAAGACATGTAGAAATGAACAGAACAGAACATACGATGGGGTGTGAACATCAGTGGTATCAGTAGTGTTGCATGCTGGGTGCCGGTGCCATGCTGCCGGCTCGCGCTCAAAAACGGCTTCGTCTGCGAGCGAGACATTTAATAACACCTAAAACAAAGTTAGAGTGACGGAAGAGATTACATGAGTAAAGAAGATGGAAACCATGAGTGTGAATACAGATCGTGAGGAGTAGTGTAAATCTCAGTCAGTGATTATTGACATTAGGTATTAGAGTAAATTTAACGTGTTCTGTGAAGCATAGAATATAGTCGCGAGAGTGAATTTTGCTCGCGGAGTGATGTAAAAGCGCTCGTCAAAGTAAAATACCCGCGCGGCTGTTTGATTCTAGCGAGCGCATGGATCTCATTTGCGCTCTCGGATTTTGACAGTGATTTGCCTTCATAGCCGCGCGCGTATTTTACTTTGATGAGCGCTTTTACATCACTCCGCGAGCAAAAGTCGCTCGCTAATCTTAAACTTGCCCGCTCTCGAGTAGTTTTTCTTTTTGACAGTAAGTGGGCGGACCCAGTCTCCATTGGACAGCTGGACAGCTCTGAGAGTCTGAGGTAGGCAACGGCAAAACCACTACTCATAATTTACAGTCAATTTGTATTTTATTTGACTGTGGTCGGGCTTCCTGGGGGGGGGGGCTCCTTGTTGACGTGAAGGTCTATCATCCGGCTAATTGTCTGAGGAACTTGCAAGCTTTTCAACCTATTACAGTCTGGTGTTGCCCTTTCATGTTAGCAGATTCATGCTCAGTGTTGAGCTGTTTGGGGAGTGTCCTGCAGTATATATTAAGAACTGCATTCTGGGTAGTAGCCCTGGCTTCTCGGTACCAAAGCTGACGGTGAGCGTTTGAACTGTGGGGAAGACTCAGTCGTGCTCTTGAGCCCTGCATGCTGTGTGGGGTTAGCCACAGGCTGCCGTCAGCAGAGCTGGTCGGCCAGTCTTCAATGCTACCTGGGGCCAGGAAGTCTGCGTGCCAGTCTGCCTCAGAGCTCACTTCAGGCTTCCGGTGTGTCCGATGTAGGATGCTGTGGTAAGATTATGAAGGCAAATCACTTTCAAAATCCGAGAGCGCAAATGAGATCCGAGAGCGCAAATGAGATCCATGCGCGCCATAAAATCAAACAGCCGCGCGCGTATTTCATCAGCCTCTACAGTCTGAAAAGTTTACAAAACCTGTCAGACAAATGTAGAACATTCTGAGATGTGGTGGAGTACAGTAGTGTTTAGTGGCGCATTGAAAACCACCTCTAACAGACCTAGCGTCTGTGTCAGAGTCAGGGTCGGAAACTAACGCTAGTCCGCTAGCCCGAGGCGAGTGGATTTTTGGAGGGACTACAGGGTATGAAACTAACTCAAAATCAGTACTAGTCCCAAGGACTAGTAGGTTCATAAAACTACTAGTCCTGAGCAATCTTTACAACATTTAATGTGTGTGTACTGTACCGAAAATAATGTTTATTTATTTTCGCTACATGTGCATGCTCAAGTTTTTGACCACATAGATGGTGTACTAATAACACTGTCATATAATTATGAGTGCTTTCAAGCCCCATGCAGTTTAACCAGCCATCAAGAGGACATGGGAGCAAGTAAAACCTAAGCACACAAACATTATTCAGAATGGTGAGTCCATATGTGCCATGGTAATGTATTGAACACATCCATAAGTTTCTTAAGCACCAAATAAACTTTACGAACAGCACGGCATGCAGTGGCATCGCCAACACTGTACAATAATGTACCACTCGCTCACAGCTCACGGCTATGATACAGTCTGTGAGACGGTCAATGCTCGTGTGGTGTTCACAATGTATGACTCGAGAAGGTCTTGTTAATAAATTATTCCTTGTCGGCAGAATCGATAGCGCTCGTATAAGAAGTCATCGTGATGGGATAAGGGATCTTGGCGATCTCGGTCCGTGTACGTTTTAGTCATCTGTTTTACCGTTAAAATACGGACATTTCCGTATTTTCGTTTCATCGAATGAACGGTAAAACAGACGATCAAAACGTACACGGACCATTCTCGAAGAACTCTCTCCCTATAAAACGCTAATCTAACTAATATCGCTCCTTCATCAATGGGATGAGGAAGGGAGCTGACATTTTTGCCGGGGGAGTGGCAAACTTATCCAGCTTCCTTCAGCTTGAGCCTGCTCTGGAGCAGGTTCACGCTTATTGATGTGTTGCTATGGTGATTGAGCTAAACCTGCTTCGAGGAACCGGAAAAGCCTGATGTATGTGATCTCATCCTCAAACTTATCCCGCTAATCAGTTAGCGACGTACGAGGAACAGGGCCCAGCACTTCTACTTTACATTCACCAAAACACCAAAGATATGTATATATACTGTATATATTCATTTAGAAAAGCCAATACAGTCAACTTAAATTTAGATTATTTATTTGATTCAAATTAGACGTGTGGGAAACCTGAGCACCAGGTGAAAAACCCACACGGATATGAAGGCAAATCACTGTCAAAATCTTTTTTTTCTTTAAGTACATCTTGCTGATTATAACATACTTGACTAAGGTTTTGAATGCAGGACTTTTACTCGTCGTGGATTGTTTCATCAGTATGGTATTAGTACTTTTACTGCAGTGAAGGATCTGAATAATATATATTCCAAGTGTTTATTTCTTTTAATTTTGATGATTATGTCTTACAGCTAATGAAAACCCAAAATTTAGTATCTCAGAACAGTTGAATATTCCATAAGACCAATTAAAAAAATGATTTCTGATACAGAAGTTTTGCCCTACTGAAAAGTATGTCCATGGACAGTATACAGTATGCACTCATAACTTGGTCGGGGCTCCTTTTGCATGAATTACTGCATCAATGCAACGTGGCACGGAGACGATGAGACTGTGGCTGGAGTTGCCTGGGCTGGAGTTGCCTGGGCTGGAGTTGCCTTGGCTGGAGTTGCCTGGGCTGGAGTTGCCTTGCCTGGAGTTGCCTGGGCTGGAGTTGCCTGGGCTGGAGTTTCCTTGGCTGGAGTTGCCTGGGCTGGAGTTGCCTGGGCTGGAGTTGCCTGGGCTGGAGTTGCCTTGGCTGGAGTTGCCTGGGCTGGAGTTGCCTTGCCTGGAGTTGCCTGGGCTGGAGTTTCCTTGCCTGGAGTTGCCTGGGCTGGAGTTGCCTGGGCTGGAGTTTCCTTGGCTGGAGTTGCCTGGGCTGGAGTTGCCTGGGCTGGAGTTGCCTGGGCTGGAGTTGCCTGGGCTGGAGTTGCCTTGGCTGGAGTTGCCTTGCCTGGAGTTGCCTGGGCTGGAGTTGCCTGGGCTGGAGTTGCCTTGCCTGGAGTTGCCTGGGCTGGAGTTGCCTGGGCTGGAGTTGCCTGGGCTGGAGTTGCCTTGCCTGGAGTTGCCTGGGCTGGAGTTGCCTGGGCTGGAGTTTCCTTGGCTGGAGTTTCCTTGGCTGGAGTTGCCTGGGCTGGAGTTGCCTGGGCTGGAGTTGCCTGGGCTGGAGTTGCCTGGGCTGGAGTTGCCTTGGCTGGAGTTGCCTTGCCTGGAGTTGCCTGGGCTGGAGTTTCCTGGGCTGGAGTTTCCTTGGCTGGAGTTGCCTGGGCTGGAGTTGCCTGGGCTGGAGTTGCCTGGGCTGGAGTTGCCTGGGCTGGAGTTGCCTTGGCTGGAGTTGCCTGGCCAGGAGTTTCCTTGGCTGGAGTTTCCTTGGCTGGAGTTGCCTGGGCTGGAGTTGCCTGGGCTGGAGTTGCCTGGGCTGGAGTTGCCTGGGCTCAGTTCCCAGAGTCACAGGCTGATGGCCTCCATGCCAAGCCACATTTGATGCAGTAATTCATGCAAAAGGAGCCCCGACAAAGTATTGAGTGCATACTGTATGCTGTACATGGACATACTTTTCAGTAGGCCAACATTTCTGTATTAAAATTCCTTTTTTAAAATCGGTCTTATGTAATATTAAAATTTTCTGAGATACTGAATTTTGGGTTTTCATTAGCTGTAAGCCATAATCATCAAAATTAAAAGAAATAAACGCTTGAAATAGATCACCTTGTGTGTAATGCATCTATATAATACATGAGTTTAACTTTTTGAATTGAATTACTGAAATAAATTAACTTTTCGATGATATTCTAATTCATTGAGATGCACCTGCATGTTATAATCAGCAAGATGTACTTAAGGAAAAAAAAGATTTTGACAGTGATTTGCCTTCATACAGATAATATAAGAAATGGGGATGAGGAGGAGGGGGGGCGAGACCTGACTACCAGGAGGTGGGTGGAGGGGGGGAGGAAGGGGGAGCTATTGTTCCTCCGGCTCTCTTTTGTCGCGGCTCAACCAGCTCCAACAACCTGTTGGAGCTTTGCAACACTTTGTTTTGACCGGTTTGTCCTTCTTTCTAAAAAGGAAGAAGCCCCACTTCTTCTTTTTTGGAGGAGTAGGGAGCGGACCGGCTACCTCCTCGTCACTCGAGGCGACGGTCGGGGCAGGGAGCGGACCGGCTTCCTCCTCATCACTCGAGGCGATGGTCGGGGCTGGGAGCGGACCGGCTTCCTCTTCGTCACTCGAGGCGACTGTCGGGGCAGGGAGCGGACCGGCTTCCTCCTCGTCACTCGAGGCGACGGTCGGGGCAGGGAGCGGACCGGCTTCCTCCTCGTCACTCGAGGCGACGGTCGGGGCAGGGAGCGGACCGGCTTCCTCCTCGTCACTCGGGGCGACGGTCGGGGCAGGGAGCGGACCGGCTTCCTCCTCGTCACTCGGGGCGACGGTCGGGGCAGGGAGCGGACCGGCTTCCTCTTCGACACTCGGGGCGACGGTCGGGGCAGGGAGCGGACCGGCTTCCTCCTCGTCACTCGGGGCGACGGTCGGGGCAGGGAGTGGACCGGCTCTTGGGCCGTACCTCTGGTCGTATCTCGGCGTGGGAAGGAGAGCGGACCTCTGGTCGTATCTCGGCGTGGGAAGGAGACCGGACCTCTGGTCGTATCTCGGCGTGGGTAGGAGAGCGGACCTCTGGTCGTATCTCGGCGTGGGAAGGAGAGCGGACCTCTGGTCGTATCTCGGCGTGGGAAGGAGAGCGGACCTCTGGTCGTATCTCGGCGTGGGTAGGAGAGCGGACCTCTGGTCGTATCTCGACGTGGGAAGGAGAGCGGACCTCTGGTCGTATCTCGGCGTGGGTAGGAGAGCGGACCTCTGGTCGTATCTCGGCGTGGGAAGGAGAGCGGACCTCTGGTCGTATCTCGGCGTGGGAAGGAGAGCGGACCTCTGGTCGTATCTCGGCGTGGGTAGGAGAGCGGACCTCTGGTCGTATCTCGGCGTGGGAAGGAGAGCGGACCTCTGGTCGTATCTCGGCGTGGGAAGGAGAGCGGACCTCTGGTCGTATCTCGGCGTGGGTAGGAGAGCGGACCTCTGGTCGTATCTCGGCGTGGGAAGGAGAGCGGACCTCTGGTCGTATCTCGGCGTGGGTAGGAGAGCGGACCTCGGGTCGTATCTCGGCGTGGGAAGCAGAGCGGACCTCGGTTCGTATCTGTTGGATGTTCTATCCATGGTTGGTTGTAGAGTTTTATTTCTCTGTAGAAGGTTATTCATACGTCTGTAGAGGAATGACTCGTTGATATGAGAAGTTACCAGGCATACATACTCTCAATCAGCGATTTGAATCAAAGGCGCTTTGATATGTCATCATAGAACATGTGACACATGGAACACAGTGATGTCATAGCATCCCTGACGGAACACATGCTGGGATTCCATGAGAGGTGGTGTCATGCAGCAAGGACTACAAACCAACATGGCGTCTAGTAAAAGACTACAAATCCCAAAGTAATCAGTCATAACAAAGGTTGATGCTGAACCATTTAAGCTGATGGTTAGTGAGGGAAAGTAAGAGACAAACAATGACTGAGGTGTACAGAGAGAAACAGCGTATTGATGTTGCCAAGGAGACGGAGAGCTACAATTTTGATTTAATGTCTCAAAGATTATGTTGTTAGCCAGTCGTCTTGGTCTAGAGCAGAGGTCGTCAACAGGGGGTGCGCAACCCCTAGGGCAGGGGTCGCCAATAGGCGGACCGCGGTCCGGATCCGGACCCAGACGCTGTCCTATCCGGACCCGGGCATATAATTGATGGATAATTGAGAATTATACATTTTGGCGGAGCGCTTCTGTTTTAACCTGCGCAGCTTTTCTGGCCTTTACGGCACTCATTCAGCAGTTCAGGAAACACACCGACCAATTACATGCATTGTAAATAATCTCACGTGACGCTACTCAGCCAATCAAATGTTTATTCCAAAATGCATTGTGAGTCGAGAGATTACGCAGACAGGCGGGAGACGGAGCGAGAGCAGTGAGAGAGAAGCAGTGAGAGAAGTGAGTAAGTCGGAGAACAAAGTTAACATGGCGTGCTCTAAAAAGAGAAAGGTGGACCTCGAAAACAGCTTTAACAAAGAATGGACGGACTCGTATTTGTTCATTCTTCCTGCTGGCGCTACTAAACCACTGTCTCATATGCTCAGATACCGTGGCCATTATTCAAAGCGCCAATGTGAAACGCCACTACGAGACCAAACATACCCACTCCAATCCGAACTGAGGGCACAGAAAATAAACGATTTAAGAGCCCAATATGAACGTTCCACCAGAATATTAACAAATTCATTCACTGCCTAACAACGTGCTTACGAATGTTCCCTGAAAGTTGCTTGGATTTTGGGTCAACATAAAAAGCCATTCACTGATGGAGAGGTCGTCAAGGAGGGCATGAGTGCAGTAGCTGGAACTTTACTTGAGGGGAAACAAAAAGAAGAGTTATGTGAAAAAATCAAGCAAATACCTGTCAGCAGCCTCAGCCACAAGGCTCATCTTTCTAAAATCAAGCACTTTCTTTTAAGATAAGTTTTTCAAAAGTTCTTTTTTGTGTATTTTATTTTTAGATGGAGCCATTATTTTACTTGAAATGAGAGAAGAACATTTATTTATGTATTTCTATGTATTATTTATAATCCATCCAGTTAAATTTTGAAAACTGAGAATAATAATTGTTAAAATATAGTTGATGTGTACTTTCTTTATTTGATTTGACAGTTGTTGACTACACAGAGACGTTACTACTACTAGACTTCTTGAATATATATATATATATATATATGGCACTAAGTGGCGCGAGTTAGATATTGTAATGTTCCGGACCTTTGCCCGAGGAGATTTTCGCAATCTGGACCTTTTGGAATTTTAATTGAAGACCCCTGACATAGACCTTTGCCATGGTTTGCTTGGCTCCTATCCTCAGCAGCAGTCTAGTGCAGTGGCGGGCTGTGCATTTTATACCTCGGCCTTCACTGCTGTCCTGCAGCTGAAATACCACCTGTTGGAGCCATAATGTAGTTTTGTTGTTTTCTTTTGTTTTGGAGGGAAACACTGGGTGGGTTTACACATGCAGTTCTGACATTGAACAATGGGTGGCACATTAACCTAAAAGTGCATATATGTAAGTGCCTGGTAATGAGAATCAGGTGTGTGGATGGGAAGCTAACAGTTTTTGACCTTGTCAAGGTGTCGTGTCAATGTGTCTTGTCAGCCAGCATGTCAGCTTGGAGTTTTAAGGTCTTATATTATCCTGTCAAGTAACCTATGGCAGTCTGTTATGGTGTCAATCTGCAAATGGATCAACTGATCGAAAGAAAGACAGCGCATTGGACAGTGAAATGTTTGTGGAACACGCGTCCGAACAAGTTCTCCCGTTCGCCCCTCAGTGGCTTTAAGAAATAAAATGGATATTGGTTAAAGTCACTACACCACTTTATAACCTCATGATGGCGCCACAGCTAGGGTTATTATGAGATCCATGCGCACCCTAAAATCAAACAGCCGTGTATGGAGGCAAATCACTGTCAAAATCCGAGAGCGCAAATGAGATCCATGCGCGCGCGAAAAGCCGTGGGCGTATTTTACTTTGACGAGCGCTTTTACATCACTCCGCGAGCAAAATTCCATCTTGCGGGAGCAAAATTCACTCTCGCGAAAAGCAAAAGCGAGTCTTTTACCTGCTTGCTCTCGAGTAGTTTTTCTTTTTGACAACAAGTGGGTGGACCCAGTCTCCATTGTATCTCTACATCTAATTGGTTACAATCCTCGTTTTTGGATTAGACCGGATATTACTCTGCAGGGTATGAAACTAACTCAAAATCAGTATTAGTCCCAAGGACTAGTAGGTTCATAAAACTACTAGTCCTGAGCAATCTTTACTAGTCCTTCATGAAGCTTTGGGGAATGTACCAATCACAAGGCAATTATTTAACAGTGAAACCGCAGAGATGCAAGGTACTAATCAAGAGTTTGTAACATTATGGCTGTACAAAGATTGATGCATGTAACATCATGATGTCGTGATATTATAATTACACAGGAAGCAGAAGAACAGCGTCAAGGGTCCGGTAGGCTATAATGTTCATTCAGCTAGCATGGGTACATCAAGTTCAGCATTTATGTCTGCCTCCATTTGCTGCCAGTCTTCTTGAGAATGAAACTGTGCAGGATCTACACTATCCTCTTGATCTGATCTATATTCCGCCGTGGGGAGTAACAGCATGTCACCACGGCAGTTTAAGCAGTGAACGCTCGGTGCCAAAAACAATACGCAGTCTATGAATAAAGCAGGCATTTGTTCTAATTTTAGATTAATTATTTTTGTTAGATCACAAAAAGATATTGGGTGTTAGTTCATGTGCTGCAGTGATAAGAGCTTCACGATCTATATTTCTTCCGCGGACGAATCTTGGCGGGCCGCTGGTGAAACTGAAAGAGAGGCCCGGCCTGATCGATGAATATAGTGCCTTTCGCATTGCGTAAACAAAAAATTATAATTGAAACAAAATAGTCTAATATCCTCAACAATTTGGGGAATAGTGGAATGTTACTGTTGGGGATTCGACCCCTGAGAGACTGGTGTAAAGATGATTATTGACCACTACAGGGTTCCGGTCAGAGAACACACAGAGAGACATCTGTTTGTTCCATACGTTACTGTATTCAGTCTGGCATACAGTGTTATAGTTTGGTGACAGATTTTACAGATGTTGAACGAGTTTATCGAAGTTGACCGAGTTTCTGGAATAAACACAGAAAACGAATTACAGAACCGAAGCATTAGCAATAGTAAACCCTTAACTAAAGCAAACACACGTACATTCACAGGAATACAGGCTCGCTAGCCAGGTTAGCCACTTAGCTCAACTTTGGGCTATTATTTGAACGGCTAATTACAAGACAAACACTTACTGACAGTAAATGCACTTAAGAACATAAGTACAACTACAAACGGAACAGTTACGCCACATAGGCTCAAAGTTACAGTTGATGACTTGCATCATCAATGACTCGATCTGACTGTACCGTTGGTCCTACGTAGGATCTACGGTTAGCGCAACCGGAAGCAGAAACAGTTTGCAACGTCAAATACAGTTTCAGAATAAAAGCGCATACACTTTATCGTCTCTATCGTCTAACTGTTAGCTTCCCATACACACACCTGATTCTCATTACCAGGCACTTACATATATGCACTTTTAGGTTAATGTGCCACCCACTGTTCAATGTCAGAACTGCATGTGTAAACCCACCCAGTGTTTCCCTCCAAAACAAAACAAAAAAAAAAAACTACATTATGGCTCCAACAGGTGGTATTTCAGCTGCAGGACAGCAGTGAAGGCCAAGGTATAAAATGCACAGCCCGCCACTGCACTAGACTGCTGCTGAGGATAGGAGCCAAGCAAACCATTGAGCATGCACATGTAGCGAAAATAAATAAACATTATTTTCGGTACAGTACACACACATTAAATGTTGTCGAACATGAAGGATAACAGAATCCAGTGGCGGCTGGTGGAACATTTTCTTGGTAGGGCTGTGCCACATCCAATCAATTTCAGCAAACATCCCAGAATGATTTAATGCAAACAAATTAAGGTATCAAACACGCATTACTACTTTGCAGTTAAATATTTAACATTCATTCCAACACGAAAAAAAGTAGTAAATAACACTTTGACAAACACGTCAGGACATCTTATTTTAGTCACCCTCACAGGGAATTCAGTATAATATAATAATATATATCATATAATAATATTCTGTATAATATAATAATATATATATCATATAATATTCAGTATAATATAATAATATATATATCATATAATAATATTCTGTATAATATAATAATATATATATCATATAATATTCTGTATAATATAATAATATATATATCATATAATAATATTCACTATAATATAAAACACACACACACATACATATATATATATATATAATTATTTATATATAACTATATATCCATTTCTCAGACAGGTGCTTCATGTCCCTCACTCCCTAACTGTCCATGCTGGATCTGTCCCCGTTGTTTTAAAAAGCGAAATAAGTTATTAAGATGACTGCATCCAGCGAGCCAAACCTGTCTGGTGTACAAATACTAGAGAAGCTTCATGTGCTGCTTCTCTTTCCTGCTAGTCTGCTGTCTGATTGTGAGGTCAGGCTGATCTGGGATCAGCTCTTTCAGTAGTTTCTCCTCTCAGTTCTCCTCTCAAACGGGTCTTGGAGGAGCAGTGCTCGCGCTGGCGCTCGCCTGTAGAGACTAGTCCTGACGAGAACGCGCAGCTTGGGGCAGAACGAAATCTGCCCCAAGCTGAATCTATTTGAGGACGCTGATTGGCTAAATTGTATGTCACTCATTTATATCTGTAGTCAGCATTAAAGCATCATTGGCTAAACTGCTTTATAGACCCGCCTCTTTGGGGCAGTTTCTCCAGCGCCCCAGCAGCTGAGACGTGCACACGCTGAGAGGAGCTGCAGACAGGCAGAGAGGACGTGCAGGAAAAGCATATATTTACCGCAGATATCATATTTTACACATATTACTGGGTGATTCCATGTTTCAAAAACACAAATATTGTCAATTTGTATAGTTTATTATTATTATTATTTATTTTATTTTGTATTATTTGTAGCTCAAGGGGGGGCGGCGCCCTAGCGCCCTCTATGGACCAGCCGCCACTGACAGAATCTATAACTAGGATTGTCTTAAAATGCTAAACATTATTAGCCTTGCAGTTCATGTTATCTTTGTGCTAGCTCAAATGCACATGTAGTGCAGACGGACACCAATTCCATACAGCACTAAACAACGAAAATAAACATTATTTTCGGTACAGTACACACACATTAAATGTTCTCGAACATGAAGGATAACTAGGATTGTCTTCAAATGCTAAACGTTAGCCTTGCAGTTCTCTCCTGAACGCTTAGTCACTCGAAAAGAAGGATTTCACATCCTGCTTCGCTCTTCACATCCCGCTAGCTTTCTCTGGAGTACAGTGCCTTCTAGTGGCTTTAGCGGCAACATCGTTGTTCCCACTAGGTCAGTCACTTATAAAACTATTGCTGGAATAAACAAGTGTGCTCACTTTAAAACATATAGGCTGTGCATGAAAACAAAATACATAACACACATGTGACAACACATTGGTGGGTATCACACTCACAACATGTTATCTTTGTGCTAATCACCATATGACCTCTGGCGGGTAGCATAAATCAGTCACACTTATTAAAATTCCCAGTCCAGCGACACACACAGTTGCCAACATTCAATCCTGCTTTCAGTAGACCTTTGGCACAGCCAAACCACGAACGTCTGGTCTGAGTCTCAGCAGCTGGAGCCGGCAAGATGCTCTCTTCAGGACAAATCTCATATATCTCATCATCAGAATTATTCTCAAGGAGGCTCTCAGAAATATGACATTCCTCTCTTAAAATGCAGAGTTCCTCTTGCTCTTGCTCCTTCAAATTAATCTGCTCATTCTCTTGATGAGCCTCTAGAGTCTAGACGCTGCTCAAGGTCATTCATTAGGGCTGACCTGACATCATTGTCATGCTTAGTCCCCTTTAGACGCTGCTCGAGGTTATTCATTAGGGCTGACCTGATATAATTGTCATACTTAGCCCCCTTTAGACGCTGCTCAAGGCCATTCATTAGGGCTGACCTGACATCATTGTCATGCTTACTCCCCTTTAGACGCTGCTCACAGTCATCCATTTGGGCTGACTTGACATCACTGGCATGCTTAGCCTCCTTTAGACGCTGCTGAAGGTCATTCAATTGGGCTGACTTGACATCATTGGCATGCTTAGCCTCCTTTAGACGCTGCTGAAGGTCATCCATTTGGGCTGACTTGACATCATTGGCATGCTTAGCCTCCTTTAGACGCTGCTGAAGGTCATTCAATTGGTTCTGATACATATTTATCTTTCTTCTTTCCATTGTACTGGTGTCTCTTGAAAGTCCTTAATAACTAGTTTGGAGAAGTAAAGTCTGGGGTATAGAGTTTCTTTGCTGCCTTTTGATCTGGACAAATGATTGTGTCTCTGATCTTTGTGTGACCTTTTTATAGTCTGTTTCTGAACTGACGTCATTTGTGACGCTTTGCCTTGGATCTTGACGAATCATTGCGTCTTTGATCTTTGTGTGACGTCATGGCTTTGGGACAGCCTAGTCGCAGCGCTGTGACGTAACCGGTCTACGAATGTTTGTTGAAGACTCCTTCAAATGCAGCCGACACATCCCGAGATGCATTGCGTGCCGGTGAAGATTTTATTTGATCCAACATGGCGGCGAGAGCAGGAGAAGGAGCAGCTTTCACATTTAAATGTAAGTATTGGGTTTTAACTCACTCTAATATAACCGATACAAATGTTAAAACAAAATAAACGACCTTATAACATCACACGTTTGTTAAAATGGTCGGTTAAGTTACGTGACGTTCGTAGCTTACAAGCTAGCTGACTAGCTAACTAACGTTAGCTGCAGCTCGCCTGACTGCATCCGACCGTAGTTAGCCTTGGAAAGTAACTTCACTTTCTAACCTCAGAGGTTGACTAATATCTTAATGAGATTGTGATGGTTTTACAGATGATTTATACTTCATATCATGTCCATAAACGGACCAACAGGAGCTCAGGTAGACAGGTTGTGAACCTGAAATATTACTTTAAGTCCGGTAACATTACAAACGTTAAGATTAACTAGCTACACGAATAAACTGAACTTCAGTATTTTGCTAATTCTGTTTTGTGGTGTGAAGCAAAACTAACTCTACATTTTGTTTTGTTTTAGGGAGCCAGGAGCAAACTGCTCAGTTTATTAAGCTGAGGGGGGAGAACGATGGCCTCTTCACCGGGGCCAAACATTCATCAAGCGTTGCTTGGAAGTAAGCTATTAGTCCTTTTGTAATATCTCCATTTGACCATCCTGTACTGAAGGTTACAGTTACATTGGCTCTCATCTTATATTACAGTTACATTAGCTCTCATCTTATATTACAGTTAAATTAGCTCTGTTGTTTTTGTTAACTGTCTTGATTGTCCTCTGCCTTAGGATTGCAAATATCCAGGAGAGGGAGTGAGGAACCCACTGCTGCAACTTGGCCGTGGTTTGTCCTCATGGATGAGGTGTTGGGACAGAGGCCGTCTATAAACTCTCCTGTCCTAATTGCCTCCATCCCTGAGGACACACCAGGGCCAAGTAATGCAGTGGGTGACCAGGAGGAGGAGGAGGAGGGTCAGCCAGCCAGGGCCAAGCCAGACAAGAAAAGGAAAGAGAAAGGGAGAGCAAAAGGATGAGCTGATGAGAGAAGACATGAGGTTGCAGAGGAGAGAAGAGCGCATCATGATTGACAGACGTATTTTTCTTGAATTAAGTTACCTTTCAAAAACATTAAACGTTATTATATTTCAAGTTAGATCAGTTGTTTGTATTATCATCTTCTATTTTCAGGTAGTCATACAGATCCAGATGACTTAAGAGAATTTATTTTAGAGGCATATACAAAACTCAGACAAAGGGGATGATTTGAGTTGCTCAAAATCTCTGGAACAACAAAAATTCGCCAACTGATCATCATACCATGTCCCAATGAGGGTTACCATGTGAGACATTTGAAAGATCCACAAACACAGATTGGTCATGCTACAATTTTCATCCGACCACTCCAAAGAAACCTGAATCTGGACCCTGTAAGATCCTCACTTTTAAATTGGTGTTCCCATATGAAAATGGCAGAGTATGAACATTTACGTAATTATAGCTTGTGTTACATTTTAAAATGATCTTGTTTACAGGCATGTCAACCAGAATGCAGTAATGAGCTAGTTGGACCACCTCAGAAATGTGTGACGTGTGCAGAGGAGTTCCCTTTTACAAGAATCAAGGCTCAGTGATGAATGCGTGAGGTATTGCTCTACAGAACTAAAACGTCACATTTGTCAAGCACTCAAGTGGTCGTACATCAGACATTAAGCATTAGGCTCTGGAGTCTGCCAAAAGATGTGAAGCATTTTGAATGTGGATGGAGGATACTGTATGATCCTGAATATTGGTCTTGAGGGAAAGTTGAATTTGAATGGATTCATTCTATTCTATTTATATGACTATTCTTTTCTAGTTGCAGTGTTTTTGTGAATGTGTAATGTAATATAAAATATACTAGCCCCAATAACAAAACATGCTTCTCTTTACCCAAGACCATCACAGAACAGTGGTGAGGTAGAAATTGTGGTGACCACAGAAAGTGCCTCCCGAAGTGAAGGTAGATTTGTGAGCATGTTGACAAGACTACAGGGAAGTGAGACAACAAGGGCCAGCAACACAAACTACTGCGTGCCACCTCAGGGACATGTAGCTGCTCCTGAGATAGTTGACCTAGATCCCACTGAGGAGAGAGGCTTCCCAGGTGTGTTACATAATTTAAACATTACATAATTTATTGCAATAAATTGTTGCTCTCTACGTATCAATTCATCCAGTATTCATTGGAATAATTTAAAAACTTTTTTTAGATTGGAAAATTCTTTCAAATCCCAATGAGGCAGCAAAGAGATTCAAAGAAGACATTTTAAGCCAGCATGCAACTGGAAAATCATTATATCTTACCATGGATCTTGGAGACAGTGCAGAGGACAGTCCTTTCTTTTTATAAGATGCCTAATGTTGAGTGGGCTTGCCCCTTGACATGCACACTCAAGGGTAAATTGGTTACACACGCAAAACTAAAGATAAAAATCATATATTCATTTAACTGATGTCTGTACTGTGTATTTTGCTTTTTCAGGAGATCCAGCAATTGGTGATGGCGTGACTCGCCATTTCTTTGCAAGCATCATGTCCAAACTTCAGTATGGTTTTGGTAAGTGAATATTCACTTTGGCTGATGGCTGGTTGTCAGCTATTGGGCTCTGTGTTTGGTTTGCACTAGTTCCAGGCTGAAAACAGATCTGTCTCTACTTACCCAGAGAATACCTAAAACCTTAAACAAACAAACAAATGTGACTCAGCTGCTGTGGCCCTGTAGGTTTCTACAGGATCACCCAAAGTATTCAGTGGCTGATTGATATTTCCTTACAAATTCTGTATGAAAGTTTGAATATCTACGTCCGTTACATTCTGCACTATCAATGTTCTTTCACTTTTCTCTTTTAATTGAAGTACCAGGAGGAACTCTTCTTTTTGAGGGGGAACAAGATCATCTGATTCCCTCCACTTCGCATTACCTTTTGGAGAGTGACTTCTCTGTTGTTGCTGGCCGAATGATTGGTCATTAATTCCTCCATAATGGGCCATGCCTTGGAGGACTCAGCCCAGCTATCATGCATGTGCTCTTTGGTGGATCCCCAGAAGAAGCCATAATAGATATTAAGGACTGTGCTGACCTGGACATCCGTGAGACAATCAAAGTGGTACAACACATTTTTCCAGTAAGATTTTAATGATAACAATTCGGGGCAAGGACAATAAAAGTGATACCTGATGTCAAAACTTTTTCTCAGATATTTATAATACCACAATCACATAATTTACTAATTTAAACCAGCAGGGGGTGCTGAAGCAATATTAAAACCATAGACGTAAGTACATTTCTTTAAAACATGTAATTATAGTGACGGATGTCATCATGTAAAATGTGTTTTTAGAGCAAACACAGTTTTAACAGGTTCCCAACATGCTGTTTAAAAGGGATACAAAATTACATTATTTGGGATGTGGTTTGAGACCAGTGGGTGTTGTCAACCGCGTGATTGATAGTTATTGACAAGTTGTCCTTTCCCTATTTGTTGTATCAAATCTGAATATTATGCAAGTCTTGAGAAATCAGGAATTCTAATCTATTCTAATTGTCATTATTAGCTGGAGGGTACAGCAGATTTGTCATCTGAAGAAAAAAACATAATCAATGACTTGGCACTGTCATGAGATTTGCCTGCAGTCACATCTGACAACAGAAGATGGCTGCTGGACAAACTGCTCCTCCACACTGTGAGTATTCTGATCTGTACTTAACAGATCATATAAACCAGACCCACTAATCAGAGTTGAAGTTCTGATGTAGGACAACACTTTGTCTTTTTTGTGACATACACGGATAGATGTTGATGAGTTTATTAAGTAATGCTAATTAGACTATTAGTTAAAGGTTAGTAAGGCTGCTTTGCTTTTCTGTTGTGATGCAAATGTTTTGCAGGTCCTTGGAAGAACCTCAAGACAAGTGAAACGGTTACGAAGGGGGTTAAAAGAGACACCGATCTGGCCTTTGCTAACCGAGAGGAAAGACACAATTCCCCTCGTCTTCACAAGCGCATCTGATGTACAGTGCACACCACAGGGAAGTGACCCCATGACGCTAAGTCAAAAACACTCCTCTGAACTCACACAAATTACTTTCTCAGAAATGACATGTGTTTTCTACCCTCTGGTAGCCATTGGTTTCACTTCATTACAATAAACATTAACCTGGTGATCTGAAATGTGTTTCATTGAAATGATCAGTCAGCATTTGATCTCTTTTTTTAAGTTAAACCTACATCACTGCATGAGCAAGTACTGCTCAAACATGGTTGTCCTGAAGTCCTTGCAAGTTGAGTTTCATAGAATTGAACTGACACTAATTGCTGCCTAAAAGGAAGGAAACCAATTTAAAAAACGTGTTACCATGCAAAAACCTCCAGTATGGTTCTTTAAAATAACAACTATGCCCTGATCGAATTACAATTTGGATTATTAGAATTGAAAATGTCTCGTTTTCTATTCTGCTGTTTATTGTGCTTTCTATTCTCTTGTTTGTTGGGAAACACAAGCGTTAACTGATCGTATAAAATGAATCCGTCAGATGGTCTTGGAGAAGATAAAGTGGCCAACAGAGGATGAGGATGAAGACAGTGATGTCTCTTTGGAGGATTCATGTCGGATCACAGGATTCCGTCTCACATTTATTGAACGGTAAATGAATAGAAACTTTTAATAGTTCCTCACAGGTTATTTATCCGAGTCTGTTGTGCTTCCTCTACTTTTCTATGAATTCTCAGCAACACTAACAACCCAAAGCACAAACTAAGTAAAATAATTATTTTAAAATCGCATTTATAATTGATGTAACAAAATCCTTAGCAGTTAAAGAAAATACCTAGTTGTTAATTTAATACCATGATCCGTGCACTACTGTTCAGTTTGTTTAGTTTACCTAGTTGTTCATTTGATACCATTCTAATTCATTGTGTATATACTGTGCATTTTTATTTTATATTCTATTTCTTCAAATTCGATATCTGCTCTGTTGTTTTATTGTACTGTATATATTGTGCATTTCCATACGTAATATTTTACTCTGTAAATTGCTGCTGATACAAACTAATTTCCCCCTGGGGATGAATAAAGTTTATATCTATCTAAATATTGACTCTTCTTTTTTGGAAGCGTCTCCAAGCATCCTTGGGAAACTCTGGATAGGACACCAGCTAGATTTTAACGTGGTGGAGAGCAACTTCCCCAGTTCTTCCACCAGCTGACACTTCCAGGACATTACAAAGACTGTAACTTTGAAAGAGACATTCTTGCTGCTATTTGTAGCACTGACACTGGGTTTGGATTGGTCTAGGGAGACTACATCAATATATCACTCTGTATACTTTAGTAATCGTGTAGCATTTGTTGTCTTGCTTGGCCAGACAAAATCTTGAATTACAGTGTAAAAGCAGTTGAATGAGTGATGTAAACTAGTACCTAGTTCTGTTAGTGTGTAACACTCAGACACAATGTGGTGATGCATATTTGTCTTCAACCGTTGTCTCGTAGGTTTAATCCCATTCTTCCCAGTTTAATTGTTTTAAAGATCATGATCGGGAGACTGTTACAACAGAGACGGATTGAATTGTTGCTGTTCTTTATTCGTGGTATTGTTCTGAAACAGGATGCGTGTTGCAGTTCCTCGAGCCTTGTGATTCAGAAAATGTCAGTCTCTAAACATAAAACATTTGATATACATGCTTTAAAACAAGTTCTCTTGATAACTACAGGGCAGCTTCTCGTACAAGGCTCTGTTACAAAACATAATGGTTTTCGATGTTTAAACCGGAAAATGGTTTTACAAAAAGTTCATTAATTGTAACCGATGTAAATTGAGTAAAGCAAAAAGTGTTTCTTTGCAAGCATATTGTACAATGCAACAAGTGTTTACATTGACATCTGCTATTAAAAATATATATATATATATACTGTCAGTGCTGTCATTACCATTCTTTTTACTATTGTTTTAATCTTTTTAGTCATGTGAAACAAAGAAGTTTAGTAAATAAGAATGCGATTCAACACTGGTTTCAGAACTATGCTAATCAGAGCATTCCTGTAACTTTCGCCTGCATCGTAGAGCTTGTGACGCAGGCATTTACTGGAGCATTTCTGATATTAAGCTCACAGTTTGTATAAAGACATTCAACACATTGGACAGGGGGCCATCAGGGTCTGGTAGACTTTCAACTTCCTGGTCAGTTGGTGAGCGTTGCAGCTGAACTTCAGGGACCACAACACCAGGCCGACGATGACCACACGGTCCGGTCCAGTCAACTCCAAACTCCATGTCAACCTGCAGTTAAAAGAGTTGAGGTTAAAGGGTCTGTTCAGCCAAAAGTAATGTTTAAGTTATTATGGTCAACATGTCTACAGAACTCTATTAGTTACATTATGCTTCTGCACTTTGGAATGAACCTTCCCTACATTATTTATAATATAAAAACCTTGTGTAATGTTGGATAAAGTGGGGTTCATGTCGACATTGTCCCATGTAGGAAAGTACGGTCATAGTATAAATATTCAAACCTGTGTTGGGTCCTGCTGTGCCTCATGTTCATGGAGAGTCCACAGTTACAGCGGGGACTGGTTTCCCGCAGTGCGTAGTCGGTGGCAGTTCAAGCCATGCTGGAAAAACAGAAGGTGCTTCTGTACGTGGGGTACAAAGCACCAGTGCAGAGCAGAGAGATGCATTTTGTTGTCGGGATTGAGAAGGCCTTCTCTCTCAAGGTTGGTAAAGATGGTGTAGAAGAGATCAAGTACGCCGCCATAAACGTCTCCAGAGCCTTTCTATTCTGATGGGGAAAAAAATATTTAGTCTGCCTACAATGACAGTTTATTACTAATATTTGTGTTCCTCTCTTAAAAAGGATAAGTTGTCGGCCTGCCACTTTAAATTAACTTTAGCAAAGCTCTTCTTCAGACTTCACAATAGAAGGTTAGTCTAGGGTTAGCACTGTTGGAATATCAGCTGAACTAATCACAGTTTAAACCTCTCCAATCCATATTTACAGTTCAATAATCAAACTAATTCAACATCAAGTTCAACAGGATTCTTCTGTAATGTGACACTGTGGGACATCCACTAAATGGAAGTCTGAATCATTTCATTCTTTTTTTGGGGACAAAACTATTTCAAATGTAAAACATTTGGTGTCCTAATTATACTTTTGTTAATATAGCAGGGCATGTTTAGATTACATAATGTGGCACTGGTGCTTTATTACTCAAACTATAACAAATGCTTTGCCTGTTTACATTAACTTGTATATTGAATATGGGTTTTGTTTTCTGTGTTTCTTTTCTATTTAAAGGTTTTTTACCTAAACTACACTACACTACACAACGCTACACTAAGTGGCTTAGTGAACAAACTACTATGCTGAACCTACCAAAATAAAAGGAGGAAAAAGAAAAGTAGTTTGGTCATTGAGTGAAATCCAGTTAGAAATCCTTCGGGTAGACTCATCGATCCTTCTCAAGTGGGGAAAGTGCACATGTAAACAACATAACTTGACACTGAGACAGAGACTGACTTTGCTAAAATACTAAATAACTGAAGGAAACTACCTGACAGATGTCACATAGTGATACACATCTTAGTGTTGATGTTGAAGTTAGGGTGGGACGTTCTTGATGCAAGGGAAGGCAAGGCAAGGTGTATTTGTATAGCACATTTCAACAACAAGGCAATTCAAAGTGCTTCACATAAAAACATTAAAAGCATCAAAACATAAGGCAAAGCCTTACTGCCCGAAGCAGTAGGCTTACTTTTGAAAGTCTGTCTTGTGTCTTGTGAAACACATTTGAGAAGGAAAGAAACGAATCAGCATGAACAAATGCAAATGACATCTCAACCACGCAAACCACAAGTTCCCCATTAAAATTATTTTCGTCTCTTTTTGTGTCTACTTTTCTCACATTCTTGCCTGCTGCATCTTTTGGAAGTTTGCTAGAATTTTACGACTCATCCTACCCTCGCTCTTGCTTCTACAGAAATAGAAATGTGTGACGTGGCAGTCGCTAACAGGACGTCGTGCTCAACTATCAGATGTTCAGTCTACAACTTTCCTCTTGATCCATGCTGCTCGCTGTCACGCCAATTTATGAGAGATCAAATCCCCAAATCTCACATTTATCTCCAAACTTGGTGTTTTGCTTTGATGGAGAAGATGCTGGCAATGCTGATGCTTCTGATCCTGAATCCAGGTAAGGAGTGATTATTTTTCAAATTTTGTTTCAAGACAAAGTGCTAGGCTTGAATTTCTTTCCATAACTACTGTTTTTATTCTATTATGTTCATATTGCATTGTTATAAACACTTCTAGCAAGGGCATAGTTTCATTTTCACAGGGGATGGGGGGTGACACGGTCCTGACTTCCCCAAATTAAAATGTTTGGAACCTGACCAACCCTTTATTAAACCCATGGTCTACACTTTTACAATAAACTAATTCCCTTTAATGCTCTCAAGTCTCATCTTAAAGTTAGGGAAATATTGGTGCAGCGCAGCATGTTTCCATTCCTTCTTTTAACTCTGCCAAACTAATCAAAACACATTACATGATCTCTCTGCAGGAACTGTAAGTGCTGGTTGGTCAGTGACTTTTGAAAAAACAGATCCCTGTGCTGTAAAGGGATCGTCGGTGGAGCTCAGCTGCTCATACAACTACACGGATGAAGAAATTGTTAAAAAGACTGCATGGTACAAAGGGGAATTAGATAATGGCACCTGGAGACGTGTTGCGCTCTCAGACCTTCCTTCATATCAAACTCGTTTTGAATATCTTGGTGACCAGCAGCACGACTGTAGCCTGGCAATGCATGACCTGCAGGTTAATGACACCGGACATTACTACTTCAGGTTCGATACAGGGGCGTATGGAAGGCGGAGTACAAAGTCAGTGTACCTGACTGTCACAGGTAAAATGATTCTACTGTGAGTGTGACTCTTTAATGTTTTCAGCTTTTCTTAAAATAGTGTCAAAGACCCGCCCCTTCCGGTGTTCCTCATGGGACCTTATTTCCGAAAGAAATGTGTGCGATAGTCAACGGCGAGAGACAAATAATATTTTTATCCCTTTTGAATTGCGCCATACAAACATCTGATATTTTTCAATTTAAAAGATAATTTTGCATGCCAAGAAAGTTGCAGTTTGCCGTAGTATAATTTAGTTTTGTGTGAAACCGTCAACAGTCAACAGTTTTACAGCAAAATGCAATTCACTTGATGTCTATACATATCTTTCAAATTGACAAACATGATATTCGTACTTCATGGCACAATTCAAACGGGATCGAAACAATTACTTGTCACCTGGCATTGACTTCATACCTATTTTTTCCAAAGTAACTACTATGGTGGTCCATCCCAATGGGCTGAGCTTCGCCTCTCTATATCATGGTCTCTGTTTCTTTAATCAACCAATGCAGAGCTGAGTGCCCAAGTTTACCCCAACAGTGTGAGAGCTGGAGACTACGTGACTCTTGGATGTATAACAACCTGCCAGCTTAACGGCACAGTTTGGTTTAAAGATGGACTTCCTGTAGCCAAATCAGAGTTCCAGGCTCAAGCAGAGGATGCTGGGAATTATGTTTGCGCTGTCAAAGGACAGGAGTCAGTGCTATCTGACCCTGTGGCTCTGCGTGTTCAGTGTAAGTATGTTTATTATGACATTGTTGGTTGAGAAACTCATAATTCAGTAACGCATGAACTTAGAGGAATACATCAACATTTTGGGGGAAATACTTAGCACTGTTTGTTATTGCGTATTGAGTTAGAAAAGCTGATTAATGCCACTTTCATGTCTCCCTATTTATAAGAAGCTACTGCCAGCAGCAAAATTATGAAACATTTGACATTTAGTAGTGTCATTTATCCACTTGTTAGCAAGCACCTCTTTTAAAACAGGAAACGCTTCAGATTTCACAATAGGGTTATCTACTAAAGTAAGAATAGTAAGAACAAGACGTTTAAATGTCATAAACTTGTGTTAAACACAAACTTTATTTTAAACATCTAACCAAAAACATATTCAGAAAACCCATTGACATTACAACGAGGGAACTGAAAGTGTAAAAATGCGAACTCATTTCCATTTTTTAGGACTCATTCCTTCAGCATTCTGCTTTTGCTTTGGCTACAAATGATCGGGATTATCTATAAATGTTTTCTTTTAAACTTGTACAAAAATCCTACCTCTAAGTTAATGTATAAACAGCACAGTGGTTGTGTTTTTGATGCAGATCCCCCATTGAATGTGTCTGTTGAGATGAGTTATTCGGGCCACCTGACAATGGGCAGCAGTGTGAATCTGACCTGCAGCAGTGCTGCTAACCCTGCAGCAGACAACTACACCTGGTACAGCAGTGCTGGTTCCAGTTGCAGCTCCCTGCTCCAGGTGGGATCAGGACAGGTGCTGTCTCTCCCCTCTGTGGAGGCGTCCCACACTGGACTCTACCTCTGCCAGGCCAGGAACCGACTGGGGGAACACAACTCAACCGAGGTGCTGCTAACAGTGGACGAAACAGACAGTGAGTATGGGAAGATAAGCAATTCCAACCTGTTAAAAACGTTATTGATATGTGATCAAGAAGCTCATCTAATGAGGAATGATAGTCATTGGTGTAAGCTAGCGTGATTGGAAGTGTTTTTAGGGGATCGGGGAAACAATACAATTTGATTATTCTTATATGCAACCATAAATCTAGAGTTAGACTTAAACATTCTTGTTAAAAAGATTGTAGAAAATACGGTAAAGTGCAATATAATCAATATGTATGAGTTAGTTTAATCTCTCACACTGTTTGTTTCTATTTCTACTAACAGCAAACCGTGTCATCCTCTTTGTTGGTATTGGAGTCAAAGTCTTTATAGGCCTGTTGCTTCCAATAGTTATTATCTGGGCATGGTAAGTTAAGTTATACACAACACTCTTGATTCTGTACCTGTCGTTTCATACTGTGACTGCATGAAAAGAAGAAGAGTTCAATGTACACACTTTTCTCATTCCATTGTTAAAGGAGGCTGAGGCGTAAATCTGCTGTGGATAAAGAGGTAAGAGGGACGTTGTTCTGTTTCTGTAAAATGAACGACAGTTAAACACACAATGTCTAAAGTTGTCCTGTTGTGTTTCAGGAGAGAAGTCGTGATTATGAAAACATCAGCACTGCTTAAATGGGCCAAAAGAACATGGTTACACAGAAGGAAATATGAAACCTGCCTCTGCCTGAGCCTGACGACATTTCATTACACTTGATACATGACTTGGTATGCGAATGTCTAAGGTTTGTATGCTGCCCGGAGAAAAAACAGCTGGAGTTACGAGTAGAGCAGCAAGTTTGCCGACATGAAACGTGCAGCTGCACCTCTCATTCGTTTACAACTCCTGTCTCTGTAAACGTTCAGTCCTTCGAGGGTTAGGAAAGAGGACAAGTGCATATGTGGTTAGAGTATTTACTTTAGATATTCCAGTAGACAAAAGTTATCATTTGACTGGATAATCTGCGTGTACTTCAGCAGGGCAAACCCATTGAAGAAATACATACATACAATGTTTTTGCTTTCTTTTTTATGATGTTTCTTCAGGACTGTTTGCAGATGTTTATTAATTTGTGACCAACAATAGTATGACACCTATTATATATATATTTCTCTGATAGTCTAAAAGCTGTTTTTTACCCAATTCTGGTGGAAACATTGTTAAACCGCTGTATTTATCTTTCAGCCGAATACAAATATCCAACTTTTGTTTGATAATTAATTTCTGTTTTCTACCATTTTTTTGTATTGTTTTGCTCTAATCTGCAACAAATACAACACAGGCACAGATACAGTATGGCCACAGAGAGAGAAAAACAAGAGAACAACAAGAGTTCAGACAAGACTCCACACAGACGTTTCTCAATCATTTCTTAAGATTATCTTTGTGGTGGAACAACGCCACCATTTCCCAACACCCCACGATTTACACACCCAAAATGAGATTGCTTTTCAACAGGTGCTAATGCCTTAAATTGCTCTAAATCCCCTGTTTTTGAAAAGTTCACTAAAGACTAGTTTACAGTTTGTCTTTACATGTTTGGCTGTGAGCGATGACTCGGCTAGAAAACTGTAACTGGCCTCACTGAACAGTGTACATTATTTATGGGCAGTCAGTGGTCAGTTTCAGTTCTACTTCTCATAAATAGCACAAAGTGTCAAACAGAGTTGCATAAAGGAAGTGGTTCACTTAGAGTGACTGTGCCAGAACATCAACACTTGTTATTCAAGTATTGAAGTAACATGCAAAGTACAAATATTCTTTGTTTTAGGGTTTGTTTTTGGGCAGTTAGTGTCAGGAGGACAGGCAGTGAGACAGTGTGCTAGTGAGACACAAAGACGAACAAAAACAACTCCTGTCTCTGTAAACGTTCAGTCCTTCTCATGACACACTGGAGACACCAGGAAAACATTACTTCATTTTGTATTAATGAAATACTAAATGAATACTATTTCACCATGAAGGTGTTGTTGCTGAACATTTTGTAGTCGTTTGAGTGATTCACTACTTGTATTGTGCAGCAGACTGTATCAAGAATCATTGTGGTCAAATCAGGATCTGCTGCCACCTTGAGTTTAACATACTCATGTACATTATGTTCTGCTAATCTTCAATACATACATCCCATTTAGAACAAATCTCAGGTGAGATACACTGTAGCTGAAATCTTTTAAATTAGAAACTCAGTATATATTATTATGAATTATGAATTAGTGGCATTACAATATGCAGACCCTCTCTTTCTCGTTAAATCGTCAGATAAATGTAAAGATTGTCCAGTAAATGCACCTGACAATCAGCTCTCGAACTAACATGTACATACATTATGTGAAACTGTCTCTTTAAATATTTGAAAAATCAAGCACTTCCTTGTTTACTTTATTAGCATGTGTGCACCACTTTACTCAACTCAATTTAATATGATAAATCAGACATAAGAAACATTCTAAAAATAGACTAATGAGATGAGGAGTTGATGTCCAAGTATGTTTTGTAAATGGATGTCAGAGTCACTGTCCTCCTGGTTTTCATCCTCAGGCTCTGGTCATTATCGTTTAGAGCCTTATCACACTGAAGAGTTTACTCAAAACCACACAGACGAGGCCCCGTCCTAACTGTGAAATTCTCCTAATTGGATCATTATGACTGTGTTTTCCGTCATCATCTTCATTCTCATCATCATCACCAGCAGGCTTCCAGAAACAGCTGTTTCTTGACATTGCTTATACATAGCTGGGTGCTCTCTGTGACGTGAATTTAAAATCTATTCCTGCAACAGTTCAACCGACTAGAAAACAAAGTAGGAGGACCTTTAATGAGAACAGGAGATTTTCTATTATCTCTGATATAATACATTTGTTCTTTTCTTGAAGATTGCTTGGTTAAATTCTGACAGCAGTGTTTAGTTTATCCCAAAGCACAATCACACTTAAACAAATGGAACAAGTGGAAGATATTCAGACTATTTGCTTCAGTTCTGTCGGTTTTCAAATGAACCATTTAGTCTCTTAAAGCGTTGATCGTCGTTGAGCTCAGTTCATTGACATCCAGGAATTAAGGGTTTCAGGATCCTGTATCCTGATCTTCAGGTTGTCACACTGTGTGAGTTGACACCACTGCAAACGGTCTTGTAAGTTGTTTTTCTTCTGTGTGCATGATTTCAAGGAGCCCAAATGTGCAACAGCATGTGATGCAATACTAGTTTGAAGGTGTCTGATTGTATCATCAGGGTTTACTTGGCAACATGAGATGTGAGATAAAAACGTAGACGTTTCTGAGGGTTTTGAGAAAACATTCTAGCTATGCTGAGTTACTTGATTAAATAAAACATGTCTCTTCTGGTGTTTGTACTTTGTTTTGTACTTTGTGCTGAATGAGTCCTTAAGGGGCTGAAGCAGTTGTCTCAGTGAGGACATACGACTGGTGTCTGGATGACTTCTGTCTCCTGAAAGGACAAAGAATTGATCAAAAAACATTGACATTTACATTATCAAGTTATTTTGATCTTGATACATTTGTCTTAAGAAACCAAATTTATTCAAACTGAAGATCTCTGGCTAATATTCAGACTATATTGTGGGCATCACCTCAACCTTTTAGTGACACATTATAGTCACATCTTAGTATTGAAATAGTTCAAGCAACAAACATGTGAATACAAAGTGTTATGAATGAAGCATCAGGAGGTTTCAGACACAGCATCACTTCTTGTTAGGCTGTGTGCTACACTGGATCTTTTCAACCACACACTTAAAATAAAAACAAACGTACTTTTTAGGAGTACTGAAGTATTCCAACGGTACGGTACCTCTAAAGATTCCTGATGCCGAAATGCTGATAGAAATATAACTAAATGAAGTCAGCTGTAAGAGAAGCAAAGAACTCACCTTGTCAAGAAAAAGGCCACTAGAGCCATAATAACCAGCAGAACAGCGATGGTCACTCCGATAATCGCCAGTCTGCCTCCTGAAGAGTCAGACTCTGTAGCGGACAGAAAAGGGATTAGAGCCTGAACAAACAAATCGTAGACAGTAGTCTTTAATACAATGTGCATGTGAATGGATGGACGTTGGACCAAGAGTATGTAACATGTTGTGGTATTTCATAATGCTGGGCTTCATGACAGCAGAGCGGTGTTTGTTCTTAATGGATTAAATGTAAAATATTTAAACTAAATACTGACTGGACAGAATCATATTATTTTCTGTTGCATCTCAAAGATAGAGAAGAGATAAGTAGGTTGGCAAATGTAAAAAATAATGTTGACTTCACAGAACCTTAAAAAGAGTCAGATAGTGGCAGAATGGGTCAGCTATTAATTACAGGATTGGTGGCTCGATCTCCTCTGGACACATACAAAAATGGTTTTGAGCAAGACAACGAATCACAAATATCTCCCCATTTATACGTGGGCAAAACATCTTAGTGGCCAAATGGATAAATCATTTCACTTTGTTATGGGTAAGGGTAGGGCTGCACGATTATGGCCAAAATCATAATCGCGATTATTTTGATCAATATTGAGATCGCGATTATTGATCACGATTAGTGGTGTAACGGATCACGGGTCGATCCGCGGATCAATTGAGTATTTTTTCTTCTTTTTTTTTTTACAGTGTAATCATCATATTGTGTAATACAGTTTTACTGCTGCTGTTCCTTTACAAGTAACAAGTCCCCGAATATCAATGCAGAGTGTCAGTGAACAGATATAAAGCATGTGTTCACATGAACGGAGCAGGTTAGAAGCATTTAACGGCGAAAGTCACGGCGAGCGGAGGAGCTTCAGAAGCCCCCGGGTCATTTAAGTCACAAGTTTGGGATCATTTTGTCTTCCCTGTAAAGTATAATGACGGATAAGGGTGGTGGACAAAACCGTTACGGTATGTAGGCGTTATTTAAAAAGAAAGACATACGACAAGGAAAAGACTGTGACCGCTTTCACCACGGCGGAGTGATTCATAGTCCGGTGCTGCAGACACGCCCCCTCTGTGAGGGTCACACAGACACACACCTGGTGTGCCGCTGCAGGGTGCGTGCATGACACCTCCCATCTCGTTCTCCCCCTGGTGGTTGGCTGACTCTTAGTTGAGGAAGCGCTTGATTTGATATGTAGCAGAGCACGCATTTTAAATGTTAATATCGCCGACGATCACGCTCGTTTAATCGTGGCAGCCATAATCGTGATCGCGATTAAAATTCGATTAATTGTGCAGCCCTAGGTAAGGGTCAGATTTACTGTCATTGTCAAAGGTGAGAGTATACAAAATGCCCACTACAGTATTTGTGAATCCATCTGTCACCTCTGTCATGTAAGCTCTGCCTGTTTTTTTTCAAAAATGTCCAAAAACACCTGCTCGACCCTGCAAACACTGAATATTTAGTTTAGGTTTGGCCAGTTGTTACTGTGGGACAATTTTCTGCAGGATTGAGGGGCAAACATGCTTGCCACTGAAAACTGAAAAACTCTTGATTGTTTGAATGACAGGCTCGCCATGGACCTACCTTCGGTATCTGTGAGTGTTATGCTGTCGGTCTGTGATCCGTGCCTGTTGCGTGCTACACAGCAGTGCTGCCCATACTGGTCAGCGGTGATGTTGGCACCGCTGAGGGTCGGGCCTCGTCCTGTGGGTTGAGCCGGGGCTTGCCTTCCTTGATGAACGCTTTTGTCTGCTGTAGGGAGACATGCTGCACCCTGGTACCAGGTGTAAGTGTGGACAGGCGGGTTAGCGTCACTGCTGCAGGTCAGAGTCACAGGAAGCCCGGCCTCCGGTGTCTGAGCGACAGAGACAGCTGTGTTTCGAGGAGAATCTAGACAGGAAGGAGATGAAAGGTCAGTTGCTTAAATATTCTAGTCAGAAGCCCCTTGCTTAACTTATGTTAATGTTACGCACAGCAACAGACAGAATGACTAAATCAGGATTAACTTTACTTACACTCTACGTCAATGTGCAGCTTTGTTGAGTTCTGCACTTTATCTCCAGTGTGTATTTCACAGTAGTAGCTGCCAGAGTCAGCAGATGTAACCTCACTGATGTTCCACACCTGTCCAGCATGTCTCGGGCCGGTGCTTGTGCTCTTGTACCATCCGAAACGGGCCTGTGGACTGGCCGCAGGGCTGCAGCAGGCCAGACGTAAGGCCTCGCCTTCTGTGATATCACTGGAGGGACTTGCGGATACTGTGACGGCGCTGGCGGAGACTGGATAAAATGAGGGTTAGGAAAGAGGACAAGTGCATATGTGGTTAGAGTATTTACTTTAGATATTCCAGTAGACAAATGTTATCATTTGACTGGATAATCTGCGTGTACTTCAGCAGGGCAAAACCCATTGAAGAAATACATACATACAATGTTTTTGCTTTCTTTTTAATGATGTTTCTTCAGGACTGTTTTCAGACGTTTATTAATTTGTGACCAACAATAGTATGACACCTATTATACCCAATTCTGGTGGAAAAATTGTTAAACTGCTGTATTTACTCAGTTGAAAATCTTTCAGCCGAATACAAATATCCAACTTTTGTTTGATAATACATTTTTGTTCTCCTGTATTCTACTATTTTTTTAATTGTTTTGCTCTAATCTGCAACAAATACAACACAGGAACAGATACAGTATGGCCACAGAGAGAGAAAAACAAGAAAACAACAAGAGTTCAGACAAGACTCCACACAGACGTTTCTCAATCATTTCTTAAGACTATCTTTGTGGTGGAACAACGCCACCATTTCCCAACACCCCACGATTTACACACCCAAAATGAGATTGCTTTTCAACAGGTGCTAATGCCTTAAATTGCTCTAAATCCCCTGTTTTTGAAAAGTTCACTAAAGACTAGTTTACATTTTGTCTTTACATGTTTGGCTGTGAGCGATGACTCGGCTAGAAAACTCTAACTGGCCTTTGACATTGTGAAACAGATTATTACCTCACAGTGTACATTATTTATGGGCAGTCAGTGGTGAGTTGCAGTTCTACTTCTGTGTCAAACAGAGTTGCATAAAGGAAGTGGTTCACCTCGAGTGACGGTGCCAGAACATCAACACTTGTTATTCAAGTATTGAAGTAACATGCAAAGTACAAATATTCTTTGTTTCTTGAAACATTACCAACTGGGCAGTTAGTGTCAGGAGGACAGGCAGTGAGACAGTGTGCTAGTGAGACACAAAGATGAACAAAAAAAGTCACAACATTGAGGAAGGACAAATAAAAAGACTGTAAAACTGCCAGTTTTTTCTTTATGATTTTAAATTAAAAAAGTTAAGCAAAAACATACGGATGCATGTGATGTTGTCACCATGAATCTTGCTTTATGTTTTTATTGTCTTAAATACTTTGCAACTCTACAAATTGTGAGCTATTGATTGTGATGATACTTCTTTTTTGAAGAGGATGATGATAATTATGATTGTGATGGTGATCATCATGTTGATTATGGTCAGTTGGAAACAAAATATTCCCACCTGCCACCAGGAGCTGTACACCGCTCTGCTCTGGCATCTTCTGTGTAGGGTGGCTGGTGATGAGGTAAAACACGTATGCTCCACTGTCCGACTGTCTCACATCAGAGATTCTCAAAGAGCAGTTTTTTGTCCCTGGTTGTCCCAGGTACTCCACCCTGTTCTGGTAGGATGGATCTGGGGAGATACCGGCACTGTGGAAGACGTATCTAAGACGGACAGATAGACTTAGATACTTACTATACGTACTATGAGTGCTTTGCCTAAATTAATCGCAGGTCTTTCAGTGCGCCTCCAACAATACCTTGATGCTATACAGCGACTGTCTTCGAGACACCACATCTCAGACAGAACGTTGTACTGTTGTCCTTCTTCTCCTCCTCCACCCTAATAGAGACACATTGACACATTTGATTAAAAAAAGAAAATGAAGACTAAAGTACTGCAAATTATCAGATGCTTATGCCTATGTTATTCTGGTTTCAGATGTTCAAACCACTTATTGCAAGCTTATTTATTTATTTGAAACCTTGCAGAGAAAGTCTTCTGGTTAAAGACACACTGCAGGAAGTATTGCAACGGCTAACAATGCCTTCTTTATTGAATTACCTGAGTAGAGAGCCGTCCCTCTTCCTTGGTTTCATTAGAATGTTGGGGGTAGTCATAGGAACAAGGGATAACCACAGAGGAACCAATCACAGCACAGATAGGACTGGAGGGGAGACGAACTGACCAATCACCTGCAAGAATACCTGATGGGCAGAAGATATGTGTTAAAATAACCACCAAGTTACATTGCAATGGTGTAAGATGAACTCAATTAGTTAGTTTATTTTACAGGTTAAAGATAAGGGAACATATTTGACGTATGACGGATTTTCAGTATTAAATTACATTATCCATAACTGACAAATCTGACAAATCTGAGTTGCTACAATGTCCAACACTATTTCTGAACATTTAAAAATCCTTAAACCAAAATAAGTTTGTGTCTGCTCAGAAGGACTTGGTCTCTACCCATAGGATTTATTTTTTGGTGCAATGTAAGAATGCAACAAGAACATATACGGTACATTCATGTAGTGGTTGTAGCCTACTTGTTGCCCCAGAATTGAAAAAAAAATGTTTTGGCAACTTCAACATAACAATTGGGGAAGGTGTTACACAAATGCCACTGAAGTAATCCTCCAATCTGTTGTGACCACACACCAGCTTCAAATGCCACATCGATGTCAGTCTAAGAATGAGCTGTCCAGCTCAACACTTTCAGTTAATTCTCTTCAATCAGTGTAGAAACTCCAGACATAGGCAGGGTCATGTGATCTTCCCAGTGCTAAATGGTGTCACCATAGATGTTGCCGGTAGTCTTACCTGTCAGAGAGAGTGTGAAGAGCAGCCAGCAGCAGCACTGTGCCTCTCGTCCACCCATCTTCTTCTCTTCCTGCTGTGGCTGATGCTTGTTTTGTTGTGATCTTCTGACCTTCCTACCTCAGTCACCCTGCTCTCTTCCTTTTGGCTTCCTGTCTCCTCGCCTCCCTCTGTGACTCTGTCAACTAATCTACCCTCCTCTGTAGTTAAACTCACTGATGTGCCGGCTTCTCTTCCTCCAGACAATTTATTTTTTGGTCAGACTTCCCTTTTATTTTCTCTGCTAACAAGGAACTGTGATGATGACATGGCTTTCATGTCAGCAAAGGGAACTCACTGTAAATAAATGTGTGTGTAGATGGTGGATGGGGGACACTGTGTTTACTGGCAAAGCTGTACCAACAGAGACATGAATTTTCATTCACATTAGCTCAGAGTAATCTCTATACAAAAACAGCTGACATCCTTAAATCAGTTTACAATCCCTTTTTAGGACAGCGTGTTCACCTGCAGCAGGTCTGCAGCTCGTGAGGTATCTCGTGCCCTGTTTGTCCACTCAGAAACGGTCAGGTGACGTCACTCGTGCCCCCCTCGTCTGCGCAGCAGAGCGCTCACAGGGCGACCACTCAAAACGACAAAGTTGGGATACACTTTCACTAACTTTGTCTCAGTTAGTCCATTAGTCTTCCAAATGTTTCTCTCTTTTCTGTTAGAAGCGGGCGTCGGTGGTTTTGGTTGATAGAAACGGTCGCTAAAACGTTGCTACTTGTTTTTTCTTCTTCTTTCTTTCGTTGTTTGAGGTCAGTAACCTGTGAAGAAAGCAAAACGGATTTACTGCAAACTGGGATTTATCTGTGCTGGCGTCTAAACAGTTATGGTCGCCTGTTTTTGAGGCAGAATAGTCTTTTGTTTTTCTATATTTCAAAGATAATTCGTCACTAACGAAGGCCAGTACTACACCTGCTGCAAGAAAACACAGGTGAGTCACTTTTTGTTTCAGCCCTGTAGTTAATATAAGCTAACTCTAAAAAGAAGCTATTAGCTAACCATTTAACGTTTAACAACGTCAACAACGTTAAATGCCTTTATATAACCTGGCTGTAGACTATATCCTACTACTAGCAACCAGCAGTTAATAGCTATTCGAAATCAAACACGTTTTCAGTAAAATATAGTCGCCATTTCTTATAGTTTTAAACCTTTTTAATGTCTTTTGGTCTGTTGAACCATGTCAGAGGACTAAAGACCTCTGCAGCCAAAAGTGATACAAATATCATAGCAATATCATGTTAAACTGTTTTACCTGTAAGATTTAGTAATTGGCGAAAACACTTTTTCATAACTTTCTATTGTTACATTTTAACTCCATGTAAGAATGCCTTGTAATCATTTGCTCCCTGTGGTCTCATTTCAACAGTCTTTATTAATAAGAAGCTTGTTCACGTGGAATGAAGATACAGATGTTTAGGAAAAGCAGCTCAGTTAGTATAAAAGTAATGTCTTCCATGGACTTCATACATTTGTGTTTTCATTGTCAGTTTTCCATCTTAGAAATAATAAGTTACATAAAGATAACTTGTTAGTTGTGTGTGTGTGTGTGTGTGTGTGTGTGTGTGTGTGTGTGTGTGTGTGTGTGTGTGTGTGTGTGTGTGTGTGTGTGTGTGTGTGTGTGTGTGTGTGTGTGTGTGTGTGAGAGAGAGCAACAATTAATAACTGAAAACAACTGCTCTGAAACAAACCTGTGATGTAACCTGCCTGTACTTTGGAGCATATCGATTAAGAATTGAAGTAATATAAAAGTGTAGTGCGTATGTGTAGTAGTATTATGAATTAATGTTCTAGTTTGTGGCTAAACTAGTTTGTCCTCTCACTTTATATAACATAGGTTTTTCAAATCTCATTTAACTTGGTCTAACTGACTATCTTTATGATACATGTTTATTTATAGAAAATATAAGTGTTACCTACAATAGTGTGGTGTTTGTTTGTCACTTAAGACCCTCAATATTATATTACCAGGCAAAAGTGACTGGCAAGGCCATAGACCACCTGCCCTCAGGAGTCAAGGAGAGAAGGAAGGAAGGAAGGAAAAAAGGAGGGAAGGAAGAACGGAGACAGATCGTTGTCTATTGTCGACCTCTGCTTCCTATTGTATACAGATGTATGCTGAGAAAGTTGGGACAGAGGGGAAGATGGGTGAGTGTACATAATACATACACTGTTGGCCATGCCGTCATTCTCACACACACACACACACACACACACACACACACACACACACACACACACATAAACATGCACAGATCAAAATGCTGTGCTGGCCATGCTGAAGCGCATGCTTCCTGTTTTCTGTATTTGGGACCAGACATCAGTCCACTCAACAGTTAACCATTAACTGGTTTGTTCAAAGCTGACAGGCTGTCTCTCTGATGTTCACTGGGTTTATTTTTGAAGTTTCTCCTCCAGCTTGAAAAACATAAACTTAGATTGGTTATGCTATTTATCATATCTGATACGATTTCTATAAATCATAACTCAAATAGAAATGTGATGTGTTGATAACTGGGGCCAGAAGTAACCACTGTCCTTTCCTCAAAATTACACTTTTTTGTAGCACATTATATTTACAGTAATGACAAATCTCTCTCGGCAGTCATAAACAAACAACTCACTGGAGCTCTCAATGAAGCTCTCCTACCCGATCCCATCAAACACACTCCCATCACCATCAGTGACTCACACATTTTAAAGGAAAGCCTTCACATCTGTCCTGTTACGTGGCACTATATATAGCTGTAATACAGTGTGTTGGTCAGATATGCAGCTTTATGGCTCCTAATGAGTTTACTGCTCATTAAATGATGCTGTTATGGCAGTAAAGATAAGATTACTTGCTAACGTTTACTGCTGCTAGAAAGCACTTTTGTCATTGTGAACTGTGAAACTCAAATATACGTAGAGACAATAAATTAACTTTTTATATGTTTATACCCCACAGCCCTGCTAAACAAAAGTACACCTACCTTACATTGCTGGGACAAATCGAGTGCCAGTACAATGAAGCCAGTAGTCTCCCATTAAGTGAAGTCTTTAGTTGAAAACGGACAACAAATCTTCTGCTGTTCTCATCACCAGGTCTTCTTGTTTGGCTGTGACTTACGGTCTGTCTATACATGGTCAGCGTTGGGTTTGTAGTTTCTGTTGCCCGACTGAAGGGAGCCCACCCAGATGCAGTGATTCAGGCTGCGTCTTTGGTGTGTATAATTACAAGAGAAACAAAGTCTAGCCAAGGAGTGGCACACATGGTGTGGCTTATTTTGTGTGACTCTGCGCTCGGAGTAGTTGGGACATGATCTAGTTACATAAACATGCTGTGTTTACCTTCAACATGACATTTTACATGTCTGAACATGACAACAAATATGCACATTCGTACTGGGCAGGGTATAGTAATCAGACTAGTATTTACTGCGCACTATCATTGTGTTTATTTTAACTTTTCTGTCATGACAACCACTACAACTAAGAGTCACAGCTTCTGCTGTGTGTGTGAGAGAGGTTTTCTTCTGCTTCTGTATTGTTATATTTGCTTCATACCGCTGTAACCACACCTAGGTTAACTTAAGTCGATTCAGGAAGGAAATATATTTACATTTTTTATTTTGAAAACCCTTTAAACGCCTGTCCTCATTGAAATTGGAGTGAATGTATGTTGAATTTAGCTCAGCCCTGTTCCTCCTGGTTTGACACTATTGGAATGTGTTTCCTTAAGTCTACAGCGAAGGATATCGCAGCAGAGGCTGACTGTACAGTGAGGTGTGCAGTGGATCAAGAGACATGGTGAACATCAACCTCATATGTAAAAAACTGGTACATGGACCTTGAGTTTGGATTATTTTGTAAAACAACTCCTTTCAAGGTGAACAATGACATTTCATACCTAACTTTAAGCCAACACCAATGAGAAGTTGTAAAAGAGATTCTGATGAATTTATAACAGCCACTGAAGTTGCATGTCAGATCCATCTCCTTGAAAACGGAGCAAACTTTGTGACACAGTAGGAAGCTCTGGAAAAACATGAAGAAGAGCTCCAGAGAGAAATCGGACTTCTACCTTGTAGCCATGACTTCTGTCGCCTTGCACGGCAGCTTTGTTTTGTGCGATCACATATCACACGAAAAATCCATCATTACAGGCTTCAAGTAATGCGGTAAGCCAGACCGCGGACCAATCAGCTTCCTCTGAGGAGCTGCTGGCAGCTATGGGCGTGGCTTAGGCGTGTGAGAAACGACACAGAAAAGCGGCTCCTAAAGAGGTTAGCGTAGATGCTGCAATAGCATCAGGATATTCATTCTCTACTCGGGTAGACGCTACTCCACTATATTTTTACAAAGCAAATAGTTGTTTGCTGCTACATAATTGCTCTGAATGTTGAATACAGCTCCTTTAAGGAAAATACCTTGTGTTGTGTAATCTTTAATTTCAGATTAACTACATCATAGCAGAACACTTGAACGTGACTTTTCACATTTTTCTCTTGATTTTGGTTTGAAGTGTGCAGCCACACATCTGGTACACAGCTGCTTCTTTTCACCCAACAGTGTAGTGCTACAGCGGGAGGGTGTAATGCGTGCAGAATGAAGTGTGTCACTCCCAGCATGCCTGTGAATGAGTAAAAACACAGTGAACCTTTTCCATCCTGCTGCTTCTGGCTGGTCATGTGACTCGTGGATGAGGATAGAAATAATAACCCAAAATAAAGATGTATGGTGTGTTTGTGTGTGGATGGGTCACAAACATTAAGTGATGATTCATTCTTACCTCTCGTGCCAGCTTTATTTACCACAGTGGCAACAAACCATGGCAACAAACTACCAGTCACGCTGTGGGGAAGCCCTAAATGTTCACTGCTTTGTGGAATATGTGCCACTTTTAGCTGTTGATCTTTTTGTTGTGCATACATTTAGCTTTAGTACATTTGTTGTTTACAAGCTTGAACAAAGTTTGAGATATATTCAACAGTATCATCACACAGTGTCTTCAAGAAACTTTGGTTAGTTTCTTCCTTTGATCAAGTTTTCAAGTTGCTGTTTATTTTCTGAACGAATACGCTGTAACTTGTGACTCGTCAGAGAAAAGTGTTGTAAATTATACGCAAGCGTCACACATAGTTAGTAATTAGTAGAATTGTGGATAGAGTTAATGTTGATATCCCATTTACAATACAATACAGCACCCACAGCTTATGGTAGGTGAATTATATCTGTTTTCAATTAACTATACAATAAACTTAATACAGTTTTAGAACTCTGTCTCGCTGTGAAGAACTGTGTTTGAATCTTTGAACATAACACAAAAAGTTCTATTGTATTCACATTATTATAATAAAAGATAAAAGACCTTTTACTACTGCAGTGTGCTCGCCATCACATACTACCACAGTGATTTCAGGTAGATCCCTGACTCATAACACACACATGCAGACACACATACACTCAGGAGAAGGTGGTCTCAGGTAGAAGTGGACACAATAGAGTGTTTGTTCTGCCCTGCAGTTTGATTGGGAAGTGCGCCGTGTTAGGGGAGAAGAGATCAGGAAGGAGAGAAGAAAAAATAAGTTTGGAAACAAGGGGGGTGGGCAGCTCCAGTGCAGTTGGAGTTGAGGTGTGTGGAGGAAAATGTTGGGGTATTTCCTGGAAAACACAATCTGAACAAATGAACAGGAGCCTGGAATGTCCCTCTGATACTATGTCCAGTGGCATTCATCAGATATGTTCACTGCTTTTTGTTTCTCATTTTTACATTTTTCTATCTCGGTTATCCTCATCTCTCTCTGACCTTTGGGTCCCCCATTGTTAATCAGAATTTAACAAACCAAGGAACAATAACAACCATTATTATGCTGACTGGATGTTTGGAGGGGGACGAGAGGACAGGTACAGAGGGAGAGGAGGAGCAGAGAGGGGAGGGGAGGAAGGAGAGGGATGGGTACAGAGGGAGGCAAGGAAAGTATAAGACATTTAAGGGAAATGCAGTCAAGGAGTAGATGGGGTTGGCCAGGGGGAGGCTGGAGTGTTGAGGGAGGGAGCAGATGTGAGGAGATAGCTTAGAAGGATGATAAGGTCACTGGATGAGTAGGTCTACACTGCTATCGTGTTTCTTGATAACAATGTAGAAATTCTGCAACTGTGAGACCAAACAGTGTACAACACTGGTTCCTTGTCATTCCTTGAGTTGTTCACTGGCCCTCTAATGTCTAAAGAAGAACATTAAAAATGCCTCCTCTCTAACTGATGTGGGTACTAATGTGGGGAGAGAAATGTTGGAAGGAGACAGTGGCAGGAAGGAAACCTGGCATGTAGAATGTTTTCTTTGATTCGATAGGAAACATTCATGTTCTTACAGTATCTCCTGTTGTTTCCTGACACATTGATGGAAAGTATAACTATTATAGTCCTGAGTGTCCAATGACACAGGCTCTAATATTATATTAAAGTACTTGACGAAGGGTTACATTTGCCCCCTCAGCATGGACACCTTGTTTCTTTCCTTCAGCTATTACTGAAGACAAACAGATGAAAGTATTTATAAATGAATAGAATTGACAGATACTTGAGACTACTTTAGGTTTGGGCTCCCAGGTTAAATTTGTCACTTTTTACAGCAGTCATAGCTGAAAACACACAGGTGTAGTTAATCACATAGTGATGTCTGCATTAGGTTTACTAGGACCAGAGCTTTGCCATTACCCATGTGTGTTCATTGTCATGGCTTAAATATAGTGATGCTATCGTTAATGTTATTAGTGACACCTGTGTGCTGGGCGCTGTGACTTGTCTACCACTGATACCGGGAAATTATTCTACATTTTAGAGGCTCTCTACACAGGTGTAAATAACACAACTAATTATGACTGATCTCCATTGAGCTGCTTCAGCATTGTGCATGCTAGCTCACTGTCACACTGTCATGGCTTACCACCAGGATACTTGAATATAATGTAGCCTTCATTAATGTCATTAGTAACACCTGTGCTTTTCCTACTGTGACAAGTCAAAATGTCTGCTGTGAAAAAGTTAACAGTGTCCTGTTAGTTTTGTTGCTCCTGTCGTTAAAGTGAAATATTCATCAATATAATCAGTCGGGTTGGGCTGGTGTTAATGTGTCTGTGTCAAGAGGTGTGACCTAGCCTCCAGCTTTTGTCTGCACTGTTGCTCTAACTTTGATGATGATGATGATGACTGTGGTCTTATGTACATGGTTGTTACTAGGAAGGGAAATGAGCTGAGATGTTTTTAATGATAAGGGATGTGCATGGCAGTCTGACAGTTCACACAAAGAGGATTATCAATACTATTTGCTCTTCTGGTACAGGACAGGTGGAACTAATGAGATTAGTTCTGGCTCTGTACCATCTAAAGTGTCCTAGTAAGCCACGACAGTTAGCCAGCATGCTCAGTCCCAGGACCCTGGAGCTGACACACCAGAATGGATGTATTCATGTTAATAATCAAACTTTTGTTGTCTAATCTATTACATGTCCGCAATAAAAACATATGTATTAACTCTAAGTTGTGTGTCAAGTTGACAAACTTGAGAAGAGGATAAAAGGGGCAGAAATGGAGACACACACATACTGTACATGCACACGGGACACACATGGCACTATATCCTAGTTTAAAAGTTTGTTCTTGCTTTGTGGAGAAATGCTAGACTTTAGACTATTGATCTAATCCGTGTCGTTTGTACTCTTCATTCTTTGCCAGGAAATGTGCAGCATGCCCCTGATTCCGGTCATTTTACTGATGTTTGTTGTATGGCAAAAAAAAAAGCCCAAATTAAATACAAGAACCTAGCCTCAACCTTTGCCATGTATTAATTTGGCATACGTATATTTGTCAACAACAACACAGATAACGTTAGTTCACTGTTGTATTAGTTATTCTTTTGATTTCATCACCCAAGTCTTCTTCTTCTTTTCACCATTTTATACCAAACAACTCGATTTATCAAGAAAATAATCAATGAAAACACTCGTTAGTTGCAGCTCTAAATAAGTGTATGTGCACTCATTCCTATGTGTGTGTGTGTGTGTGTGTGTGTCTGCAGGGAACAGGGGAATCTCTCTGACCTGTGTGTTGACCCCCTGCCGTGTGATTGGGGTGTGTGTGACACTGATGACCTTGGGAGCCATTGGAGCAGCCGTCTGGGCCGTAGGTCAGACCGCATGCTTTCACGCATACACATAGTCACACACATATGATGACCATAATAATCTGTTGTTTAAAAATCTGGTGTTTAGTCTGTCAGTATTTGCCATCATGTATTTATTGACTCAACATATAACGGATGTTTTTTTTTTATTACCCTTCTGTAGTTACGTATTGCACATATGATGAAGACATAGGGCTGTATGATGGTGAGTAAGAGAGGACAGGATTTCTGATAGGAAGCTGTCTGTCTGTCTGTCTGTCTGTCTGTCTGTCTCTCTGTCTGTCTCTCTGTCTCTCTGTCTGTCTGTCTCTCTGTCTGTCTCTCTGTCTGTCTCTCTGTCTCTCTGTCTGTCTGTCTGTCTGTCTGTCTGTCTGTCTGTCAAAACACAAAGTTAACTGTAGTTAAAACACATATCATGATTTCTACAGTTTATGTATTTTGATACAGGTCCAGTTTCAGATTCATTTATTTTTTAAATGTGTATCATTAAATGAAACTTTTTATAAATTATGAGAGCAGACTCAACAAGAGGTTTAATGGACAAAAAGCAAGAGAAAGTTTAGATTGTGGTCTCTTCTATGTCACATGTTGCTCAATAGGAGCAGAACTTAAGCAGACAACTATCTCTGGTCTCGTAACAATTACACATATGATCATCACAGTGAGAAAAGGAAAATGAATATAAAGTAATCAGGAGTGTGTGCTATTGTACCAAGTGTGTTTAAACAGTAACCTCGTGTCATTCCCTGCAGTCCAGGTAAATTCAGCTGACCAACGTCTCAGAGTCTTTGACTCTGCCCAGAAGAGGTGGCGTCAGGTGTGCTCCTCCTCAGCCAATGAGCTGCTAGCTAGCATCAGCTGTGAAGAAGTGGGCTTCATCAGGTGAGATGTTATTAACCAGCATACCTCCATGTGTTCATGCAGCATAGTGTGACACAGCACTGAAGTGTGTGCGTCTGTTTCAGCGTGGTGAATTACTCCGTCTCGTCAGTGCCAGAGGCCAGTGGAGACGGCGGGGACTTCTTCTGTGTCCGACCGCAAGAGCTCAGCTATGGCAAGAAAATCAAAGACTCGTTGTTCCCATGGTAACAAACACCTGTCTCGCAGCAGGCTAAACCTTCTACCACGCTGTCCTCTTTTCTTTCACTTGTCTCCTCGGTGGACAAAGAGGAAGCTGAACAGTTACTGTCTGTCTTTGTTTCAGTGACTGTGAGAGCAGGGAGGTGCTCACACTGTTGTGTCAAGGTAAGATGTGAGCTCAGATCTGCACTCAGACATCCACCGCTCATCTTTCACAATATGCTGGGATTATCATCCTGCAATACACCTTGATAGAAGTGCTTCTTACTGTCTGATATTTTAATCAGCCTCTCTGTCATTGTTCTCTCCTTCTTTCTGCCTATCTCACGCTCACTTACTTTGCTTTTTTTTTTTTTTGTCCTGTCTTTGATATTAAATGTTTAATTCTCTCACCTGCAGTTTACCCAGACAGTAAAGGCTCTCCTCTCTCTCCTCGGCAGACTGTGGCAGGCGTAGTTTTGCAGCAGACCGTATAGTCGGCGGTGTGGATGCCAGGCAGGGCACTTGGCCTTGGCAGGTCAGATTGGAGTACGACGGAGTTCATCAGTGTGGAGGAACCATCATCTCAAACCGCTGGATCGTCTCAGCAGCCCACTGCTTCAGAGAGTCAGTAATCCAGCCTGATTTTATACTGGAATCATATTTCATTCATAAAGCACATTGTGGACAAATTCAATATTTTTTTATTTCACTCTAGGCGATATCGCTCTGTGAATCGCTGGCGTGTGCAGCTGGGCTCCGTCTATAGTAAACCAATCAACGGCAACGTGGTGGAGGTGAACACCATTGTTTACCACAGCAGCTACCTGCCCTTTGTAGATGCTAGCATTGATGACAACAGCAGGGACATCGCTGTGCTGGCCCTCACCCAGCCCCTCACTTTCAACGGTAGGCCACACCTGTTCATGAGCCACACTCATCGACACACACCTGAACATTTGATTGCATGATGACAACGATTAGAGATGAGCAAGAATGACAAAGACCTGGAGAGAACCAGATCGACACAGAGAGTCAGTCATTATAGTCATTTGCCTGCTTTATGTCTCCTGTTTCCCAGATTGGAGTCAGCAGGACAAAAGTTCTTTTATCCAACATAGTTATATCAGCACAGTTCTTCTCGTGTCTGAAGCTCTCTTTGTAATTAAATATCACTTTGATAGGGAGAAAGGTACAGTACACACATACAAGACTCACCTTTCTGTGTGTGTGTGAGACTTGCACTGGCATTGTAGGTCTGAGAGAGACAGAGGCTAGCTTTGTGTTACAGTGCATGTCACAGCTCTGCACATTTTAAACAGTCCAGCAAGTTAAGCTTAAGTCAACCTACTTAATGGGTTTTGAGGAAATGACAAATAACTAAATACAAATATACTATATTAACATTATCTGTACTAACAAATAAGATGAAGACCCATGCTGAGATATGGACGTACAGTAGAGGAACAAGTCAGTGGTTTAAGTTCATGAAATGTAAATGAAACTTGATTTACAGCCCAATTGGAAAACCCGTTTTTAGATAATTGTCATTGATGTTGATTAATAACACGACCTACCTTGAAGAAGAAGAAACTTGAAGTAGAAACTGTTGAAGCAATGTTTAAGTAGGTCACCTCTGACATCTAGTGTTAGGCTTTCATAATTACAACCACAACATGACAAGTAAAGGATACTCTTAAGTGAAATGGCTCTCTGTACAGTGCACTGTTTCAGTGCTGTTGATACACTAATAGAAAAACATGTGGTGTGTAGCTTTATAAAGCAAAGATGTCACATATTATATTATATATTAAGGCAGAAGCTGACAAAAAAAGCTGAAAAATCAACATAACTGAGATCTACATTTTCAGATCATTAATACGGTGTATGGTAAGAATGATGGTTCTTGCCCATTGATTTACAATATTTCCCCACTTCTTGTCTCCTGACACATGGTTTGGATGATTGATTACTTACATCTTAATACATATGTTTGTGTGTAGAATACATCCAGCCTAGTTGCCTGCCAGCCTACGGTCAGAGACTGATAGACGGACAGATGGGAACAGTAACCGGCTGGGGAAATGTAGGTTACTATGGTGAGTCGTGTGCGTGTCACTACAGCTGTACTGTAATACACTGCAGAACATTTGACGTTGGATGACATTATTTGCAATCCTTGTATCAACATGCTCAACATGTGCTATCATAACAAACAGCACCAGTGTACACTTTGATCTACATAAATACACAATAAGGTGAGAGTAGAGTAAGAAAGTCTTGATGATTTGAATTTTTACAAGGACCCATAGCAATTCATACTTATTTTTAGATCCCCCCCCCCCCCCCCCTCCAAAGTATTGTTGTTTTTAATTGTTTTTGCTTTCTCACATGCAGGTATTCTAGCAGATATTCTCCAGGAAGTGAACGTCCCCATCATCAGTGACGCTGTCTGCAACGCTCCTGACTACTATGACAATCAGATCACCACCAGTATGTTCTGTGCTGGTTATGAGAAAGGAGGCACTGACGCCTGTCAGGTCAGAGTGTGACTGTGTTTTTGCATGCTGGTGCATAAAGGCTTTGGGGTTTCTAATTAAGGGGGCTGCATGCTTCGATATGTCCTCATATGTGGGTCTGCTTTGTTTAATCTGATGCTGGTTTTGTGACTATGATCTGATCTGTTCGATTATCTTACTTGCTTGAATCTCTGTCAATGCTCTGTTATGATGTGTGTGAAGTGCTAAAATCCTCTGTGGTTTCAGGGAGACAGCGGCGGGCCTTTTGTGGCAGAGGACTGCCTGTCTAAGACCAGGCGGTATCGTCTGCTGGGCGTGGTGAGCTGGGGAATAGGCTGTGCCATGGCCAAGAAACCTGGCGTCTACACCAGAATTTCCCGATTTCTGCCCTGGATATCTACGGCCATGAGGGTGAGAACCTGGACTCTTATTTTATTGTATTGTCTTTATTGTGACACTGTTTGTATTCAATTGTGTTGTCACAACGCTTCAATTCACAACCAAGGAAGTAGGGATAGCTGAGCCTCCACCACCAAGTGAATCGACTGCCACTAACAGAACAGTAACTTCCATTCAAGTTATCTATAAATCACTTAACAAGGAAGTTTTTCTTCACACATACAAAACATGTAATCCTTAAGGAAACAAAATGTCTTAATGAAGTGTTGTGCCACCACCAAATACACACACGTTTACATTACATGCATGCTTCAAGATTGGTGTTGAAGTTTTAGTCATCTACATCTTTAAATGTCTTCTCGTGACATTACAGATGTGCTTAACAATTCCTGCTCTCCTCTCTCCCCTCCAGAACTATCACAACTCACCGGGCCTTCACAAAATGGCGCGGACATGAGAGTCCTGCTCCCATGTTTCCACTTTTTCTACTCTTGGATGACAACATTAAAAGACCCGGAAGACGTCAACAGGGGGCAGTTGGACGGAGGGATGAAAGTCTGTCACGGTTCAGATTCTCCTTCTTACCTAAAGCTTTTTTTATATTTAGGATTAACTTCTTCCTGAACTTTCCCATATTGTTAAATGCCCACCAAGACCGTGCTCCTTAATAGATACTCGGTATCTAAAACACACAGACGGAGCTCTTAAAGAAACATGACGTTTTAAACAGATCAGCAAAGAGTTATTGAAGTTGACTAACATTGTTCTCATGTAAGTAAAATATTGATAAAGTGCAAAAGAGAGATAATATAAAATTCCCTATACTGGATTTAAGATACCAGTTTTGTAAAATAAAATGAGATGAAGTCAAGTTAGAAATAACCACTATAGCTTGTGAGCTAAACAGCAATATGTTGAATTGAGACTTACAAAGGCTCAGGTTCATCTTGAGAATTTTTTATGTAATTACAGGGATTCATACAATAAGACACTTAATTCCTTTAGAGGTTTTATCTTGTTCCACATGAGTCACTTTCTCCAGTGCCAGACTTCCTGCTGCCAGCGTGCACAGCAAGCTACAATGAGTGCAGACGGCACTGCTGATTTGTAATAAAGATCAGTCAAGATCTTGTACTTTTACATTGTGCAACGCTCAGACGCAGGCACACGCACACACACACGCACACACACACACACACACACACACACACACACACACACACACACACACACACACACACACACACACACACACACACACACACACACACACACACACACACACACACACACACACACACAGTAGATCTAAAATGTCAGTAATTTATGCGTAATGCTAATGAGTAGCTAAAACATTTCCTGGTGAGCTTTATTTTGTAAAATCACAGCACACAAACTTTTCACGTCGTAAGAATCTAATTGTATATGTAACTTTTACTTGTGGGATCTTTTTATATACTTTTGTATGAAAAATAATTCTTCATTCAAGGTCCGTCTTTATCACATCCCCACATGAACTGGTGAAGATGATGCTTGTATTGAAATCAGTATTTTTGTTATCGCCTTGTAAATATTAGTCAATGTCTTGTTTGTGTAGATGTTTATTTGAGACATCTTACAGATGTCTTCGTGATCCACAGATCTTAAAGCCAAGAGTGCAATAACAATCTAAATCATGTTCTCAGAAGATATTTCTTTTACCACACCACTTATTGATTACCAGATTTGAAATGCTGATGATGTCCCATGATATTAACTGTGTATACTCATGATCTTCCATGACCAATGTATAGTATTATATACTAAAACTCCCTCTCTGCTCCTAGAGTCATATTCAGCATAAACCACAACAAAGCGATACACTATGTTCTAGATTAGATAGATTTGATTACTTGTATTGTCCAGATTCCAGTGGCATCTGGACACAAAGTGTTGCTATAGTTTATTTTAATAGACATTAAAAGAAGAGACAAACACAAAGAAAAAAAAATGTAAGGTCAAATGCAAAGTATCTGCACTCTGGATTAAATCTCTCAAGATTCCACTAGACTGTAAATAGGAAGTGTTTTGACCCAATCTGTGGTCAACATGACAGACTTTAAGGTAAACGTAGGCACCACAATAGTAGCACAAACACAAAATATACAACAGTATATAAAATACAACCGTCAAGATACATTATCAAAAATATAATGCATCATTTCACTACTGTAGTCACCAAATCTGTATCCTGCACCTGGCCATAAGAAAGGGTCGGATGGGAACACAAGTGTAAAATCCTTTCTGCCACTGAAGTTAATGCATGTACATTCATGACATTTATGATGTGTGCAAGATAAATAAATGTGCTAAACGTAAATTGTTGCATTGGCTATTGTATTGAAATGATAACAACTTACCCACAGTCATTGTGTAATGATATCACAGTTTATTTATACATCTTTAATACTAACTGTAAAGACTGCAGTAAAAAATAATCATACTGGAATAAACAGTATCCTACACACAACAGGAAGAAGAAGAAGAAAAAACTGAAATCTGAGCATTGGTGCTCAGTATAACTGTACAAAGTAGAAAAAACTAAAACCCTTGCTTAGACATTCATACAAATACAAAGTACAACAAAAAAGATGCTCTACGGTTTCTATTCAACCCTCCTGAGAGACTGAGCTTTGAACCACATGACAGACAGCATAGGATTCTTAATGATGATGATGATGATGAAACTTCACTCAAAGGAGTGAAAGGTTTCCGTCAAACTCAGCTGGATTCAGCCAGCGAAGCGTAGATCACGGAGTCGTCATTCTCTCCAGCTTTGGAGCTGAGGAGGAAATGTTGCTATTAGTGACGTTTTACTAAAGTGCAGCCTGTGAATGCCCTGATGGTGACATGCTGATAGCAGCATTGATGCCTTACATACAGATGCTTCAGCCAAGCATTATTTTTGTATCCATAAACTCTTTTTATTAATGCACAGAATATCAGTTGGGCTGTAGCTTCTACAGAGGTCATATGCTCTGTAATATGTCCTCTGGGAATTAGTGGGTTTTAATGACCTGATGGCAAGTTTATATTATACACATGTTACACATGTCGGTTGTTTAAGGTGGATTGTGATATTTCTAGATTAGATATTTAACCTACATATATCTTTTGCATATAAAGTCAATGCAAAAAAGTGAGGGATATGAATTTGTGCTCATCTGGGATGCTAATTGGGACAAATCATTAAAACTTTGAGAAGAAAATGTGCACTAATCCCAAATGATTTAACTTTTTTTACATTTCTTTGGTCAGTTAGGTTGTAGGTCCTAGTTTTCAACAATGGGAATTTTTCATTTTTCTCTGTGAAGGTCAAAGGTCAAAGTGTTCTTTTTGTAAACATAATTTGTACGTCTTCTTTTGTATCGTTAACCCTACACATATAAACTTGACTTGACCGTCTGTGAGTAATGTGATCAGGTCAATGTTTGGACAGTAAACCTACCAGGAGTTGTCTACGTGATGTGGAGGACTGGGGTTTCTGGGTGTAATGGTCACTGTCGAGTAGGAAACCTCATCTTCATACGATGCGGGAGCCTGAGTGGAGAGGAGACGAGTCACAACAAAACTCAGATCAAGTTTTCTGCTAAATGATCCCATTACGTCTCTTTATTTTTGGGAAGTTCAGTTAATAAGTTTCGTTTCGAAAGAAATTTTCATATTATGGAAACCACAAAAAAACAAATATCTCACTTCTTTAAATATTTGTCGGGACTCTTGCTAAAGCACAGAACATTTTTAACATCCCCCATTTAAAGTTCTCCTTTGTCTGTGCTACTAGTTGTGAGTTTAAGAGGGAACTTAAAATCCAGTTTAACCAGATTAATTTAATGGCTTATATTACATTTTTTTTGTTTAACCTTTATTCAACCAGGCGAGTCATTAACAAAAATTCTTATTTACATATTTATAATAGCGGCCTGGTAAATATATTAGATGTACTCACTTTTTTCTTTGCATGGCTCCTCTGTTTTAGCCTACCAAGACAACAAAAAACTAAATAAAAATCATTGATATTACTCCACTTACAACATCCTTAATTGTTTCTCAATCTTTAATGTGACATTTTAGGGAAGTTGTTCTGAAAGGATGGGAAATCCAGCAGCTTGCTACTTCTATAAACTGCTGCTCAGTTCACTGCGTTAGATATAAGCTGTAGAACATTACAAGTGGATTGAAAACAAATAGCTTTTAAGGATTTTTTAAATCTGAGACAGTAGCTCATGATCATATGTTTCTTTGCATATACAGTCACAAAATATATCAAATTCTGCATCTCATATATGTCTTGAATAGACATTGAAAGATTTAACCCCTTACTAAAGATCATTATTCAGTACCGGTATGTTAAAACATAAAACACAAAACATATTTAATAGATTAATATACCTGAGACAACAAACCTAGTATGTGGTTAAAAGTAGCAACACATTGGAAATGTCCCACAAAAGTTACACAACATGTGGAAAAAGAGAAGACTAACAATAAAAATGAAATGAGTCATTCAGTCACACTTAAACATTCAGTGACTCACCAGAGCCAAAGAAGAGATGTCACAAAAACAGGGACTCCTATTCCAGCTAAGATTTTGAGGGCCTGGCGACCTGTGGAGAAACACGCTCTGTGGTTAGATTACTGTTGGTGGTTTGGAAAACTAAGCACGAATGCAAAATTCGCAGCCGTAGAAGATAAATATGATACTAACCACGGCCCTTTTTCTTCACGGTGAGCAGCACCTCGGTTGAGTTGTTTTCTCCCAGTCGGTTCCTGGCCTGGCAGAGGTAGAGTCCAGTGTGGGACGCCTCCACAGAGGGGAGAGACAGCACCTGTCCTGATCCCACCTGGAGCAGGGAGCTGCAACTGGAACCAGCACTGCTGTACCAGGTGTAGTTGTCTGCTGCAGGGTTAGCAGCACTGCTGCAGGTCAGATTCACACTGCTGCCCTCAACAACATGTGGCGGGTCCATTGAAATAGAAATGTTTTCTGGACGGTCTGAAAAAAGTATAAAAAAACACTGCACATTCTTAACAGTTTTGTTCTAAAATGAGAGAGGAATCAAAAGTGCTCTCACAATACCAGAAACAAATATAATCTACTCAAGCAGTGGTTTTCCACCCTGGGGGATAAATGTGAGGGGTCACACAATGATTAAAGGAATTAAAATGATAACTGAAGGACTAAAAACAGAAAAATATACATAAATTGCCCCCCCCTGCAGATTTCTTTCCTATTTTTGTGATTTTATTTGGAAATACTGGATATGTCCACCTCTAAAAGTCATTCAAATGAAACGATCTAAGATGGAAACAAATCCCTGAACATCACACCAAGGCCATAACCTGGGGGGGGGGGGGAGGGGTCACACATGCTTCATTTTAAGGTGTCACAGGCCTGAAAGATCAGCAACCAATGAAATAGAGTGCACTCATTAGACTGTATGGTAATAATGATTAGATTATACTGTATGCACTTGTCATATATATCTCAGTCTTATAGACTAAATTGTAGCTCTGTCTTTCTAGTTCTATTTCTAGTTCTCTAAATTAAACCATGTCCAGATGTTTATCGTACTTTCCCTCCTTTCTCCATCACGTGACTGACACACCCATCCACACACCTGTTCCCACTTCCCCTAATCAGCTCTGCCTGGCCGTTCCGGCTCACCTGCATCTCATTCCCTCGTCAGCCACACTGCACATATATCCTTTGAACTGTTGTCAGTTCATCAGAGCTGTGTGCGTCCTGCCTGTTGTGTGCGTCCTGCCTGTTGTGTGCGTCCTGCCTGTTGTGTGCGTCCTGCCTGTTGTGTGCGTCCTGCCTGTTGTGTGCGTCCTGCCTGTTGTGTGCGTCCTTGCCTGTTGTGTGCTTCCTGCCTGGTGTGTGCCGTGACAAAAATTCAAGAATGTTTTTGGGAGATTATCTCCAACTTGATATGAGTGTTTCATGAAATATATGTATTTTAAATCTGGTACATCTCTTTAAATTCTTTCCCCTTATAAGGTGATAGTCAGATCGATGGAGTATGTTCTACTGTATAAAGATAAATCAGTATGAATATTTCATCCGCACTCCTCTCTCCCTGAGCCTTTCACACACTTTGACAACAGACAGACCAGAGCTTTGAACTGTCATTTGATTTAACTGACTGTTGTATTGTAAGCGTCTATCCACAACAACACGGGTTTCTATAACAAATTCAAACGCGTACATTTGAAACCAGACACCTCAACACACTTACACTGGACGTCAAGATGAACCTCAGTAGAGTTAATCAGGTCGATGCCCCACCGGCTGATATTATTCCAGGCCTGACAGTAGTACAGTCCACTGTGGGCGGGCTGGAGGTCAGAGATGGTGTGATTCTGCCCTGAACTGATAAAGTGTCCATCTTTATACAGGCTGTATTCACTTTGTGTCACAGGTGGGTTGGCATCGCTGCTACAGGTGAGAGTCACCCAACTTCCTTTGACGGCTGATGGACTCATTGACAACGTGATATTACTTGGAGCATCTGATAGACAGGAGATTAACAGAGTTAATAAATAAACCAGTGAATCACAATGAAAAATGGGGATGTGAGTATGTCACTGCATGGAGCAAAGGTATTTCTAGTCATTTCTTCTTTCTAATTGGAGGTTAGTGGTTAGGAGGTGCCAAAAGCACATTTGTTTTTCCTGTCATCTTTCATCTACACCAGACAGCCAAATCATCAAAGTATTTAGTCTGACTTTTAGACTTCAACACAGGATCATTGCATAACAACGTGAGCTTTGAAATGTTTGGTTCAAGTGTTATTAATGTACTTACATTGAACATTCAGAGCCACGGAGGCAGATCTGGACGTCTCTTGTCCCAGGACGGCACAGTAGTACCCCCCAGCATGCTCTCTCTCCGCCTGGAAGACTGGATTTGGTACAGTTTGTCCATCTCTGAACCAGACAATGTTTATAGGTGCAAGGCAACCTGACACGCAGGTCAGGCTGACATTGCCTCCCTCTGTCACAGTGCTCGGCTGTACAGCGAAGGTCAACTCTGAATCGGAAACAGAAGCAGAAACTGATTAATTTCACTAAAACAAACATAATTCTCGATGAGGTCTCCTCTTTCCGTTATTGAGTTATTACCTCTTACGGACAAATGAGCGGGTGTTGTACTTTTCCATCTGTTGAGTGTTGTCTCAAAACTGAAAAAGTATTCTCCTTCATCGGTGTGTTGAACGTCATCGACCGTCAGACTACAGTCACCCCGGTAGTTGCCCACATACCTAAAGTGGTTTGGAGGTGAAGCGAGTTCTGAAAGGAGAAACTTCTTCCACTCACCATCTACATACTGGGCTTTAGACCAGCTGACTGAAGTGACAATATGACCCCAAGGATAGTCATACTCGCATTTAATAACTACTGATGTCCCGTTCAAAGCACACTGATCTTCGTAGGTCACCCTCCAGTCTCCACTCAAGACACCTTTAAACAAAAATTAAAAAAAGACACAGTCAGTTAAATTTATCCGTAGCTATATTTCCCCACAGGATTTGGTAATCCATAAAATACTTAAATTAGCTGATATGAAGCGTATTCATTTGTTTTAAAAGTTCAAAACAGCAGTTGCATTATCATTTCATTGCAGTTACCACCTTTTCAATACATTCATTTAAAAATAAATAAAAAAATGTGTTTCCTTACCTGGTACTGTCACCAGAATAATCAGAATCAAACGCTCCATTGTTAACATCACCTGCAACATCAGGACACAGTTTAATATACAGTCTTTACAGCAGAGAACATAAGAACACATCTGTGCATATTAAAGTTAATAGTGAAAAGCAGAAGTAGGAGGGTGTCTCCTCCCTGGTTCCTCTCATCATACAGTCAGCACATTCTGATTGCTCGTTATATAAAGTTAGAAAGCCTCACATAGTATGATCAGAGTCTGAACACAAAAACAGACACACAGGATGGGTGGAAACAAGACTGTGACAATAGAGGCATTGGTTATACACCACGCTATTGAGAGACAACCAGTAACACAGTACAGTATTTGCTGAGTATCGAGCAGAGCACATGCAGCAGCAGCACCTGCAAGTCTCTGTCACCATGCGTCTCCAAATGTGCAAATGAGTTTCTTTCAAATCTAGCAAACAGGAAACAGAGGTCATTGCAGTACAACAGAGCTTTCTCGGTGTGGCCGACATGTCAAAAACAGCTGGCCTCACAACGCCAACACGATCTATCCTTCTTGTCCACATGGTGGTGTTACTGGACCGTGCACCGATGTCGGCGATGCAATCCACCGTAAACACATCTTTTAAACAGATGTAGTCTTCTTGATTTCATATCTTTCTACATGAGATGTTTTGATGTGGTGACACTATGATGACCTTCAGGTTATTATTATTATTATTATTTAATCATGCTTGACTAAGATCTCCGTTTGATCAAAAACAGTAAATAAAAACTAGTTGGGAGCTGTCAGTAAAATGTGCAGATTTTTTGCCATTGTTATGAAATGTCCCCACATTTCCCCACTGCATCTCGACACCAGAAGAGGAAATGTCACAAAAAGAACGTGATAGTGACACATTTATTGTACCAAACATTTCCTCTGCACCAGTAGAGAGCAAGATTTCAGGAGGGAAAAAGCGAAAGCTTTAGTAACCGATAGGGATGTTGAGTGATTTTTATTGCAAGAAAAAGTGGAAGTTTGAAGTATTTTGTGGTTTTTCTTATTGTCAGGTTTAACCAGCAGGTTTGAAGCCCTGACGCCAGCATATCATTTCAAAATGGCCACAATGTAGCGGTGAGCAGCAACTCCAGCTCAAGCTGATCAGTGTTTTTAGTGCAAACAATAGTGCAATCCACTGCCCCACATTTACAATTAGTGATGAAATAGTTAACCACACAACAAATATGTAGAATGAATCTCATTGACTGAATTTACTCCAAAAGTGACACACTTTGTCTCTCTGCCCCTCTGCAGACACTCTTCTAGTTCCACAAATCAAACCATTATCATTTCCCGTCCGTCCACCAGATGTCCTGTACTTTCCCAACTGTTTCCCATCACGTGACTGCCACACCCATCCGCACACCTGTTCCCACTTCCCTAATCAGCTCTGCCTGGCCTTCCCCGCTCACCTGTGTCTCATTCCCTCGTCAGCCACACTGCACAGAACACATTTCACTCTCACTAGCAAAACAAACAGCAAAAGAAAGACAAAAGATAGAGATAGAGATTTTTATTTTATTTTATTTTATTTGATACACAACTTAGCAACGTGCTGCGGCTTGACCACAGGATAAAAAGAGTGTGCATGCGGATGTTCTTGATAAAATGTCTTTATTGCCACCATGTTTTTTGTTGTTGTTATAGCAATGCTTGCTAAACAACCAATCCTGGTTCTCTGTCAGAACTCCATGTTTCACTTTACATCTTCATACCAAAACGGATCAGATACAGATCACTGTAAGTCACTTTTACTGAAATGAAAGAAGCTATTGAGTTAACGGTTAAGCTAAGTGTGGTTGATTTAAAAGTCTGTGCGATGCTTTCCACAAAGACTGAAACATTCTTTACTTCTGTGAGAAAAAAAAAATAATAATTCTTCATGAAATGAAATGTAATCTTACTGCTGACTACACTCTCCTCATTCTAACCCTTTTCTTATTCAGTCGCTGTTCATTGATTGTGAGCTGCAGAGATTGCAACATACATTAAAGCTACAAGATTTGGTGGTTATATTTGTATTCAGTGTAACCAACCACAACATGTAATTTTGCATTGCTGCTGGCTCTGCTTACTCTACATAAGAATGGAGAGACTGATTTAATGGAAGCAAGCTATGTCAACTGAATAAATGTTGCAGCATCAGCAATAAAAATAAGATTTTTAAAAACAATTTAGCACATTGTTGTGTGTCAAATATTGCATACTCTTTATAGATAGCATCATTCATATCGGAGACAATCGTGTTTTATTAAAACGGTTATCACTTTTGCAAGATGAGAGGATGCAAAATATGCTGTTGCAACCACTCACACTGTAATCTACATTTACTTGTATTTCAGTGTCAGCTATCAACTAAAGAGCAGCAGTAGATTCAGCCTGTACTGTGGATATGGATGCAAGCAAAATGGCCAACAGTGTGTTATTTCAGGCAGAACACAGTTGTAAGATGCATAGAATAAAAAAAGGGAAAGACATGCAACACAGTTTAGGCGCTGGACTTGCAGTCAGCACCACACGTTGTCCTCGTGGTCTGGTGGAGAATCCATAACAACATGTCCGACCCAGAGCGGCATAAGGCATCGTCAGAGTTCACCAGGAGTCGTTTCCTGTCCTACGATGTGAATGGAAGTGAAGCGATTGGTTCACATGAGGAAGACTGATTTGTTGTTCAGCTGAGGAAGAAGATGGGAAAGGACAGTTATTCGTGCATGCATGGTTTTGGTTGTTGCACCACTGAGTCTCTTTATATTTGGTACATTGTCAAGATAAACAAGTAAACTCTGAATGTTAAACTTGTTTTTTATCCTTTTGTGTGGCTTTTTTTTATTTCAGGGGCACAACTTTGTCTTAATAATGTAAAAACATGCTGTGTCCAACTGTATGTGAGTTGATCATAGTACTACTGACACATGTATATAATCTATAAAGGGATGTAGGGACCATTTCAAGTAAAACATACACAAAACAGCAAAAACACAACTGGACATGAGTGCACCTCTGAGGTTTGTAAAGTGTCATACCTGATTTGTCTCCCGGTCAGTGGCGAGGCTGGTGCAGTAAAGTGTAAACAACTTTGGAGGAATCCTTCGGCTTTTTATCACCACCCAGTGGCAGGTTGTGGACCTGCACCTGGTCCACACTGAACCAACAACAAACAGCAACCATGTGAGTCTATCTGGACATCTGACTCTAATCATGGAAGCAGGTCTTCATTTTGCTCCAGAGCCATTAAAATGTTTTTAGTGTCCAAAACTGGGATGAGAAATGTATTGTCCTCTCATAAACGGGAGGAAGGTGTTGGATATCACAGAGGAAAGAGAGGAAAGACAGAGGGAAGTGTAAGGAGAAATAGAGAGAGGGCGATGACAGGAAGATGGAGAAGGAAGCAAGAGGACCAATGTGCTTGTAAAATATAATGCTGGACACGAAACAGTAGATTGTTGCTGTGGTCAACAGATGGTGTAAATGAAAGAGGGAAAGTGAAATAGACAGAGAGAGAGAGAGAGATGTAGTCCAGAGGACAGAAATAGAGGAAGACGGTGTGTACCTGGACAACTTGGAGTAGTGGACAGTGATGTATTTGGTTGCGGGGCTTTGAGTTTCAACTTCTGTGATCGGTGGAGCATCCTTCAGAGGAACAATGGCAGGGTGGGCGCTGTCACTCAAGTCCTCTGGCTCCTCCTGCGCGCACAAACACACAAACACACACACACACACACACACACACACACACCAAAAAGTGAATATGATTTGTTTTATATTGTCATTCAAACAGTCCTCAAGTTGTGTACTGTAATGGAGTTGCGTACCGGTATGTCGGACATCTTGCCTTTTTTTACTGGAAAGGTTTGTTGGGTTGACTCATAGAACATGGTGTCAGCTGTCACTGACGGACGCTGGGGTCATACACACACACACACACACACACACACACACACACACACACACACACACACACACACACACACACCAGACATACACACACGCAGAGAGAGAGAGAGAGAGAGAATAAGACAAAGTGTAAAACAGAGCATTGTTTTTAATTAACAGTCTTTAAGAGAGAAAAATGACAATGGTACATTAATAAAACCATCCTGACTGAGGTTTTCCTTTTATAAGTACTAACAGTTTTTGAGCTGTCAGCTACAAGTTAAACAAAAACTGAAGATACTAAGTAAACGTAAGACAAGTTCAAAATAACAATAAGTACTGCACCTTGTTTACTTCTCCTGACTCCGTGTCTACTCGGTGCATGTTCTTACTGTGAAGACATAGGGACAATATTATCAAACCATACACAGGTGATGACTAATACCACAAGTAATCCAAGTAAACTATGAAACATATATAAATCATGTGTAAGAGTATAGCAATGGCAGTGAGTAAATAGCAGTGTACTTCCTGTCACCTGATCATAATGGCCACTGTGAGAGTGATGAGTCCAGCAGACACCCCTACTGCTGACGCCAAGGCAATGACCTTAAGACGACCTGCCAGCGGGAGGATGATAGAGGTTATCAACATGACCAGAAACAAGAAGTAATGAAAATAGAAGTGCAATAGATATCAAAATAGAAGCAGCGAAAGTGCGGAACGGGCAGAGAGCTGTGCATCATCTTGCAGGCGTCTAGACTTGAGACTTGTGTTTCCAGCTCTGATTTCCAAACCCAACTCCACTTCTTCAGCTGTCTAGACTCAAATAGTAGTTTTCCACAACACCTCATCCCCCCCTCCTCTCCCCTCATAGTGAGAGCGCTACACATGACTCACCATGACTCATATAGAAAAACAGTCCGAAACCGTGCATGAGACCGTACACAACGAAGACCGGGGCCCGGACCTCATGCTGCGATAGTGACAGGAAGGTTTCATCACTTTTCGAACACAGAAACCTTTCCAAACATCCGTCAGAGAAACAAACTGTTTCTGAGATAATCAGAAACATAGATGTACTAAAAACGGGACAGGGGTGTTTCACTAAGCCCATCAGTGACACCTCATCTCTTCCATTACACTTCTAAAAGTGACAACGGCCTGCACAATGACTCAGAACATACATGACCAGGATGAGCCACTGAAGGCCTTCAGAGTGTGAATGTAACTCTGACACCACAACACATTGAAAAGCACCACATTAAAAAAATCCATTGTAACGTTTCTTTGTCAAAGGTTGTCATGATATTAAAGAGCTCACTGCTTGAAGCAATTCATTTGCTGGTGTACCCAATGCTATTTCCAAGAAAGAAATATTCTAGTGCACAGAAAGTCTAGCCCTGCTAGTAGCTCTGTGAGGCAGTATATGGGACATATTTGGGCACATTTTGAGCTAAATGCTAACATCAGCATGCCAACATGCGCCCAACGACAATGCTAACATGCTGATGTTTGGCAGGTATAAACCAAAGTATTGGACAAACTCAAAGTTTAACCTGATGATGACATTAAGGTTAAGGGATCACCAACATTGTCTCATTTTCGTCATGTGTGTAGAAATTTTCATAGCAATCCATCCAATAGCTTTCAAGACAGTTTCAAATTTGTTTCAAAACCACAAATGTGAACCTCACGGGGGCGCTAGAAGAAGAAGAACATGGAGAACATGAATGGGTTTACAAGATATCAAGGAAATCCACCGGAGATTTGCAGAGATATTTCACTTTAGAGCTGTACTAACAAACACAAAATGCTTCCATTTTATTTTGATAAAACACAGACGGACAAGCTAAAGACAAAGAAGTGTTTGTGCATGAATCAATATGTACCTCTGACTCGCACAGTCAGGACAGGAGAGCTGTGGGCTCCGATTCGATTCCTGGCCTCGCAGTAGTACTGTCCGCTCTCTCTAGGGCCGACCTCCGAGAAGGTGAAGACAGGACCGGACTTGCTGCCCCACGCTGCATGGAGCACAGAAAGGGAGAAGATCCACTTACTGTTTCAGATAGTGTTGGAGGATCCGAACCAACAGAGGCACACAGAGCACGACACCTTACTGACTACGAACGTTTAGAGTTAGGTATTGATGATTTGGTAATGTTAACCTTGAGCGGAACCACATTTTTACGATGCTAACATTGTACAGAGCCCCCGTCCAGAGCTAAGCGGTGCCATGTGAAGTTGTCCACTGCCGGGTTGGCCTGACTGCTGCAGGTCAAGGTCAAAGGTCGGCCAGCATCCACCACACTGGAGGGACGAGCTAGAACCGATGTGTTCTTAGGAGGGTCTGGAGAGAGAGCAACAGAAACATAGATACAGAGGGTTAGGGAAGGTTTGTGTCTTGTAAATGATGTTGTCCAAAGAGACAGAGAAGAGGTGGCTGGAAAGACAGATGCGTTGAGAGGGAGAGGAACTTCATAACTTTGAGTAATTGAAGTGTAGAGGAGAGGAGACGTATCAGAGCATCTGACACATTCTTTCCAACACTCTCACTGAGCAGCATGTCCTCAGATGAATGTTTATAACAAACAGACAAACCTAGCCCTGATTAAAGGAAGATCTCAATCCAGAAAACTCTCAAACATGTCACACACACACACACACACACACACATACACACACACACACACACACACACACACACACACACACACACACACACACACACACACACACACACACACACAAACCACTACTTACAAAGTATAGTGAGTGTAGCGACAGGGGAGGTGTGGTATCCGAACTGGTTCCACGCTTTGCAGTAGTACTGACCAGCATGGTGAGAACGCACTGAGGAGAACGTCAGGTTCTGGAAGGTTCCTTTAGCCAACACCTGGTCACCTAGGATACGATACCAAGCATACCTGCAGGAGGGAGGATGTTGAAGATGATGATGATGATGATGATGATGAAAATGATCATAGGACTGGACAATTTGCAATAATAATACTTGGAACTTCCTATCCGTTCCTTATATTATATAACATTGGATTTTACATAGGTGAGTATTTATTAATATTTAAAAGGGTTTTGTACATATTGCCCAGTCCTTATTTACAACAACTTGAAGAAAAGTGAAAGTCTGAATTAAAAGAAGTTAAGAAATACGATAGAAAAAGAGAACATTTCAAGATGACAATGACAAATGCAAAAATCATGATAATGATGACAAAAACAGCATCACCATCATGTATTAGTTGGTATAAATGAATAAACCTGGAGGAGAAGTATTCGTCATACCTGCTGGCAGGTGGGTGGGCGTGGCTGACACAGCTCATGTTCACATAGGAGCCTTCTCTGATGTCAGCTGGAGGACTCAGCAGCACACGCGTGTTCTTTGGAGAGTCTAAGCAGGCAGAGAGAGAAACAGGAGCATCTTTACTGTCATGATCATGTTTTTATTCGACACCAATGGTCCCTTTAAGTGACAGCAGCTTCTCAGAGAAGAATGTCGAATGAAACGTTTTAGTTTTAGGTATGAAGGAAAGTAGTCATATAAGCAGGACCAGAGTCAAGAAAAAAACACAGTATAATCAATCAGCAATTAACAGAACCAGTGAATGTTTGACATTTCTGCTTGAAAGACTGACTACAACATTATTGCATGTTAAAATTTCTGTCAACTGACTAATCAATTGATTGATGAATCATTTCAGCTCTACCGCATTTTGATGAATATAGAAACCAAAGTAAAATTATAAAAATGTGTTTGTTTGTTTCACTTCCTACTGAATCCATATGATATACTGTACGATTCCCATTAGAGTGTAAAATAGAGTTGTTGCCTCATCAGTTTAACCCAGACTAACCTCGGACAGATTTACACAACACAGGACACATACAACCAGACGTAACATGGGTTTACAAAGGTCTTTTTCTCTCAAAATGTAATTCTGATCTAAGTATAGTTTTGACCTGTGCGACAGTTTGAAGTGGGTCAAAGACGCCGTGCCTGTGACTACAATGCAAACACCCAACAAACTTACACGTGACATTGAGTAGAAGTGGTTTGGAGCGGTCTGTTCCCAGTGAGTTGCGTGCTACACAGAAGTACTCTCCTCTGTCCGTGTATTTGAGGTGGGACAGGCGGAGCTGAGGCCTAAAACTGTCTGGGATGCTGCCACTCTCCATGTCTGGAGAGCAGATAGAGACATAGGTGCAGATTAGTGCATTAATTCACATTAGGAGCATGATCTTGAGACTATGAAATATATATATATATTATTTCTTCAAAGGTCCTGCAATCCCACAGGAAAACTTCCAAAACATCAGCTCTTCATTAGTGTCCAAGAAAGACTTGATCCTACTCTGCTTTAACAACTCATTTAAGGACCTTCACTTGTCCAAGTGCAGGGCACATTTGACATTACAGCATGTGTCACTGCCATCAGCCTGTTAGCTCAGTGAATTCGTACACTGTCCTGTCATTGTATGCTGTGTATTGGTGAACACGCACTGTCTTGTACCTTTGAACCATGCAAAGCTCTCTACAGGCGGAGCTGCGTCACTACTGCACGTAAGAGTGACCGACCCCCCCTCTGAAACCTCCCCCATGGGGAAGACCGCTATGGAGGTGAAGCTGGGACCATCTGGACAGGAGAAGAGTAAAAAAAGGAGGTAGAGAAAAGAGGGATGTATGAGGAAGAAACGAGGACGAAGAGGACAGAAAAAAATGGAGGGTGGAGATGAGATCATGCAAAATGTAAGTGCAGTTTACACTATATCAAACGCATTTCAGTAATTTAACATCCATCAAGGCCAAAAGCAGGTGTTTACAGTCTCAGATCATTTCTGCCACAGCAGAATTGTTAAAATACAAGTTTTATCTACTTGTGTATCTGAGTTGTGTCTCAAAATGCTTGTGTCCAACTGGTTTGCGGTGCAGCCTCTGAAAGCACGTCTAGATATGAGCAGGTATTGTGAAAACTGTCTGTTTTACCGTAGTTGGCTTGATTGAGATTACTCACGTCCCAGAGCCAGCGAGAGGGATGGCGACTGTACGTTCTGTGGTGGGATTGGTCGACAGGCGTACGCTCCAGCATGCTGCTGGTCAAAGCGGTTGATGATCATCCATTTCTCATAGGAGCCGAGGTTCAGTCCGTTCCTGTGAGCAGAGCATCATAGCTACAGTGTGCATGTGATCCACTCTCTGGTCGACCAATAAAACAATGACTTGTACAACACACCTGTACAGTGCAAGGCTCCTCCCTGGAGCAGCACATCCTGTGGCCTGGCAGCCTACAAACACAGTCTCTCCGAAGCCAAACATGTTGGCGGGCCTTGCTGGATGCACCTGGACCTGGAGGTCTGAAATACAAACGGACATTGACACATGCACTGGGACAGGGGCTGGACGAGTCCAGTGCAGCTTTTGTTTGTATGAACCTACCTGTTACATCCAGAGTGATGGTGTTCGGGGACGTCCACCTCCCCAGTGGTTGGTCTGTCTCAAACCTGAAGTGGTACTGGCCTGCATCACTCAGCTTGACAACCCGAATCTGGACTGAACAGCTGGAGTAGCTGCCTCCGATGTAGCTGGAAGCCACGATTCACGTGTCACACATTTGTGCATTATTTCACATTTACGAAATGTACAGCTCTTGATAAATCACTGTTTCTCCTACCGGGTGCGTCCGCGATATGACAGGCTGATCTCGTTGGGGTCAGTGTGGTGAGCAAACTCCCTGCGACCTTCTGCAGACACACGGAACCATATGACCCGCTTCACATTGTGACCTGTGAAGTTAAAGAAAACCACAAAAAAAAATTTAAGGGGAAAGAAAAGTTGCGTTTTTGTGCTCACCTTAGTTGCTTGGAACTTGGACACATTTAGCATCCAGTTAATTTCATGGCTTTATTAATAATTATAGAAATAGACTTTTGGTCTTTCAAAAAAGACAAAATCGAATAGAGAAGTTTTGTACATGGATTTGATACCTGATGGGTAGTCATAACGGCAGGGCAGAGTGACGGTTGTTCCTGCCCACACACAGATATCGCTCCTAGAAAAGGACACGCTCCACCTACTCTGAATACCTGCAGGACAATTTAAGGGCACAAAAATGCAAAAACATTAACAGAAAAGCAAATGCTACAAGTTCATACACACATGCACAGTTGAAAGGAGGCAAACTAAAATGCACACACAATATGCACACCTAAATACTTCTGCAAAGCACAACGGGCTGATGGATGAAGAGCTTTTTCGTGTTTTTATGAAGGACCAGTTCACGGTTCCAAACATATAAGCATGTACTGGCTGTCACATCCACAAAAAGACGCTTGCCATATAAAATAAGCTACTAAAGGGTTTAGGGAATACCCACTTGAAGACTGAAAGAGGTGTAAATTTCAACCACCCACAAGTAGAGGTTTTCCTTCAATGTGGCTCCTAAGAGAGAGACTTGTCAAACCGCAGCTCTGATCCGCTCAGAGAGTGACACATACAATTTGAAGCAGAGGAAATGAGCATTGATGTGCGGCTGTGGTGTCATCCTGTGCTGCTAACTGCCTGCCTGGCTGACTACCTTGCACAAAAGGCAATCAATACTTATAAATAACTTGAGCGTAAAGGCAAGGGCACCTGGCTGCAGGACCTTATGTGCATAATGGATCCTATAAGTCATTCATTTCTCAACTGTTGTCACTTATTTTAAAACATGTGCGACACATTTATGATATATCTGGAATACAATACAGATATATGTTTATTATGAAGCATGCTAGTTTATCTCTCCTTCCCTTAAATGATAAGAATATACTTATTAAAACGCTGTTAAGTTTTACACCTCATGATAAATGAAAAAAGAGTTGTCCTTTCTGATGTGTTTTTGTGTTTTTCTCTTACCTGGTAAAGCTGTAAGGATGGTGCACAGAACTAACGCACCTGCCAACATCTCCGCTGACACGAACTCTGTAATGTCACCGGAGAAGGAGAAAAGCACAGGGAGGTGAGAAGAACAAGGAAAAACACCATCCAGCTGATTAAATGCGAAGCACTAACCCCCTTAAAGTATCTTCAGCCAGACAGAACAGGGTTTGAGGGATGCGTACGACTCCAACAGTGATGGAGGTGAGCTCTTCGACCGAGGAGAGTTTCATGGCGATCAGAAGCCGGGGATTGGAGATGGGAGGAGGAGGGGAATGGGCAGAAGGACGAGCAAGAGGAAGTAACCTCAACTACCTTCCTTTATTCAATCCTTTAAACTTTTCAGTGATTCTATTTCTATTTATTCTTTCCACTTCTCCCTCTGAACAAGTCTTTATAGGTCAGTGACTCTGGTTTCCTACTTTGTGTTATTGTGAAAGTGTGACATCCTTGTGATCACGAGTTTACACTGGTTTCCTAGCAACCTTGCGGTGGCGATAAAACTTAAGGACCTCTCTGCAAATCTTTTTCTCAAAATTAGAATTCCTTTAAAGCAATATTCTAAAAAAGAAGCTGCAAATAACACTAGCATACATATTGTTTTAGTCTAGTGTCCACCAAGAGATACATATCTGGCTCTTTAAATGCTCAATGCTCCACTAGGTAGTATACAGTCAGCTTTAGTTTAAAACAGCTGCCTACTGTAACTAAAGATGCTGATAAGAGCGGTGAGGAGTCAAAATAGTTGTAGAAAAAAAACCTTTCACATTACACATCATTATTTGACCCAATCTTGATATAAAATGTGAATGAAAGCAGCTGTAACTAAATATTCATCCTGATACATACATAAATCAAGTGATACAAATGTATTGCACTGTAAAAGCAAGTCAGTCTTCACTCCGACGTTGTCACAATACCGGAGCAAATTTTGACCATTGTGATCGAGTGATTGTTAAAAAGACAAACATGTATGGTTCATTTGCAAAATGAATTCAGGCCTGTTGGCGTACATTAGTATACATAAGTCAAGCCGACATAGACTCGGCAGCCCAGATGTCCTCTCATCCACTGCTCTAATTGAGAACTGTTGGCACAGAAAACCGCCCACAACCAGACGTGAGGAGGTTCGAGACCTCTCAGTCAACTGTGTCCACTTAGCCTGATGAGTCTAAATGACTTTAACATCCCACCCTGCCACAACTTGGCCAATGGATGTCAGTTTAGCATCACGACTCGGCCAATTGGCTACTTACCCCAGCTTTGACCCAGGAGTAATGATGATGTACAGTTTAACTTTTCAGTCAATCTCTATTCACAGTCATCCAAGTCAAGGAAGGAAGGCAGAGTTAGACTTTAAGGTCTCAGAGATGATATCTTGATCTACATCTGGAAATCAACGATGACGTTTTACTTATTAGCCGACTGATCAAAGATGATGGAGGGGGCAGTATAAGGGATCGGTGCTGATGTTAGGAAACACGGATGTGTATCCGGTTTATATCCTGCTAGAGTTTAGGATCAGCTGTTGCTCTTCACATAAGAACTGCAGGGATATTTGAGGTGTCATTAAGTATAGTAGGTAAGACTCAGTATGTTCTTAATGTGGGTCCTGAAAAATAAAAAAAGTTTATATGTTTTTGGCATTTCTGGTTTTATTTGATAGGCAGACATTAGCACAAGTCCTCGGCTTAATCAAAACCCTGCATGTTGCAGTAAAGTGGTATGCTCGTAACCAATAGGCCATCAGGGCGCCCACTAAAACAATGTGATTTTGTTCAAAAGGTCTGCATTATGTTTAGTGGGGAATCTGAACTTGACTTTAACCCTAATAAGGAACAGAAACTCTCTGGTTGGGAAAGTCACCTTCAAAATATAATCGAAATCCTCAGGATGTGAAGTTAAATGAACAATATATTCCAGTTCACAGATTGCTAGGTTGGATTATGGGTTGGGACCCGAAATGGGTCGCAGGCTCTCTTCAAGTGGGTCTCCACATGACAGGAAAAGTTTGTATGATTTAATGATCCTGAATCCCAGGGAGAAAAAAAAAAAAAGTCATTTTGGGCTGTGGCTGAAAAGTTTTTAAGAACCTTCCCCCTCCAATAGTCTGTATTATGTTGAGTAAGAAGAGTGGTGGGCTTTGAGCTTAACCTGTAACCACAGAATGACTTCAAAAGGATCACGGCACACTAATAGGTCAAAGCCTGATGTAATCTTAATCGAAAGCAGACCGGACTAAATGAATGAAGAGAAACAGATGGATGGAGCTAGATTAAGTGTGACTGACCACAAACAGAGAGAGAAAGAGGGTGAGAGAGGGAAGAATGAGAAAGTTTAAAGGGGAAGGTGGGAGAGGGGAGGGGGGGGGGGGAGACACAAAAACACGATGAGGTAAGGTTGCTTTGGTCGGAAAAGAAAGAAAAGAGAGACGGGAGATGAAGCCAGAGAAGCAGAGGAAGTTGAGAGGAAAAGGAGGAAGAAAGCATAAAAAGAGAGGGTAAGGTTTTAAAGAGTGTTAGGTTTGTCAGAGCAGAGAGAAAGAGGAAGAGAAATGGGGGGAAAAGTGTGAGAGGGAGCAATAGACAAATGTATGACAGTGTATCCAACCCTCACGGTGGGGAAGGTATCCATCCACTGACCGCAGCCTCCAGGCCAGATGAAGTGTGACCGTCTGGTGGTCAGACTGGACCTGAAGATTTTCCGCTGTTGCAAAACACTTCCTGCCTGCTGTTTTCATGTAATGTGACCGCTCACACGGTTTGCTCCCCCGCCATACTTTAAGTTGTACAATATGTTATTTCTATGTTATTCCTTTTGCCCACAGATTAGACTCTTGGCTCTCCGGGCCCTCCAGCCTTGGACGGACTCCACATAAGCAAATAATGATTCGACTGTCCAACATGTGTTAGTCTTCAAATTGAGTGGTGCTCTCCACGGGGGAAGTCTGGGCAAGAATGACGATGATCAGAGCTACAATCATATCTGACAAGGTGATATGTTGTTCCTGTGCTGTCTTCTAGGAGCTCCACGTGATGACATGATGAGCGGGATCCTTGCCAGGAGAATCATCGAACCAACGGGGAATAAAATAAAAGAAATGGAAAGAAACAGAAACAGAAAGAGAAATAGAAGGGGTTTCGTCTTTGTTAAACTTTATCAATAAAACACAGTATTGAGCCACTTACACACTTGACTTTCAAAAATAAGCCAAACCAAACACTTGATGAATTCTTCAAACTCTTAAATCTTTGAAACTTATTGGAGCTCTATTAAATTCACCCTGGTTTTGCTCATTCCTGTCCCATTCACAAACTCCGCTGCAGGGTCGGGTTTCTGCTCCTTGTCTGCCAGAGACTGTCTGTGGCTGCTGTGGTATTCCACGCTGAATGAGTCATGTCTGGTGGTTATTATGGGCAGGCGTTTGGCTCTCCCATCTCTCACCCCGTCTAGTGGCAGCAGACAACATTACATCTTCTTTTGAGCCGCGTCCAACCGAGCTGACTAAGATCAGGTTCTCAGTTAACTAGGCTGGATGAGTTAAGGAGACATTTTTGGTTGGTGGTGTAAGAATACATTGATGTTTTAACGTTATGCTAGGTTGATTAATACCACTTTCTTGTTTTGAAATTAAAGCGGATGAGAACAATGAATATACCTGATTTTAAAAGTGCGTATGTGGATATCAAAGCGTCACCAGTGCGCTGACAGGCAATTTCAGATGCCAAAACAAAATAAAGCAGTGCACCATTAACTTTAAAACTTAAAGCTTTAAACCAATAATACTTAAGGTGTTTGGTGGTCAAAGGCTAGCAGGTATCTATACTGTATGTCAGAGTCAATTACTCCGCCTGTTACCTTGGGGGAGGGGCTTAGAGGGACAAGCGTTATTCAATCTGAAGATCTGTTTTTCCAAACATACCTTGAACAGCTTTACCTGAGCTGGTTGGAAAAAGGTTAATTCATATTTGATGGGCTAACTGACTACATGCTGAGAAAAGATTTAATCTAGCACAAAACCAACAGACTTGCCAAGCACAAACTATCCTATTTCTATTTAATTTCCGAAAATAAATGCTCTTCTTCCCTAAACGTACCTTCCTGTGAAGAAAAGAGTTTATTTTAAAAGACACTCTGCATGTAATGAGTGGAAACTGACACGCCGTCGCTGACATGTCCAACACTGGCGCGAGAGAGCGTAGTAGAGGGTCATAGTTTGAAGCCTAGAGCCACTGACCAAGTGTCGGTATTAGACGAGTTGGGAGTGAGAATGTGTTGTGCCGATATCGTGCAAACAGTGGCTGGCCAAGAAATAGTCTGTCCTATAACCCTCCTGTAAAACCAGAATGAGTCATGTTTACACATAGTTTTTTGTATGAATTAAACAAACAAGACACAACTTCTTAATAAGTGTGTTGATAAGTTATTTTTACACAGAGCCGGGCCGGCTGGTTCCCTGCTTTCATAGCACATAGCTAACTGGCTACTGGTGGTTGCTTCACATTAACAGCACGGATATGAGAAAAGATCTTCTCACCGAACTCTCTGCAAAAAAGCTTATTTCCCAAAATGCCAAACTATTCCTTTAATATTTAATTATTAAGACAATTTACCCCTAATTTTAACCAAGTGTTTTATTTGCCAAACCATAATGTCATAACATTGGCAGTAAACGTTCAAACATATTATACAATCCAGTTTTTTCATTTTTTTGTTTTTGCTAAATCATCAATCATATTTACGTCTGCCAAGTATGATGAACCGTTTCATCGGAAAAGGAGTAATACACCCACACACATCAGCTTCACACACAAAAAAAACAGTTGATCTGTGTAGAATCATTGCTTTGGGTTCACAGACAGACAGTAGATGTGAGGAAAAGAAGAGCACATTGTTCAACTCTACTGTACACACTTTCCCAGCTGGGGATCTGGATCTTCAGAGGCACAAGCGACTCTCTGTCTGTCTCTCTGTCTGTCTCTCTGTCTTTCTTGTGTTCTCAGGTATGAGTAAAAGCACTTTCCTGGTTGAGACTGAGAGAGAACATGTGTGTTTTCTGTGTGAGTATGAGAGAGAGAGACAGTGTGTGTGTGTGTGTGATGGTTTTACCATGTGCAGGGTCCCTGTATGGGACTGAATGAAGTCGGATATGAGGGAACCTGTCAGGTCCGGGCTACTGTCGGAAACCCTCCTTCTATTACCTCCTCCTCCTCCTCCTCCTCCTCCTCCTCCTCCCCTTCATCCGCCTCTTCCTTTTCATCCAACTTTTTACATCTGAAGATTGTACAAGACGCCCAGGTTGTATAAATTGTTGTTAAGTTAGTATGTTATGCATCATTTGAAAAAAAGAAAATCTCTGCAAAGACAGATGTTGAGCTGTGATATAGTACGTCTTTAGAGTATGAGGAACTTCAGAGGTATCAAACCTTACTGAACCCTAAAACTGAATAAAGTTATAAACCTGAAAGTTTTAAAATGCAAGTAGGTCCTTCATATGCAGAATCTGGGATGTAAAAAAAATGACGGTTTGCTTTTTAAATGACAGACATAGGTTTTCAGATGCAGCTGAGGGGGAAAGAAAAGATGAAGGAAAGATTTGCAGTTGCATCAAACCAAAGCCAATCAAACAAGTTTAATATTGTTGGACTGGTTAAATAAAAACAAAAAAATCAACAACAAAAAAACATCAACGACATTCCCTTGCGTTGTAGGTTAGCATTTTTGCTCAACACGAGCACTTCTGTTATCGAAAGATTAACCAACAAGTAAGCTAAAGTTCTAAGACCTAAGCTTGAATAAGCTAACCCAGCTAGGACCTAAGGCTCCTCCACTACCCAGCCTACTGCTGGCTCTCTGACGCCCAGTCAGAAAAATAAGATGGATGAAAAAAGCAGCGGGAGGTTGTGACTGTTGAGCGTGCATCTTCACAGAGACCTGGATCCATCATTCATCCCGGATCAAGCTGGACTTGACGGGTGGACAGCAGGACAGAGTGCAGGACTCCGGTGGGACGAGAGGAGGTGGACTCTGTGTTTATCATGATGCTTGGTGCTCAAACACAGTCAAAGTCGAAGGGCAATCTTTTCCTCATGTTGATTTTTTAATGTGAAGATGTCGGCCATATTATCTGCCAAGAGAGTTATTTTTGTTGCTGCTTTTTACGTTTCTTATGATGCAAATTAAAAAAAATGCACTACAGGAATGTACTACTGTTTTTGTTTTGTTTTGTTTATCGTGTGTTTGTTGTGTTACAAATAGGCTACAACTGATTTCCGTTGTGCATCCCTGTGTTGCATAGTGGCAATAAATGATCGTTGAATCGTTGAATTGAGCATCACTGTTTGTTTTGCGGCTTTGGGGACAAATTAAGAGGCAAAACAACAAGCAGTGTTTGTGAGAACTGTAGCGAGCTTTTTGATCTCTATACAGCTTAATGTCTGTGGGAATCAAACCTTTGTGGAGCTTATTATGTCCCACTTTTTGTTGAGTCTGTGTCAATGGGTATACTCCCTTCTCTGGTAAATTACGCTCATTGTTGGTGCTAAAAAATCCATTGACTGGGCTGTTAAAGTAACCACAGTGACTTATCTTTTAATGTGGAAGCCTAAAATATCCAAAGATATGCTTCAGACTCTGGGGTGGTACAAAGGGGGAGCAATCAGATTTGGATGGCGTCCAGTAGCACCCTGGCAGTCCTCTGGCTACGCCCCTGGTTTCACGTGGTCCACATGGAACAAGCTCAGCCCAGGACTTTCCTGCAATCCCAACCCCAATCCGAACCTAAACTCTAACCCTGTAATTAGTTTTCTTTTTGCGAGGGAAAATACTCCACACAAGTCATTTTCTGGTAATTGACTGCAAGCAGAGTTTAAATGGTCACAGACACATGCACACACAGAGACACACGCGCAGCCTGCATGCGGACACACACACACACATAAACACACTTACTCGTATACACAGTGGTCGTGCAGCTGCGGCGTGTGTGATAATGAGACAATCCTTGGAGGGACTCATCTAGACTGTGTTATATCATCTCCCTGGAAACGGTCCACAGCTCTAAAATAGGAGTGTGTGCTCCCTGTCAGCTACAGCATGATGTCATCCAATATAATTCCTACAATCAAGGGGGAAAAAGGGATATTTGATGACATGTGAATGTGCAAAGAACCGTGGTTTCCTGAAATATGGGGATTCTTGTGGCGCAGACTAATTCAGAGCTCTGTCTGCAGCTTATGTTTGTCGAAACAGAAACTTGCCATAAACAGAAAAAAAGCTTGTTGCCTGAGCCCTTGCACCTGTCTCTTATTTTCTCAAGTGAATTAACAGCAAAAAAAAGAGAAAAAGCTCTATTTTTTATGCAAAACAGATTAATTATCAGTCTGTTTAACTGTTCCTGTTGCTTTATCAACCTTGATGCATAGAGAGGGCCAAAAAAGGAACACAAATATATAAATACACATGAAAAATGTACCTCAGTCTGGCATTTCACACGGTCTTCCAGGTGTACCACTCTTCTAATGAGTTTCACTGAGCTACTGACTTCACAGCACTCACTAGGTGTCCCCTCCTGCTGTGGCTTGTATTACTACCTCAACATCTGGACGGGACAGTTTTACAGTACAGTTACAGTTTTACAGTAGAGCCATATGCAGACAAAATACTTATACTTGCATACATCGGTAAAGAGTCTTTCATTTCAATATATTAGCCACATATCTGTCATGGTTTGTAGGTTTGAAAGTCAGAGTAATGAGGTTCTTCTGTCTTTTTTTGGGGTGGGTGGGTGGGGGGGGGGGGGGGTGGGGGGTGAGAGGACGCAGATCTATATGAATGTGAGCTTGGCCGTGTCACTCTCGCCTTAAAAGAGCCTCGGATTGGCCGGGTCTGGTCTGTTTCCCGAGCAATAGCTTTATTAAAGACTGCATCTGTGTGTGTGTGGGGGTGTGAGGATGCGTGTGTGTGTGTGTGTGTGTGTGTGAGTGTGTGTGTGTGTGTGTGTGCGTGTGGTTTACTAGCCGGCTGTGGTGGTTCTCGGGGGACAGCCCTCTCCAGCTGCTGCTTTACAAGACTGTAACATCAAACACACACATACACACACACACTTAACACAAAGGTTTGACACAGCTTTCACTTCAACCCTCAGCCTCCCTTAACAAGTTCAACAAATGAACTCTTCTCCTCACTTCTTCCATTCTCCACATACCACTGATCTTTACCCTCACACCTCCCACGGTCTCCCTCCTTTCTTTTGAGATACAATAAAATGTATAAACAGTGCAAGAATTGTTTGAATGTCTGTTTTTACTGTATATGTAGTATTTCCTATAGTGTATGTCGTTGATTAAGCAAGACAATAAAGAAATCAGTATCAGCTCAACAGGTGTAAATCTGTAGGTGACCCTGACTGTTGACCTACTGGAGCAGGACACGCAAAAACCTCTGTGCTGCCCAATAATTTAAGTGATAGTTTTAAAGGAGGATTGCTTTTCACTCTTCAAGGTCTGGTCTGTGAACATTGCTCCACCGCTGCACCACAGTAGTACAGTCATAAAATGCAGTATGAAGTATGAAATGCTTGGGCTTGACCTGACATTAAAACTGCTTTTGCACTTTAATGTGTATTTGCGTTTCACCTCCACTTTAGTTTTCCCAAAGAAAAACTTTTGGAGAAAAAGGGACTGAAGAAGGAAATCTGTCAGAGATTTAGCTTGTTTCTCAGTGTTGAGTACATCTACTTATTCATTAAATACTGTCACTAATACATAAAACCAATAGCTGCTACAAGTGGAAGTTTGTGAATAAAATTACATCAGGTTATTGTTATTGGTAAACTGTACAGTAAATGAACTATAACTGAATGGTGTAAAATAGTTACAACATGTAACATTTACACAGTGGTGGGCCGTCAGGGCCTGCAAAGCCTTCTCTGCTGGCCTAAACAGAATCACAAAGTTATAGCTATTTTATAATTTAATATTTTTTCTTAAATACACTACATGTATTATAATTTATAAAAATATTTTTCCCATTAGCTTATTTTGTCATTGCACAGCTACTGTCTTCCTCAGTTGCTCTGCTTCCAGTGCAGCTTGTTTTAAGTAGAGCTTTTATCCAATCAGATTTCACCTCTGTGTCTCTCGGTAGAAGAGAGGCCCGATGCCTGCAGACTCACAAGTGCCTCCATGTGCCGTTTAAATGAATGGGGATGATATTGTTGATTGTCATAGTGTTCAACCAATCAGATCTTTAGTTTGACATGTTGGGCGTATTCTTTGACGCGTCAGAGCCAGCTAGCTGGCCCACAACTACGTCAGCATTACGTGCAGCTCAGTTTTCAGGAGCAGCTCTGCTGTGGGGTGCAGTGTGTGCTGTGATTGGTCAGTGGACGAGCACGTGACTATTGTGAAACGAAACTTACAGCAGCGGCTTAGTCTGAGTAGTGAGAGTTCAAATTGAAAGATATGGAAGAAATTATGATATTTTTTGCATTTTGCTTGGTGTAGATTCTTTTTTTTACCTAGCTTTGTTTTTTAACACTCAATGACTGAAATTGGAAGAGAAATGGATTTGTGAGTTGGGATTTAACCGTGAGATGAAACTCTTTGTCAACAAAGAAAGGAGGATGTGATCAGCATTTGGTAAGTCAACTGGTTCGTTTTTTTACATCTAATATCTGAATGGCCCTTGATTGCGTAGCAGAATGCGTGTTGCTGCTGTTGTTTTCCCGTGAAGCTAGTTAGCGTAGCCTCTCAGAACACTTGCGGAGCCCCAGCTTTTTTTTTTTTTTTTTTTTTTTGTTCCGGTTCAGAGGTCACACAGCCCGTTGTCTCCTAGTGAGTGCAGAAAACATTATATTTCCTACAATTTAAGCTTCTGCATTTTCCAAATGCATTAGTATTATTCAAACGTATTGTTCGGTTTGTAAGTCTCGTACCGAACGGTTTAATACGAATACGTATATGTTACAGCCCTAGAAACGAATACTAACCCTAGCTGTGGCGCCTTCATGAGGTTATTAGGTGGTATTTCAGCAGTGAAGGCCCAGGTATAAAATGCACGGCCCGCCACTGCATTTACATCAGTTTGCCTGCTGTTGTTTGTATTTTAAAGTTGCAACTGTTGAAATTTTCAAATCCAGAGCTGACATGACTTGAGGTCTGTTAATTACACAAAAAAACCTTCACCGCTCTGGGAGACAATCTGTGTTGACGTTTCGGGGAATACGCTTATTCACTTTCTTGCAGAGAGTCAGATGAGGGGATCAATGCATGCACTCCCATGTCTGTCAGGTAAACAAATACAAGGGTGATTTCCGCTGGTTGCCTCGTTACCTCAAAGGTGACGACAAGACTTGAGGCAGTCACTGCTACGGGTGAAGAAATAGTCCCACACTTTTAGTTTTTGTACTGATTAAAGAAGCAAGATATAATGTGCTGTTGTCTTTACGTTTCTTTGTATATAACGCTATACATTTTTTGCCATTTTGAGACTTTGTTGTGAGTTTTTGCAAGTGGAGACATCACCACCTCACACCCACGTCTCTGTCTGTCACCCTCTCTGCTCCCCCGTTTTTGTTTCCCCCTCTCTCTCTTTCAGTGACGTGAACTCCCTGGCATTTGAAGCCTTACATCATGGAACGAAGGAGGGGGCAACCAGAGCCTTAAGAGTTTGGAAAACCATAGTGTGAACCATTTTATTTATTGTTACCTTTTAGATGATGTCTATTTATTATGATCCACCCTGTTAGCACGTTATTTGCTTCTCAAGGAGACCAGATTGTTGATTAAAGGTTTAGTGTCAGTACACTAGTGCTTACCAGTGCGCCAGTAAATGCTGCGTTCAAGTGTGGCTCTGGAACTAATTGCAGTCAAGCAGCCGGGGTACAACAGAGCAGGACTAAGCTCGTATAACCAGTCGGGGAAAACACAGGATAAAAAAACAAAACACATAAGCGGTAAGCAGAGATGGTGGCAGGCGGTGGGCAGAAGAAGTGAGTGGGAAAGCGGTTGGGAGAGTTAAAGAGAAAGTAAAAAATACGGAGAGAGAGAGAGAGAGAGAGAGAGAGAGAGAGAGAGAGGTGAGCTGGAGACTGAGTCAGGTGGTCAAATTGTTCCCGCCACCTCATTAGTGGCAATGACATCACAGCTGATTTTTCTTTTTAGTCTGCTACTACCGCTCCGCTACAGAGAGGTAGAGCTGCTACTTAACGGCAGAGTCTGGGGAGCTGCTTTTTTATGTCGTCAATAACTCAGCGTGAGTAAAAAGGAGGCAGGATTGGAGAAGCCTTTTTTGAGCTGAGTAATCACAGCTCAGATTTTTTAATATTGGTTACTCTCCATCATGAATAGACTGCAGGCCAGCTGCAGTTGCCTATGAACTGATTTAGTTGTAACAAAGCCTTTGGCAGTTTCTCCCCCGAGGATATGGCTCACGATAGTGTATATAGAAAACTCAGTCAACTCCAGCCAATCCCCATACTTGTCTTAATTTCTTTTCATTTTCTGACTGTCCAATATTCGCTCGATGGGAAACAGAGGGCTAATATTCATGAGAAGAGAGGTTTAAGTGCTGCTCAGCGTCTGATTGGCTGCAGAAAAGCGAACGGTGTATATTTTTTCTTTTTCTTTTTATATCCACTGACATGAACCAGACCTTTCACCTACACCAGAATCAAATGCCGAGGAGGGTAACAGAGTGTGGAGAGTGGTCTGGATATGAAATTGAGACTAGGCTTTGCACATAATGAATAATTTACAATGAGATAACGCACTAAACAGAAAACAGAATTATCATCGATTTAGGCTTAAATAATGAAGGAAATCAAGCAGGACTTATATTTGTGAGTGAAGGTGTCACTGTTTAGCTAAGGTTGAGCGGACAAGAGCTATGATTAGTCAGTTTTAGCTGCTTATTTTATGTGTAATAACCGATTTTATTTCATGTATAATAACCGATTACTATGTGATGTCAGTGAAACTTGACAGCAGTGGTTCATTATATCCATTAGTCATGACTTTTTCCCCAAATCCAGACGGTCCCAGACAGTAAAAAAGACAATACAAAGTGACAAAATGCTTAGTGTGTTGTTGCTGTAACACATCCAAACAAGACGGATAAACAAACTGTTGAATGACCATGTGAGGCCTGTGTTTAGCCCCAGACAAAAAGTGACTGTACTCTCCTGCCTCTCGATATCTACTGGAGGTGGTATGGCCTTCAGCGAGCTGATCAGTGGCCAGCAGCTGTTTGTGGACATACACAGTGTAGCTGTGAATGAGTGTAATTAAGTTACTCTAAAGCACAAAGCAACTGTCACAAAAAGAAACAACCTTCACGGTTAAAACGCCAACTCAGACAAGCTGCAGTAGAGGAGAAGCAAATTACAAGTGAACACCAGATAATGGATTAGAAACAGACTTCCAATCTCTCAGTTTCTTTTATCGCCCCACAGTGTTCACAAATAGTGAAAGATTCAAACAAACCAGAAGAGACACCCTCGCGCAGCAGGGCTCAGATGTATGACGACAGCCTTCAGACGCACTCAGACAAACGAGATAAAAGTCACACAGACTTTAATTTCCCAGCATCCCTTTCATTGTTTTACAGCGTTCTGAGGGATGTCGAATCAAACAATAGCTTTTTACTATGTGTTTGAACCCGGTGCACCGCGAGCGTGTTTGTGAGAAACTCTATCATAAAAAAAGGATATGAACGGAAAAAACTAAGAGAGCGAGCACGGTTTCAACTGATGTCTTCCAGTTGTGTGACCTCTCTTTCCTTCCCCGTCTTTTTTCTGTCTCTCTGCCTCTCTCGGTTTAATAGGGCCAGCTGTAGAGTCTGGCACTCTTGGGAAACACAGTAGAGTGTGGCTGGAGCTGAGGCTGAATGAGGCTGAAATTGGGGCTGGTGGTGATGGTGGTGGGGGAGCAAGTTGGGGGGCGAGCACTTCCGACCATTTTCCCCGTGAAATACACCATGCAGTCTGGAGCTTTGGCAGGCCGCCGCCAACTCTCTTCCTTTCGTCTTCTTTCCCTCCCTCCTTCATTTCCTTCCTTTCCATCCTACTTTTCTCCCTCTGTCAGACAGCCTCCGTCTCCTTTTATACCTCCCGCTTTCCACAATCCCACCGTCCTTTCTTCCTCTTCCTTATTCTTCTTCCTGCTGCCCTTCTTTCAGACAATTACTTTTGGTAATGACCCTCTCCAGACGTCCGCTCAGTGGCACCATAACAAGTCTAGGAACTCTTCCTCTCCTTCTATCACTTTCAGGGCAGGCTTAAAGCGACTGTCCAAGGACCACGATAAATAGCTAAGGACCTTGGAGTCCCTCTCCCCTCTAGACGCCTGCTCTGTGGTACCGTATCGGGTCCAGGCCTGCTTCCGAGTTTTGACAGGCCCCTGACCCGCGCCAGAGCGGTTCAGCTGGGTTGGGACTGTGTGTGTGTAAATGTATATGTGTCTTGTGTGTGTGTGTGTGTGTGTGTGTGTGTGTGTGTGTGTGTGTGTGTGTGTGTGTGTGTGTGTGTGTGTGTGTGTGTGTGTGTGTGTGTGTGTGTGTGTGTGTGTGTGTGTGTGTGTGTGAGAGCAAGGTTGGGCCCGGCTAAGTTGGTGGTTGTTTTTCATCAGACTAATGAATAATACGTCTGAGCTGAGAGAAGAGTATCAAGCGGCAGGAGAAGCGGAGGAGAATGGAGGGGGAGGAGTGGGGAGGAGGGGGGTAATGACTATCAGATGGTGCTCTACTACTGTGCTGCTGCCGCCACTGCTGCTGCGGTGTCCTTAAAGGAGAACACCCCTCAACTTAGAAATCCACATATGTGATTGTTATTCTCTGGAACTGTGCGATCATCGCCGCGAAAAACGAACAAAGTAGAAAGGGAGACTGAGGGTCTAATGTGTAATTATCATTTAAAGCCCAGTACAAATGACAGCAGAGTTAGTGAATATCTTCGTTCCTGTGGACTGATTTACTCTTTGGTCAAAAACTGAGTTGGGCAACTTATTTCAAAGCAGCTATAATCAATATTTTTCATACTATTGTCAAATGACAAAGTTTACAAATTATTATAACAAATTAACTACATCAATTATCAAAAGTATTACATTACAAGTCAACATACATACATTTTCCTCTCTCTGCAGCTCTGTCAAGCTCTGCCTTAAAAAAACCTCTAAAAACAAATTGAACAAGTGTAGTCATTAAATATCATAAACAAACAGCAGCTTACAGTTTAGAAGTACTTAGCCGAGCATCAACAGTTAGCTTAACGTTTGTTGAAAAATATGTGACAATTTACCGCATAGCCGAGTGTGAAAACTTATCCTGAGATGGGGCAACTTTTCACAAATGCACATTCTGTACTTAAACATTTGATATATTGAAGTGAGGAGTAAAAATCTTAAGATTATACATTTGTGCACAACAATTTATTATTTGATTTAATATGAAAAAGAGTGACTTTCATTGACCCAGAACCTGAAGTAAAACAAAAAATGTGACAAGATACCCCTAAAAACAAATGTCACATGAAAAAGTCCAGATAAACTTTGAGCATGGAACATAAGAAAGTAGTTAAATCAGCAGCTGCTGCAGGTGTGCCTGCGGCCGGAGGGGGGCGGAGCTCTACAGAGATCCAGAAATGATACCTTATAAATGTTTACGTTCACGGACCGCCGGGGTCACTTCAAGGACAATCCAATTAAGCAACACACATGGTTATAATTAACATAACTGTACCTTGGCACAGTTAAACAAAAAATATGCTTCTATCATAATTAATGACCGAGTTAACGCACCAACCGGTGAGCACGCTAATGACACACCCACTATGTTCGTCACCTGTACAGTAGAGGTACGCTGGGTCTGGCTAACATGCTAAATGCTAACATGCTCATGGTGGATGACTTCTGCTTCATTGAGGAGTTTCTACCTTCAGTGACGTGTGTGAGGACTTCCTGCTGTTTGAGACTCTTATTATTAAACAGATATTTTACATTTGTTTTTATTAATAATCACTAAAGTAATTTGAATTTTAAATGCATGTGTAATGGAAAATGTGTTTTCTAGTGCAGCCTCTGCAGATTATATCAGCTGGGGCAGATATTTAGTTCAACAAGGGCAGAAAGAAAAAGCCGACAGCGTCCTCATCATCGACTTATGTATATCCCTCCCCATTGCAAGAAGAGTTATAGCCTGTGTCTGTGCGGCTTCTCTCTCATGGTATACACCGTCTCAATTTTACATTGTAAATCTCGTCTCAGTTTGATGCCATTACGAGCTTTATATTAGTTTCTCAAATAACCCGTGACAACGAGTGCTCTCCACTTGAGGCACATTCAAGATGATTATGTAAAATCCAGAGACTGTTGTTGGAGACTTGGTTCAACACTTTATGTAGTTTTATGTAAATGTCACCATTACTGTGCTGTAATGTAGCTTTTCCTTTTCATACAACATTCTTCTGGCAAACGCAACCATGTGCGATTCTGAAAAGACCCAATGTCTACATTATACCCAATCAAATGTTTTATGGCCTGCGGGCAACAATTCGGAGAGAAATGGATACTGTGTTAGACCAGCCACACACTCCAGGGAGATGCAAATCAGAGGAAGATCATGCTAATGCATGTAATGACGGACCACAGTGAGTGAAGCTGGTGGGGAAATACACCTCCGGAGTAAACTGGGAAGTCCCAAATATATGTACAGTCAGACTAAACACAGTCTGACAGTCATTACTGAAGACATTTGGGTGTGGATTTACATGCTGTTGTTACTGTAAGTCAATATTTTAGGTAGGCCCATACCTGATATGTATCATAGTAAATATCATATATGTTTCATCATCTCTAGACTTTCCTTAGATCTCAACAAAAGGTAGAGCAAAACAATTCAATTCAGCTGTGAATTTGTCTTTAAACTCTCTAGACATCATTAAAAGATGTGCTGGATTTTTTTTCCGAGTTATAATAATTTCAATTTTGTCAGTAAGAAATAACTATTTAAAGCCATACTCCTATCTCGAGTATTCTGACTATTAATACTTAGAAGCAGACCCAAAAGGGAATCGGAAACAAACCACATGTTGCCATTAGCTGTTGGAGAGCACTGCAGTGTTGGCTCTCTAAAGAGTTTGTTTTCATTGGGGTGATTTTGTTCTTTTTGGTCAAATTTTTATATCCAAAACCAACATAACTCTTAACAGCATTGACATGGGCTGTTGAATCTGGGTGTCTAACTGAGGTGAAGCCCAGGTGTAGGAATCTGATCTACAGTAAAGGTCACTGCAGAGGACCTAGGGCACGAGTTGCATGCAGGCAGGGCTCTTTCAAGAGTGACATTATGTAATGTAGACCCAGTCTGCGTCTCAGATGTTCACAGTTGACAGCCAGGCAACTGTTTTCAAACACATTTGATATCCAGTCACAGGATGTATCCAATGAGAACATTGAGGACAGTGGAAAACTATAAAGCGAACTATAAAATGTAAAACTTTTGCTTCCATTGCATTCTTGGTATGTGAGAGTTTTCCATCAGTTGTCGTTTTCCATTGAAGGAAATTTATTGAGAATTTGTAAGAAGTCCAGAATGACAGAGCGTAAACTAGACAGCGACTGCAAGACTTTAACCCACACAGAATCAGTAATGCAGCACCAGCAAATGTTGCATAGTTTGATTGCACCTTCCTTTGGGGGGGGGGGAGTGTTGGTCAGTCCGTCTGCTTGACTGACAAACCCAATTTGCTGCAATAGAAATGATTGAAGTGAGATGAACAGAGTTAAAACTTTAACCTATTATATAAAAGATATGTTGACAAACGGCATAATTTGAAATAGGAAAAAAGTGATACATTTAAATATATGGTATCGCAATACTCAGCATGTCGCAAAATGTTTAAAATCGCAACAAGATTGTATTGTGACTTAAGTATCGTGATAATATCGTATCGCGGGCCTCTGGCGATTCCCACCCTGACTGGCAACCTCTAACGCTTTTTGGTTTTCTTGTTATAATAAGGAAAGAAATTCAGTGTTTACCACAGCATAGACACTCCGACTGCGACTGAAGGGTAGAGATAGATACAGAGAGGAAGGAAGGAGATAGACATATGGACAGAAGAGGAGAAAAGAGAGAGAGAGAGAGAGAGAGAGAGAGAGAGAGTGATGAATGCTGACTGTAACATTGTGTAACTCTGACAGATTATTAATTGTGCTATTATTTTTCAGCAGCAGCTTACGGTTGCCAATCTACACAAAAGAGGCATACCAGCAATGGCAGTTGGGTTTAGAGTTTTCAATAATGCACTACTGAGGATTGGAGACTTCATAGTTGAGTTTTACATAGGTTGTCAACCTTTAACCGCTGCACAGTTGAAGCAGGACACAGAATTTAAAGGTCAGCCAGTTCCTTGGAAATAAGAGTTAAGTTGCACAATCATGGCTAATAAAACCCCTTTAGACTTAAAGAAGGAAAATCAGATTAGAGTCTGATGAAGGCTGTATAAAAGCTTTAGTACAAGTTTAAGGGAGAACTTGATGTTCCAAACTGCTACAGCACCTCTTCGCCATCATACACACATTTGTATGTGTAGCTAGATATATGGATCTCTTTCATTCTATTCTGTCTTTCATTAGTTTTCTCCCACTCTTTTCTTCGTTCCTCCCTCTGTCTTTGCTCCCTTTGCTGTCTGTTCTCATTTTTTTCTTCTCTTTCAGAGGAAGACAGATTGTGAAGGGGAGTGTATGTGAGTAAAGTAGCAGCTCCCCTACTATAAACCCCTGAGCCTCCCCTTCATCATCGAAACACTCCACCCAAAAAAATCTGAATCCCTTGAGGGCAAATTACATTCAGACCCTCCAGCTTGTACAGATAAAAGGCTTCGGCTATGGCTGAATAAACCCAGTTCCCCGGCTTCAACCGTGAGCCCAGCCTGAACCGTGCGGTGCTGCGGCAGCTGGCTGCCCGCCTCCCAGCCTGCTGTCCGGGGACAAACACGACACCGACGGGGAGGCCGGGGGAAGAAAGGAAGACACGGGGAGAAAGGCAAACTCTTACTTCACCACTCCAGCTTCTCAGCTCCTTGCCGTCAAGTAGTTTAAGAAAACATCCGATCCCAAGTCCCAGTCTTACCTCTTGCAGTCTGCTCTGTTACGGAAGTATGTTGACGACAAAATATTTGAGAGAGCACAAATCAAATCTCTTTGAGATTCAGATGATTTATTGATAATAATAATTATTAATGATAATAAGGTAATTATTCAGAATAGGCGTGTCCAAATCCGACATACTATATGAATATATTAGGCAACGGTGAGAGGATCGGTTGGATCAACAGATTATGTGGACTTCAACTGTGAAAAGGACATGACCCTGTTGTCCAGATGTGGGTGTGTCCTGTTGCAGCTTGCTAATCAAAAATGGTCGACAAGCGACCTCTTGTGATCCCAATGTGCTCGGAAGCTGCAAAAACAGCTGTAAAAAATGGAGAGACCTGACTGAGAAACCGGTGCGTGCATGATCGGGATTGCACGCTGCAATTGGAGACTGAGTAGCGTTTTGTGTTCTCGCAAATCTTTGTCGATGGTATACGTCCATGCTCTGTCAGATAAGTCTAGAAAAAGGACGAGAAAGAAAAGTCACCCAGCGTGGAAAAACAGGAATATTGGAGCAAACATTGTTTTTTTCCTCTGCAGAATGGATCCAGAATCCTGAAAACAATAACTTTGAGTTGAGTTTGTGTCTTATGTATTCGCAGCAGCAATATGAGAAAACCCAAACCGATTTAGTGTTAGTGTTGTCTCAGACACTTGGTTGTCTCCTGTCGGATGACAACATTGTATCTAGGTTTATTTTCCATTCGAGGTCACCATCCACCAAACTAAATATGTTCACAATATTCTTATTGAAAGGAATATGTGTTTCAGAAGGAAGAACGCATCTAGCACATGAGGGTCATGCAAATTCTGTTTTAGGGTGGATTTCCCCAGAAACAAATCAGCGTGCAGCCAAAACAAACTCCTGCTGATGGTTTGCCTCTTGCCTCCGGTCTCTCTGGCCTGCTTCTAGACAGCAGCCGAGGGACCCTCAGCGCTCAGAGGGAGGAGCGGAGGAGTCCTCCAGCCCTCCCACCGGCTATAAGACCAGGGGCAGACGGAAACACTCAGACAGCAGGCACACGTGGAGCAAAGAGGCAGAGAGAGAGAGAAGGACGTGAAGAGAGGCTGAGAGAGAGAGAGAGAGAGACCAATAGAGAGCAAGAGACAGTAAAACTGCTGCCACAGACTGGGAGTAGTTTTTGCTATTGGAATTGAAACAGATAAATATAGAAACAAAAGACCAAGAAAGAGGTTTAGAGAAGAAAAAGAGGACAAAATCAGCGTGCCATTTTAAATTTGGCTTTCTTGTAAAGGATTAAACAGAAAGAAGAACTGACCTTTTGGAATGTGAAGTGTTTTTGTATGAACCAAGAGAGAAAAACACAGCTGCTCTGAGGTCAAGTTGCTCTTGACCACTGACTAAGGATCAACTGGTTGATCTTTTTTAAACCCAGCCTAACTCTGCATCATAAGGGCTACATCTGACTCACCTGGCATCACTAAAAGAGAAGTTGGGGGTAAAGTAACACTTTTAAAGGGTTGGCGCCTTTACATCAGCAACACCAACAGAACGTTTGCCAAGCGGCTTCTGATTAAACCTCGTCAAGTGGAAGTCTCACGAGGATCAACCAGTAGCTGACAGAGCGTCGTTACGTTGAAGATGACATTCGCCATGCTGCGCTCGGCACCTCCCGCAGGCCGCTTCTTGTACGGCGACATCGCCCTCCTCTCCGAAGACGACGACGAGAACGGGAGCGAGGGTTCGGGCTCTGAGGAGCATGGCTCCTCCAACTTCCGCCTGTCCTCCTCGTCGCCATCTGCCTTTCACATCAAGATGAACAGGAAGAGGAAGCTGTGCGGTGCAGGAGGGTGCACAGGGGTGGACGTAGGGGCCATGATGGGGATGCTCATCCCCCAGGGGTCTCCCCCCCATGGAGAGGTTCGCCAGAGGACCGCAGCCAACGCGCGGGAGAGAGATCGCACCAATTCTGTCAACACAGCATTCACAGCGCTGCGCACACTCATCCCCACCGAGCCTGCAGACAGGTACTGAGTCATGATGCTTTATCTGTGGCACATTCTTAAAGTATCAGAACTACACTTTTTCTATCATAGAACCAAAATATGTATTTTCTGATGGATAGCATGCACCTTTAATCGTAATTTAATTTATTTTGGGGCCAAAATCTTGTGACAGTGCGTGATTATTTTTTTTTTCAAATTATTGTAGACTTTTTAGATATTTTGTGTTGTAATTAACACCATAAATCTCCTTCTGGTTTCATGATTAGGAAGCTGTCGAAGATCGAGACTCTACGTCTGGCCAGCAGCTACATCAGTCACCTGGGGAACGTCCTGCTCCTGGGCGAGGGGCTTCATGACGGACAACCGTGCCACGCTCCCTCACCGCCGTTCTTCCATGTTAACTCCTCCCCCAACCGAGGATCTGACCAATCAGCTCAGCCAAAGCACATCTGTACTTTCTGCCTCAGCAACCAGAGGAAAATGGTGAGCAGATGAAAATTATGAATCAGTGAGGAAGAAAAAAGGCCAAATCAAACAAAACAAAAATGCTATGTACGGTAAAACCTCCACCAAAACTGTGGTATAATTATTATTCAAAGAAAGATCAAGGAAAATATATACAGCTTTTGATTATGACATAAATACTACAATGATAACTATCATACATTTCTTGTTCTTAAACAGAGCACTTGAAATAATTTTTCCAGAATTAGAAAACAGAGAAAGCTGATCACACCATAGAGTGAAGCTTCTTTTGGGGAAACTGTGCAGTGCTTTAGGGTCAACTTGGTGTTTAAAGCTGACCTGAGATCAGTGACTGTGCCTATAAACCTGATTGGCCCTGAGGGACATTAAAAGCAGAACCTCTTTTAAAGTCCTCTGTTGGGGTGAAGGACTGCGTATTATTGTTCTGTTGGGGGTTAGTTTTACTCGAGCAGGTGGCTTGAAAGTTCAAGGTGCTTTCTGAAACTCACTAGACATTTCAGTTAGTAGAGGTGAACTGAGAAGACGAGCATGACCATTGCGTAAAACCTCCAACTGTGGTGTTTTTCTTTCTTTTTCTAAGAATAGGAATTTAAAGTTTGCAGCGAGTGAGATTTATGACCAGGAGCCCATGAAATCTATCCAAAACCATGTGTATAATTTCAAGAATGTATTGACGTCAGCTTGAATATGTGGAGGTTTTAATCATAACTGCTGCAGAACTGACCTGAGACGCAAAACTGGCAATGAATTTGTTCCACTGAATATGGACGTCACGAGACAAAAAACTGATATTTTCAGCATTTTGTTCTACTTAGCCATATGTTTGTACACAGGTAAACAATTCAGGAATTCATAGACACGCCACAAAACAAGCTACAATGAATAGTCACACTCATCATTTCAGTGTCAAAGATAGCATTTCAGATCACAGTTTTGTAGCAGTTGTCAAACTTTCTCCACACTTCCTCCACTGCTGCGCTGTCGGTCTGCGACTTAATAGAGATACAGAAAAAGGAGAACTCGATCCTGTGCGAAGTTCAAACTCACATTTGATTGATTCAACACAGGAAATAGACATAATCAAAAACACTCTCAGCATAAGAAAGTCATCAGTCTGATGAGAAGTAACGGGGAATGAAGAATTTCTATCAGCTGACTGAAATCAAACGTATACGAACGCAGCTCAGACTTCAACAAACACCCCCGGTCTGTGCGGGAGATGATAGAGAGGTGACGTCCACTCAACTTCCCCCCTCTGACCGAGCCGCTGCCCATTTAGTAGGATTTATGGGTAAGGAGCTGACATCTGGCAGACTCCCCCGTTACCCCAGCAGTGTGTGAAAGCTAATACCCTCCTCAGTGTCTAAACCCAGAGACCCTTTAGCTGGGGGATAACCTGAGTCCCAGCAGTGTGTGTCTCGCCCTCCCTCCTGCCTCCCCTCTGAAGCTTTGTGAGTGAAAGCCTATACGTCCTGAACGTCTGAAACGCAGACACCCTCGGCTGAGAGATAACTAGCCTCAAATCAGACTTGCTCTCCATCTTTCTTTCTCTCTCTCTCTCTCCTCTGTCTCCTTTTCCTTTTGCTTCAGTTTGTCCTCCCTAAGTCCTCCATTTTCATCCTCTTCGTCCTTCTCATTGGGTTTCACTCAGCTCTCTGCATATCGATCAGCCCGGTGGAGGTCAGCGCTGTCAGTGGGAGCTGTGTAATACTATCTGCTGCTGTCAACTCGCTGCTGCAGACGCATGGCTGACCTGTAAATGCATGCTGCGTAGAAAACGATTTGGAAACTTTCTCTTGTCAAAACCTTCAACTGTGGACACTTTGACTAAGTTTATCTTTCTTGACCTAAGTCACACACGGTTTCCCATTAGCTCAGTAACCGCTGACTGTTCTCTGGACGCTTACTGTTTTCATTTTTATTTCACTGATTAAGTGAACCCAGGTGAGAGTCATCATCTCTTGGTTATCCCTTGATTCATTCCTCTAAATAAGTGAGCCGACAGGCGGTGAGTTAGGGAAAGATTTTGAAGTTTTAACTTCGATGTGGTTTCTGCAAAAGGAGTGAAAAGATGTCCCATGTACGTTCAGTAGAACTTTTATATGCTGCACCACATAAAATAATCCTCCCTGCTGGGTTCAGCTGACAAATATAGAGAGATTTATTTCTTCAATTGGCTCAGTAAATTAATAAAACTGCTGTGCACCGCAGTTTTTAGCAAACATTGCTCAAACAGGTGTACGGAGTGACTGGATGGGGACTGTTTTCTGCCGCGGATTAATACGCATTTGGTGCCCTAGCATTTACAGCAGCAGGACTGTGTTTGTGGGATTGACTCAAAATAAACTGCGCATGTCAACCCTAATGAAGTAACATATCACCCAGTTTAGCGGTGTGGAGTTTTGATGTGTTTTCATAGTTTTTGGACAACAAGACCAAGTAACTAGTATATAGTATATTTTTAATACACACACACACACACACACACACACACACACACACACGCACAATACATATAATCAATTCGTTGCTGGTTTTGGTCTTATCACAGACAACAAGTAAAATAGAATATCACCACACGTATCGTTTAAGGAGAATCATAACAGATCCCAGCCTCACCTGGCACATAAATGGTTAACTCTGATTGGAAGAACCTGAGAGAATTTCATTTTCCCTGGAAAAGTGACGATACAGTGTGTTTAAGTGGGCTAAAGGGCAGAACCAGTGCTGGTGATTACAGAGAGGAAACGATTGTGAAGGTAAAATGAGACTTTGTGTCCTGAGTGCTCTCATTGTATGTTTTTATGGTCATTGAGGTTCATCACAGCTGTCAGGTCCGCTTAGAGCAGCTGCTTCAATTATGCTTATTTCCAATGTGGGAGAGGGTGAAAGTGAGAAAAGTATACGCTCATTTCCTCTTATTATGTGTGTATACAGTATAACTGTTTCAAAACAAACAGTCCTGTTAGTAATGACTACTGCACAGAGAGGGCTGCACTATTACAGATTACATATTCAGTGGAATACTAATGTGACTGTGTGAGTTTATGCACACGATTCAGAGAGAAAAATCTATTTTACACAGGTGAAGGATATATATGATAGACTTTCCAGAAAACGATACGGGATACTAGAGATTGAAAATAATTAAAACCTCCTCACTGCGATGTCCTGAGAAATATATATCTTTGTGGCAAGACATCTTTTAGCTAATTCAACGGCTATTTTATTATGGTTTATTAAGCTTAAAGACAGGTTTTTTTCTAACCCATAAATGAGTAAACACTTCATCCTTCAGTTTATCAGAGCAATTCAAAAATCACCAAAGTTTGAGAGACATGGTTTTCTTTGTGAGAGCGACTCATTGTTTGTCTTGAGACGTTTAGAGCCAATTGGGGAACAGTGAAACGCTCCTCAGTGAGCCTGAAGCACGAGAAATAGTTGTTTTTCTTTTCTAGTGAGTCCCTTTGAATATATTCATTGCTCAGCTTCAGTGCGGTGATCATAGTGCAAATCTATTCTTCGGCACTACTAGATACTCTTTTTTGAATTTTGTATTCCCCCTCACGTTGTCCGGTATGGAGCCACACACTGTGGGACGTTTGCACTCGGTATCTTTTGATCAGAAGCCAAGCTACTCCTCTGGCGTACACATATATCCTGACAAAGTTTGCTTTTCAAAAAGAAAAACTGCTCCGGGGTGGAGCGCCGGCAGTTTGGCATGGTTAAACTGGAGAGCAGCCTTCACATACTAGTGTCTTTTGATAAGTGCCGTAAAAAACATGGGACGCTCGTGATGGCTACATCTGTAAATGAGATGTACACGGCTGAGGACGGAGGGTCGAGGTGAGCAAAGGGCTGCTCAAATCCCCGCGCTGTCTGGTTGATTGATGCAGATATCCTGTGCTAGGCCTCTCTGCTTCTGCTGATCAGTGCAACTGTCAGGTGCCTGGATTTAACCTACGACAGGAAACCTGCACGATTTCAGTTTGTTTAGTGATGTTATATCTGCTAGAGGTCACCTTTAATGACCTCGAAATGCAGTTGAGCATCAGCGGCGCTATTTAAATACATATTTAATTTGTGCTATAGGCGAAGGCAGCACGAGTATCAGTATATTGCTACTGAAGTATATTGAGATGGTGTTTGTATATACAAAACAAAAACAAAGCTTTTTGAAATATGTTGATCTGTCTACTTTGTTGTCTTTAGGCATAGCGCTTGAAGCATAATTACAGCTTCCTCCGCTGTCCGCAACTGTGGCTTATTTATTTTGGCCACGCACAGTGAGAGGGTCAATTCAAGTCGATGGCAAATGTAAACAGAAATGGCAATTCATCTGCCAGTAACAGCAATCAGCTGAACTCTTTCCTTTTCGAGCTGTGTATGAAAAGTCCAAACATTTTCCAATATTTAAAAATCTAAAGTCGCCCATTTGCTGAATTAAAAGAGCATTTATACGTTTGGAAACAAAATAGAAATCTAGCAAAAATATTACAACTATTATAGTGTGGTTGTTGTAAAAAGGCCATTGTTCCTTTCGTGATGGTTACATTCAGTTGGGTTTTACACGCATTTTAAGGGACAACCCTGATTTAACTCCAAATTGTGCAAATTTAGCGAAACGGCAAGCACAACAAATGATGAATACAGCTCTTAATATCTTAAACAGTTGTAATTTATATCTGAGCTGCAGTAAAACTTTTATACGTGATGATTTTTGTGGGTGGCTGTAAAGCTGGGCGTATGGAGAGACGGTGGCACTAAAACTGCACCATGCAATTGGAAACTGACTTATCTGTACTTGTGTGGAAGTGTGTGTGTGTGTGTGTGTTTGTGTAGTTGAGAGAGAGGAGTGAGTCTGTATATATATGTATATTTGTGTGATTGTTACTTTGAGTTGAATGTGAGTGACAGAGAGTGAGAGTTTTTACATCCATGTACGTATACTGCACACACACACACACACACACAGGCTGGCCCTCTGTGTCTGGAAGTCATTGGCAGTGCAGAGCGGAGCAACAAATGAGCTAATTGTTCTGTAAATGATTTATCCTCTGCTGAGGCCTGTTCAGCCAGTGTTTAATTCAGCTGCTGCTATTAGAAACACATTGACGTTGGGCTTTGATGGTGATGTTAAAGAAGCCTGGAAACCGCTCCCTGTGAAACGCCCTCGCTGCTTACACACACACACACACATACACACACACTCACACCCACACATATGACACATATACACACTCGCACACATGCATGACCACAGAAATACTCACACACTCACAGACGTTTATCAAAAGCATTTCATACCTTGATTTTTTTTTTATTCCTTCGTCTTTTCAGCCAGACGGCAGTTCATTGCTTCTTTCTAGACACCCCCCCCCCCCACCGAAAAAAAAGATTACTCACTAAAGGCGCGCTGGATCACGACTGTGCTTTCAACACTTTCTAAACTAATGGTGTGCAGGAAGTTGTGGAAAGAGAGATGGAGAAGGAGAGAAAGAGAGGCAGATAAATAGCCAACGACTCAGCGGGATAATCAACCTCGCTATTTATCCACAGTTGTTTTTTTGACTGTGGTGAAACTACACGTTGCTTCTTTTATAGAGATCAAGTGAACCGTGCACCTTAAGAAAGCCTAAATAGGACATGTGCAGGAGCGAGCTAATGACTGCGGTTTGTACAGTCGTTTGGTTATTAGTCTGTTTTCACTGGGAAAAAGCGTTACGTCACTTGTGTGCATGAAGTAGACGTTTCGAGGTCAGAGATGAAAACTAAATTGCCGTCATTTACTGATAATGCTGGTGTTGACGTGGGGTTAATGTGTTGTGCCTCATGAGTTTGTCTGTCGTTTCATGCTATGCTAACGAGGTGCATCGAAGGCAGCTAGTTTACTGCAGGCAGTTTTCAAATGTATTCTTCCCCACGTTCAATGTGTGTCTGTGTGTGTGTGTGTGTGTGTGTGTGTGTGTGTGTGTGTGTGAGTGAGCGAGCCTGGCTTTGTGTATGGCTGTGTGCCGTCGTCATGCACAGACTCGTCGGTAATTTTCTAGCACAGATGGAAGCAGTTAAACCCTAATTTAACACCAACAGAAGAAGTCGTGTCAGATAACTAACAAAATCTATTAGCAAAACTATCATTCTGTTGTCATTGGGCCTCCAGGGAGAGGGCTGCTCACGGAGCAAATTAAAACAAAACTACAGAAATCTGAGCCAGGCAAAGAGCAGAGCTAAAATAAATCTATAACACAGAGAAAAACAGAAATTGGCAGTTTAGACGGTGCAGTCTCTTAAAACAATATCTTAAAACAAAAGCTAATGACGTACTGGCTGTTGCAGGGTGCTCATCTTAGCGCTGATGATAAAGTGCCAGTTGGTGCGTAATGTACAGAATGAAATCACCCGAGACTGGCCAGAAAGAAGTGTTATAACAGATCATTAAAATGTGGGAACAATTAGACGCATGTGTGGCCGGCTGGTGAGAATTACAACTGATTAGGCAATCTAAGATAAATCAAGTGTTTTTCAGAAGCCACCGGGATGCTTATTAGCAAACCACTATGAGCATGAAGTACATGTCTGATGCATCCAAGCCACATAATGGCATGACTGTGGCTCATTTGGTGTTAGTTAGCTTGATTTAAAAGTCTGATTATTGCACTATTTCAGTGTGTTTCTATGTTCCTCCCAACGGGGATCATTCATGAGAGTAATTACAGCTTCTGTTAGACACTTGAGGGAACTGACGCATATTCACATATTTTCAGTCGATAAACTAAAGGGATATTACAGTTTTCATTTCACGGTTGAATACCAATCTCCTTATACGATTGTCGGGCCAGTACCCAAGAGGAATTATTTTTTCCAACCAGTCATCCCTCTCTTCACGCAGCCGAGAACTAAATTAGATGTTTATATTTGACAGAACGGATTAAAGCAGGAAAAAAAAGAGAGAGAGAGAGAGAGAGAGAGAGAGAGAGAGAGAGAGAGAGAATGGAAAATCCACAGTTATAGGTGAAGGCACAGCCGGGATTGAGTTTCGGAAAAAAAATAAAGTTTGAATTTGTAGGCTTGATAAGATGCGGGGAAGAGAGCGTTTACTATCTTCATATTAAAGTTAAGACCTTGATGAAACAACAATATTGTTCCAGTGTGGTAATATCATCATATCGTATCTAGAGTAAACATCATCAGGTAATCATATTAGTGTCGGACAAATCACCCCCCTGGGAAGTCAGTGGTATGTCTATGTATGTGTGTGTGTGTGTGTGTGGGTGTTTGGAGAAAAAGAGAGAGCAGAGATGTCATCCGACCGTGCCATATTAGTCTTCAGGAGATTGTTTTGACTACCAGGCCAGCCTTACAGCCCCCCTCCTCCTGTTTTGACTGAACCAGTCCGACTCCAGCTGAACCGCCTACACCAGCTATACAGCTGTGCTTCCTCAACTATCGCTAAGCGCTCACATGGTAATTTGATGAAATTTGGTGAATCACCCAATTGTCATGCGCCGTCATTGAGTGAGATTATTTCATGGGCCCACAGTGTCTCTAACCTGCCTCAAGTACTTTATTTTCCCCTGATAGATACCTCCAGTTTTCCACAGCGCCTTCCAGCAAACACCAGAGAGCACGGCTGCACTTGTCTCATCCAGTTGTTGGTTTTATATGTTTGTGTTAGTAGAAAGCACAGTGGTAGCACTGCCACTGTGACGCCCAACTCATAGACGATTACATATAGCGTATATATGTGTTGGAAGACAACACTCCTCGGGTCATTAAGCCTCCAGACGTTACTCTGAAAGCCTAAATTCACCTTTTTTTCCCATCTGTGAATGATTGTTTGAGCTCTTTGTTAGTGGCCATCGTTCATATTTCTTATACTGCATGGTGAGATAAATATGCAATCCTGTCCCCTAGAAATTACGCTTATATACTACTTATTTGTTTTGTTGTGGTGTTTTGCGTGTAGTTAAGTTCAAGCAACAAAGTATTTTGTTAAGGTAAGGAAAAGAAGCCTTAAGCCTTATGCCTTCAGTCACTTTTGGCTTTTTCATTAATTAACCTAAAACATAACTATAAAACTGTTGATTTATGCTTCAGCAAAAGCGGATATCGTAGGAAAACAAATCAAATACACTGTGATTGAATTACATTACGTACGGTTAGTATCAACATTTTGCAACTTGGTAGATATGTTGATAAAAACATAAAGTTACACAAAACAAAAGTCTTGTGGCTGCAATGAATTCTGGTGTATTGAGTCAACTAAAAAAACAAAATGATGGTAATGGTTCATGTCTAGATGATCGCGCTCTAATCATGATCCTCTGCTGCAGCTGGAGGAAGAATTGACAATAATAGTTCCCGTGTCTCCTCACACTCCCCTCAATCAGTGGGAGGACGATTCCTGTCCAAATCCTATGATCTCACTCTCTCATTACCGCCTGATCCCCTTCCAAACACCTACCCACCTTTTGTTGATGTCAGTCAAACGGATTTTTCCAAACACCTACACCTTGTGCACGGTCTGAGAGGAAATGTGTAACAGGTGTGCGGCTGATGAGAGGAAGGCGAGGGGGGGGGAGACCGAGAGGGTTAGCTGAGACGATATGAGAAGGGGAAAGAAAAGTCAGCAGAGGACAGGAGTGCAAGAGAGGCTGACACACACTCTGGGGAAAATCTTTACCCGACACCTTTATACACTTTCACCACCATTTGAAATGAGTTTTTACTTCACAAAAAGAATATTCAACATATTTGTCCATGAAAATCCACCACAAATTGGGTTACGACAGCCCGAGATCATTTTCCAGCTCCGAGTCAATCAAAGCCCTGAAAAGTAATTAGCAAGAACGGGATGACGTGTGTTTCGTATCACTCAACGTTGTGTACGTTAAAATCCCTTTTGACTGTAGCTTGAGAAGTGAGTGGTAGATGGCCTGAGGAGCAGAGCAGAGGTTAGGTGAGGAGGGAAAATGTGATGTTATTTTCCTGGCCAGATAGAGAAAAGGCTCCTCGCCAGCCAGGAAATCAAGGCCTCTCTGTTCTGATACCGCAGATAAATGAGATCACGCGGGGCTGTCATGCATCAGGCTGTTATAAAAGCAGCTACCACAATTAATGTACAGCATGCACGCTGTTGCGCAGAATGTGTCTGCAGTCGAGGTTAATTTACTTTATCAACCCGAGTGAAGTTCGTATAAATAAACTGCGCCATTGATTGCAGTGAAATCGCATCTGAAATATGCACTACTTTTTCCTGGAGTGCCATTTCATGAGACTATGAAGAGGGTTGACATCAAAGACAGCCGTCCCATACTTGTACTACTTTAGGAACTTTGCAGACGGATTCTGAGGAAACCAACAGACTGTGATAAAATGGCTCAAACAAAGAAATGTGTAATTATTAGCATGCCATTGAAGCTGACCTATGTGCCACCAGCTGTTTCCCCACATTTGTAGTCTTTATGCTAAGCTAAGCTAAGCTGTGCTTTTCCTTTTAGATAGATTTTAGTGTTGAATCCTGAATAATGTAAGATGTTGTTTCTCTCTCTTGCAGAACAAAGACAGAGACAGGAAGACGGCCATCAGAAGTTAACAATGAGGACACAAACCACACGGATGAAATGCAATGATTTTACTGCAACTTGAAGACTTATCAGACTTGTGATGCATCTCAAAGACTTTTGAAGGACTTCTTTAGCACTTCCAGGACTTTTTAAGGAACTTAACCAAGCATTTCTTTTCTTTTTTCTTACTTTTTATATCGCTTTATAGGAATTTTTTACTTTTTAGGGTGCTTTCAAATGTGTTGAAACACTTCTGAAAAGTCTAACAGTGCTTTAAAAAGGCTTATCAAGACCATGACAAACCTTTCAACAACATGTATAAGAGACTTTTTACTGTGTTATTCAAAGACTTTTTGTTCAGAGTCTGAGGAACTTATGGCACATGATCGAAACACACAGCTTTTGATGAATACAAATTTGTCTTTCATAGGATCTGTGTCATTAATGTGTAAACTGAAATATAAATGTATATTTATGTGACATAACATTATATAATGAAACTATGTTATTTAACCGGCATTGACATCCATGAAAAATAATGTATAAAGGTGCAAAACATTGGCTATTGACACAATTTATGGCATCCCAAAAAACTTTAATGGTATTGGTTATTTCTCACGATCATCTCTGAAAATGTCCGAATGCTGGAAAATATCACAAGATGACCAATAAATTGTTTGTATATCTGGGAGTAAATTTCATTTGTATGTTGGTGGTAATTTGAGCCATGGTGTCCTCTCAAATCCTCCCCAGTTCCAACCAATAAACATTATAAACATTTTCCACTGAGAAACTATCCAAACAGTGGTTTCATCATACCGTTTCGCTGATTCAGGCAGTTAGGGGAGAGATCATTCTGAAGCCGTACAGCGAGCATAAGTGGAAGTTCCACAGTGACTACACCTGTAGCTCACATCAGCCGTACTGCTAGTTTTACTTCCGTCTCCCTCTCTGTCTGTCTTTCTCTCTCACACACTCCCTATCTCTCTTGCCGTCTTTCTCTTTTGGGACACCGAGATCAGAGCAGTCAGAGAAAGACAGGTTTTGAAGATGAGATGGACAAGAGGGGTTAGAGGAGCAGAGGAAAGGCTATTCAGAAGAGCGGAAAAAAAGGGGGAGCAGAATTGAATCTGCAGGTATGGCTGTTTGGACATCTGCCCGTGTCCCCGCGCTGTCCTCTCTTTTACCTTTCCACATGCTCTTTCTGTCTTCTCTCTTCTCCTCCTCTGCTCTTCCTCTCTTTTCCCTGGAGTGCCACTGGCCAGAGTCTGGTTGGTGATGGCTTTCCAGTGTGTTTAGCCACGCACCACTTACCCTCTCTTACCTCATTTTTCTTTTTATCTCTATCTATGCATCTATCTATCTATCTAATCTTTATTCCCTTTTCTTGTCTTCTTCACTTTTCTCACTACTTTTTCTTCTCTTTCCATCCCTCGCTCCCTCTTTCAGCATCTCTCTACTCTGTTTTTCTCCAAATTTGTCCTCTGCCTTTGTGGAAAATGATCAGAGCATTAGCAATGGGGAATGTTGCCCTTCCTTTTTTTTTAAATTGTCACATTTCTTTTAATAGCTTCTCTCAGACCAGACCATAAGCTGTGATATTTTCATGTTCGAGGCCAGTGTGCTCTGTTTTTCTAGTTCGTCGCCCCTCTGGTTACTGCAGCAAAACTTGCAAATCCAGTTCCAGGGAAACCAAAGTTACCCGAAAATGTTGCACATTTCGACTGATGCGGTAGTTTTCTTGGATTAAGAGAGTTAGAATCTATTAGAACAGTCTATACCCGGTCTACGGTGTCCTAGTTCATCATTTTAAAACCACATAACAGCAGTATTCCTCCAGCCATTTTCCACCATTAAGTGAAATGTAAATGAGCCGTTCTTTTAATGGAGGCTGCACCGGCTTGGTGTTTCCAAATTATTTTTTAACAATTCTAACAAGCTGTTTCTGCAACCGAGGTGCCAGTTATGGACTTTTTTCCTACAATGTGACAAGTGCCCGGTGAAGAAAAACAACCAACAAAAATTCAAACGTCATTTGATCGCACTGCCAATTCGCAGTTTTTAGTGAAAGCTGCCCTGAAAAACAAAAAAAGATTTATTGTGTGTGTAATCTCACAAACACCCGCAAATCCATAAGCAGCATCCAACACTTGCAGTCGGTTTTAGAGTTAATGTGTCTGACGTTTCCTCGGCGTGATGTCATGTAAAGGACACTCACTTTAATGAAGTAACTCACAAAGGTGTCGAAGGGGGAAGAGGTGTAGATTGAAATTTGGGACTAGAGAAAGACAGATTCACAGCTGATAGCGTGCTTTGTAAAGTTTATGAAGCTTCATGCCCTTTAAATTCAAGTGCCTGAGCAGGTTTTTTCCTCCCCACACGTAACACAGGGAAACAAAAGATTAAATCTCAGGGCACACTTTCAGTGTAAGTGGTCCCTGCTGCTCGCTGGTTCCTGAGACAAAGGTTTGAAAAGCACAGTGTGTCTTGTTTAAAAGATCTTAGCACTGTTATGAGCCGATGAGACATAGATAATCTTACTGCGGAGCGTTTTTTAAAAGGAAGCAATAGCTTTGAAAAAAAAAAAAAGGCACTGTGTGTCTAGTGTGTCCTAATGACTTCTGGTCCAGTTAGTCTGAGAGTCTGATCTCTCTAGCAGGCCGTCTGTCTGAGCAGCAGAGAGAGGGGGGGGAAAGGAACTGGTTCCTCCCACACAGACCAGATCAGGTTCCCCCTACGCCTACACACACACACACGCACAGATGACCATTTACACACTTGTACGCCGATGAACTTCCATATGCACAAATAGATGGACGAACGCATGCATGTGCAGTCACACACTCGTATGCGCGCACACACACCCGCGCTAAGCAGAAGGATCTGTGATATAGCTTAGCTGTCTAATGATCTCTGTGTTTTACATTGATGAAAACAGATCAGCTGAGAGGGCAGACTGCTGTGGTGTATTTAAGTGGGCGGTTTTGGACCACGGTGAACCGGAGGTTGGACGATCGACTGGCTCTTATTATCGATATAATGGTCTCTGACGAAGATGCCCCCGTGGAAATCTGGCATGTGAATGCTGATAGCTGAAGTAATAAAAAGCAGCTTTCGGAGTCTTAGGTGGTGCAAGTGCCAGAGGGGCTGGTGGATGTAGCCTGAAGACGTGTGAGAGAAATTTAACATGTTTGGAATATACACACGGCCAAATGGAAAGCTGGCAGAGCGTAGTTGAGGCCTGAATACGGAAAACACAAACTTGTGATCTATTTTAATCAGTTATGAAAGAAAAAGATATCACATAACGGCTTTATGCTCTCTGGTGAGCTCAACAATAACAATAATTATCCCGCCAATTGATTTTCCCGTTTCATGTGAACCTTAGTAGGATCGTGACTCGCCAAGATGATAATACATCTCTAAAGGTAATTTGATTTTTCGCTGTAACTAACTATTGGAAACTGCAGGTCATGCTCTCTGTTTCCCATCTTTACGCCATCTGTCACTCTGCACATTGAGCCTCCTCATGAATTGTCCTGTCATTGCAAACAGATAATATGGAGCCTGGCAGGCATCTAGGGTAAAGTTTATAATAGCAAATTACTTGATTTAAAAGTAGGTAAAGTAAGTGTAGTCGATAAAAGAAAATAGCCTTTCTAAATTACTCCCCCTCAAATGAATGGCATTAAGTAAATGGAGTAGTTACAAGATGTTGTTGTGGCTAGTGGTCAGTTAGGCCGGATACATACATGCTTTTTAACCGCGTCACCTTCATTTCTGACTACATACACAACAAACGCTCCAAACAGACGCAGCGTGCGAGAGACAGCGGTATGCGAACGCATAGTTAATAAATCCAACATTCACCCTCCTTTCAGCTCTGTTATGGTCTCCACCAACTGCTGAGGGGGATTTCTGGCTCGTTAGTTTCTAAATGCTCCACTTTTTTCACCAACTTAACTTTTGTCATTCTGCTGTTTGGTTCTGGGCAGGCAGTGTACAGCAGGTTTGTTGAACAGTTGCTGCTCTCATATCACACTATGAGAGCAGAGAGACTGAACCAACAGTATGCCATACCAACAAAACAATGAGGTTGAATGATGCTTAAAATAATAATAGAAATAGAGATGAAAGGAACTGCAGATTCAGGTCCTAACAGCAACTCCTTTCACGTTACACAAAGTTTGTTGAGCATTTGTTGATGCAAAAATATGAATTAGGGCAGCTTTAAAATGGCTACTAGACTACTTGGCTTCAGAGGGTAGTTGCTTTCGCCCCATCCTCCAATACAGAGTCAGTAACTGGTGAGTGTGTTTAGTAACCACCACGGCTTTTACAAACAAGTATATTTTTTTAAATAAGACAGGCTCTTGGGCTCTCAAAAACATAAACGAGTCATGTCTACTTTTTTCAACTGTCATAACATGAGAATCAGTGGAGGAGACAGGAGCACTTCCTGTTTTTTTTTCCAACTCATCCATGTTTTTGTGCTGAGATGGTACCCAGCTGAATAAGGTCTATTAATTAAAGATGGATAGGTAGCAGTGCTTTTCCTGAAGCATGACCTCCTGTTGACATTGGAGCAGAAGTTTCCTCTGGTGTCCTCTCCTGCTCCGTAGGCCTGTTGGCCAACTTCCTGCCTCCACTCGAACTGTCTCAATAAAACATAAAGAACAAAGATATAAAAACGTGGAGGAAAGAGCGAAATGCACCTTTAGGAACATTAGTCTTTCTAACTCAACTGGGACCTGAGCTACGCAAACACACACACACACACACACACACACTCGCACACACGGCAGGAGGCTAACTGCTCCAAGTGGGAGCTGTGCTGCTGAGGGCCGGATGAAAGGAAACACTAAAACTACAACGAGGGAAAGACAGGTGGCCAGTTTGGCAGCTCCACACACTCCTGCACACACACACACACATACACTCACATGCACACAAACTCCTTCCTCCTCAAACCCCCTGTTGTGCACACCTGTGAAAGTGCCAAATCCTGGACTCTACCTCGATCAGCTCTCCAGCTTTCTCCCTACCTCCACTCTCTTTCTATCTCTCCCTTCTCTCCCCCACGATGAATCTCTCTCCCCCTTTCTCTCCTTCAGAGAGCTCCTCTGTGTAAACATTCCTCTTGTAAGCTAGCAGCCTGGCTCACCTTTAATTGGTTGTTAAAAAGACATTTCCTGCTCATGAGGATACCACCATGGAAGCCCCTTATGATTGTACGTGACTGTGTGTTTTTTTTTCAAATTCACGTACACACAAGAATGTGTTTATCATCACACATCACTCGCGTAATCATCATTTATATTCAGCCACCTGATCGCAAAAACACTTGACAATGAGTAGAAACACCTTTGTGTTGTAAGCATTGCGAAATGTTTTGTCTCCTGAACACATTTAAAAGGCCAGTTGTTTGTCTTCAGCTCCACTTGCCAGGCATCTTTCCATTCACTGAAGCTTGTGGATCATGGTGATCTGGCCAGGTATCGAAAGCTGTGATTGTTTCCTCATTGTGCTCCTCCATTGTTATTCCTCTGGTTTTCCCCTTTTTAGAAGGTAGAATGCTCACTGGTAGCTTACAGTGAATGTCTGGATTCAGTATTAGTGTCTGTTCATAAAACGTACCCCTATGAGCAAAGAGAAAATGAAAACCTACAAAAGTTAAAAGGACAACTGATGTCTTTATATTTTATTAATAAATTATTGATTAACTCTGCTTATGATGCAACAAATGTTTTTCATTATAATTTACTCAGTTGATTTTTCTCCATTAATTAATTTAGTCTGTACAATGTTAGAAAATAGTAAAACAAACCCCATCACAATTTCCCAAAGCCCTGGTTGACATGTTCAAACTCAAAGATGTCCAGCTTACTATTATAGGGCCAATAAAACCAGCAGATATTCACATTTGAGAAGCTAGATTTACCAAATAAACTGTAATTTTTGCTTAGAAAACTGCTTAAATAATTATAAAAATTGATGCCAATTAAAAGTCCATCAATTGATCAATTAATCAACTAATCATTTCAGAGGATTGCTATAGGATAGGACGGTCACTTTTTAACATACTGTTACACAAAGCTCAGTCAACCATTTCACTCTGGATTATTATCTGAATTATAGAATATGAACAGCATTGATCTTTGATGACTTTGTCTCTTCCCACAAGTAGACGATAATAATTTCCCCCTTTGGGGAGCGTATAGACTCGGAGCCTACAGCTGGATGCTTCTGCTTTAGTTACGCTAGCAGTGTTGCTCTATGGATGAAAATGTTGCTCTGGCGGCTGGTTCACCACTTTGTTTGGACTGATATGTCTCAATAACTATTGGATGGATTGGTTTTACATTTGGTATAGCTGTCATGCCCCCCCATGATGACTTTGCATCTATTGCTGGGCGATATCGCCAAAATCTTCTATCTCAATATGGGTCATTTCAACAATGTAATATAGCATGTTTTCTGGTTTCTGGTTTTTTGTACACTCCTTTGTGAATTGATTACTTGACAAGTACTGAGTATTTTCTCAAAATGAACATAACAGTTTCAAGTGAAGTCACAGAGAAAAAAAATGTATCAATAATTCCAGCTATAGGCTGACTATATTTACTTACATGTACACAAATACAGAGTAAAAGTTGAATTCAACTTCACCGTGGCATTCCAATAAGCAGAAATCTTATCTATTCAGATTGTCTGAGACATTTGAGTTAGTAGGCGCTTGTTATCATCAATTTAAACAAAGTAAACATAATTGTGTATCACGATGTCTTGATGTATGATTTCATCACAATATGCTTCCATTGAATGACAATAGATGATCACATTGAGTTATCGCTATAGGTTTGATTTAAGGCCAAAATTGTTTTTGGATGCACAGTCTGGTACTAACAAAACCAACGCAAATGGATAGTCAGAGAAAGGGGATAATGGTAGCAAAAGGAAACTGGCAGGAAACACTGAAGAAACAGGAAATGGTAGAAAAATAAGCATAATTACATTATGGGCCAATGATTGATTGCATAAACGTTAATTCTCAGAGCGTTGATGTTGACACTGGCTGCTATGCTGTTGCTATAGTTCACATGTGCAATCTGGACAGGGCTCCCACATGTTCACAACTGCAAAAGGGAAACCGAAGGGCACCAATTCTGATCCTAAACCAAACCAGGGCCAGGCCCAATAATTGTGCACTTAGAAAAAGTATAATTAACTGGTTTTACACACCTTGAAAAACACAATTTTCCAAACACTAACCAAACTAAACTGCTGTAAAGTGGAAAGCACCAAAGCTGTTTTGAGAAAAATGATATCACATGTTACCTACATTGGAATATTATACAGTGCTAAAGAGATTTACATTTGACGTAACAGCTCTTTGCTGTCAGGGATGGAGAACAGAGCCAGACCTTAACCAAGTACAGGCTCAGTGACCGCCAGCTGACAATCAATGGAGACGCATGAAATATTAGCAACCAAAAGAAAACAATATATCTGGTAACTGCAGGTGATGCTGAGCTCTTCCTCCGTTCCTGTATTAAGTTGTCAGCTGTGAGAAACACTGGGTGACCTCTGCAGACTTTTCTACTTGATCTGGGCTGCTGAAAGATGGATATTGAGATAGATGGAGGTTGAGACACACCCTGAGGTGCCTATTGTGCATGTATGAAGGCACGCAGGGCTACGAGGGCTGCAAATGTTTCATCCTTTTACAGGCTCTGTGAATAAGGAGGCACTTTAGGTTTTATTGGCCTCTAAGCAGGCGTGTACAGATCCAACAATGAACACGTGCTGCCCTCCCCACAGTGAAAACTCTGAGCACTCCAGACACACTTATTAGGCACAAGACATAAAAATCCCAAAGATGAAAACAGGAAAAAGTGAAACAAGAAACAGAAGATGTGAATAAGTTAACTAGCCATAGAGAGGAGAGGAGGGTGGGGCGAGGTGGAAGAGTAGGTATAGACTGCAGCAATCTTTTCCTCAGTTATAGATAGACTAAGGAGAAAGAAGTCGATGGTAAGAAGGAGAATAACAAGAGAAGCCAAGCCTTCAGTCAGTAGCAGCTTGCCAGAGCGTTGCTTCGCCTCGCCAGGTCCCTGTGCTCTCTGCTCTGTCCTCTCCAATAAGACCCCTGGTTTAATGCTGGAAAATTCCCTCCAAGCTGTCAATCACCCCCTTTAATAAAAACAAAGTATAACATTGCGGTCTCGCTCGCTCTCCGTTCCCCCTCGAGAATTAGAATGCGAGGTTTTGTCTGCGGAACTGTGAAAATCTCCTCTGCTTTTATTAGCAAAGCCCTGGTTCGACCGAAACTCTGGAAAAAAATCTGGCCACTCTCCGCTCTGCGTCTCCCATCTGGACTACATTAAAGCCAACCACCTGGACCCGAACCAAACCTGAAATGAAACTGGGGGTATTACAGAAAATAACTCCGGGATCTGCCTGCACACACACACACACACACACACACACACACACACACACACACTCACACACACACAGATACATATCTTCCTTCGTCCACTCACACACTCTTATGTGCGTGTGCGCTCCACACATGGTTCATGCAGCCTCCTGTTTCTCTCGCTTTCTATTCCGTGCTTAATCAGATTTCCTTAAGGAAAACTAGTCTTAACCGGCATGATGGGATCTGATTTGACTGACTGGCTGGTTGGCTGTTTTCTTTTTTTTGCGATTGTTTGGTTAACTCTGCTAGCTGGTGCGCTATTTGGGTGCTGACAGGCTGGCTAACATGGCTGACAGAATGAAGGATTGACTGGCTGACTGATGAGTGACCATTACTGACCAGCTGAGTGGCAGCTGGCAGCATACAGTATGTGTGAGATTAATGGTCTCTTTCTTCTACCTGTTGAACCAAGGAAAAGTCCTTCACGTTATGGCTTTGGGCCCTGAGTGGTGTGCAAGTCAGTCAGCAGCCATGTTGTCTTTATACAGCATCACAAGATAGGAAGCCTAACTTTTCAGCCCTAAATCATAAACATTAACATAATTTTGCCTTTTCTTTTCGTTTTCAAAGATACTTTGGATTATCCTCTATATTGTTATTACTGTCAACAAATTGCATAACAACCCAATGAGCTGACCTGGACAACAAGTCTACAGTGAAGTTTATTCCTCTGTGCCATAAAGCTCCATTGTTGTCCATAACTATTAAAACCACATCAGTGAGCCACACTGCACTGGATGACATGATCCTTCAATACAATGAACACACACACTGAAGTTTATTTTGAGTCAATCCCACATACACCGTCCTGCTGCTGTATATAATTATTAAAGCACCAAATGTGTAATAATCCGCCCCTGAAAATAGTCAGCAACAAAAAAGCTATTTCCTCCTGTTTGAGTAACATTTGCCAAGAACTACAGTGCCCAGTTTTAGGGAAATAACTAAACCGTTTCAAAAGATGAAACTATATATTTGTGAGCAGTTTTTAAAGATTTCCGTCTTCAGTAGGAATGATGGGGCTTCAGGCCGAGTGCCACAGAGAGGGTGGGAGTGTCGGAATATTTTGTTTACACATTATCACAATGTTACACAAAGTTTTATTAGGATAATGAAAGCAAAGTATGGCTTTAAAAACTCACTCCAAAAGACATGTTCCAACCAGGAAGAGACTCCAAAAGGCCGCAAAGAGACAGAAAAAAGACCAAAACAACTCCAAAGAGATGCAAAAACAGCTGCAAAGAGCTACCAGCTATAAAAAGAAATGGTCTGTTGGTGACATCATAACGTTGGGTTTGCGCTTCATATACTTGACCTCTTTAGGGAATATTTTACAAATTACATTTAGATCAAACGGCACATAGTGAGATGACAGGTGCACAGGTGAAGCGGTTCCATCCCATCTTATCACGAACGTACTGCAGAATAGAGTAAAGAAGAAGCACTGAAGACGATTCAGTATAGCTTACTTTAGAGGACATGCACACACACACACACACACACACACACACACACACACACACACACACACACGCATACACACGGCCAGCTGGTTGTATTCCAAAACCACTCTTAGCCTCCTTAAATCACCAAGGTAAAGTGTTAGTAGAGGCAGAACAAAATGAAATGAAAATAAACATAGCAGAGCAACGTTTACAGCCCAGAACTCGGTATCGCTCCCCTCGGTGGAAAACACACCATAAATTACTGCAGATCATTTTGTGGAATTTCAAAAAAAAATTGTTCCGCACTCCAACAAAAAAAATTGGGCAGTTGATTTATGTCAGCATTAATTGTGCGTGCATGTGAGCGAGTGGGGGTGATTTGTGTGTGTCTGCTGGGTGTCCTCGTGTGCATCCATTTGTTTATGTGCGAGATTTGGCTTGTGTGCTTGTGTGTGTGTGTCTGTGTGTGTGTGTGTGTGTGTGTGCGTGTTTGTGTGTATGTGTTTGTGTTTGTGTTTGTGTGTATGTGAGTGAGTAAGAGAGTGAAAGAGGGAGGGAGGGAGACGTTTGTTTTAGCTGTGGTTTTTGACCATATGATCCTTTATATTTCTTGCTCTGTAGGCAGCTGGACAGCGTCCACCGCTCATAACAACTAAATGTTCCATATGAATCCCGCTGCTCACCATTGTCAACGTTTGACTACAAGGCTGCACAGATTTGTAGAGTATATATCCTTTGACTGGTACTGGTCTGGAGCCAATAAAAAAAGGGACAAGGCAAAATCATCAATGTCAAGGTGATATCGTAGCCTCACTGAGGCTCCAGGAAACAATAAAAACTGATGTCTTTGCTCAGATGTAAGCTACTGTAGGATGCTAGTGATATATTGTACACTGAACTGTACGTCAACACAAGATTGAGCTTTACAATCTTTAACCAACCAGTCCAACATTTTACCCCATTAATAGGTACATATATGAATTAAGTCCAGTATTCACTCTCCGTTTAGTTCTGGTTTGGTTTCCACTAATGATAATTGTCTCTTTAGCCGTAAAATGCTCCACTATGTTCACTTGCTACTTCCTAACTTTGGTTATGTTCGAAATCACATACTAACGCGCTGCATACATAATCATTTAAGTACGCCATTAACAGCAGACTGTTCACACCGAAGTATATTCAAGCCATACGTCTTCTCTGCGTCACTTGTTGTCTGTATCGATCAATACTGCTCTGAGCTACCGTTGAATGAAACCTTTTTGAGGCAAATTAAAATTATCAAATATTTTATGTGAATTCTTTTTTTTTTTACAGTACATAATATATGTAAGCTCCTGCATTTTGGGGCTGTTGAGTATATGTCCAGTTAGCTCACATCTCATACAATTCTCACTGACGCAAAATCCACATACAACAGTTTTCGTGATACTTAGTGTAGTATGTTAGTATACGATTTTGAGCAGAACCTTTGTGTGTCTGTGATTGGGCAGCTAAAGCTTAAAACAACAAGCCTGAGGAAAATGGATTTATGGTCCAAAAAAACAAGACCTCATTGTTGATTTTTTATTTTATTTTTTTAGAGTCTAAAATGTTCAGAAGAGCCGAGGGAAACTGCAGAGTTAGGGTGTTTTTTTGTTACAATGAGCGATCCCTTTGACATTTACACATCTGATTCATTGTTAATATAAAATATATAGATTAGTGCAGCTTTAAGACTTGCATTTGGTAAAAGCCACAAGTAAAAAGTGTGACGGTTATAGTTGTTCACTGACAGCAAAAGGCTTTCAATGTGCGGTCATGGACAATGTGATGCAGAGTAAAGCAGTAGCATAAACCCTTCAGCCAAAATATTGCTCTATCTGAATATGATGAGAAAATTGGTCGGGCCCTTCAGTAGCAGTTACAGCTGTGAGCCTGTGTTGAATAATCTTAGCTTTGCACATCTGGACAAAGCAATTTTTGCCCAATCTTTTCTTACTGCACTAAATTGCTCCATCTCACTGAATTGGAAAAATGGGCGAAATGAAATTGTCAAGGCCTCGTCTTCGTTCTCAGTTCGGCTGATTTTCGGGCTCCGCCTCGACCTTGGCTGTGTGTTTGGGGTCAGAACCTTGTTGGATGATTGATTCTCTGCTGCAGGTTTTACTCCAGAATTCCCAGCTACAATTCTGCATTCATTTAGTTATTAAAACCTTCAGTCTCGTGTGTCAGTAAGCAACACCAAAACTCTTGGTTTCATTGCCTCCCAGCATGAAAAAATGTGCATTATTGAACTATTTTGAAGACTCGTCATCCTGAATAAAAGTATAGTTTCTAAACTATAAGATGTGACCCTGAAATGCGTATTTCTATGAACCCTTACTGCAACAGAGGTATATAAACAAGCCAAACTGTGAGCAAAATCTCCTGAAGATCTGCACCATATTGTAGAGCTCAAAGGCACAAGGCCTGTGTCCCAGTTTCTCCCAAAGTTTATTTGTGCAAAATCCTTGTGGCCTGGGTAGCAAATCAGAATCTCCTGTTTTTAAGTATAGAACTGAATTGGTATGGGCATCTCGGCTTAAAGTTTCTTTTTTTTGTGTTTTATAATGTGAGCAGGATTGTAAACTGGCAGTAACTCAAATGGAAAAAGGGGCATCAGTCAAGGGAGTGTGGTTGGAAATTTAACATACAGGACAGTCTGCACATTCGGAGTGACTTAGTGTTCCTCACTCTGCTGTACTGGTCACTTTACAGGACCAATAACACTTGAAGCTGAGTCGAGGATCAGTTGTCTTTGTCCCTGTGGAGAGTGTTAAGCTGGCTTCCAGCCATTTACTCTTTAGCTAGTCCAGATTCCTGCGTGCATTTGTATGAGATACATTTGTCATGGACACAAACTGAGGGGATTTGTTTGGTCACGATGCTGAGCCAACAGGTAAGAAAGGTTCAGGTTAGTACAGTATCTCCTTTCAGAGTTTGTGATTTAATATAAAATCAGTGGGAATGTGCTAGAGCTGTGTGTTTTGTGGCTCTAAAGGCTCTAAGCTGTATCACTATATCACCAAATGTTCTGAGAACGTTCCACAAATGTAGCATAGTATATTACAAGGTTGAAGCCAGGTTGAGATTGTGCAACATAAATTTTATTAAAAAGAAAAAAGAAATCTGGGAAAATATGAAGTTACTGGCAAAAAGCCAAATGGTGTGCACTATAAGTACTTTAAATGCCCCTCTGTATACATTGACATTTCCTCTGGAATCAAGATACATTTAAAGAATCTCACAGTATTTTCAGTCTACATGAATAATGGTGATAACATTGAGGAGCTAAAGACTGAGATTTATTTGAGATGTCAAATCCCCCGCATCATTAACCTAAAGAGCAGTTGTCTGAAAGTAACAAAAAGAGTTGAGAAACCGATCTAAAGAAGATACACTAAGGCAATGAAACACATTTGCACTTGGAATTACTCCAGATAACTCCATAATTCAAAGAGCCAGAAGGTACAGTAGCCCACCATAGCAGAGAGGATGCAAAATATATTTGCACAAGTCAAGGACACACAGGATTGGGAAATCCAGAATAATCATTCATTTATGATCCTGCACTGAGAAAGAGATCGTACCTGGTGTTCTTGTCTGTTTACTTTGCAAAGCTCACTTTGCTCGGGGAAGATGTCGTAGATGACGCGTTCTATATGTGAGGAAGAAGCTTTGCCAGACTAGCAGCGAGTGAAAGTGCAGGATACGCCCTGTGGAATTTGGGTGCCATGGCTTTGTTGCCACTTCCACGAGCAGTTTACCCAGGCAGTTACTGCAGGGTTTTGTGGTCAGGGCGGAGGTCAGAGCACACTGGGCTTCCCTATAGAGGAGCAACTCTGGCTGAAAAAAGAGAGGACAACCCCCAAAGGCTCATGTGTAAAGTTGGTAGATTCTCTGCTTCTGCAATGTAATTGTTTCACATAGTTTCAAACCGACGGCTGACACATGTTGTAATCCATTTGTTCCTGATAATCAGACTGAATATCCATTTAGTCTCGTTTCAGTAATTCAGCCTAACATTGCGTTCATGTTAAATGATTTCTTGTTGAAGAGAGGGGTTATTATGCTTAATCACAGGGTTGGACTCCTGCTGTCCACTTGTCATAGTGTCCTTCGGCAAGGCGCTGAACCCCAAGTTTCTCCCAGCAACAGCCATCAATAGGCAACATCAACTAATCTGAGATGTGGGTGGTGTCAGGATCCAGGCTAACCTCCCACTGCCCCGTTTGTCCTTCACGAAACAACAAGGAGTTTGAATGTTTTAGTGTTTCCTCTGATGCTTACAGTAAATGGATCACTCTCATTGTGTTATTGCAGCACGTCCTCGTACCTAAACCACAGAAAAGGTCGTTTGAGAGTGACTAAACACGAGGGTAAACTACTTGGTTATAGAAAAAGATTACGTAAGTTTGTTAAGTAACTTAGGTCAGGTAAAAAAAAGTTGAATATGTTACATTTATGACGTATTTTACTTAATTTAACGTGCGCAAGTAAGAAATAAGTCAACTTTGACTTTTGGTTTCACACATGATACGAACAGCGGTCTCTGGAGTGAAAACTGTGTGTTTGTTCAACACATCCATGGGTGGAATACTGCTTGCACAGACGACCCTTCACGGCTGTTTTGTCAGGGAGGACAGTCCAGTTATAGAGATGCAGCTTGAATGTTGGTCTTATGATTCTACACCTGACCGCACAATCTCTTGCATTACTGCTTGTCTTTAGTCTCTCTGCCAAATAAGTGCACCTTTTTGACAAAACTATTTATGCAACTAATAAGTACAAACGGAGGCTAAAATACAAAATACCTTTTGGTTAAAAAAATAGAAGAATACACCCCCGCTCTCCTTAGAAAGTGAGATTACTTATTGTGACATTTCAGCAGCTTTTATTGCATTTGTAAAATATTCTATTACAAATTGGACCAAACGTTGTTCATTGTATCACTGGAGCTCCCCTTGCTGTCTCTGACAGTGTGCAGGGTATTATGGTTCTGATATAGAATAATGTTGCTCATGTATATTTCAGCACTGCATCAGCATCAACCTCACACAGGGTGGATGAGTTTGGGCAGAAGCTTGCAGCACACTTTGTGCATTTACTTGACATATGATTTCATTTATTTTACATGGCTTTATTGCTTTTCTAAGCCACGAAACATTGTCATGTAGACACTACACAACACACACACACACACACACACACACACACACACACACACACACACACACACACACACACACACACACACACACACACACAGAGGCTCATACAAAATAAAGCTGTGGTTTAAGTGGAAAGGATTAGAGCCTCAGAACTCTATTTCCCAGAAGGCCTATGACAAACTACAGACTCCTGCAAAAACTCAAATGACAAAAGAGACAAGACAGGAGGAGAAACAGAAGGGAAGCCAGAACCACACAGACGTAATGAATGCTTGCAGTAAAGACGCAATGAATACAGTGAAATCATGTAGAGAACGGAAAGAGCAGGTTCTGTTTACCCTTTGTACAGATTTAAAGTGAATTGACCCCAGCAGTCAAGTAGTGCAAACATACCCTGTCAGATGTGGAGCGATGGGATTTCAGGGTCCCAATAAGTTATGGAATGTGCTTCTGCCACTTGTCTCTGAATGGACAATAAACCAACCTTCTCCATATGGACAATGAGCCTCCTTGTGAGAGAGGAAAGATGTTCAGGCAGAATGAGACGAGTCTGCCAACAGAAATAAAAGATGGAGGACATGGAGCACTTTGCAAAAAATGTGGAAGCTTTCAAACGAAAGAGAGAATAAGATCTCTGTGAGACATCAATCATCCAGAAGCCTCTTTCTTTGTGCTACAAGAACTAATTTCAGCATAAATTAGAAGCTTCACATTACAGAATGCTTTATTTCTTCCCTATGAAAAACATGTTAAATGGTTGTTCTGAAGTAAAGACATTTAATATATCTTACATTTCTAGTTAAATCTGATCTGGCCTCAGGAAATCTGACAACAACCTGAGGGAGTAAAGTAGATTCTTGGCTTTCTATGATTTCTCTTTCGCTTGACTTTGTTTCTTACAGGAATTAAAACATAGATCATTACGTTTTTTAAGTATTCAAAAAAGTTTGAATGTCTCCCGTACAATAATCCCTTTTATTACGTTCTGTTTGGACTTTAAAACAATACATATTGGAACATGGAGTAGATTGATTCAACAGAAAAGTCACTGGTGTTCTGCTCAACTGTTGACAGTTTTACCATCTAAAAACACACTTTTCAAAGATTAAAAATACTGTACCTAAGCAATAGAAAGCTAAATTACCTTTTTCTTGAATATTGTGGTGCTACCAGTTAGCATTCACGAATACTTTGACCATGGCTATAACTCATTTTCAAAAAGAAGAATTTATGAAAAACAAAAGAATTCAGTAGTTTCACTGTTGTTTTTTTTCATGGGGGGACTTATCAGTGAGATTTCACAGTAAATGCTGCTAACAGTTTAAGACAACAGTCAGCTGAAGATGGAAAAAGGAGTGAAGGAAAGTTTGTAGTGGGATCCTTTTGGGAACAAATTGGCCGTGTTAGGGGAGTTTCTGTTAAGTGTTGGAGAGTTAAATATACTGTTTAGTGGCAACTGCAGCTGACTCGTCTTAATGGAAATGAAGTGAGCAATGCATGACAAGCTTCTTTATCAGCACAAAATATGGTTGAGACGGCATTTTGTCCGACAACAAAAGACAGAACATGTGAGTGTGCCCAAACTGAACAGTTAGGTCAGCCATCATTTCAGGGAAACTGTCGATACTTGGTGAGGTCAGTATTTAATTCTCTTGTTTTGGAGCACACTTTGTCATGGGCTCTTGTGTCTTGCCAATGGCACACAGCCGCATGCAACCCAATACCTGTATGGCATATGTCAGGAAAGAAGTCAGCTTTTGATTTAAAGCCAGTCCTGATTTCTAAGCCTTTTACAGCCTTTTAGTTGCCAGCAGCAATAGTGTGGATATTAAGGATGTTGGTTTTGTAGCAAGATTTTCAGGATTATTGGTGTTATTATTGTTCATGCAACAATTCTCTCATGTTTTGTGTCTTTTGTCGCGTAAACTCCTCCACATCATAAAAGTCACACAGGAAAACTCTGCTGCCGGTGTTGCTCCCGTATGACGGTGGGTAGGAGAGACGGGACCAGTGCCAAACCTACACCAGTCTGCTCCCTTTTTTATACTTTTTCTTTCCAGTTCTTGTCACATCTCAAAGTGTCTCTCCTGATTGTATCACACATTTGGTAATTGGTTGCCACCTTTATAGGTGAGTAGACATACAGTATAGTGTCATATTATGACTGCAAGTATGGACAGGTAAAATGCTTATGCCAAGTTAGATTGAATTTCAGCTACTGCTGCAGTGTATTACATCTGTTAGAAATAAAAAATGGTTGCCACATTAAGGAAAATCTTTTGCTTTGACTGATTGAATGTGATGATTGTTTCCACTCATTATTTTCCCTCAAGGTACGTAAACGTAGCACCGGGGTAATGTAACTTTTACCTTCTACTTCTCCCCATGTGAGGTTCTACTGTTTGCCTTTACTTTTTTCAACCTTTTCTTAAATCCAAGGCCATATTTTAGTTTTTTTCAGTTATCACCAATTACCGTGCCACCCGTCAATCCCCAAATCGCCTCGCTACATTTAACAGCTATGTCTAATAGCTTAAACCAACTGCAACAAACTATCCATTTCTCCCTTTGAGGTTGGTTTCAATCTTGAAATATGAAGTTGGAGCATATTTAGTGATGGAAACCACCAGAAGTGCTAAAAATACCTCTGCCAGTCTGGTAGCCACGAGGCTCCATCACACACTCATTACCACACGACCTGAGGTTGGGAGGAGAGGAGAGAGGAGGGGATGTGGTCAGGAGAGAGAGGCATATAGCGTGTGCGTGTGTCTGTGCGTGTGTGTGTGTGTGTGTGTGTGTGTGTGTGTGTGTGTGTGTGTGTGTGTGTGTGTGTGTGTGTGTGTGTGTTGGTCTGCGCGTGTCTGTGTGTGTGTGTTGAAAGGGTTAGCAGCAGAAAGGAAGGGAGAGAGAAAGTATAGGATTGTGGTGAAAAGAGGAAAAGAGAAGTGGAGAGTGAAAGAAAGGAAGAGGGAAAGAGGCATATGAGGTGTGTGTGTGTGTGTGTGTGTGTGTGTGTGTGTGTGTGTGTGTGTGTGTGTGTGTGTGTGTGTGTGTGTGTGTGTGTGTGTGTGTGTGTGTGTGTGTGTGTGTGTGTGTGTGTGTGTGTGTGTCTGTCTGTGTCTGCAAAGAGTCAAGAATGGTTGTGGTCAGATACATTAGTATTATATGATATTTCCTATGGTCTCCTGGCATTTCTGAATGACGGCACATATTGCAGCCTACTGGGCTATTATTGAAATCTTGCATCACATCATTTCTGAAGAATTTGCCGTTTGTTTGTCTGGACAAATCTCTTTTTATATGACCCCCCTCCTCCTCCTCCTCCTGATCCCTCCTTTCCTCCCCTATCCTCTGCTGTCTCTCTCGTTCCCTCCGTCCTCCACACTTCCAGCCACCTTCCTCGTCTCCTCGCTCGTCTGATTTATTCCCCTCTTTCTCTCCATCCGTCCATCCGTCTGTCTGGTGTTCTCTGTTCCAGCTGCCGAGTCCCTCCAGGACCATCAATCCTTCTCCTCAACCCATACCTGGCCCTCATTCAGCACACACACACACACACACACACACACACACACACACACACACACACACATGCATTAGATGTCTACACATGTGCAAATGCAAAGCCATGTGCACGCATGCAGACACATGTAGTATGTATGCAAGAACAAGCACTAGATATACAAGAATACGCACACACACACACATCAGGAAGCCAGAAGGGCAATCTGATCCTTCAGTCGACCTTGGAGTGAATCACGCAAATGAAACTTCCAGCTTTGGGTCAGAATCTGAAATCAAGACTAACAAGGTGATCTGTGGCTCAGCGAGCTGAGGTTGCGTGCTGGCAGCAACGTTGGTTTAAGCTCGGCTCACGAATACGTACACTGTTGAAAATAGACTGTAGATATGCAGATGACAGCATCTGGATTTGAAGGAAGATAGAGATAGAAAAGTTCACGAAGTTATTTGGAGCCGTTTAATCAGTTTCTATATGTTTTATATTCAGAAATGATTGAGTTACATATGGATGTAATGGGGATTTGAAGTGTTACGTTTGCTTGCTTGTTGGTTTTATAAAGACATAGTTAAAATAAAATGTGCAAGAATATGAATTCAACATTAGAAGACATAATAAAACTAGAGATTAGAATCAATACATTTTCCACAATACATACACATATTATTTATATAGGGTCCTAAATGTAGGGGCCCACTAATTACTGCCTCCTCAACCACAAAATGGCCAATCAGGGACCAAACCATATGTTGCTGTTCTTACTGAGTTATAGAAGCAAATTGACATTTTCAGGTTTGTTATTGTTGGTGGTTCAGTGGTAGAACATGGCGGGCGGTCAAGGTCTGATTCTGACACAATGACCTTGTCAACCTCCATCATACTTTAAGCAGATTGATTGGTGTGTTTGATGGAGGAGGGAGGGGAAGTTGTGCGTCTAAATATGATGGAGAGCAGGCCCCCGTGACAAATATGATACGCTGCTGTATTTGCCCATGGAAATCTGTTTCTTTGTTGAACATAGATCAGCTGCTGCAGCAGCTGCCGTGGGGAGGCATCCCTCGTTGTGTAAATTCAAAACCCTTCGCTGCTCACAAGGAGGTCACACCTCTTCTCCATTCTCAGTCATTCAAGGTGACACAAAGCAGGTTAGAGCTTATAGTGAATTTGCATTTACTTGTTGGTAGCTACAAACACTTTAGCTTAAAGCGCAGCGAGCTGTTTCAAGAGCCAGACCTCCAGCTGTGCTGCACTCGCTCATTCATCCCTCTTCTCAGGAATTTAGAAGTGTGAATTATTGTATTTGGACATTTGAACAGCCAAATGCAGGGAGTTGTCTGGGTAAACAGTACCACAGGTTTTGGTCCATATACAGGTCAAAGAGTGCAGAGCAGCCCAATGCAAACACATGACATCAGCATACAGAGAAAGAGAGGGAGAGAGAGAGAGAGAGAGAGAGAGAGAGAGAGAGATGGACGTACAGAAACCAGTGTTGAGAGAGACTGAGAGATGAAGTGTGAGACAAGCAGGAGAAATAGAAAAAGAGAGGCTGCAACAATAAATAGGCCAAATTAAGTGAAAGAGACAGTAAGAAAAAAGTGAATTTGAAAACAAAGGGAAAGTATATGGATATGTTTCTTGGGTGGTCAACCACTGGACGATGTGTTTAATACACTTTACAGTCCCTGATTTGCTTACTGGCAGATGTGATAATGATGAGAGAAAGGGAAAGATGAGGAGTGAAATAAAGGAGGGAGGTCACATGCAGGACCGGGTGTTGATGCGTGAAGGGGAGAGGAGACGAGATGGGAGGATAGGATGAGTAGAGTCAAGGTGATTATATGCATTATTGTAGATCCTAATATCGAAAGAAGAGAAGAGAAAAAAAGGCAAAAATACTGGAGAGATATATGGAGACTAAGAGAGAAAGAAAGTGTAGAGTAAAGGAACGAGGAGAGGACAGGAGTTGTACATTAAGTTATTGTGGAGAAGAACTTGACTTAGCAGCTGTTTAAACATCATAGTAATTCATAGTTTGTTGTGTGTCTGTATGTGCTTCGTTATTAATAGCACAGAGGAGTGTAGAAATTAGAGAATCAATCCAATCCTATTCCAGATGGAAAAACCATACAATCTGTTATGCTGTCAAATATAGTCAAAGCTTGTTTGGTCTGTAACATGTGATTTGTTTTTACAATAATTCTATATATCTTTTACTGTTTTCAACAATTCTTCAGAAGAAGCTGGGTAGCATAAAGTTTAGGATATATTCTTAAATAACGTTTCTTCCTTTGGTGGTTTCTTTATGGAAAAATACAGTCATACATTTTCCTTGATTTCATGCACAGCATGCTATTGCATATTTTAAGAATAAAAGAAAATGCATGAGTATAAAAACATACTGCATGAACTAGTCATTTTGTGGAAACAGCATATTCTAAAGAAAACAATATTTTTATGGACTATCGTAACCTATGACTTCTAAAACTATGAAGGCCCAGAGAGACAGAACAGACAATATCTGTCTCTATTCTGAGCAATTGACCACTTAAATTAAAGGTTAACATATTGTTATGTTATATATAGTTTTCGGAGGAAGATCTGAAGTATGCATGCCTCTCATTAAATATAAATGAAAGTATTTGCCTTTTTGACTGCTGTGTAGCGTATTATTAATGTCTTAGATTTTGTTATTATGTATTAAAACGCCTAGCAATGATTCAAGTAGTGAAATGCTTTTACAGCTGTTCAAATACAGTTTTTTTTGCCTCTGTCTTATTAGTAATGTGTTAGTTTTGGTCAACTCTATTTAGACAAAAGCATGTCTGCAGCGTTAATTCCATTTACTTTTGATTCATAAGCTGGTTACTTTCAGTCTGAAATTATCTGTTCTACAGAAACAGTCATCATTTATTCTGGTAAGTGTTTGCTCATCTCTTTCTCTCCCTGCCCCTCTCTCTGCTTCGCTCTCTGTTCCTCCAGCAAAGTTTGCTCATCTCTCCAGAGACCCACCTGATGTTTTTGACAGAAGGTGAGCAAAAGAGAAGAGACACGATGTACTCTCAAGAATGTCGTCCTAACCTTGCCATACCACGTCCTACACACACAAACTCATCACATGTCTCTCTCACAGACACATTTGTGAGTACATTCCACCGTCTTGCTTCACTCGTTAAACCTTAATGCTGACACTCACCCAAACCACTATACGACTGAACTTTTGCTCTTGTGCGGAATTTCAAACCGCAACAAGTGGCTGAACATACCTACAGACACACTCACCTAGAAACACAAAACACAAACTTTGTGTATGCACATCACCTCCCCAGCTGGAAAACTAGTTAGACGTTGAACATACGCTCAAATGCACACAACATATCACACACATTTTACCCATTGCAAACACATGCTCGGTGAATAACCATCTTTTACATTCAAAAATTGTCATCTGCAAGGAGGTCACACTACTGAACCTGCCTGACTTTGTCAAGATTGTCTGATTATCATCAACAGAGAAAATGAGACTGTAAGAGCAATTGCAAATGAGATACATACCGAGGAAGAGACAGGGAGAAACATTAAGGTCAACACTAAACACTAAAGACAATGGAGTTAACAGGTGAAAAAGGAAAAAGATGCAAAAGATGGAGAAATAAAGCGTTCTTGTATCGAACTATGTTTTTTTCAGTTAAAAGAGCCAATTTTGCATTTCACTCCTTAAACATTATAAGACTCACTATGGACAGTTGCAACTTGACCACGGACAGTCAGAGACTTATGCTATTAGCGGCTTATGTAGCCTCGAGCTGCTAGCCTCAAACAGAGACGAGGAGCGGGCCACAGAGGTCTCGAAAGCTTACTCCTATTTAACTGCACACCCCCAGATTGTTTCATTTTCAAACTTGACATTGACTTTAAGTGCCATTACATTTATCATGTTGCGCGGCTCCCTCTGCAGCCACAAAAGACTTTATACAACTTATTTGCACATATGCAGCAGCACTCCTCAAGACCTGTATGCAGGTTATGATGTGTGAAATTGTTGGAGCTCCCCTTTAAACATCAGTCAGCTCTGATCACCTGAATTTCAGTCACTATCCTCATCTCTTGGTGGAACGTTCTTACTTAGTAAACAATAAAATACTGGCAGCGAATGTGGAGATATTTCATCACAGAATTATTCTTTTGATAATAATATATAATCCTATTTTTTGGCTTAAACATACTTATAGTGGTTTTTACAGTGGAGAGTGGACTTGCTGCTTGTTTCTTAAACCTTTATCCAACCAGTTGTTGTCATGCAGATAGACTTCCTCTGCAGAATAAACTAGATGATAAACTATCCAGTGGAAGTGGTGGTAAAAAAGGAGAATGATGGCTAAAACATCATCCCTGATGGAGAACATCTCCGGGTTGGAGGACACTAACAGCTCCTTCAGTGATAGGCTGCTTCACCCACTTATGTCTCTTGTTCATACACTATCCACTCTGCTGCTATCTTATCTTATCTTTGCACACCGTATATGACTGATAACCTGCCCATTCAAGTATATTTTATCAGACTGCAAGGATGTGGATACATCGCTGTGGCAGCAAAGTGGAATTTGAGAGCATTTCATTGCACAACGGCTTGTTTGCTTCCATAGTAAAAACCCAGCCAAAGTAAGGACAGGTTCAAAACTCCCACGCACCGCTGAGGCTGATTGTAGAGTCATTCAGGCAGTCTACCTTTCAGAAAGACGATGTAAGATGGACTTTATAGAGTCATTTGAGAGCCAACGGTGTTTGTAGGAAGCTGCCAATTCCATGGATTTCGGATCAGATTAACAGACATCCTACTGCAGCCTCCAAGGGAAACAAAACTCTGCTGTGATGAGGTGACACTTCCAGTCCCTCAGTGCCAGGCCAAAGAAAACACGGCAGAATGGGAGAGGAAGTGGAGGAGATATACACAGTAAAGAGACAGGTAGGTTGGAAGGAAGGTAGGAAAGTAGACGGATGCACGGATTGACTGATCCGTCTCTCAGATCGCTGTGGAATCTTTTTTATGGCAGCAATATCATTGAAAAGGGAGCTCAGTTATGGGGAAAAAGCTTTGGGTTGACAGATATTATATAACAAATGATGTAGCGCTGCAATCGACACAACCACAGGTAGCCATCACGCTGTTCACTCATTTGCATGTTTGGTCGATCTACTCCGTATGGGTAGACAACACTAGTGTTCATCTGAAGTCCTGCAGCTCCTCCATTTTTAGGGTGCTCCATGTGGTTGTTTCTGCTGCGGTGAATCAGGAGGACATTGAGAGCAGCTGAGGGAGAAGTTTCGTTCAACACAACCAAACCACCAGAGCCCGGCATCCATACAGACGCTGGACTTTTCCATCATCCAGATTTTGGACCCTGTTCACTCTCTGAGTGAGAATACTTTGTATCGACCTGCATACAGGCGGGACATGTTTGATTCATCTCTGTAAACAGATACCTGCATATCAATGCAGAATTTGGAGGCAAAGAGACAAGATTTTGGTATTGAAAATGTTCTGGCTTCCATTTGTAGTCAGAGTAGTATTGACCAATCTCTTCTCAGCGGGCTTTGGTAAACAGTCCATGTGGAGAGGAAAAGGGCCAGAACACATTGGCCAAAATACAATCTAAGAACCTATCGTCTGACAGCGATTTAGCTTTTTATTAGATTGCCTGATTGGCTACTTGTGAGACAACTCGGTCGCAGACGTCGTCTCTCAAGTCCAACTCCATTCTCACCTCTCAAGTTGCTAATAACACTGTAAACAATGAACAGCACACAAAAGAGGAAGTCTTGGCCCCGGTACACGTTATCCAGATATCCGCTGGCTACACCGGAACCCCAGAAGTACTGTACGTTGCCCCCAGAGTAAAATCATCCGACCAATTGCCGATGCGTTCCTAGATTGATGCTTGATGCACTCTACACCATCTCTTAGCTTTAACCTATCCTGCTTTATTAGATCAGCTGTTCTAGGCTAACGCTAGCTAGCCAACTCTAATATCTTAGCCCTCAACATTTTTTAAAATTTTTGATGCGTCTTCTTTAAAAGAAAAGGCTTTCTTGCACCTCCTCATGCAAACTAATGACAGTGTTTTGCATTTAGTATTGGCAGAAGTGTGCTGCCCTCTTCTGGACAACCCTGAAACGCAATACACCTCCTCACTTTGTTTTCTGTGTTGGGATTTGATTTTAATGTGTTATGGAACATTCATGACACAATGAAAAACTATTCAGTTAACAGTGTGTATTGTATTTCACTATATTCTGTGTTGTTTTTTTGGTTTGGACATTTAAAATCTTCAATAAAACACTGTTCTCAACAATCTTAATGTTAGCTGTTCAGAAGGGAGAATCTCACTCCGCCAGCCCAAGCTTTCAAGCCAGGACCCTTACCTTCAAGCAGTCTGTCTCACCGTTTGGCCACTGTTGCCTTCCACCATTTTTGTCACAAAGTTTGGAAAATTGTGGAAATGCTGCAGCCTCAGGCACAGGCTATGTATAAGTGGTGTCAAAGGTTTAAATCTGACTAAAGATGATTTTCCTGTATTTCATCCCATATCCTTCCCACCGTTTCTTTCATTTTCCACTGTATACTTTATTAAAAGGCAGATACGCCATAAAAAATAATTGTTATAATGAATGTTTTAACTTTGGCTCAGACCTGGCCCTCTAGGCTCTCTATCCAGACTTTGTGGTTTACTGATGCTCAGCAGCTCTTGGCATGAGTGTAACTCTGCGATTAGTGCCCCTTTAAACACTTATAATTCACAGCCTATGAAAATATTATCAGAGAGGGCCAGCTCTCTGCCTGAGGGGGTCAGGAGGTTGTTTTAATGGTACCATGGGCTCAGTGTGTTGAACTGTTGAAGCCCACAGCATTAGCGTTGTCTTAAATCACTTTCAGTGGGTTGAGAATGTGAAGAAAAACTATACACGAGATATAATCATACGTAGTAATGTAAACGTGAAAATGAGGCATAATGCACTGGCTATTAAACACATGACATAACTGGAACATATGGAAATTATTTTAAAAGTTTGAATTATAATGACAAATGGTTTGTTTTTCCAATGTTGTGTATGAGGGAAAGCCTGAAATCTCATATATATTCACATCTGCACACCCCCCCACACACCTCCGCTCAGACCTAAATTTCCTGTTAAGTAGTGGTAGGAGGTGTATATGACAGATTTGGCTCGGGGCTCAATTCAGCTGACGGTTTATATAAGGAAGTTTAAATATCAATAAATACTTTGTTCTGCTACACAGGTGCTCCCTGTTCCCAAGACATAATCTATGGTGTGTGGAGGAAAGAAATAACGAAAGAGAAAAATAATGCACTCAAGATATTGCAAAGGTTTTTCCTCAAACTATAATCTCATAACAGATGAGAACACCATCTACTGCTTTTTCTCTTCTTATTTCCTGTTAAGAGTACGTATGGCCCACTGGAGATTACAGCTCATGCAGGGTGGATTCAAATTATTATTATTATTATTAAAAAGTTTGAATTTATATTTTCTGTGACCAGTTTATTAGATTTCCTGCAAACCTGTTGAAATGACTAATTAATGGCAATAATTCACAGATGACCTGAGCTTTGTTCTTAATAACCCAAACAACGCACACATGACATTGTCTTTATCTGAGAATCATCTGTAGCCTTATGAACTTCTGCCTTCCATCAAAATAGACATATGATTAACATTTCATTCCACTTCATATAAAAGAGATATAGTAGTTGATAAATGAATTACCCCGAAACATTAGTGTGCATTCATTTGACACTGCTTTATTATTTATCTATTCTATTATTTGTTCTTAGATAGTATAAACATTCATTGACATATTAGCTCAAAGTGAACAGACACAAACACTGACCATCAATTAAAGTTTCCTCATACTACTATATTACTGTAAGGGCAACTTCGCCCTCTGCTGCACCACAAAGAGAATGCATATGAAGTGTAATTAAATGGCCCTCAAGTTGAGTCACACAAATACATTTTAAAAAAGGCAAAAATGGGGAATGTTATGAAAACTAGATGGATTGATGGTGGACCAAACATAACACAACTTGCTGTCTTTACCAATCTGAACACTTTGCAGAATTTTTCACGGATGAAATAAAATGTTTCCACTGCAGAGAGCACCACAAGCACTGTGAAAAAGAAAACACAGGTCCTCTATAAAAACATCCTAAAACCGTTTCTGTGCTGCATGCTGTACATTGTCCAAACTATGCTGACAGTCAACAGAATTAGCAGTGTGGTGTCAAAGAGTTTTGTGAGGAAAAGGCACAAGAGACAGCTTTTAAAACAGCCCTGCACAACATTTTAGCACGCATTTATCATTTAACAGGAAGATTGCGCAATAGGCTGCAGAACGGTGGTTTGTCCAGAAGATGGCGCCATACGTTCACTTGTGTTACTGAGTGGGCCTTGTGATGGTGCTGAAATATGAAAAATGTTAAATAGCCCACTCTGAAGAACTACATACGCTGATTTGATTGTATTATGTCCTTTAAACTTTAAACAAGTTGTGAGCATGACCTGAAAATTATCATGTTTTCTCAAATTTGACTAAATGTTATGCATAAATGATTGGATAGATAGATAGATAGATAGATAGATAGATAGATAGATAGATAGATAGATAGATAGATAGATAGATAGATAGATAGATAGATAGATAGATAGATAGATAGATAGATAGATAGATAGATAGATAGATAGATAGATAGATAGATAGATAGATAGATAGATAGATAGAGGACGCTGTTAGTCTCGTACACTCATTTACATGCTACATCAAGTACTCTGAGAGATACAAATAAAAAGTCTAAATCAATTATGAGACAATAAGGATCTCGTGAAAAAGGTTTCAGATGAAAAATCTGAATGAAAATCTCGAACAAATTATAATATACAAATAATCTTGTAGTACTCTGCGGAAATGAAACGGCAATATGACGAAATGCAAGACGGGATGTGCAGTGTGTGTAAATCATGTTGGTCAACGAGCGATCCTTCCCTCTTGTACTGCACTGCAGGGATATCCCATGTTACACTTGTACGCACCCTCCCTCACGTAGGCTTGTTCTCACGTGCTGTGACGTTTGAAGGGGAAAGGAGACGCAAAAAAAAGAGAGAGGAATAGAATAGTATAGAACGATCTAAATCTAATGATCTATTAATCTAATTTGTATTGTTATGTACTTTATTTTATATTAAGATAGGCCCTATACGTGCATGCATATAAAACCAGTTCAGCAGCAGAACAGAAGGTCTCCATAGGAACGTGACATGTTAGCTTCATGACTTCTTATATAACAGTGCTGCATCTATACACACACACACACAACACACAAACACACAACACAAACACTGCATCCATAGGCGATCCAGTCAACAATCCTTTACAGATCAAAGCACATGGAGATCTGATGTGTGCCAACAGGACCCTGCACCATGCAGAGTGACCAGCCTACCAATAATATGAATACTGTGTTTTTTGACTATTGTGATCTAAAGCTGCTTCGTGTCTCTGTCTTTTACAAATAAAGGATGTCCATGCATCCAGCTGCGTTTCTTCAGTATTCCTACCATGCACGTGACCATGCATGGTAGGAATGGGACAAAATGTTTCATCATTCCACTACTTCCACTTTGGCATCCTGCCAGTCTGTCTCTCTGATCTCTCGTCTGTGTTTCTCTCTGGTTAATATTATCTTTAATCATCGACACCACCCTCGGGTCTTCATGGACGAGATGTGTAAACACCTAACCATCAGGGCTCCATCCCTCTAGTTACTATGGCAGCCGCCGCGAGAGTGCGTGACCAGTACCTCGTTCCGAATGGAGCCTAACAGCGAAGGAGGACATGACGTCACGTCGTCAGGGCGACCAGGCTCCCCGGAGGCACGTGTCTGGTATAAAACCGGAATGCGGCTCAGTGGACTGCGCACTCAGACCCACGCAGCATCAACCCTAAAGGTAAGCCACCACACCGACTCACCGTGTAACATGTCCGAGGCCCTAGTGACGGCTGGAATACACGAAATGAGGACTTTAAATGTATTTCACACGACTCAGCCTCCGCTACAGTTTCAAACGTTATCGTATATGTCGGTGCACACATGTAGGTCTGTCTGCCATACATCTACTTATTTCACTAACTAATGCCGTTTTAAATGGCAAAATGCATATATTCTGTTAAATGCATCGCATATATTTCCGGAGGCTGGCTTTTACTAATCGCCGTAAACTATTTACGGGAGCCAGTGTCCACTCCTATGGCCTAATTAAAGAATTTCGTATTTTAATCAGCCACGTATTGTTATCTTACAGTGGCGCTAGTGCACGAGCGAGTGGAACAACGTTTCATTCATTTGTAAAACGGCTCCTTTGGCCGGATGAACGCTTCATTGGTGCAGGAAGAGAGTAGCGCGAGGATGGGAGGGGATACGGCCTTGAAGTCTGGAGAGAGGCCGGTCGTTACGTTGCATCACATAGCCGACATCAAAACATTTAGCTGTAAAATGACAGCGAATGACGCCCATTGTGAAGATAATCTACATATACGAGTTGTGTCTCATTCCTACTGTGTGATTCATTCATCTGACACTACGTTGTCTTCCTGAGCGGCTAACGTGACATTGGCAGCTTCTGCTGCATCTTTGCGGAAGTGGATTAGTCTCCATGTTTTTTAACCCTATACAAAATATATATTTCCGCGTTTATCACAGCAGCTACAACGGCCTGTGTAGGTAGATATGTGGTTAGAATGAAAATGGGTTTGCAGTAAAAACTGTAATTTTACTGCAATCCTAAATGATCGTCCTGAGTCCGTGTCCGGGGTGAGTGAGTTTACATAAGTGGAGACGTGCCTCCTGAGATCTCCATGATGAAGTCTGTCGTCGTTGCGCAATTTAGATTTCTGAGATGAAATGCAGCCTTCTCTCGCTATGAAGGGCAGCAGAGATCATAGTGATGAAAGCTAATATAACCTTTGCTTTATTAAACGTCGAAATGCTGGAATCCTTCATGTGATGGCTTAGAAGGGCAGAGAGGCAGCGGAGTGTCGCATTATTCTGTCGCAGTTTGACTTCACACTCGACAGACCTGTTGATGGGGTTTGCAAAGAGCCCTGTGCTTCTTCTTTTTTTTTAAAGCAACACTTCCACACACCTGAAGTTAATTTATTAAGCCACCTAATCAGCCATACAGTATTTTGGTGCAACAAGGGTTTAATAAAAAAAACACAAAACAAAATGGATTGGTCAGCCTTGTTCAATGAGGGGAATTAATGGGCAAAAATAGTTTATCTCATATATATATATATATACATATACACACAGTATTATTTATAGTATAAGACAATCACTGTTTGCTTGCAGTTGCTCTCAATCGTCTCCTGTAGGTGTGGTCGCTGCAGCCATGTTTAGGCCTTGTCTCACCGTTGAAGGTTATGCCTCCAGCTGAGGAAGGTCACTGGATGCAGGCCCTGCTGTCGTGATGCTGACCAGCTGCTAATCTTTATTCTCAAATCCATATTGACCGGGAGTCCTTTCTCTTAGCTCTGGATGAGTGAAGGTCACTAATAACGGGCACAGTGCTGCCAGGGAGAGGCTAAGTATTATAGTCAAACAGCTGTATGTGCTGCTACTAGTTTGATCAATGCATTTGCAGTGGTTAAATGCTACATTGATGCATCTTGACAGGCTAGAATTGGCCAAATATATGCCTGTTCTGAGTTATATTATCTTATTTTTAGACTCTCTGCATATGAAGCACAGACGTTATTAGCTTGCTCATAATTACTTTGACGTTCATTATGTTCTTGTAGTTGATGCAGATCAGGGTGTCGGCAAAAAACCTGAAATGTCAGTGACTGGGTTACCGACCTGTTGCCTCTTTGCTCAGCGAGGAGTAAACTATTAGCCAAAGTGATTAGCTGGAGAACACTAGCAATGCACAGGATGCGTTATTCCAACCTATCAAGAGCTACAGCTATAATATTAAGGAGATGTCGACACACAAGCAACTCATGATGTATGCAAGTGAAAGGCCGTGTGGTCTCTGTTACATTATTCATAGATATGGACTGGATTCTCAGGTGCTTGCTGTAACGAATGCATTAGATCTATTGGACTAGTGTCTGCGACGTGCTAGTCATGTTGGACAGGCAGTCTTACCCTCTGGTGCACTCCTTTTTTCTAGATTAACACAAGTTTTCCGCCTTACGGTCGTGTGGTTGTTTCCAGGCCGAGGAAAGCACGAGTGTCCCTCTCCATTATGCTCTTCAGCTGACTTATCAACCAGCCATCTTGTCCAGGATGTGTGTAAGAGAGAAGGAACTCCAGAGTGACTCAGCACCCAACTGTTGCCAGTTTTAAGGCATCGTTTTATTATGCAGTTATTAAAAATTGCAGTTGAGGAGAGGAGGCAGATGACCGGGTCTAAGCTTTAGGAAGGATATCTGTCATCTGCCTGCTGATACAAGCTGGTCGTCTGTGTGGTCGAGCATTCACCTCTGCAGAGCGGTTTAACCGACTAGTTTACGGATGCAAAGTGACGCGTCAGGGATGAGGCTATAAGAAGGAAGGGAGGAAGCGGGTATACTGATGAGCAGAAGAAAAGTTCCTGAAGTTAAACACAAAGTTTTGACTCCCCGTCACTACTGTGTGCACCTAAGGGTGTATAACCGTCATTTATTGTTCAGTCTCTGATGTATTTGTTTCACAGAGAGGTGTTCAAGAAGAGAAAACATGGCCTAATTGGATAGTCTGTCTGGCCTCTGGCCAATCAACCCGCTGCAGTGGAAAAATACTGGCGAGAAAGAGGGTGTGGTTAAAAAATGGGAGGAAGGTTTGAATGGAGAAGAGATGCTGAAAGACGGGCGGAAGAAGGAAGAGGGGAGGGAAGAGTCACTGAGTTAATATACTCACTGTGGAGTTTCCAATTTATACACAAACTAAGGCAACCCAAAGACTGAATATACTAGCTTTATCTGAGTTTAGCTTAGTTGTACTTTTACTCTCCCGACTGGTACAACTTTAGAAGACAGCCACTCGAATCTATACTGAATAAGTAGCCCAGACATCACTCACAACATCACCATTAAGAACTTTGTGAATGGTTTATTTAGTCTGTCTCCTGTCCGTATGTTACATTACATTAGTCATTTAGCAGACGCTTTTATCCAAAGCGACTTACAATAAGCAAATTCAACATCGGTTTTCAAGAGAATTACTAGTCACCAGAAGTCATAAGTGCATTTCCTTTTTCCAAACGTTATACTGATGGAAAGATGTCCAGTAGTCTGTCCGCGCTCCCTCAAACTCAGGTCCATGTAAGGGTTAGACCAGAGTCTACACTCTGTCCGAATGCTCTGCTGAGACTGTTGACATACAACAGAGAGAAGAAGAACCCATGTTTTGTTTGGCAAAGTGTTGGTGCTTCACATCAGAAGAGGTGTTGGCAGACGTGAAATGCCGTGTCATGCGCTCTCTTTTATTTGTCCAACGGACAACACAGTTAAACTCTGTTTGTGTGAGGGAAATGGGTCACAGCTCAGATGGAGGGCAGGCAGACAAAAGAGTGGCGAGGTAGGGTGTTGAATTTGAATGATTAGTTTGGGTGGTGGGCTAAAGGGGGATGGGAGGGGGCATAAAAAAAGCGAAGGACAGACGGTTGAACCAGGGACGTAATTAAAGGGCAAAGAGAGAAATGGCAGGTAGAGGAGAGCAGTTCGATGACTGAAGAAGGTGAATAAGCCAAACGGGAATGAATGAGAAGAAACGAGTATAAGGATGGTTGAAGAGAGAACTAGGTAGACTAGACGAGAGAGTAGCTTCCTCATTAGTGAGGATTGAACACTATTGAAGCTTGTTCCTCCCGTTGTCTAACCAATCAGAAGAGGAGATGGTTGCCCCACCCCATGTCAGGTGATTGACTCGTAGGTCCGGTCTGATCTCAGGCTGGTGAAAAAGGAGATGCGACATGTCTGGACTAGGGAGGTGAGACAGAATTGAGGAAGAGGGAGGAAGGTTGAACGGAGAGATGGACATGATTGACTGCTCTCTGACCCGACAATCACAAGAGGAATTTGATGCACCTCATAAATCTAAATCGTGTATTTTGCCCCCATCAGTCATAAATCAATTCACCGTAGAAGAGAGAAACGTAGCTTACGACACTTCAAGTGTCTGGCCGTCTGTCTGCCTCTTCTTCCTACGTTTTAATGAGTGTCCGCAGATTGCAAACTGCAGTTAATGGCATGCAACGTCTTTGCCCTGCACAATACTGTCTCTGTGAGCCGGGCCATGTCTGTGTGAATGTCGCCACAGAGTGTTGTGCTGATTAGTCTAGAAAGAGGCAGGACTCTGTGGTGTAGAAGTGGGACGAGCTGCACATCTAACCAAAATGGCAAAACTACATGAGAATGCACATCACTAAATCTGGAAGCTGAACAGTGGCGCTACATCAGAGTATACTGGTTCAGCAGCAGCGTTTCATTCCATTTATTTATTCATTTTAGCTGCAATAAGCAAGGTTTTTTTGGGGGGGATGCCCAGTGTAACCCCTCCCCCCTTTTCCCATTGACTGGCCAAAGCCCCACACTGTTGCTAGGCAACAGTAACTGACATGGAGGGGGCAGTGTCACAAGTATATTGTGCAGAGTGGCTCACACGCTTGTGCACATTCCCTATCTCACGTTTTCATAGGTTTTAACCCAAGCAACTAATTAAAATCTATTTTCTGTGCACAGTCAAAAAGCCAAGTTGTTTAATTCTTCACATTTGGATCCACATCGTTTGGTTTTAGCACTTATGTGGCTCCACTAGTCTTCGTCCAGACCTTCATCCTGCTTTAGGGAAGGAGAATAGCCCACTCTGTTTTAAAAGGTAGCATCATCTGTCAGTAGAACAGACATTTTATGTTGGAAAACCCAGGGCAACTGCTCTGTGCAGAGAAAATAAAGAGGTTAGCACAGAGTGAAAGAAAGCCAACTAGAACACAGGCGACCAGGGGAAGGAGAGTTCAAAAGAGAGGAAAGAAGGCGGCAGCAGAGCTTTGTGAATGCACAGGAGGTAATGGTGGGAACCGAGTATAAAGGAGAGAACAGGCATAGTAATGTGAGAACGTGGCACGGTCATGCTGTCTCTCTCCCTCTTCTCTCTCTCCTTTGGTGACCTTGTATAATGGATGCTAGCAGCAGAACACAAAATGGCTGCTCTCCCCTGAAAGGAAGGTTCTACAAAAGGCACACAAGAAAGAGTGCTCTACAATATACTCTACAAATGACCCTGTGAGAGTCTGACCTGCGGCAGACTGTTCAATAAATAGATTTTGACTGGCATCACATAGGGTGACAGTTCCAGCGAGACGGAGCATCGATTTGTGCTTCATAGCAAGTGAATAAATCCAGGTTGGAATTATCTGCTATTGTTCATGTTTGAGAGCGTGTGTGAGAATGAGAGATTTATCCTAATCTGGTTGCCCCTTTAGTCTATTTAAAGTGCTCCCACAATGCATTTCACCAGATCGACATCCTGTTTTACATGCTCCCCACTGGCTCTCGCACACACGCACACACACACACGCACACACACCAGATTAGGAGATTACAGTAGTCTAAAATGACAACCAACCAGTCTCAAGGACAATCTGCGTTGCCCTTACTTACTCCACCTGTGCCTGTTACACACACACACACACACGTTGGCTACTGGTCAGGCTATCACCTGGTCAGTGAGTTATCTGTTCACCTGTATGAGTAAGTGTTTAGACACAACAATAAACTCTAAATGACTCCATAGATTCATTCTGTTTTTTAGATTTTGAAACATGTCTTCAAACAGCTGTTAGGTGTTGAAATATAATGCTCAATTGTTTGATTTCTAAAAGAACATATTGGCGACCTAATCCACACATTCAAATCTTGACCACAGTTTCAGGTTGTTTTCGGTGACGAAAGGCAAAGTATTTGGGAAGCTAAATACGATGCATGTGCGTATCCCTGCTAACAATGACAGATGAAGGACGGCAAAGGAGAGGAAGAGGTGGGGTTAGAAGATGAAGGTCAAGGAGAGGAGATGCAATTGGTAGGAGGCGAGGACAGAGGAGGCGTGGAAAGCTGAATCAGGCAGATGAGTGTGCAGCACGGAAAGCGGAGGAAAAGGAGGTCACATAGTTGAGTCGAGGCCAGGCTTCCTCTTTGTTCACTCTGCATACAAGTCTGTGTTTGTTGGGTACACCTTCCCCTTTCTCCCTCCCTCCTTACCCATTGTTTTCTAAACATGTCCCTGCATGGTGTAGCATATCTCCACCCCTGCAGCAGGTGCACCTAAAACGTGTTGTTTCACAGCCTGTATTTTTCCAACAACAAGCACACTTTCACCGCTGCAGTCTGGTGTTCTAACTTCAGCTGAAGCACCCAGCTCCTCTTGTCATGCGAGCTTCAGGAGCACGCCAAATACTGTACCAGCTGGGTGTTTTTTCACCCTTTTTAGTGCAAATGCATCACGCCGCCTGTCTGCTGTGAAGCTGCTGCTACCGGTCTTCCTTCATTATTGTAGCATTGCTGTACAGCTGACGCTACAAAAGAAAATAACAACGCAGATGTTAATAGTTTGTTCCAAAGAGCATTTTCATGTCTCGGTCCAAACACTCGTGTATACTGAATGTATTTAAACGCTGACAAAGAAAAGAAGGCGTTTGCTGTCACATCGTTGCACTACAGTCATCTGACTGAGTGCGTTGCCAGCTAGAGGACATTTTTAACTGAGATTGGATGCATTTTCATGTTTTTTTTATCAATCAGTAGCTGTGGTTTTAGTCTTTCTAATGTCATTGGTTTCTTTGTTTCTCCCAGGTAACTCAATCCCCCAAGCAGCAGCAGCCATGTCAGACCTCTGTGTTGGAATCAATGGGTGAGTTAAAACACACACGCACACTTTTAAAAACAGGATTCAGACTGGGATAGGATGCCAGAGAGGCATATTTTGGGGATGGGTGTTTACTAATTCCTCAACAAGTTATGATCAGCAAATTGATATGAGGTGTGAAAATGCATTTGCTCCGAGGGTGAAATAGTTTTGATTACCTTTATGAAATCCACCCTTTGATACAGTGTGCTGAATTTTGACATGAGCAACGATGAACGGCACAAATAGACTCTTATCAAATGATAAGTGGCAGAGTAAAAGCAATATATTGAACTGATCTGGCAAAAAAGTGCTCCATGACCAAGTAACTTCACAATAAAAGTCTTTAAGTTGTAGAAAAGCTTTCAATTCGAACTAACTACAAAAAGAGGTCAGCTTGCATCAATCGTAGCTTAACCGCAGTGGAGCTGCAGGAATATAGGCGTGTTAGAACTCGTGATATTCTGCTGATGGGGATTAATAGCCAGGTCTTCTTCTGTAGTAGGAAAGGCACGAGAAGTTATTTTGCAATGACATGAGATCTCAGTTTGAGGCTTTGTTAGAGGATGCATGTGAGGTCCCAGGAGTGGTTCGGCAGCCTAAGTAAGTCTCCCACCACATTCCCAAAACAACTATTATTAATCGTCGTCGTCCCCTTCCTTTTTCCCTCTCTCTCACTCTGCAGTTTCGGCCGTATTGGCCGTCTGGTTTTGAGGGCTTGCCTCCAGAAAGACATCAAGGTTGTGGCCGTCAATGACCCCTTCATCGACTTGCAGTACATGGTGAGACACATACTTGCTTACAAATTATTAAAATGTATTTAAATTCCAGTGGAGCGTCCGGTGTATGGGATTTACAACATTACTCACTTTAAATATTGGATAGGAAAACCAGATTCAAGCCTGCAGTGTGTATTGTGAAAGAGCCTGGTTTACAAAATAAGATCACAGCAGTGACTCCCCAAATCTCCCAGGAAGTTAAAACATTGTTTCAGCATTTGTTTTAAGATTATGAAGTGAAGTGCATGACATTAGATACTGTAGTGTTATAACGCAGTTTTTCCTCTGCCTACCTGCTCTTATAACCGCATCATTTCCCTCCTGCCTCCTAGGTCTACATGTTCAAGTATGACTCCACCCACGGCCGTTACCACGGTGACGTCTCCCACGAAGACGGCAAGCTCATCATCGATGGCCACGCGATCTCTGTGTTCCAGTGGTGAGTGAGGAAGATGTTTAGCGGTTAGTGTTGATGTTAACAGGTTAACAAGCTTCAGTGAGGCCAGGATCTGTACAGTTTATTTATTATGAGGGAATCATTTCATTAAAAGCAGCTTCAGTACATCTTTCTCCGTAATAGACGGCGCCATCTAAGAGCTCAGTTTGAATTATTTAATTACATTTTTAAGGTAAGGTATTTTAATGCCAGTTTATAAAGTGATGTGATGGAATGGAATGAGGGTTTGTGCTGACCTAGGGTGTTACTTGTATAGCTGCCCCCCAACCCCCCCCCCCCCCCCCCCCCACCCATCTGTTTGACCGGTTGTTGTTTTAGTCCTTTCTGCAAAAGGCAACACCAGAAAAGAGTGTTATAGAAGCAACATTCCTGTTCCTCTTTGAGCATTGAGTGTAAAATTGTGAGGTGTCCCTCCATTGTTTTTAACCTCACTGTCTACTTTTTTGTCAGACTCTTTAATCCCACTGTGTTAGTTTAAATGTAGTAAAAAAAAAAAATGCACTTGCCTATATCAATGCCAAGTTTAAGAACAACTAAATGGCAGTGATGAACATTCATCTGAGGCTGACTCTGATCTTCTCTGATTCTAGTATGAAGCCATCAGAGATCCCCTGGGGCAAGGCTGGAGCCAAGTATGTTGTCGAGTCCACCGGCGTCTTCCTCAGTCTGGAGAAGGCCAACGTATGTACTCGCGTACACTCATTCACAAATACAAAAACAAATGCACAGACGGTCCGGTCTCTAACCCGTGCCCTCTTCCCCTCCTGTCCGATCGCAGTCTCACATCCAGGGCGGAGCACAGCGCGTGGTTGTTTCCGCCCCCTCACCCGATGCTCCAATGTTTGTCATGGGAGTTAACGAGGACAAATACGACCCCTCCACTATGACCATTGTCAGGTAACGTACCTTTTGGTTTTGGACATTCATTCAGTGTGCATTTTTGATTTTCATAAACATCTTCTTAGATTCGTATGTCAAGAGAACTGAATCTAATAGAGTCTGATAGTTTTTGACCATGTCTGTCTTTCTGTTGACAGCAATGCCTCCTGCACCACCAACTGCCTGGCCCCCCTGGCCAAAGTCATCAATGATAACTTTGGCATTGAGGAAGCTCTCATGGTAAGTCACAGTGAATCTGTGTCCAGCCATGATATGGACTTTTTAATAGATGGTACTGTATATGTGTGCAAGAGTTACTAATGTTTTGTGCAATACGACGCTCCTCTCCGTAGACTACAGTCCATGCATACACAGCCACCCAGAAGACGGTGGATGGTCCCAGCGCCAAGGCCTGGCGTGATGGCCGCACTGCCGCCCAGAACATCATTCCAGCCTCCACTGGTGCCGCCAAGGCAGTGGGCAAAGTCATCCCCGAACTCAACGGGTACGGATGACCACATTTGTTATCATCTTGATGAGATGCACCTTTGCCAATTGTGGCCAGGCGCTTAAGAACAAACAAAAAAGGAAACGGATGGTGACAAAGGTCCAATATCTCTTTTGTCCGTCCGCTCTCTAGTAAGCTGACGGGCATGGCGTTCAGGGTGCCAGTGGCTGATGTGTCAGTGGTGGACCTGACATGCCGTCTGTCCAAGCCTGCAACTTACGCTCAAATTAAGGCAGCCTGCAAGAAGGCCTCAGAGGGGCCCATGAAGGGAGTGCTGGGTTACACCGAGGACCAGGTAACACCCAAACTTATTTCACATGTACTGTAAAGCAAATGCATGGCTAGTAATAATGCTATTGAGGATAGGGTTGGTTGGGCTAAAGAGGTTCAGGCCTGGTGATGTGCTTTTGTTCATTCAATTGAGATGCATGGATTTACATTAACATTTATTTCTGTTCTTAATTAATTAGGATTCATTTAATTGAGAAAAAAAAATGGAAATGGTAATGCATGTGTTTTTTGCAGGTGGTGTCCTCTGACTTCATCGGTGACACCCACTCCTCCATCTTTGATGCTGGTGCCGGCATCGCCCTCAACGACAACTTCGTCAAGCTCATTTCCTGGTTAGTTTTCAAGTGTCTTGGTTATTCCCACGTGTAAAACAGGAAGTAAGGGGTTAGCCAACGCAGTTTTTATCTTTTTCAAAACCGAACAATGAATTTCTCTTTCTTCTTTTTGCTCCCACTCTCTCCAGGTATGATAATGAGTTCGGCTACAGCCACCGTGTCGCTGACCTGCTGCTGTACATGTACTCCAAGGAGTAGACACTTCCTGTCCAAAAAGGAAGTCAAGAAAGGGACCACCCCAACTTCCCCCCTACACCCTCCCTTCTCTTTTACACACAGGCGCCACCTATAGCCAAGTCATAGCATCACAGCCCTTAGCTCTACTACAGTATACGTAGGCAGCAGCCACCGTGTGTTTGAGTGTTCTGAGTTAATCTGTTTTTTCCTTTAATGACGATCAGTCGGTGACGGTATTTGTGCCCCCGCGCCCCCGCTCCATCTCCCACTTTAGATGTGTCCTTACTGCGCAGTGCTATGGTAACTACTCTATCCATCCCCCTGTTGTGTGTTTTAACGGTTTCATCACCAGTGGAAAGAAGAAACTGAGCGGCAGAGCTACTGTAACTCTGCTTAAGAGGAATGAAATAAAATGTGAAACTGTCAAGTTCTCCTGTTTTTTTTGTATTATCATTATCTGTGTCCTATGGAGCCTTGAAACTGATGAAATGTAGAAAAAGGTTGTCGGATCAAAATATAACTAAATACATCTATTAATAATATTGTAAATTAAATAATTAACATAGAGTGCAATGACTTTAAAGCTTTATGAATTTAATCTCTAATCATTTTAGTAAAATATTTTCTTTCCAATACTTATTAGTGGATAAAATAGATTTAAACTTTAATTGTACAACATTTTTTTGTCAAACTACTTCATATTTCCTTTCCCATCATGTCATTTAGTGTGCAGGTCACCTGTCGGGGCAGAAAGATAATTATTGTGAAGGGCGGCGCTGTCAAAACGTCCATGTAAAGGACAGAGACATCAGCTATATTTATGGACCAAAAATGTGCGAAAAGGGGGCATTCTAGTTGTTCCCATTATCTTGCTAAGATGCATACCGTATAACTGCATGGTTGATATATCCCTCTCTCTTCCCGTCTATTTCCTGTGTACTGTCAAACAAAAGTTCATAAGTATGTAAAATGGTATAGTCAGAAGTTGATTTTACGGTGGAGAAGTGAGATGAAAAGAAGTGTTCATCTATTGAAAAGTTCAAATTCTCTTCTTCTGAGTTCAGTTACCACCTCTGTGTATTTAAAAACAGGCCTCTAACATCTAGCCTACTTTATTACGGGGTAGACCACTCAATGAAAACATCAGCTGCAGTCTCTTTCCAGGAGAGGGAGAGTGACTCCACTGTTGCCCTATTCACTATCTCCTCTTCGTCACTCTCTGGTAGGAGACGTTGGTGGTGGGGAGGGATGAAGCAGCCACTGGAGGGAATCTTCAGAGCCTCCTGCTGCCTCCTTTAGGTTACTGCAGCAAGACTCGGCATGAAGGTTGCATCCTAATATAGAAGAAATGTTTCCCTTCTACTTTTTTCCTGCCTTGGCCAAGTTACTCTTAAAATTGCCTGACATGAAAATGTTTAATATGACTTTGCTGCCGTGCCACCGAACTATGGGCATGAATATGAACTGGTGGCATTCTGGTGGCACCAGGCACCAACATTGTACCTCCACATTAGCAGACCCCATGAGTATTTGATGTTCATTACATTATTTAACATTTTTTGATGGGTGAAAATGTTTGAAACACTGTTAATTTAAGATTTTTACTACAGGTGAAGCTAAGAACTGGACTCAAATTTTACCACTCTAATCTGTACTCGAGCTTTAACTGAAGCTGAATGCTAACGAGCATTTTACCAACTAATGGATGTTGAGACATGCTGGTATTATGTCGTACTTCGACATGTTAACAGTTACATGCCTCCACTGTGTATGGTGACATAGTATTTTAGCAAGTTAAGAGTTCTTACGTTAGCATTCATCTCCTATGGAGCAAGGATTTTTTTTTTGCTAGTTTCCATTCATCACTGAATAAAACTCAAACAGTCCAATGTGTGTTGAGAACGAGTGGAGGTAAACACTGGACTTTTACCAATCCAAGCTGAATGCTAACGTGCTAACGGCAGCATTTTACTAACTAATGGGTATTCACATGGTGATATAATAGCATGTAACATTCAGTGTTTTGCATGTTAACATGCCTCCACTGTGTATGATTACAGAATATTTTAGCGAGTTAGAATTATAACGTTAGCATGCCAAGTTACCATTCGTCTCAAAGTACAGGAAAGATCAAAGGGATATTGTCAGAAAACCTGTGTGTAGCGATCATGAAAAAATTCAGGGATCGGTAAAAAAAAGTTTTCATGAGGTTTTACTCTGAACCAACTAACTGGCACCCCATGGGCTAAGATGCTAGTATGCTAAAACACAGCTGGTTGTCATTTTTCAAACTGTGTTTATGTATCTTTTGTGAAAGCTCCCAGCTGATGAGATGTAATAATTTAGTCACCTAAAAATTATTTTTTGAAACGGTATATTTTGCCCTCATCAGACCGCAAAGATCCTAAAAATAAGTTTAACAAAACTGAACTTTCTGGGGAGGCTCGACTGTCATCACTGGCGTCCATGAATCGAGAAGGACTTCTTACTGGAACGGAACCGCCCCGATGTACAACCGTGTCATTAAACTCTTTGTAATCAAAGAAAGGAGGATGGACTTTGTCTTTAAATAGTGAACAGCAGCTTTGGTAAGTGAACTGCTCTTGTTTTTTACATCTGCAGTAGGTTCTTGTGAGTTTGTTCTTATCATTGTGTTGATTACATTGATTTTGACTATATGCATTGCCCGTTAATGACGAAGCATCCCATCATGCTTGCGTCATAATGAGGTTATTAGGAGGTGGTTCAACTGTAGTAGGACAACACTGAAGGCCCAGGTATAAAATACACTGCCCGCCACTGCATTTACGATCAACAATATAACACAGGTACGAGTAGTCAGGTGGACAGAGGGCAGTACAAGGTCGTGGTCAACATCCTCTCTCTTGACTAAAAAGATTTAAATCCTGTCATTTGCCTGCTGCCTGATTTCCACATCCTGGGGGCATGGAGACTGGACAGTTTTGAATGTAGAACATTTGAATTATGCTTTCAGAGTCAGAGGAACAGCCTTTCACTGCACCACACATGACTTGATTTGGTTCCACTTTGTTTTTTTTATTCTTTCTTTTTCCTTTTTTCCTAGTCATTTATTAACGATACTGCCCATTATAAACGATACTGACGATTAACATCGCATCACTTTGTAATCCTGCTTGTGTTCATTTTTCTCCTAACACAAATATGTGGATGTACAGTACATCATTTAAAAAAAAAAATGATTCTGTACAATCTTATCTTTGTACCCCTCCCTGTAAGATTGGCACAGACATTAAGCATCTTCTTCCTCTTAACTTAAAGTATAATAATACAATAAAAAAAATAGCTGGCATGACTTACTCAATCGGGACAGTAACACTGGGCTGGTGCGGAGAGGTTATACTAAGGTGTGTCTGTGTGGGAGTGACCAGGTATGTAGACGCTATAAGAGCAGAGTGACAGTTCCTCACCAGCCACTGACCACACCGACAACTGACCTGGCTAATAACGGCTCTGCAAACAGACACACCTTTGACTTGACGTGAAGACAGGACCAGTCATGCGGAACATGCTGACGTTCACGTTCTCCCTCCTGCTCTTTGCTGCTCACTGCTTGGACACATTGAGCATGCGAAAGAGGCCTTACTGTCCACCTGAGAAGCTGAGCTGGACAGAGGCGAGACAGTACTGCCAGAAGAACCACTTTGACTTGGTTACTTTGAACTTGGTGAAAGAATCTGAGCTGGCTCAGGTTTTGAAGAGCATTGGGGTCGGACAAGCCTGGATCGGTCTGCTCAGAGACCCAGAGAAAGAGGCAGCGTGGAAGTGGATCGATCTGAAGTGAGCACCCTGTTTTTATGGGCGTATTGCTGGCCTAACCACAGTCACCTCAACGAACATAGATAAATTAAAATACGTTGGCTGGATTGGACTGTACCGAGAGGCTGGTGACACCTGGAAGTGGATCGGAGGTCAGGCTTCTGACTACAGAAACTGGGCACCAGGAGAGCCACTCAATGCGGACTGTGGCTCTTTTGATCCTCACACTGAAAAGTGGCACAGCAAAGTGTGCTCTGAGGAGCGTCGGTTTGCCTGCTATGATGACGGCATGGTGGTGGTGAATGAGAACAAGACATGGGAAGACGCCCTGAATCACTGCAGGCGCATGAAAACCCCATGTGAGGACTCGTTGAAGGCCTGCAATTACCGCTATGACCTCCTGAGCCTGGAGCTCTTGTCTGACTACAGCTACGTCAGAGGCCGGATCTCCAGGGCCACGACCGATGAGGTTCGAGTGGGTGGAGGGGTTTAAACATTAGCACAAAAAGTCATTTTCAAAAGAGTCTTGATTTGGAAATGAATCAAGTTGCTAAAATGTTTTTTTCTTACTGCTTGTGACCTTTGTGAAGCAATGGTAAACCTGGTGTAACTGCTTGCAACATGCTGTGGCAAACAGTGATTGTTCCCTATCTCATAGTTTACATTGATTCTTTTTATTTTAGGCCCACGAAAATACAATATTTCTGAATAATAACAATACAATTAGAAGAAAGTCAGAAGAAATAAACAGAGCAGATTTATATCCTTTTTTTCCTTTCTTGTCAATCATTTTAAACTGATTTTAGTGAATCATCTAAATGCAAATTTAAATATTATTTTAAATGATAACGGCTCTTTTAAATGCATCTATTGATACATTACGCATTAAACACTGAATGGTGGCATGCTCCAATTTTCTGATTGCAGGCTACATTTTGAGTAGATTGAAATGCTTTACTCGTGAAGGCTACACGATAACTTTCATTTTCAGCTACTCGGGTCTTTGGCTCAAATGACACCGCAGTTCAGTGAGAGATGATTATTAGATGTTTTCTGTTGCAGGAATTGCAGACAGCAACCTCATTGTTTACAAACTCTAATCCTCATCAAACAACAGCCTCCTCGACTAAGCAACTGTGAAAGTGTGACTTTTAATAGAGGGAGGGACACTCAAAGCTCGCCTTGTGTTTCACAGGTTTGGACGAGCCTGCGCTTCTTGGGAGGGGAGTGGTGGTGGGCGAATGGACAGAAGCTGGAAGACCGGGGGATGCTGCCAGACTGTCCGTCCCAGGGGAAACACTGTGGGACTCTGTCCAAATACAACACACACAACTGGATCATCAGGGACTGCTCAGAGCGGAGAAACTTCATCTGCTACAGCAAATTAGAGAATTAAACAACACTGACAACCACTGGGCAAGTTTAGGGCGTAGAGCTTTTCAATGCTCCATTATCAATGTGTGTTTTGTCAGTAGATTTTAATACTGAGCTCTCTCTATAACAGGGCTCTATATTCTGTAGAGGTAAGTCTTTTGTTTTGATTTGTAATATTTTCTGAAAATAGAAGATTAGATACTCAGAAATGTGTATTCCCTGGTTTATTTAGCCAAAGAGTGAGAAAGAATATTAGCACACTGAGTGTGTGAGGACGTCCTTTGACCTTTATCAGAAAGAGATGTGACGGTTTATACATTATCATGCTTGTTTTATCTGTACTGTAGAAATTCTAATGGGCAAGACATATCATGAACATACATACACTGTAAGTTTACCCAACTATTAATTTAAACTCTCATCATTACATGAAATCATTACTTGCTCCAGCTGCATTCCTCCAGTGATAAATGCTTTAAATAAAACCATCTATTGCCTCATGTATCATGTATGTATAGGTTGCATTCTAGTTTGTTTATTTTTTCAAAATGTACTTAAAATCAGTAAGTAAAGCCACGAGTATCATAGAGGCTATTTAGCAACCAACTAACAGTACAACTTCTTTATGGCTGCCAGACTTATAAAGGTTACAATTTCCGTTCAACAGCCACCTGAAAATAATAAGCCATTTTCACAGCAGCAGCTTTGACATGTTACTGCAGGGTAAACGCAAGTGTAATATACAACATTAGCTATGGCTCTTTTCCTTTTGGTGGGCCAAGATACTGGTATTGTGCATACTGGGTCATTGGAATGCATGACACACTAAATAGAATGGGACCATAATTCATCTGATCAATTACACCTGTGTTTACCCTGCTATGACATGTCAAAATGGCTGCTATTCAAATAACATGTAGGTTACATGTAGCACCAGATTGTTTTTTGTTATGTTTTTTTCACACCCGCTAAAAGAAAGGGCACTTTTCTAACTTTGATTATGACACAAAGTTATTTTTCACACAGTTTAAAGTCCTGTTTTAGTGGTTATAAGCATTTTATAAATCTATAGTTACCTGTGTAGATTGATTTTCTTATCCCACAGGTAGTCACTAGTTTCCATTCATTTCCCTAGGCCTATGTTGTACGAAAATCAAATGTTGGGCCACACATTTGTGGCTAATCCATCTCAATGAACATTTCATCCCCTTTTTATTTATTGTGGAGCTATAGCATGTTTGTTTTTGATCATATTACATAACCATGACATAATTCTGCTGTGAGCGGTTACTATTTTGAAAGCGCAAAAATCTACATTGTTCTTTAATGTCTGGCTGCTTGTCTTGAGGGTTTGATTTCTGACAACATGCTGTTATCCTAATTTGGGAAGTTGGAGCTTCCTGAATGCACCACGGGAGGTAGTTCGTAATATTAACCAAGATGTTTAATAACTGACTCACATTTAACCTAATTTCCACACACACTTTGCGTGTGTGTGTTGATATGCATCTTGTGGAACATATTGGTAGATTACTACTGGTGTAGTCGGACGCATTTGGAGGTTGAGCCAACTCTACTTCCGTTTGTCATTCGACAGCCCGTAGCACGCCAACCTGCTTCTCTCCAGCTCTTCAAACCTAGTAAGTGCTGACATTGAAAGGCTCTGTTTTACAGTAGCTGCCATACTGTTTAAATGGTAGCTTAATGAAGACCAGCTTTAAGGTTAAACACGACAGAGATAAAGTATCCTCGAGACCTCTAGATACAGAAACGTGTCTCACGTTTAACCAGCGACAGGATTGTAACGTTAGTTTAGCTAACGTCAGCTCGTGCCCAGATTATTAATTTCCTCAATGACTTTAACGTTGTATAGCTGAATAGCTCTGTAAATTAAGTAAAACAGAAACCTGCCAAACATTTTACGTGGCGATGACAGACTTGCTCTTGCTTTGTAAACACTGTAAATCAGCCTGTTAGCCTGTTTGTGTCAATGTAGCTCCAGCACAACACGGTACAGGCGTCAGTGTAGCATCCTCCGAAACTGATAATGACTTTATAATAAAGTAGGCTACAGTTGTTAAGTAGACATGAACATGTAAAATCAAGAAGTAAAAAAAATAATGAATGTAGCTACAAAAAATTGTCATATAAGTGTTGAAACAATTAATCAAATAATCGATTAGCCGATCAACCAGCAGCAATTTAGACATTTATTTACAGTTTGCTGCTAACGTTACATTATCTGTTTTTAGCTTCTCAGGTGCAATAATATGCTGCTTTGTCTGTCTTAGATGACAGTGAGTGTAAATTCAATATTTTTAAGTTTGGGGCTGTTAGTCGGTCAAATCAACACATTGCTTTGTCTCCTTTGGCCTCTAAGATGTTGTGATTTTCACTATTCTTTGACATTTATTAAAATATGTCTGTATTAAAAAATCAGATTTAAAAAACCCGTGTCCTGTTGTATCAACAGTCTGTGAAGTCCTCTCTTCTTCCTTTCTCTTTCTCTCCAGGGAGCTGAGTTTTGTGAGCAGACATCATGACACTGTTTCACTTCGGGAACTGCTTTGCCCTGGCCTATTTCCCTTACTTCATAACATACAAGTGCAGTGGCCTGTAAGTGTCCGTCTGAATCAGGGATCTGCAACATGTGTGGTGACTGATGCATGCTGTATATACTGTGTATGGTATCCATCAGTCCAGTCATGACCAGTGAAGCATAGTTACAGTACAAGATGGAGAGTAAAACACTGTGTTGCACCACGTTGAAAAATCATTATTTCATCGTTTCTTTGCATTCCTACGTTGTAGCAGCACATGCTCAGAGACTTAAGAAGTCTGTTAATAATCTGCTTAGTAATGTCGGAGGTTTGGGAGGAGTCCCACGTAATCTTCTTAACACTATGTAGTGTGCTCTTGAATTTGGCAGTACTTTAACTTGTTTCAGTGTTTCCCCTAGGTTTACAGCCACTTAAAGGAATCATGGTGTTGACTGGCAGGGAGACTCTATAAATGGTCTGTTTATGCTGTCTACATATTCGACAGAACATTCCTCATACCTGCAAACTTGTCGCTTTTCGGCGAAATTCGCCGTTTTGAATCAAAAATATGTCATCCACGTGAATCGTGTAGATCCGTAGAGTTTTTAGTTTTGGGGGGGGGGTCAACTGGCCAGCCAGCGTTTCTCCGATTGAAGTGAGACGAGGAGAAAAGGTGACGTTGTGATCTTCGCAATAAAACATCTTTGATGTGTCGAGTCTTGTCCAATCAGCGTTAAGATGTCTACAGCGTCTTCATTTCCCTCCGTTACAGTTTAAGTTACGTTATGTTCCGTTACCGTTCAGACTTACTGGGTTAAGTTAACGTCCACTACATGCGGAACTACACGCGGAACTCTCGACTTTTAACGTTCGTCATTATCGCGAATTAGGAGGAAAAAACGTAACGTGATGAAACATGAAGCCCCCCCCCCCCCCCCCGTGTTCCGGTTCAGTTCACGCGGCCACTCGTTAACATTTAAACCAGAACACCGGCGGATCTGGTTGCTGTTTTTAACTCAAAGTAGAATGAAAGGCCCAGATACTGATGAGATGATGAGGTCAAAGAGCTTCAGGGCTGAGATGTGAGTGGAGCTGGGCCTGGATAAAGGTGGAGGTCTAAACAGACGTGAGTACAGCTTCCTGCTGTCACAGTGTTTTAAATACATTGATGAGGCAGGGTATGCTGAATGAAGCCTCTGCTCCAAGGAGATAAAGTACAGCAACAAGGGCTCACGTGCCCTCTCATCACACTGTACACACTGTTCACTGTGATGACCACAGCCAGAGTAGATTATCATTTTAATTTAAATAATAGAACTGGATTGAATGCATATTAATTGCAAATAGAAGATAGGCCACTATTCTAACAGCTGTACAGTAACAGTAGAAGTTAATATTAAGACATACAGTAACAGTAGAAGTTAATATGAAGACATACAGTAACAGTAGAAGTTAATATGAAGACATACAGTAACAGTAGAAGTTAATATGAAGACATACAGTAACAGGGTTCAATGAAAACTAATCACTTTATTTGCAGGCGATGGTTCTCGCTACTCTGCTATCTTTGTTTTTATTTGACTACAACTTTTGAAAATGAGACCTCGTTCTAAATGGATTTTGTCTAAATAAAGGTTGTTAATAATAATAATATTGATTTAAAAAATAAAAAAAGAAGACGCTAACTAGCACTTCAACTCGAGCTGAAATAGTGATAAATAACTGAATAATAAATTATTCTTTTGCTTAAAGTAAATATGGTCTTATCACTTAATGTTATTCTCAGAGTACACCAGAATGCTACATTTTAAAGATCATATTTTCAATGAAAATTCATGCCACCAGCACCCCCCCCCCCCCCCCCCCCCCCCCCGACATGGTTTTGGACTTGTCACCTTTTTCACCCCTTATGAGTTTGCAGGTATGATTCCTAAAACCAAAAAGAAAACTGAAATAATCCCCTATTCATTCTCTATGTACTGTATTTTATCTATCTATCTAATCTGTCTATTTATTTATTTATGTATTTACTTACTTACCAAGATCAGTCTTGTACAGCCAGGGGGAGTATTTCCCCTCTGACAGCCAAGCTGGGTCAAAACCTGTCATCCGGTGGTGACTGGACTTTAGGTGCTTGGGGGAGGGGGGGGGGGCAGGGTGTGCAGCACTTGGGCTCTTGTCTGTACTTGGACCCGGAGCTGCTACTCGCAGGAGAGCGAGTGTTGCCATCTTCACCACATGGGAGCGTTTAAAACACGCAGATATTGTTGTCTGCTCTTCAGCTGGTTGACGCCACATATTTTCGACGCGCGCTCTCTGTCCGCTGGTGGGAGTGTGCTCACCTGTGTGTGTGTGTGTGCGTGTGCGTGTGCGCGCGCATCGGGGCGGAACTCCGCCGTGCGCGATACAGAGAGCAGAGGAGAATTGTAAACGCGCGACCATGTAGAGACCGATATGACATGCCGTCGTGTAAATAAGATAAATAACATAAGGCTATTTAGTGTGTTGAATAAAAGAACAAGGTATAGACCTGTTCTATAGGAAAGGGAACCTTGAACCTTAAATGACTTCTGTTGTGATCTGGCGCTATACAGAAAATAAAATTAAACTAAATTAACTCGACCATCAAGGGGGGGCGGAGGGTGCCGTTGGGGAGGCGGGGCGCCCCCCTAATACAATGGTAGGGGAAACACTGTGTTTCTATCACCGTTATTGGTCTCAAAGCGTTGTATCCCAGATTGCCATTTTCTGCCTGGACCGCCTGGTCTCCGTGCCTCCTTATTTTACATTTCACTTTGTGTTTGTGTGTTCAAACTTTAGTTCAGAGTACAATGCCTTCTGGAGATGTGTCCAGGCTGGAGCGACCTACCTGTTTGTCCAGCTCTGTAAGGTGAGTGAGCTTTCTGGTGATTAAATGATGCTTCACCGTAACATTTAGCAGGGGAGATGGCATCGCAAAGCACAAACTATGCTGTCATTTTGTTTTTTGGAGTGTCTAAGCTGTTTTTTGTTTTGTTTTTTGTGTGTTTCAGATGCTGTTCCTCGCTACATTTTTCCCCACATGGGAAGGAGGAGCTGGAGTTTATGACTTTGTCGGGGTGAGTGTCGTTACTTTGAAAATGTCTCACACTCTGTCAGATTTTGTGAAGTATCATAATTAAATATACAAAGTAAGCCAGTAGAATACCAGTTTGTGTAGGAGGTTGCAAGGTGTTGGCTTTGCTTTCCAGGAATTCATGAAGGCCACAGTGGACCTGGCAGACCTGTTGGGTCTCCATCTTGTGATGTCTCGTAATGCTGGTAAAGGGGAGTACAAGATCATGGTGGCCGCCATGGGCTGGGCCACAGCAGAACTTGTGATGTCCAGGTGAGCAGCACAGAAACATTAGCTCCACTTTGTCAAACTATTGTGCGTTTATAAAAAAAGAACGATGAATCTCACTGTTGGTGTCCTGTTGTGGCCCTCCAGGTGTCTCCCTCTGTGGGTCGGAGCCAGAGGGATTGAGTTTGACTGGAAGTACATCCAGATGAGCTTTGACTCCAACATTAGTTTGGTGAGTAAAGTTAGCTAAATAGTTGATGGTCGATAGAAACTATTACAGTTGAAGTTGTTTGTGTTCAGGAACATGGATTTCTTTCTCTCTGTCTATTGATATATTATAATGCCGTTGTATCGTGATGTAAATGTTTATATGATGGTACCTGCGTTTGTAAAAATAAATTAATTTGTTTTTCTGTGTTTATAGGTCCACTACATCGCCATGGCAGCAGTGGTGTGGATGTTCACGCGATACGACCTTCCGAAGAGCTTCAGGCTTCCTGTTACTGTGCTGCTGGCTCTCTGTGTCTACAAGGCCTTCTTAATGGAGTGAGTGTGACTCGCTTTCACACACACTTATATGCTCAAAACAAACGCCATCAGACAGAATGCATACAGTACACACACAAAGGAGAGAAGAGTGGTGTGAGAGAGTAGCAAAGTGGATACGCATGTTTCCAAAAAGGTATTTGTTTGACGTTTTGGTTTGATTTGACCGCCCATGTGGTGGCTGCACTTTATTTTGTGAACCACAGGATGGCACTAGTTACCAGCAATAACATGAGCAGTAATGATGATTGCACAACTTATGAATAGATAAATCCAGGTGCAAATAAACTACAAATTACTCGCATCACTTGATGTACCGAAAATGTCTTAACTAACATCCTACGCATTTATTCCTATTTTGCGTGATTTAAAATGTATTATTAGCACACATTGCTAATGAGATGGGAGTTTTTAAAGTCTCTGATGGAGGTGTTCAGTAATGCACCGTTTTGTTCTTAACATTGTGTTTATCTCTGTCGTGCCTTCAGGTTGTTCGTCCATGTCTTCCTGCTGGGCAGTTGGACCGTGTTGTTGGTGAAAGCCGTGCTGACTGGTGCCATCTCTCTCTGCTCACTGTTTCTCTTCGTCACTCTGGTCCACAGCAACTAAGTACATCTCAGCCCCCTGGGTTAAGCCTGCAACAGCCTCTGCGGTCCAGACTGGACCTGGGTTGTCCTGATACCTTTTCAGTCTTGAGTATCACCGTACAACACCAAAGACTACGAAAAAAAGTGCTTGTTAATATTGGGTATCTGGACTGGTCTGTCGTTAAAACAAGGCTAATCTACCAACTGGTGAGCTAACCAGTTCTTCCAGTTAGGTTTATCCGTCTGTACAGACCATTGATGGAAGACATGCACTGAAGCTTTGTTTGCGTTCAGTCCACCAGTTAAAGCTGCAGGTTGAGTGGTGACACCAGGAGTCTTCTGTAATATGATTGGCTTACTACGCTGTGTTGTTTTTTGTTAAAAGATGAATTTTGTACCAGAACGACCACAAATGAAATGAGCCTTTATATATATAACTTCTTTTCTATGTGTTGTCCAGTGAGCCAGAGTAAATGCTTAGATTAGATAGTAAAGTGAATTTATTACATTGATAGTTCATTGTGTGTCCACCAATTTATCAATTTATTTATATACAAGTTATTAGTTAAAACATAACTGTAGAAAGATTTTTCAATTTTTTAAATCATTTGTGTTAAAGATTTAACTAAAAAACAGGCCCGCTGTATGAGTTAACTGAAGTCCTTTCAGCATTATGAACACATCATGTTGAATTGTAAGCATCTGTGATTTTGACATTAAAATAAATACTACGTCTTTTTGTTTTATCTTGCTCTCATATTTAGCAACCAGACATTCATCCACAGTCACGTGAGGGCCTGGATTGTAAAGAAAGGGTAATCGCTGAACCCACTTGTCCCTTACATCCCGTATTACTGCGAGTTTGTCACGCTCTCGTCGGCCCTGCCTTGTTTCTCTGTCATCAAAGCGTATATGACACGGGAGAAAACATGGAATGTGTTTAGAGACATGGTGGCTGGAAATATTGCCCTTCCAGTGTCAGCAGCCCAAAGGCTCGCTGTTACTTCGCCTTTTGACTTGTACACTCCTCCCAAAATGACCCAATGTAGGCTTGCAAGTGGGTCACATCCAAGTCTTTCCAACTGTCCCCATACACGAGCCTCGCCTCTAAGTTTGTCATCTCAAGTATATCCTTTTCGTTTGATGGTGTTATGTCTTGGACATGGCTGACGGCGTATCTGGTGGGGCCTGGAACCATTTTGATGAAATTAGCAGCACTAAGTCTACCCTGTTGTTCAAGTGGGGAGACGGACCGTAATAACTTTCCATTTTTGGAAGGTCGTGTGTTGGCTGGTGGTTGAGAGACAACAGGAGGGTCAACACTGAGGGTCTCATTCTCATCAGAGGAGGATGCCTCATAATCAGGGTCCTCCTCAACATCATGCTCTGTCTCAGACACATTCTCCTCTGTCACTTTCATGGTCAAAGAGATGAGACAACACCTCATTGACAGAAAACCTTTCCTTAGAATTCATTTTCAGTTGAGAGAGAGCAGAAAGAGAAAGCACACAGAGCACCAAGAGAAATGGTTTAGAAGGCTGCTGTGCAAGTGTTTGCTCCTCCCCCCCCCCATGTCGTGTGAACTATCAGTGGTTCTCGCACTACTACAGTTATGGTTATGTTAGGTTAGGGCCCTAAAGCTTTTTGAAGATTATAAAATTGCATGTTATAGTGACCTCAATATCATCCAAAGCAACCAAAACAAATGTGTGTAAAATGTTGATATTTCTTGTATGTTTTATACAGCTAAAACAGCCTGGGGTCAAATTGACCCCAAAGAACACCGATGCGTACAGCATGTGTACAGGACATTGAAAACATATTATCATGTTCATTTCATGTTTACCCAGTTGTCCCCATTAAATTAGGAAAAGTCATTAAATATGAAGCAAAAAAAATGTCAATTATTTATTTGGAGACGTTAAACATTGAATGGGGTCAAATTGACCCCAAAAGTAACAGGAGGGTTAAGAAAATCATTTAAAACTTTTTTTAAACCTGGAAAACTGTGACCTGTGCACTGTTGTTAATCTTTGCTACAATATAGTTAAAATAAAGCTAGAGATTAAATATTTGAGAGCATATCAGTTGATCTCCTGTTGTGATACTGTTATCTCCCAATTTATATAAGGTAGTTTATTGAACACAAAGTCATGCATTTGGTTTGTCTATCACATCCACGAATAGTGTGGCTCACTGCAGCAGCTCAAGTGTATTTCTGCCATTTACAGATGGTCAAAAGTTCTCACTCTGTTCCCACACCTCTACTATTACACCTGAGGGAGTGACTGAAAACATATAAAAGGAATGTTGAAGAACAGGGGGGGACAAAGAGGTTGATCGGCATGAGAGATTTTGGTTTCAAAAACAACTTTAGTGTCTATCTAAAGTGGCAATGTAGGGAATGCTGCAGATCTATATTTCGAAAAAGAATCAAATTCAAATCTAAGCTGTGTGGAGTGAATGAAACTAGTTGAATTCACAAGGGTTTAGCTCCAAATATATAATATTCTACCTTCACACAACACACCTCTTGTTAACCCTCCTCGTGTTTTTCCTCCGTCACCCCCTTTTCCAGCTAGTTTAGCTCGCTCTGCTTCTCTCTTCCTCCTCTCTCAGCTGGGGTCCCCGGAGTCTAACAAAGCTGTTGTTATTGACATTCTACAATAGGCTCTGCTGTTACCTAATACACATGAACACTACCTTCTCTGTTTACTGCTGCTGCTTGTGTGCAAAACTCCCACTTGCCTGTCGAGAGAGAGAGAGACGGCTGCTGTGACTCATTGACAATAGCCTGACCTTGTGAAATCCAGTGAAAATTAGAGGAGCGTGACCCCTCCATCCGTGGCCAATACAGGTTCATTCACACTTTACAAGATTAATGGTATGGGCTTGTAGGACATCAGGAGCACCATCCTACCCAGTCTAGGAATGAATTAACAAGGAAAGTAGATGTAGATAAGGTTCTTAGGACTTCCTCAGTCACATCCTGGATACCTGCATTACCCAGAGTTACACAGAGAGCATTCTTAAGAGGGCAGGTGCCAAAGAACCCCTAAAATTCCAATCAATGTACTTGTGAGAGAGAAGTTCAAAGAGCATTAAGACACGCTCCTGCCGTCTGCGGCATTGCAGTGATCATGTCTCTCCAATTCAGTTTTACCAAGTAGGCTTGTGCAGGCTTGTGGAAGCAAGCACACCGATCCTTTAAACCTGCCCTTCAGCACATATAGAGGTTCAACCCCCTGCATTCCAAAACAGCTGATGATTTGCAGCACTGCATGCCATTCAAAAGAATTATGAGGGAAAAAAAAAAAAAAAAGAGGTCCAGCCCTGTTGGCTAGAATATCAAATAAAGAGCAGCTCAGAGAAAATGGGCCACATGAGTAACAGGAGAACTTCCTCCTAGAGAGAGGAAGGAGCAACATAGGCTACCAGACGAACAGGCCACCGATCCTTCTTGAAACCCTTGAGCCAGGCACAACCATCATGTCCTTATTTGAGTACATTCAGTACCACGGCATTCCCATACCTCCTCTGGCTCACAGCATGGAGAGCTTGGAGTATGCCAAAAAGTTCTCTGTGGAAGACTCCGATGTGTTTGCTGTGACGTACCCCAAGTCAGGTACAGTATATTCATTCTCATCACTGTTTCTTTTCAGCTTTTCCACTATTCCCTGACAGATGCAGCACGTTCGAACAACTTTTGTAGACGCAAACCTGTTTACACATACAAGGAGCAAGCATGTTGAAAATTCACCGTAGTGCAATATCAAAGGCTTTATATAACTGATAGATAATAGCATCGGGCATGTTTTGCTGCCTTAAAGCACCACGTGTATGGACTATAGGCTACATCAGGTGCTTGGAGCATCTTAAACATGCAGATACAAGATCAGCATCCATGCTACCTGAGGAAGAGAACTGATCTCCGTGTGTTGCACACCTGTACGCTTTGGTACTGTGAAGCTGTTTTGTGGTTTCTATCCAGAAGCTTGTTTCACCACTGCATTTTACATGGGTTGACTCCAGTGCATGGAGTATGGAGGGACTAACCATGTAAACCAGTCAAAGGGGATACACACACATTTTGTTCACATTCTAAATTCATTTTATTATTATTTTAAATTAGTATATGGCTTTGTTTTTATTTAAGTCTTTTTTCACCCACTGGTTCACAAAGCCTTACAGTGGAATATTCAAGTTAGCGGCTTTAGATTAGCCTCTCAATAATTAGATAAGCTGTTCTGATTGTTAAAACACAATAAACAGAAATCGGATGAACTATAGGCTTTTTGTTAGTATCTGATCAGGCAGAAGTAATGTGCTGCCTTCAGGTCGCGTTCAGAAAGTTGGCTGTATACTAATATCGTTTGATTAAAATGGTTATTATGCATTTAGTTGTTTTTTCTCATGTATAATTACGAAACGGACGCTTTACTGGCTGTCTATACATCTCAGAGATGCAGCAGAACTTTAATGAAGTTGTTTGTAATTTGTATGATCTTTCCATGTGTCAGTTACGATTTTCCCCCCACGTACTTGAACGCAGCAGCAGCAGCAGCAGAGCCGCCTCTCTCCGTGATCGATCTGCGCTTTGCAGCTTTCAGTAACTTTGTGTTATTGCTCGCAACACGATGTCTTCTGAAGAAATGTATCTGATGCATCGCGGATTTATGCTTCCTAAAGAGACTCATTCCTTAGAGAGCTTGAAGTTCGCGCAGGAGTTCACGTTTAAAGACGAGGACGTCACGGCTGTCGTGTACCCGAAGTCAGGTCAGTGTTTCTGTGAAACGTGCAGGCTCACCGCCTGCTTCACAGGGCAACTTGACATTTAGACTCATAGGTGTGCATACTTCTGTCATTTGGGTGTCCTTGATCGCTCTGCTGATGAGACTGTGAGTTGCTTCATACATTTTTGTATATTTTCTCTTCAATGAGCTATGACTCTAAAGTTATATGGATAGTAGGCCTTACATGAATTATTTAATTATTAAGCCTTATTTCAAGAGCCCATTTGTTTGTTTTGTTAGGTGATCTAACGCAAAACACTCTGTCCTGTCTCTATTAAAAGGGTAATTACAGCTTGATGAGTTTGGTGTTAGATCTAGCACTAAGACTAGTGGTTATTCTCATTATATGTCAGAACGTGACAGTAAATAGTGAAAAATGCCTATTTCCAAGAGCCCGAAAACGTTTGTTTGGTCAGACCATTAAACTCAACCCCAATATTTAATGAGACTAAGTTTCATTGTATTGATTTTGGCAGTCCCTGTGGACAAAAGCAGTATTGTTTTCCAGCGCCAGACTCCCTTAAGAAAACATCTAATTTTACTGCAGCAGGGTCTGACAGTCTGCCCCGCTCAGTCCTGGTTCTGGTTCTCCCGTGCCTCCCTTCCCTCCAGCAGACCCAGCAATACTGCCTGGGCCTCCAGCAGCGCGGTGTAAGTGTTGGCTCCCAGCGGAGCACGAGGCGAAGCTCTGCTCCTGGCCGGAGGAAAAGAGCCGCTGCTGCCGGGCGCTGAGCCGGAATCTGGGTCTGTCTCCTGTGGGCTGATCGCTGCTGGAGTCTGAGCTGAAGGAGTTTCTGGTGATCCTGCGTGATTTCATCAGATTTTTCGCTGAATCCAACTCGGTGGCACTGATGACAAGCATAAGAGTAACTATATAGAAATAGACAATCTTCTCTATCATGGCCCCATTTACTTATGTAGGTCATATAGAGTCATCAGTATTACAGTGACACTGTTTCATAATTATTTAAAAACTTCTTGTCGTAACTTTAAAGGCAACATATAATGTCAAACACACTACTTCATGGCTTTTCAACATGAATGTGTGAGAAAAGACCATCCTCTCTGTTTTTCTATCTATCAGAAAAGCTGTAACAACGAGCGCGTCAGATTTGATGCTGGTGTATATGACGTCCTATGGGTTTGTGTGCCATAGGACCTCCAGCAGCTAGTTGACTCTAACCCACCCGCTACTGAATCCACTTCTCGGTCCGCTGTTGATATTTCCTTGCTATCCTTGCTATGGTAACACAGCACATGTAAAGCATGCTACTTGTTCTGAACCAGCAGAGAAGTCTTCATGTATTCCCATCATCTGATGATGTGAGGACCCAGTAGTGTAACTTTATTTTTGACTGAAATGTCCTCAAAACGACTGGAAAACTCTTTTTCGATGAGGCTCAACGTACTTTAAAACTGAAGCTCAAGAATGGATCGATACCGAATGTCTGTGACCCAACTTCAGACCCGCAAGCTGTAAGTTTTGCCATTATTACGTTGTTTTACTGTTGATGTTGCAGGTCAGCCTGTTGAACTTACAAACGTGATGATTCAATTCAGAGTTGCCTTTAAAGATGCACAAGGAGAAAAGGGCCTTGACAGCGAGACAGTTGGGAGCAACGTGGAGGCTACCAGAGTCTCTTGCTGAATCTGCTTGAAGTCCTTGATCTGAGCAGTTTTATGTACATCTTGTTATGGACGATTTCTATGTTAATCGGGAGAAGAGAGTTTTGTTCACAAATCAATAATAAAGTCTTCAGAAGATTCAAAGTTGTCTGTTTATTCGCTTGCAAGAGGGAAGAGAATACAACAGATACGTATTCAGCAGTCTGTGGTATCAACTTCAAAATATGTATCACACAAGCTCCTTCATATATACTGCAACAAGTTCTCTCAAAGGCGCAGCACCCACGAGGGCTTATTTGCTGTATGCAGCTGACTTTTCACAGCTTCGATACATTCAAGGTATTAGAGGTGTTCTAACAACAAGTTCCTGATTACTGCACAGTCTGCACTTTCTTTACTTCATGTGAGATACAAAAATACAAGCGTAGGCTGTTATTTCTAGTCAGTTGTTCTGTTACTTTAAAAGTAGCTCTGCTACCTTTTTAGTAGCTGTTTTCCTTAAAACAACAAATTATACAGATTCAATAGTCTGTCTCCCCCAAATTTATAATCTGTTTGCCTCATTGCATGTAATGATTAATGTAAATGTAAAGCAAAGTGTGTTATCTATTACATAGGTTCATCTTATCAAAGTTATTGCTGCACAGAGACTTTAGCAGGACACGACTGCAGCCAAAGCTATTGCACTTTCACAGGATTTTGGCTGACACAGCACATAAGAAATGGTCACAAAGCATCAACTCAGACCCTTCGTTCCAAACAGACCATTTTCCAGCATGTGTGAACGGTTGTGAGAGTGAAAGAAGGCAGTCACTACACAACCAAATTGATTTAAGCTCAGCCATGTGGTTTTATTTAACCATAATATGTCATGCTTGCACGTGAAAGTCATTGGTGAGCCACGCTGACATTGTTTCCTATTGGCTTGAGGATTTTTTTTGAAGAATTTTAACCGTGGTTGAGATTGTGTGCTTGTTATTAGGGTAAGACAAGCACATAGTTTAGTGTGCTTGAAAAGGAAAGTGCTCTTTTGCTCATTCATTGATTTACTTTCCATACCTCCTTATTCCTATTCAGGCTCACGGGGACCAAGGCTTTAGAAGGAGGTCATTGTCTTCAATGTCCATCACGAATAAATATCCATAAATCTGTTTAGAAATCATAGTAGGAGTAAGGACACTCCTTGCAACCACAGAACTTTCTCCAGTATCAATGTAATCCACTGATAGTTGTCTGTACATCCATGTATACAATGCAAACAGGAACTGCTAATTGCTAATTAGGCATACTTTAAATGATGCCAATTTGCCAAAATGTCAACTACTATCGGCTAAAACACAGGGCTCAAGTGGGAGGTGTCCTGATTTAGACCATGTATTGTTGCTTTCATCAGCCTGTTGGTGTATTCCACTTCTAGAAGTAAGTACTTGCAGCATTCTTGTTATGTTTAATCCGCTGTTTAATTATTTTTTGCAGGTACTATCTGGATGCAGGAGATCCTCCCGCTGGTTCTGAATGGGGGGGATCTGACGCCGATCCAAACTGTTCCGAACTGGGACAGGGTCCCCTGGTTGGAGGAGAAAAGATTAGCATTGGTCGTGGATGAGTTGGAGTCTCCGCGGGGGCTGGTCACACATTTTCCTTACCACCTCATGCCCCCCTCCTTCCACTCCTCCAAAGCCAAGGTAAGAGGGTGGAGGCTTTGTGTGACATTCCTGTGTGATCTCTTCTATGCAATCTGTGCATTGTTGTACGTGAGAAACAGGGTTAATACAAATATCACCTGTTATGTTATTGAATTAGTCTCCTGTGTCTTTGCCGTAGGCGATCTATGTCATGAGGAACCCTAAGGACATCGTGGTGTCTTCATACTACTTTCATAAGATGGCCCAATTCCTCGAGTCTCCAGGAACATTTGATGAATTCATGGATAAATTCCTTAAGGGCAAAGGTCAGAGGTCTCGTAACACATAGAAGAGTTTAATTTGATAAATGTTTGAATTCCAGCAGAGCGGTTCAGCATTCTGGTGTATTACCACGTGGACAGATTTTAGTTGTTGAAAGTCCTCTTTGTCTGTCGTGTCCACTGAAGTAGAGCAGTGGTTGTTTGTGTTTACGTACTGTGCTCTATTGTCCGTGTTGTCTGCAGTGATGTTTGGAAAATGGACGGACCACGTGAAGAGCTGGAGAGGCGCAGATCTGGGAGACAGAATAATGTACATCACATATGAAGAAATGCTTCAGGTAAACTGAATATAATCAATATATAATAAAAAAAAACTGTTGCATATATTGATATTTAAGCTATATTACAATTACATTACAATTGTTACTAGTATTTTGACTGATGGAAGGCGGTCTCTTTTACACAGTAACACACCACTGTTACACTGTTCACTGTTATAAGACACACATCGCATTGTTTCAGTGGCTTCATAGAAAGAAGTTTAACAAAATGTCAAGACAGTGAGCAGTGAAAGGAGCACATCTGTAACACAGCTGCAGCAGCATCAGTCTGTGTCTACACAGGAGGCGTTCAGGCACAGCATTTAGTGTAGGTCTCCCGCGTTTTTTTCTGTAGTTATGCACGGACAACAGAGGAAAATAAACTTCCGCGGCCGGCGTAGATAACAATATTGATTCAAATCGAAAGTATTGTTCAGTCAGACAAGTGTGACGGACGACTGGAAAAAAAAAACCTGCTTAAAAGCCTCCCGTGTAGACGAACCATAATTAAAGCCACAGCAATGAGATGCTTCTTAAATATGACCAGTCAAACTTCATCATCATCGGGGGCTTCACAACGAGCCCTCATTGTAGAGATCATGCAGAAGATTCTTCATTCTGCGGGACTAATAAAGGATTATCTTATCTTATCTTATCTTATTAGAGAATGTGCATTATAAGATGAAAGCAAACACCTGTTGCTTTACATAAATGTGCCGCTCTTTTAGGACCTCCCTGCAGCTCTCAGGCGTATTTCAGACTTCCTGGGCCGTAATCTGAGTGAAGAAGCCATTCAGAAGATAGCAGAACATTGCTCCTTCAAGACCATGAAGAACAACAACATGTCCAACTTCAGCCTGGTCCCTAAGAAATACATGGACTCTGACACATCTCCATTCCTCAGAAAAGGTGAGGCTCAAATTGGATTATTAGGAGTAATGAGTGAGATTGAATCAGATATGTTAGTGGATTTTCAGTCTCAGCAAAAACTGTCTGACTGCATTTTTAGTTGGTTTTCTTTCACATCAGGGATTCGCTGTGTTCACGTGACTGTCTTGGTCTGTGTGTGTGTGTGTGTGTGTGTGTGTGTGTGTGTGTGTGTGTTTTTGTATTAGGTGTTGCGGGAGACTGGAAAAAACATTTCAGCTCAGAGCAACTGGCCAGATTCACATCAGTCATTCGCAAAGAGCTGGAGGGCGAGAGCTTCTCTCTGCCGTGGAGTCTGGATTGATCATCAGCCGTAGCAGAGACAGAGAGGGAAAGAGCTGTAGAAATATGAATCAATGCAAGTAGGAAAATGGTGCTAACTGCAACAAAATTCTCTGTTACATTTGGTTTATATACGCATATGACTAAAAGCCCTTTATTCATTTTAAAAACACTAAACATGATTAAAACTAGAAAAGTGAACTCAGTAGAGTGCAGATCTATGTACACAACCACTGCTGTAGAGTTTGATTGAATGAATACAAACCACAATTGTCTAACCTCGGCATGTAAAACCGGACAGGTAAAATTCCTAATCCGAATCTTGTGTCTTTTAGGGCTCAGCCCTTTGTTCTATTTTGGTTTTTAGAGGTTTGTTTTTTCTTAAAGATCTTGGGGATATCTGATTAACAGTGGCTCAAGCCTGATCCCTCTAAAAGCCCATTTAATATGTGGTGAAATTGTATGATACTGCTATAGTGTGCCTTCCTGATTGTATGTGTTTTTTTCTATATTAACTGAGCTCCACCCCTTTTTCTGTGTTGTGCCAGTGTAGCTTCCATCTGTATGACTCACAGTACACCAATTTAAGATGGTACATACAAACACATGTCAGCAGAGGAATGCGCACAGAGACCATGTGACACACCTGCTTTATTAATCAACCAGTTCAAATCAGGCAGTAAAAAATATAAAACTAATACCCACAACTGTACATAACATGTTATCAAGTTGTCACGGTAACATGATATGTCGGAGCAAAGTGTAGTCCCATTAGTATTCATCCCATTTGAAATCCATGCAGCCTCTCCCACTCAACCATTTACCAGTTAAGTCCCTGAGGGTTCAGGGTTTAAGGCCTTAGGGGGACATTGGGATTGGGCCAAAGGCTGCAGTTCCCAGGGGGTGGAGCTTCTACCACCAGGGAGTGCACAAGTGTGTTGCATACAATGATTGGAATGGGATTGGTTATTTTTCCTGCCTGTCCAGTTGAATCCTGAATGCTCGAATGTAGGTCTGTTAGACCGAAAGCTCAAATGCATTCTACACATAGATCTGAATATGCGGACATGTCCTTTATCAGTTTGGACTTTGTGATACTACGAGCACCTTACTACTAGCAGACTTTAAACTTACTCTAAAAATGATTAACTGCAGAACTAACTTTGCTGAACCTCATCAATCATGTTGATTTTTAACTTTTGCATCGTCATCAAAGCGTATGACACGGGAGAAAACATGGAATGTGTTTAGAGACATGGTGGCTGGAAATATTGCCCTTCCAGTCAGCAGCCCAAAGGCTCGCTGTTGCTTCACCTTTTGACTTGTACACTCCTCCCAAAATGAGCAACCCAATGTGGGCTTGCAAGTGGGTCACATCCAAGTCTTTCCAACTGTCCCCATACACGCGCCTCCCCTCTAAATTTGTCATCTCAAGTATATCCTTTTCGATTGATGGTGTTATGAAGAGCTCAAATGCTGATTTTACAGGTCTGGTGTTTGGAGCCACTTTGGTTTCTCTGTGAACTATGAGGGCGATGGCGAGAGAGTGGTGGATAAAAAACAACGCTATGTCGCATTTGCTACACGAGTGTAGGCTACATCAGTGGGAATACCTCAAACATGTTAACATTTTAACTTTTGCATCAGTTAATGTTTAGATTCTTTTAGATTTTCATTTGAACGTATATATTGTATGAGAATTGTTCTACCCAATGGATGCAAAATACTTTTAAGTAATAATCATAAGCCTGCTGGGAAAAGTAAGTCTTACTAAAATCTCTGAAAAAGCAGCTTTAATTACAGGAACAATTTCCAATGTCTTTTTGCTCCCAGTATCTCAAAGTAAATTTGGTTTGGTTTGGTCTACAAACTTTTATTTTGTTGTATATTTTATCATCAATTTTATATATATGAAGAAAGTAACAACTGACTTCTACGTGATAAAGTTTATTTCACGCCAGACGATCATGTTCTTATCTAAAATCACTATTATATCAAATTTAAGAGAGCAAGCCATTTGTCTTTTAAAATGACTTCATGTGGGGTTCACCTTAATATGTCTTGGTCATGATTCCGCTAACTGTCAACAAGTCTTCACTTTTGCAATAAAATCATTTTCAAATCAATATTTTGTGTCAAATATTCCACCCGACGCATTGCATCGCATTTCAGAAACGGCCAAGAAGTGTCTCTCTGCTAGAAACGGCCGGAAACCTACTCGCCATGTGCCAATACATGCTATTAACCGCATACTGCTCTCATTACCCTGCATAACAAAGTCTGTATCGCCACGCTAATAGATTATATATTCCAAAGTCCTTTTACATTCAGTGAAAGATAAAAGCACCAGACAGGCCCTAGTATCATAGTATCAGGCCTGTATTTGTGTGTGTTTGTCTTGAAGCTCTTTCTTCCCCCGTGTTTCAAAAAGTTGTAGACGGTCTTTTGATACCAATCAGCCTCGTAGAAAATAGGAACTAAATTGACAATAAACCCACTCTATGTCCATGTCTTACAGATGTATCGCATTCAAGGACAGGGAAGCCCACTTAGAACATATGGCTTTGGATAATATTCCAACAGACCACTGTATGATCATGTTTATCAATACTACAATTATGACCATTCATGACGTACGAAATTCATAAAAACTGTACGATTGGTTCAGGGTTTCTGTCTTATCTTTTGCAAAAAAAAAGAAAAATACCTGAAGACCGAAGGCAAACATGTTCAAACGTGTCTCCACGAGAGACATTGTTTTTCAGGCTTCCACATGGCTGAATGCATATAGACACACAAACACACATTTGGAAAGTTGGCAGGATTGATAAAAGTAATTATGAAACGTGAAATATAAAAAAATAGGGTAATCATTTCACTGACGGTAAAGTCAAACAAATGTTGCAGCAGATCACTTAGTTACTTTAAACAGATCAGATTCAACCAATAGATGGCAGCCACACATCATCACTGTTTCTGTTCACTCGTGGTAGCAAATCCCTCACAGAATACAAATACATTCACTCATGAACATATCAGGACAAAGACGTGGGCTGACAGATTCATAGACACACACACACACACAAGTCATAATGACAGTAAAACTTTATTTATAGAGGCTGTGTGCATTCTCAGGAACCTGGGATTCTGTTTAGTGGTGCTGCTGTTAGAAACTTAGGCTGTTGCTGTTTTTATTGACACATTTCAATTTGAAAATGTCTTGTTGGAGATCTAAAACACTACAAGAAGACAATATTAAAGGATCAGCTAAACAGCCTTCCAGGTATTCCTTATGCTGTGGAATTATTATGAGGCCAGACACTGGCAAATCTGTAAATGATTGCTTCTCCCAATCTTGATAGTTATGTTCCTTGTAACCTGCATTAGATGCCAAATTTGTCATTGACATTGATTTTAGCTAAATAAAATAAATGAATATTACAATGTTTGAATACTGATAAAAACCTTTACTCAGTTTGACCACCCTGATTCATTTCTGAACTTCTAATTCCTGCTGATTTAAATACTTTGTGTGCAAGTTTGTCTACTTTTACCTTCAGCTCTATCTAGTTACTTTATTTAAAAACTATAACTAATACCGGTCCACTAAAACATTTACTTAATTTAACACATTTCTCTATACGATATATGAATTTATACACACTGCAACTCCCACATTTGTTACAAATTCCGTGTCCAAGCGTCTTCAGAAAACATTTGTTTGGCGAGACAAGCCAGACTGAACATTAGTACTATTCATATAAATCAATAGATGTTCACATGTATATATCTGATCAATCGCAATCAGGAGCTCTACTGCTGAGACTACTGCCACAGTGATGTAGTGTATCATTAATTACATGGACACTTCATTTAATTTCTATTTGTCAGCTCAGCAGCGGGATAGATTTAACATAACGACACAATGTAAATTTACATGTCACATCTGGATAATGTTGACCACTAAGCCAATTAAAAGTATCATTGCACGCTACTCAGTCATTGTGTTTGTCCTTAATTTTAGCGTCAAATTGTACACAACCTTGTAAATGCAACATTAATTTCTAGGTTGAATTGGTTAATACTGTAGAATCGCTCTTCTGAGTGTGTTTGTGTGTCCCTCCCATCTATCCATCTCTCCCTCCCCTGAGTTCTGACACTACCTCAATTACATGGTGGCCTTGTGTGCCTTGGGCAGGGTGTGTGTGTGTGTGTTTTCAGTGTATCTGTTGAGGCAGACGGTGTGGTGCCTGCTCCAGGACACCCACCTCGCCCCCGCCTTGTGCCCACCGGTCCTGCCCTGGGCTGCCCACAGGATGCTGGCCTGCTTTGAAGCCCTCTCGTCATCAACGCACTGTAGACATACACACTCGCACAAGAAAGCCAATAACTCCTCAGAAGATCCTGTAATCTTTGTAAAGTCTGTAACACTCAGTCAGCCTTCTTACGTCTGTTGACTTCCTCCGCCCGGGGAAATGCTCACATTTATCCGATGAAGCTTCAGTCAAGGACGGACGAACATTTTTGATCAGTTGCAGTGTTTGGAATAGGCTGCTTAGGTCCAACGGTTATGAAATAACTTCCAGATTCTCCGCTGGTTGCCCCGCAACTGCTCCCAGCCAATTGTTCGACACATTTACCTCTCCTAAAATGGGGAATTCCCGTTTTAACACCTTTGTACGGACTAAATAGACAAGATATAACATGTTTAGTAGTGCTAGCAGTTTCCCCGTGTCCCCGTCTTTAAGCTAGGCTAAGCTAACTGACTGCTGACTCTAGCTACATTTAAAGCTGAAAATGAGCCATAAATCTTTTGATTTCATTTTTTTTTATTAAACCTGCAGTCCCCTAAGCTGACTATTTTATCCATGATGTTTCTGGAACATTTGCATAGCTAAATCGCCCGTGCTTGATGTACTTGTTATATACATACAGCCCTCAGCCCTCCCCAGGGTCATATAGCCTGATGTAGACATCTGCAGATGGGATCAGTGACAACATACAGCGACACATCTAAACATCCTCTTCCCTTTTTGTATGATACAAGAAGGTCATTAAGGACACTGATGCACCATCGCCCTTGTATGCTTTCTTGTTGTATACAGTACATGGCATTATGTCTGTGTTTTTTCATAATAATTCAACTATTTACCAGATGTCCCGACACACAGTGTTGAAGGACTTATCATATTATGCAGAAAGGATGTGCTCTCCTTATTTTTCATGATTATTGAAAAAAATTGATGCTCCAGAATATTCACTTTTACTACAGTATGAATGTTGTTTTAATAATATTACTTTACTATTGCTTTGTCCTTAATTCAATTGTTTTATCTAATACCTTGTACGTCTGTGTGACATCAGTCCAGATAATGTGTCTCTGTCCTTTAGATCGAACACACAAGTTTTTCTCTGGTGAACAACTGATTCTCCCCGTTTGAACTCACGTCAACCGACTCAGAGCTATTTAGCCGTTTTAGACACAGACAAGATTTTGTTTTTATTTTTATTTCATTCAACCTTTATTTGTCCAGGAATATTTCCCATTGAAATTCAAAATCATTTTTTTGAGGGACTCCTTGCCAAGATGGCAGCATAAAAAGTTTCATGTAAAAGAACAAACGGGGCTTAAAACAGCAACAACAAATAAGAAATTTCACGTTAAAGAAACGAACAACAGACATATCCTGTTTTTACAATCTTCCATATATATTAACATACGCGTACTGTCTGGCTCCATACCATCCCTCCCTCCGCTGTCTACATACCCATCCTCTCTTCCGTTCACTATGAATGCACCAACGATACTGACACAACACATAAAACCATATGTTTCCCCCGGACAGGGGACATATACAGGGATCAATTCAGCCATGTAAACGGGTAGGTAACATTTGCAGATATGTGAAAAATGTACATTTCCCACACACAGACACACGCACACTCTTCAGTCACGCCCCACCCAGGGTGTCTGCAGTTCCGGGCCATGGGGCAATTAGCAGTAATGGCAGGAAACTAGTTAGTGTTATCTGCTGCCATGGCGGCCTCCACTGGCACTGACGGACATTGGGCCGGTCACGTAGAGACACAGACAGTCAGGCAGAGAGACTAGGAGGGAGGAGGAGGAGGAGTTGGACGAGTCAAAGAGCCAAAGCCCCCAGACAAATGTCCTGAGAGGACATCCATATTATTCACCTGCTGGGCGCCATCTTAAATAAAATAAACAAGAGACTTTAGAGAACCAGGAAATATGGTGTTTAGTCCCATATTGTCTGTTGTGAGTATACAACTTAAAGGTTCTTTTTTTTGTTTCTTTCTTTCTGTTGTCATTTATTGATCAGAGATTCTCAAAAACACAAATACAAAACTATAACATACACACTAAGAAATCAATCAGCAATATATAAACCAGCAAAAATGATTCCTTGAATTAACATGTCATTTTATATATTTCGAGTAACAAGATGACATAAGGTCTTATCTATGTGCCACTGCCTCGTCTGGGCTATGGCTCCTGGCTGCAGCTACAATGTCTTTCTATTGTTTCAGCAGTCCGTCTCTCTTCCTGTATGCATGACACTACACGCATGCCTATTGGGTGTCTGGGTGGGTGTGTTTTTGGGAGGGGACAACAGGGATGACGATATGAGTAGCACTGCAGACCTAAGAGGATGTGATCAGGGAGGCCCAAAAAAGACCAAACAAAATAAACAGCAGAAATCCCTGAATGATGCTCAGACACAACAACAGTCACGTAGGTTTGACCAGCTTTCAGGTCACATCGACAGACTAGCAGGCGCACGTGGATGGTAGCTTTTATGGTCCGCTGTGATTGTATTTACACAGCATTTATATCAACATCCGGCAGGATTGTTGTTACACAGCAAGTCCAGTATTTCAAAGACTGATTAAATAATAGTCATAATATGGGATTGTCTTGGAGCTCAGAATCTGATGCTAAATAACTATATATATCAAACTGGTTATTAATGTATTTTCAATGTGCCTGTGAGCGAACACTGAAATGCCTAAATGTCAAAGTGGAGCTTCTAGTCGTGCGACGATGCAGTTGAAAACAGATGCAGTTGAAAATAATACCTACAGCCTTAGTTTTATAAGCAAACACCTGCATTGTCTGTAAAAAAGCTCAATATGTGGCTTCAACCGGTTCAGTTACTCAAATAAAGTGGGTATATTTCTTTTTTGTCTTGAATCTATCGCTCTACAAGGGAACAGAAAAACAGACAAAGGCAGTTTTGTATTTAAAAGGTTATAAGATTGGAAGATGCCTACTTGATTTTTATAACTCAGACTGTTGAAGCCTCATATTAAAGGTGCTAAATACGAGATTGGGAGCATTTCGTTTGCCGCTCAACATGGCGACGCCTAAGCCAGTGGATCATAGCTAACAGTGCTAACAGTACAAAATACAGCAAACGTGCTGGCAGAGCTAACAGTGTGTACCTGAGTGGGAAGCTGAGGGTGAGTGCTCGGCTTCAACGATGATGACACATTCTGTTTTGGTTAAATAGAGCTGAGCTGTTTTATGTCATGCGTTACAGTAGCCTCAGTTTGTATGCCGCTCCTCACGAGCCTCTCTTCACACCAACCACGACCTACTGAACCGCTACGAAAGTATTTTATTGTGAGTTTGTGTGTGTGTGTGTGTGTGTGTGAGAGAGAGAATGTACTGTATGTGTTTATGTATGAAACCTTCCGTTTTCCCTTCATCAACTCTCCAAGGCAACAACTCAACAAATGAAAAGGTCTCAGTCAACACTAGAAGCTTAGATAAGGGCCGCTAACAAATAACTTACACTAATGTAGCATGGAGAGGCTACGTGCCAGTATACCCAACACTGTCACTGAACCGTCACCACGTCCACTTCTTAAATGTAAATGTACAAATATCTGTTGTTGTTCTTTACGTTGCATCAACTTAAATGCATCCACTTTCCAACCAAAAATCCTGTACGCACCAGTTCCCTACTAGATAAAAGTTTATTCATAAAATGTATTTTGTTCCCTCATTCTCTCAACATCATCAGGCAACTGACTGAAAAGCACAGCAGGCCGTTGTAATGATGTCTGCTAAATGAGACGCCGCATGTGTTTGGAAGAAAACATCCTTAACGGAAACTCTAGTAAAATATCAGCTGCTGGCAAACCGCTCGCAGCCGGCTGCGGTGTTTGACATGAATTCATTCAGCATGGATGCATGCAAAATAAACTATGATTCAAATAAACAGGGCTCCATTCTAGTAAATATTGTTTGTATTACTTAGCTGGGATAGGGTCAACAGCTTCCCCTTCAGTTCAAAATGTCAATGGAAACGTTCCCCATTGTATAAGATGTATGTCATTTATGTAATCCTTTGGTAACTTACTGATTCTAAATGGAAAACAAATCTAATTCGAAACCTGCCTGAGCAGGTTTATGGGTCTAAGTTCATCTGAGCAGCAAGTAAGAAGAGAAAGTTAGGGCCAAACCAGAAACTCATTTGACATGCTGCTTTGTTTGTCTACAAAAAAGACAATTGATTATTCTAAAGATGCTTGGTTTCTAGACAAGCTGACTGCACACCAGCCTACCATCTGTCTTCCTACTATTGTTGTTGCTGATTGTATTTTGAATTTCAGTGACATACAGTAACAATGACAGAGGCTGGCTTCAGATGACAGATTGATGATGGATTGAATGTGTGTGAGTGAGTACTTCATAATTTCTTCACTAAATATAGCACATTTTCCTTCAACTTGTCAACAGATCTAAATTGCCGTCACACATTACACAATTAAAAAACGACTTGAAGATGAGAACTTAGTGGAAAACAGCTCTAGATTTAAGCACCAAACATTTATGTCAGACCCAGATTCTCAAACTTTGTCTCGCATCCTATTGCTGTGTGTTCATAAATGCCTCAGTACCATTTCGATCAGTTGTTCCTCTTGATGTAAAATGAAGTAATTCCTATTGTGCACTCTGTAGTGCTCAGTTCTCACACTCTGATTGTTGTTGCGAGGCTATAATTTAATCGGAGCGATGGAACATCTGCAGCTGGATCCGCCAGAGTCGGCTTAGATGTTCAGATGAAAGATCTGATGGCGACATCAGGATTGTTTAGACTGCCCAACTGTTTGATGAGGGACATGACTGAAAAATCCCTTTTTCCCCACTCTCGCCTCCTCATATCCTCCTCTTCTTCTTTCTGTGGGCATAGTGGGGTGCTGTGCCCCTGACTTTTGGCTTGCACAGCCATAGTTTATCTTAATAAAGTTCATCCTGCCTGTGCACTGCAGTTGGGCCCTGACAAAAAATCCCAGATGCTAACCGAGCAGACGGACAGATGTTAGAAGGCTGTGTCTATCACCTGCCTGTGGCCTCTGCTGATCCACGATGAGTTTCCTGTATGGCACAAGAGGCCAGGAAGAGAGGAGCACAGAGCAGGAAGTAGACCGGGTCACTCCCATTATTAGCTGAAGACGGTGCAGAGGTCTGGCTAAACGCTGGACCGGTCCGGTCCGGAATAGACACAACACAGCAAAAACACACTATGCACGCACACATGGTGTACAGGAGGAGAACACACCTTAGTGTTTGTTTATTAGTTGTTTATGTGACAACAATGGTTGGCGTAAACAGAGGTTTAGATGACCTCAGGGCGTCCCTTTCACTGTCTTCTCTGTGTATAAATATACGCTGGATAAATATAGCCAGACGCTGCACTTCTGTCACTTTCACATGGTAACAATGGAGAATCTAGAGGAGAAGTGACGTTTTTCTTTTGTTTAGAGTCATCCGGTCTGACATTATTTTAGTAACAGTGATTATGTTACAGACGTGAGCACAAACCATGGCTCTGCGTGCGAGGAATAAGCAGCACTTGGATTAGTGTGATGTTAATTACAACTGCACTGTTGCGATTGTTTTTGCAAACTAAAAGATCCTGGTAGTTTACATGTTTGTCCTCTTAAATAAATGTAAAGTCATTTTATAATTTTGTATACATATTAAAGGTAAGATGATATACCAGTTGTCGTATAATTACTAAATACTCAGTATATGTTAACAGAGCAGAGTGATAAATAGAGGGCTGCAACAAAGTGGGACTAAAGTAATCATGAAAATGATTCTGACATCCTTAAACGTTTATTCAAATCAGTGTAAAGTTATGTGTCCATTCATTTATCTTGAAACAGAGACACAATGAATACAAACGCAGTTATATTAGTTACTGTAAAGGGAAATGTGTGACCTAATATCATTTTGAGTTTGTCCAAAACAACTGCCCAACAAACGTGAGAGTGGAAAGAAGATTTTCACAGTCTGAGTCAATCTAATGTTTTGAGTTTCACCTTTTTGAGTTTGACTTTTAACTGATCAAATCAGTATTTTTTAATTTTACAGATTTACAGATGATCATAACTTCACCTTGGAGATTGCTGGAGCTTGACTGAAGGGTGTGGAAGCAAAATAATCAAAGAAATGAATACTCCTGTCTCAAATATTGAACACTTTGGTAGTTTAGGCTGTTATTTGCTCTAATCTTCTCCAATAATCGCCCTGAACAAGCTTTCAAAGGCAACACTGCAGCATGAAGCAACTTTGAAAGTCGCTGCTCACTTTTAATGAGTCCGATTGAACCTTTTAATTCCAAATCCACATCTATCCTTTTTAATGATTAATGATATCAAACTGTTCAGAGCTCATTTCAGTGAGCTAATCTTGTGAAGAGAACACACACACACGGTGGTGATGGTGCTGCTCTTTAGTTGACATCAAACATACTTTCCGCTGGGTGGAGAGGACGTGTCTGGCAGTGGCATTACGCACAAACCATTCTGGTGTCACGTGTGCAAGCTAAGCACTGATTATTATCTTTTTGAGTTCTTCCTGCATCTTGATGTTACAGTAATACTGTAGAGTGACGACATGGTTGCACTGTATTGGGAACGATGGTATGATTGCTCCTAATTTTGATTTATTTTCTACATTATTAATACTTTAGTTTTTAACTTTGACGGGAAATATTTCATATCCTGTCAGCCGTAGGAATTTTATTCCTTTTTATTATTTAAGTTGTTATAAAGTAGAGACATGGAAGCTCTAGCAATTTTTGAATAATTGAGATATACTTTCTGCAGAAGGGTTTGCACAAGTGAAGGTTAATCCTTGTTTCCAGACTCGTATTTTCTTCTGAATCTAGGACTGGGACTGTGAATCTGCATCCGTCCGTTTGTCAAGCACAATATTGCAAACACCACTGATCAGAGCTCAGTCAAACTCAAAGGAACAATACGTCTGTGTTCAGTACAAGAATATCCTGATATCCTAACATGATATCCAAAAGTGGACAAACAACTATGTGTGTAATGTTTTGCCTTAGACAACACAGTTTACTGAGGTTAAAGTTACATAAACCAATAAGCCAAGCTTATCATAGCCAGGATACTTGAAGACATGCACACATGCACACACGCAGGTCTGTTTTATCCAGAGAGTGAGGGTGTGTTTTCTCCAGTCACGAGAGTCTGTCTCTGTCTCTCTCGCTCTTCCTGCCTGTCTCGTCCTCGTGTCTTCAGCTGTCACATCATTGTCTGTGTGTTACATGTAGCTGTTTGTGTATACATTATTGTGTCTGTATCAATTCAATATATATATATATATATATATATATATAAAGACTGAAAAAATGGCTTATGTAAATGTATTATATTTTTTACTACATACAATGTATTTTGTATATTGCATAGCAACATAAGAGTTTTTATGATACAGTAGAAGCTATGCTCCAATGCATCCATGTGGTTTTCTGACGCCGGATCATTGGGAAGAATAATATGTTACCGAAAACTGCACTAACAAACTATCATTAATGTTTTTTTATTATTAAGGTTAGGTGTGGGTTTACAGGTTTAAATCATTGTTAAAGATTATCGGTTAATGCACCTCTAAAGAGGGTTCCTCCACAGGATGTGCTTCAGCATAATTTTATAGGTACACAACCATTTTAGCTGATGCAGCTCTCTACACCAAAACAGCTCGAGCTTCACTCACGTTTTACAGACTTAACTGCAACGGAAGCATCTTTATTGTCCTTAAGTTGACAGTTTTGTGTAATCACGTGTTTCAAGTACGTGACCGTATTTTTCCTGATCTCTGTCAAAACGCATAAGCAAGCACCTAAACAGATCCAGTTTAGGTGTTAACGAAGGACTATAACTGTAACGAGCTGCTTTCACTGTGTGGGTGGAGAAGACAAGGTACTCTATCTGTCCACACTGGTTCCGTTTCAAAGCTTATTTTGAAAGTTTTAAATTGAATGTGTAGATGTATATATTGACCAAAACACTTGAATTAAAGAATAAGATGGAGCAGGCCAGAATGATGCTCATAATGACTCCAACATGTCCTCAAAACATATAGTCTCTGAGTGACTACATAATGTTTGAGTATCGATTTGTTGTTGTTGTTGTTGTTGTTGTTGAGGAGCCTTGGGCCTGCAGTAACACAATGTGGACAGCAGAATCAAATAAAACATTTACGATAGTCAACAAGAAGTGCTCAAAAGAATGTGATGTAGGGCAGCTGTGTGTGTGCCCGCCCTCGTTAACAGCCCTCATTATGAGCACACTCCGACCTAATGAGCCATAATAGCGCTTCCTGATAATCAACCTGATAGGTGGCCCCTTCGGACTCTCTGCCCGTTTCATTGGCTGGTCGGACGGCGGCGTAGAGACACTGATAGGCTATCACAGGGGAGGTGGGAGGGGCTGGCTGGCTGTTGGCCAATAGAAGTGATAGGACCCAGAGGAACGCAACTTGACTGGCAACAGGCACTAACGCCACACGATGAAAGAGTAGTGACGTACAGTAAGCTGTGGGATTGGGTGTTTCAGTTTAGGATACTCATTTAGCTGACCCCTTAATCCCTTTCACGTAAAGCACGAAGCATCACCTTTTGCCAAGTGATCAAAACTGATGTTCAGAGTTTTGTGATCAACCCAATGCATGATCCCTCCCCCCCAGATGTTCCTGTAAAGATCCCGTGGGCTCACAGCAGGCATTTTGACATGTCACAGTAGAAAAGAACAGGTGTAAAGAATGATGGCTGAACTTCATTTAGCTGCTTCCGTTTTCAGGCTCCTGGTATTGGTCATGCTGGCTCATAGTCACACTGTCATGGCTTACTGGGAAACTTGAATAGAGCGGAGCCATTGTTAATGTTATAAGTAAGACTAGTGTTTTTCCTATTAAGTCAAAATGTCTGCTGTTTAAAATAAATTTGATTTAAAGTTATAAAGCCTGATGATGAAAAATAACATTTACCCTTTCGTGCTAATTCAAAAGCCACCGTCAACACACCACTGACTTTAATCAAAATGTTACTTTTAAGTCTGCTTTGATGTGACTTTGACTTGACTACATGGATTAGATGATTAAATGTTCTAGGCCTAGTTCACGATCAACACCCTCAAATACAGTTTATTTTGCAATCAAGCTGTTAAGTTAAGTTAAGAAAATGTTTTCTTTGCAGTAGAATGGGTGTCATTGAGGTCGTTGATTTCAGCATCCTAAAGGACGTATGTTTTCAGGAAATGTGAACGGTGGAAGTGTTCGGCACACTGGGTGAACAGTTTGTTCCGTGTGCTTGAGAAGTATGTGGCCCTTTTTTGAACGATGGAATGATACAAATATCTTTTCCCCATCTCTTCTTCCCCTGAGGGGGCTTTCATCCGGTGGCCTGGAGGAAGAGAGAGGGAACAGGGTGGAGTGAGAGAAGGCGAGAGACAGAGAGAGAGGAGAGGTAAAAAAAACTAGAAAAAAAGGGACAGACAAAGGACAGGTATAGGGACAATTGTTAGACAAGGAAAAGAGAGAAATAGATTGGAATGAGAGGGGCACGGACATCATTCAGTCATCTCCTCCCATTTCTCCAACAGTAACTTGGTTGGGGTTAAAGGAGGATGAGAGAGCAATGCTTTCTCTCTCTTTCTCTCCCTCTCTCTCTCTCTCTCCCTCTCTCTCTCTCTCTCTCTCTCCCCCACCCCTATCTCGTTTCCTCTCTCCTCTGTTCTTGTGCTCCTATATAACCTCTGACACGGACCCTCTCCGTGAGCATGCTCATGTTAGGTGGTTAGGAAATAACAGGTGTCTGCTTGTCAGTGTGATATAGAGTCACATATACTGAAGGTGTGAGGTTCATTTTTTAAAAAACTTTATCAGAAAAGTATTTGGGCATTCTGTCCAGCTGTGCTGACTGGAAAACCTTCAGACTCAACAGACAAACAGCACAGTTTTGATCTCAAGTCATACAAGATTGGTAATCAGCAGCCGGGTGAACATGACGAAACAATCAGCTGTCATCCTAAAGATGGCCTTGATGCTGCTGCTGCACGGCACAGGTAAGATCTGTTGACTTTATTAAGATTTCTACAAGAAAAATGACATGTTTTAATACACACTGCATGGCTAGAATATGGAGACTTAGAGCAAAAGTAGGTTTGTGTTGGTGATTTAAAATAACATGGCTACGTGTGTTATTTCAGCCCATTCTTTATGTTTAAAAAGGACAAATAATTATATTTGCTGCCAGTGAATTTGTATTTTTGTTGTTCATTTATTTCTGCCAAAGCAAGTTTAGTAATCATAAGAATTTACAATGTGGACGTTAAATCAAACTGTTTGGTCATCAGCTCAATGTTTGATCTCCTGCAGAGCATTAATCGGGAACACATGTTTGATAACTATTAGGTTCTAAATGCTTTTTTGGAAAAAGCAGAAACAGGTGCAAAAGAAAAACAAAACTCTTCTCCTCCTCTAGATGCAAAGATGGACATCATTACCACTAAGCAAGAGATTGAGGTGGGAGAAGAGGTCTTAATGTTGTGTAAAGGTGAGTCATTTCAATTTCATTTGACTAATGAAACTCGTCCATGTGAATGACATTTTTCAGTTTGAAAAGTTCTTCTAGATGTTTCAAAGTAAGCATGTTAAAGCATTTATTTTCACTCTGTCTCTTCCTACTTCGTTGCTCCTCTCCTGTCCTAGCTGGGGGAGAGGGAACTATAACGTGGAAGAAGGACGGGAATGACATTGACGATGAAGACAGGGTGTCAATTTTGGATGAGTCTTCTTCTAAATTGTTAATTAAGAAGGCTACGATGCAGGATGCGGGCAGATATACCTGTCTGTGTGATTTCGACAACGGAGACAAAGATGATGCTTTAACACAGCTGTATGTTTATGGTACGTAACAGATGGCAGTTGTTGCTGAACCTGTCTACTGTAACTAATCTTTTATTTAGCTATAACATTCTCTTCTTTTGTCAGAGGGTCCATCATTTGGGAGCACCAAAACCTACCATGAGTTTCTGAACGGCATAGATGGATTGGTGCCATGTCTGGTGACCGGCCAGCCAGCCGTAGATGTTCACTGGCTCAGAGACAGAGAAGAAATCTCCTCTGATGGTAGGACCAGCACCCTGGGCATGGAGGTCTCCTGATGTTTGAAGGGTTATTTCGTAGTTTACAAAAAAGCTTTGCACATTTTGCCTCTGCCTTTACCATGTTTCTAATCTTTCCATCACTCTGTCTGTCTCTGCATTTCTGTCCTGCCATCTCTGACACTTCAGCTGGACGGCGTGTGCGTCGGCTGTCTGATAACTCAGTCCTCATTGAAAAGGTGAAGCGAGAGGATGCTGGGACGTACGTGTGTGAGGCTCAGATCAGAGGAAGGTCCATCAAACAACAACTCTCCATCTCTGTTGTTGTCAATGGTCGGTTTCTTTTGAGTCATAATGATGCCATAATAAAACTGAAGTGTTAACAATGCATGATTTGGAATAAAAAATGTGATTCCCTCCTGCAGCTCCTCCTTCTGTGCATCTGAGAGAAGTGGTGAAAAAAGTGATTGCCGGACCAGAAACCAACGTTTCCCTGGTGTGTTCGGTGGACGGCCAACCAAAACCCAACATCACCTGGATCATGTAAGTCCTGACTTTGGGAGAGGTGTGTGTGTGTGTGTGTGTGTGTGTGTGCGTATGTGTGTGCGTGTGTGTGTGTGTGTGTGTGTGTGTGTGTGTGTGTGTGCGTGTGTGTGTGTGGTCTCTGGCAATATCAAATATCTGCACAACATGCCCCAGTGTTTTGAATCCATATGAATAACAAATCCCTGTAGCATTACTCATTGTGTGTTCTGCTCTGCTTGTCCTCCTCCCAGGCCGGCGACGTTTGACTCTTCACATCATCAGTTTAACTCAGACCGCAGCGAGTTGACTATCAGGTCTGTTACCAGGGCCGACTACGGAGAGTACATCTGCACCGCCACCAACAAGATAGCTGAGAGCAGTGCCACCATTATGCTTCATGTTTATGGTAAGTTCAATTTTGTATGATATTTTTCCACCCCTCTGATAACTTCATTAGATCACCAAAACACAACAAACAACAACGACATACAATAAAAAGGAACTTCTAATCACTACATGAACCTGCTATTGGGGACATGTTTACTGTATCCTGTTGTGCTATGATGACACATGAGATGTTTCATTTCAGAGGCCCCAGAGGTGTTTGTGTCAGCAGAGCAGCAGAGTGTATCAGTGGGCGAGAGAGTGTCTGTGTCCTGTAACGTCTCTGGCCATCCTCAGCCTGAGCTACACTGGCTCAACAAGCACAACGGACGCACACCGGTAAGAGTTTATGGTACACACACACACACACACACACACACACACACACACACACACACACACACACACACATACACAACATCAGCTGCAAGTCTCAATCAATCTGACATTTGTAGCCAGTATTTTTCAGCCCCTACAGCTCTGACAGTCCAGTCTAGTTAACTCCATGTTACTGTTGCTGCGTGTTGACTTTCAACACTGTTCAGCTACTCCAACAATGTTATATTTGAGCATTTACAGACTTAAGATTGGTCCAATATACGATTGGACATTTCCTTTTGTGCCTCCCTCTGTCAGGACTCTACCTCTGGACTTGTCCGTGTTGTTGATGGTGCGTTGGTGATTAATGAGGTAGTGCCCTCTGATGGTGGAATATATTCCTGCATTGCTGTCAGCACCTCTGGAAACGCATCGAGAGACGTTGCAATACACAGTAAGAGTTTATGTCTGTCTTTGCCTTTGAGACAAAAGTTGAGTGGAGGAAAAGTAGATTTAATCTTTACTTATAACCATGACACTTACACGTTTCTATCTTTCTCTGACCTGCCTCCTTACACACAGCCCAGCCTGGTCCGTCTCACTACCTGTCAGTCTCACCTGGACTAACCTCAGTCCTCTTCTCCCTCAAAACCCCACCCATCAGTGGAGGAACACCGATCACAAGCTTCGTCCTGCAGTGGAGGCAAAGTGCAGCGGAGCAGTGGAAGGAGATCACAGTCCCAGCTTCAGGTAAAACATCTGTTTTTCAAAGGGGCTTTTATAGTTGTGTATCATGACTCTCAGGAGAAAATCAGATCAGTGAGTGAATCATTTATACTTTAAACTGCTGATACCATCACCTCACATTTAATCATGCACATTAGCTGATCTGGTGTCTTTCTTTTTTCTGCTTCTGTAGATCCCCTAGCCATCCCCTCCCTCAAGCCGTACACGTTGTACACAGTGCGTTTGGCTGCCTTGAATGCAGTGGGAGTGGGACAGTTCTCAGACAAAAACACCGTCCGCACCCAGGGATTACGTAAGTGGTACACAAACTACATTAGCAACAATCACTGTCAACACACACCACATCCATATATCATATGTGTGGAGCATTGTATACATATTTACATGATGTACAATGTATGTTTAGTGTAGGTGCAAGTATTCCTGCATGCTTGTGTTGATATGTCTTACAAACAAGGCTTTTCCTCCTCATCTGCCATCACTCATTTTTCGTATTCATCTTTCATGCAACCGTCATCTGCTGCCTGACGTTCATTCATTCTGCTGATGACACCATTTAATCCCCTGTGATCCATCCTCAGGAGGTAAAGTACCCACAGTGATCCACTAAACAATGAAAAAATAAACTGACATGCCCAGTCAACCTGTATATATTTGTATATATCATGGAACTCATCAGTTGGTCATAAATTCTTTCTTTTCTCTTTGCCTCCTGTCCGTAGGTGAACCAGACAGCCCTGTTTTGTTGTCCAATGAGATGAAAGTAGAGGGCAACTCCTTCTCTGTCCCCCTTAAACAGAGTGATGATGGTGGAACTCCTCTGCTGCACTTTGACGTACGATACAGACAGGTAAGAGACCCCGTGAGCCTGTCTCTATCTTTCTCAATGAATCTCTCCTTTTGTTTGTGTTGTTTCCTTACTTTCATCCTTCGGTTCTTATGCTCTCTCAGGATAAAGAGGGAACTGAGTGGGAAGAGATGCAGCTGCCGTCCAATGCTGACTCTGTCTCCCTTCAAGATCTGTCCTACGGCTCAGACTATCAACTGGAAGTTTTATCCGTCAACCCTAATGGTTCCTCTATCCCTGCCATGTTCAACTTCACCATTGCAGATCAGCCTGGTATGTGGCCTTTCACTCCTTATATCATACACTTAAACTGGCCTAAACTATGAATTGGGAGCGGTGACACAAATAGAGATTAACTGCACCTCGACATTGTGGCGTGACAGATCCACTCACAAAAAACATGTTGCTTGCCACAATGGAGATGTTTGCCATACTTTCAGTTCGGTCACCTTGACTCTTTCATCTCCCTCATCCAGTCAAAGTGAGCAGCATGACCAAAGGCCACGTGGTTGGCATCGTGATGGTGATCTTCCTGGTGGTATTCCTGGTGGTAGACGCCACCTGCTGCTACAGAAATCGCTGCGGCCTGCTCATGTCCATCGCTGTGAAAGTCTTTGGACAGAAAGTCCCAGGCCTCCAAATGCTTGGAGAAGGAGAAGGAACCAACGGGTAAGTAGGTGTTGGAAAAGTATTCATGTATATTTTCACTACTTTTGTCCGTCATTAAGTTGTCATCATCATATTTCAAACCTTTGTTTGACGGCAGAGAAGTGAAGCTGAAGGGTATATCCACTCCGAGAGGCAGCGTGCAACATTCGGAGGCGGGGCTGCAGACACTCACTAAGGAGGGGGGGCAGCTCACAGAGATCACCTGCGACAAAGCCCCGCTTACCAAACACGAGTATGTTCATTCATTCCCATAAACTGCAATCATACTTGTTGAGAAGTTTAAACACCCGCTGTAAGCTGTTTCCTTTCTCTCTGTCCATCCTTAGACAATTAAAGGAATGAGCTGTAAACCCAATTATATCCTTACATCAATGTATTTTTAAAGTCAGTGTCCCTGCCCACCATGCAGAGATGTTGGCTAAATTATTAAAAAGTAAAACATGTGTAATGGAACACAAATAGGTTGTTGAAGACTTTGATGTTGAGATCGAAGTTGAAATCAAAGACTACATGTAGTTATGAAGAAAATCTCCTTGAAAATCTCCTCGATCTGTCTGCACAGTGTTACTCTGCAACAACAGTGTTTGACTCGAGGAAATTATAAAACTCTGTCTTATGGCTATTTCTGCTCATTTAGACTAGCGCATGAAGATCAAATCTCTACCGCAGAGTAAATGATTGATCTACATTTATATGTTTTTATACCAATGTCTTATTTTCTTTCCCGCAGGAAAAAGCTGGCGGGCAGAGACGTGCACACCGCCAACGCATGAGGCCAGAAACCTGAGAAACAAGAAAGAAGAAGTGTGAGAAAACAAGGATGATGTACAGACAACAAGAGAAGATATCAAACAACCACTCAGTGTGAATGACTGAGTCAGAACCGTCGGCGATCTCTACATTCAATACAACTGCTATGGGAAAGACGTCTGTGCTGTTGGAGTGAGAGGATGGCGTGTTTGAAATCTCACAGCTTCCAGTTCACATGAAGACTGACACAGGCTGCAGGCAGGAGGTGATGTCATTTTGAGTTGCTTGTGTTGTTCTGTGCGCTCTGATTTAGATTGGCTCAAATGACAAAGTCTCGTTTTACAGGGTAATCATGTTGTCTGTGTTTTACAGGGTAAAATTGTTGGTGTTATAAATATTTTTTTTATTTGCTATATTTACTAAAAGTCACAAATAAATGTTTACCTTCTGCATTTTGAATGTTGTACACAGACACATGGTCTTGTTTTATTTTTACTATTTGTTATTGTATCATGATATCCTGTGTAATGCATTGGAAATATTCCTCTGTTAATGATGTTTTTCATATATATCTTTTAATTGTTTTTCACTTTTTATCGACATGCATTGTGGCTGCTCTTCTGATGATTATGTAGACATATCTTTTTTAATTAAATTAAATTGATTTTAAATCAAATAACAGTGTATTTAACACTGTATTCAGCATTAACCTATCTAACCTTTATATATAATGATCATGCACTAATATGTATTGTTTTCAAACCATACATGAGAGATATTTTTATTAGTATACATCATGAGAGGCTTTGAACTTGAAGCCATATTTGACTATCTAACCAGTTTAACTGTTGAGCACTTTTTTATGGACGGACTTTATAAACGGTCGGCAAATTACCCATGTAGGGAACCTGTAATTAAAATCAGCTTTTATTACAAGAACCTTCCTTAAAGTACCTGTAATAATATGTGATATGTAAAACATATAACATGTATATAACAATGTATTAATGCTGTAAGTTCTTTTGTTTTTATAGTCACTATATTTCCAGTAATCAAATATGTTCAAGTGAAAATCTTTTAAGTAAAATATTTAACTTGCAGCCTTTTTGATTTGAGATACTTTGACATAATTATGTCATGTTTGCAAATTGCCTGACCATGTTAATGAAGCGTTTTGATATTGATGTAATATTGCATTAAACACTGTACACTGTACATACACATGTCATTACATCTTTGTGTTTGATAAAAACATGGACTGTAAAATAGCTTTATGTCTTTTGTGCTCACCAAAACCTCCATCACAAACAGGGTGGAATAGGAGGGCAGGTGGATGGGCGTATGGTGCTCACCAAATGAATGTTTTAACCTCTTCATCTCATACAATAAAATATAATTTACAGTTAAGGTCTGTAAGGGCTGTCAAAAATGTAAAAATTTGAATTGAGAGGTTTGGAATATTTGGCAAAGCAGTGTATTTTTCTGGTTATGTAATTTCCCTGATTGACTCACATTTGAACAGTAAGGCAAACGGCTATTGATAACAGTGGACTAAGACTGTTTTATAGAATTGTATTTGGATAAGTCACACCAGCTTTGCCCATTGAACTTGAACTCTGAATTTCCAGAATTCCTGCAATGCCGTCTCCTGCATCAGATGTCACACAAAAACCTTTGCATCGTTTGGGTTTTTGGACCCTGTTGTGAAATGCTTTCACACTTTGACAGCCACGTGTGTCACTCATCAGGAGGATGATGAAACTGTTAGAGCTCTGATGTTGGTCTTGCACAGACATGAGTACAGGGAGGAAGTGGAGGGTTAGCAGAGATGCCTGAGTCAAAGCTGAGTCAGACCGTCATTAAACAACGAGTGATAAAAGATGTGGCAATCAAGACTCTGAAGGTGCTGACGGGTGCGTGACACATTATATAATTTAACACTTTTATAAAAATGATCTTTTCAAATGAGACATTGACAACCATGACTAAGTGCGATTTTGAGGCACTTGTACTTTACTGGAGTATTTCTATTTTAAGCTAACCTTTAACTTGTTTTACTCTTCATCTGACAGCTGTAGTTTCTATTACTGTGCTTATTCTAATCTTCATACAATCAGATTATAAAATATGGATTGTTACAATTCAAACAACCCAGCACAATATTAAGTATCTAATATGAGTTCTACCTACCTAACATAAAAAAATGTTATTCTTATGATAATTACAGTGACTGTTTTTTTTAAGTAGGGGTATATTTTATTTGATACTGCAAATACATTTTGCCACGTATGTTATACTCAGTAACACTTTTTTAATCTGTGATGGAGTATCTTTATATCCTGGCACCAGTATCTTAAGTATCTCAATATTTATTTCTCCACTGCTTCATTACGCAGAGTTAAACCTGGAAGAAACAGTAATTATAGTCGTCATATACAATGTACATATAATATATAATATAATATCTATTAATGGTCGATACAAAGAGACATGCAAATATGAGACACACTTAAAAAAAAAGTTTGAATATGAAGTTGAGTCCTGCATAACAGTAGTCTCCATAATATAAAGCAGTCTCATGCAAAGCTACAGCAGACAGTGTTGATGTTGAGGAGCAGCTCTATCTGCCTCAGTGCTGTGATACTGACGCCTTGGCCACGCCCCCTGCCTGATACGTTCCTGCTGACTAGAAGCACATGACCAGGCGTGTTTACACCTGCACTGACAGAAAGACACGCAGCTCCAACACTGACTGTGTCACTGACAGGACAGCCTTTCGTTTAAACCGAGATAAGAAGCACTTTTGTCGTGAGGGGTAATTGTTTAGCGGACGCTCACAGGGACTCGGTAAGTATTAGCAAGGCTGTTGTTTTCCTCCAGTCTGTGACGTGAGGACGCTGTCGGCTCTTCCGTAGCAGCAGCTGCTAGGTTAGCATGCTAACGTGTGTCAGACGGTTAGCTCGCTGCTGCTGCAGCAGCATCACCACCCGAGCAGGTTAAAGCCAGATATTATATTACAACACCAACAAAAGAAAGGCATGACGCTTAGAGTTTACTCGGCTAACACTTATAGTTGTGTTTGGATTCATGTCATCTTTATAGAGCTTCATAATCTTATAAAGTTACTGCACCAGTTAGCTATCAGTTACTTGGTATTTGTTTTAGTGGTAGTGTGAGTAGCTGAAGAAGTGTGTTGAACAGGTAAGGTCAGCTAAAGCGTAGACAGCTGAAGAGACATTAAGCTACATTGTATTCAGATAGCTTTTGATTGACGACGAAGTTGTCCCCTTAATGTTTTTTCTTGAGCGAAGCTGTAATCTCTCAGCTGTAACTCCCCTTTATCTGGGTTGTCTGTCAGGCAGCCTGTGCCCACCTGTACCCCAGGAGGGACGCTACATCCTCGGCCACAGGCTCCAGGAAGCCAGCCCTCTTGCTGTCCACCATGGACGAGACGGATGTTGAACGTGAGCTTCTTCTCTTTACTGCTCTTGACTTCTCCTTTCTTCTCTCCTCTTCTCTGTCTGCCTCCATTCAGCTACAATAATGAATGTGCTCTGTTAGACACATTGGTCTCAAACTTTGTTTAGCCATTTGTGTTTCTTCCATCTCTCTCTTCTTCCTACATTTTTATATTCCTGCTCAGACTTGTCTCCGTTCTGTCGTGTTTTTCCCTCTAGAGGTGACCCTGGCTCTGCTAGATGCGGCCACTGATAAAGACTCGGAGGTCCAGGATCAGGTCAGAAAGTCTATGTTGACTCTGGGAAAACAGCAGCCAGACAGAGTGTTAGCCATGTGTCAGGACTACCTTCTGAAACACCCAAAGGTAAAACCCCAGAAAACACCTCTGTTACACTGTATGTCAACCAACTCTCAGAGTGTCAGCCTCAGGCCTGCTCTAACAAATCAGAGTAACCTGGAACTAATTATCAGTACACGCTCTTGTAGCTCTGGTCAAAAGGCCAGATAAGCATGCCTGCTATACATGAGCATGCCAACACTATCATTTAACTCCTCTAGCCTGTAGTGCTTGTGTTACTATTGGTGTCATGTGGTATCCCACTGTACACACACAGAGTGGAAGCTGCAGGGAAAGTCCCCCATGTTGAACAAAAAGCAGAATTGCAGCAAACACCAAAGAGTGGTACTAGATGATGGAAATGTTTTGTTTTGTTTTGTTGCTAATCCGTTAAATCTGGTAGAGCCCCTAGTGTGTGGTTTGGTTTCACACATGTACAAGATGTAAATGTTGCCATAAATAGCTGTTTATGCACTTCTATTAAAGAGAGTCTGACTTTTGTTTTTTTAGTTTGTAAATGTTTTATCAAATTCATTTCTTGAAATTATATTATTGAGATACAAAGTGACTCATGCTGCCCAATCCTAATGCAGTCCTGCACTGCTAACATTTCACCTGCATGGACCTAGAGAATACATCTTTACACTGAAGAAACGCCTTGGGAAACATCAACAACATACTGTAGTACAAATTATGTCCTTTTTATAATGAATGTGTCATATTTTATTGTGTTAATGTGTTTTAGATGTGCTCTTAACCGTTATTCCGTGTCTCTTTTCTTCTTCTTTCCTCGTCCTCCTCTAGCTGGTCGTGAGCCACAGAGTTGTGATTCTTCAAACTATTGAGCTGGTTGTTGGCTGCAGGATAGAGGCGATCAGTTCCCCCAGAATAAAAAGTATCATCTCCCTGGCTTCAGATGAGATGACACGATCAAAAGTAAAATTTGAGATTTTAATCTTTCATTTTTTTGTTCATTTCGGGAGGCTGATGATAAATGATGTTCCTCACTTTGTTCTCTACGTCTTCCTGGTTCACTCAGGAGGTCATCCCTGATTGGCAGCAGGCGGCCAGTAATATTTTGGTTGCTGTGGGTAACAAGCACATCAATGACATCATGGAGGAAATACTAAGCAAGTTTCAGCCAGGGCTCCTACCTCACTTCTTTGTGGTCCAGACACTGGCCAACCTTTCTGATTCCAACGGTAAGAGAATATTTACACCCACAAAGACAAAGAACGCACACATAGAGGTTGTTGAGAAAGACATAAACCTGTTAAACCTGTCCAAAAACGGCAACTCTGGCACTCACACTTGCTGCAGTTGGGGATGCCCAGAGCCACTTAACTGATCAAAACATTTGTATTTGATTAGTATTGGATATTTGAAGCCTGATTTATTTCTAATCCTATGTATGTTGCACTCATTTAAAACTCTCTACCCTACTACTAAAGGATTAGGACGTAATGAACTGCAGGGGATGACATGAACAAATACATAGTTTAAATTAATGATAGCCACACTGACTGTGAAGCGAGAGCAGAATTGCTCCGTTGCAGACACATTTTGTACAGCGTTCAGGACTCAATATGAGCAAATAGTTAATGAGTAAATGATATTAAATGACTCTGATGTAGATCAGGGGCTAAGCAGCATCCTGGTCATTGTGTGTCTGATAACAGTAGCTGTCGTTTGTGTTTTAATAACTGTGAGTCATTGACCAGTACAGAGATACACTGAAATTATATTTACCATATTTTGATGCATAATTTGACTTTAACAAAAGATGGATTACACCTGTGACTACGAAAATCTTCCTCCATGCTTTTCTTTTCAACGCTTGTACATTATCTCTTACTCAGTACAGTATTACAGTGTGTGTCTCCCTGCTTTACAGAAGAAGTGGTAAAAGAATAATGTCCCATTAATGCAGTATTCTTCCTTGTTCTCTAGTTTATGGCATGGTACCCTTCCTGAATGCTATTCTGGGCACCTTGTTGCCAATGTTGAGCATGGCCAAACAGGACAACATGAAGTGGGTCTTCGCCTCTGGTAAGAACCTCTCTACAGGCTTTTTAAAATTGTCATAATTGTTCAAGTATATTAACCCCACTCCAAAACTCTTTAAACACATTCAACTTTCAAAATATGCAATTCTCCCTTTTCTCCATTACCATTTTATCCTTACATTAGCCTCCTTCCATTCCCAGATGTATGTATTTATTGTGTTAGTAAAGCTGAATGTAAATGACACAATTCAATAAAACTTCCTGAATTGTGAAAACAAGTTTTTAAGCTTTCATAGCCTATAGAGCAAACTTTGGACCAAACAACAGTGTAGCTGAGTTTATTCGCTCAAAACCAGTTGATGGAAATTCACCTTTTTCACATGTATATCTTTTTTTGTAACATTTTAAAAGTTACTTTAAAATTTGCTGAACAATTGAATGGAAACATGGCCATTGTTTTCTTCTCTCCTTAATTTTGTTTGTCTTTCTCCAGCTCTGTGTCATTTCAGCGACAGTATCTTGGAGTACCTCGCCAACCTGGACAAGGCTCCAGATCCCACAGTGAGAAAGGACACATTTTCCAGTGAAATCTTTGCTGCTTTTGACATCCTCTTCAATAACTGGTTGCAAAGCAGGGAGTCCAAGGTAAGCTCACTGTAGGTCCATGTTGGGGGTTCAGCAAGATGGTTTGATATACAGTGGACTATGCACCTTACAAATTCATGTTCAGAATTAAGTAGTTGAGCTGAGGTAAGCCATCTAAATGCTGAGCGTAGCGAGAACCAATGTCTTTTTTTTCATATGCAGCCGCCTAGAGAAAAAGGCAGCCATGTCTTTGCACTACAGATTAACACCAACAAATGTGATTAACCTTTCCAGGCCATGACAACTAGCAGAAAATCTTTTCCACCTGACCACACACTCACTCACCCACGAGCCTCAGACATAGAGTACAGTCGTACAGTATAGAACTGTGATGAGATGGCCACGAAGAACAATGACAATGAATGACCACAAGTTGTATTGTCTTTTGACCAACATGATTCTTTTACATTTATTTATTTATTTAATTGTATGACGCGTGTTCCCCTTTTTATCCCTTCTCTATTTACACTCATCTATTTGTTACAAATATGAATCTATGAAATCTAATGTCTGTCACTTGACATGCTGTCTTTCTGTCTCTGTGTGTTCAGTTGAGGCTAACAGTGGCTGAGGCAGTGGGCTCTATGTGCCATCTGATGGCCAGCGATAAGCTGGAGGAGCAGATTCCTAAACTCATTCCGGCCATCTTGTCCCTGTACAAGAAAAACAACGAGCACTATCTCATCAGCAAGGTGAGTGTGTGTGTGTGTGTGCTGCAGCATGAGTGTGGTGGACGGTTTGTTATGGATTTCATTACATGGATAATTTGTGTTAACAAACTGTAGACCATCACTCTCCCTCTAAACTGCCTCCTGGCTCTTAATGAATGAATCTCTTGTTTAACGTGCCTCAGCAGTGCTTGTGGTTAAACACAGGTTCCCAGTCACAGTGTGTGTGTAAAATGCTGAATTATATGAGATTTCTCAGAGGTTAATGTTTTGTCTTTTTTTCTCCTGTCTCCACTCAGAGTCTGTGCCTAGTGCTCGATGCTTCTGTCAGCATGGGCAGCAGGGTGCTGGAGACACAACTGGACGGTCTACTCTTAGCACTGCATCAACAGGTACATACATGCATACATTCATACATTCATACATTCATACATTCATACATTCATACATGCATACATGCATACATGCATACATGCATACATGCATACATGCATACATACATATTAAATTCAAAAACACTGCAGCTGATGAGGCATGACACGGATGTTCCAAAAACTTTCCCCAGACATTGTGAAATTTCGATACTATATCTATGAGTTTCTCAAGAGCCAAACTTGATGTTTAGTATATTCAACCAGTGGCCAAGAGAGGGGCAGCCAACACTCTACCAACACAGAGCCATTGAGTGTCTGGCTCGTAGTAGACGTAGTTCAGGAGCGTTTTTTTGCTCTCACTTTCTGGTTTGTTTTCATGTCAGAATGGTGAGGGGGGAAAAAAGAGCAGTAGGGGTGCCCCAGTATCAGCGCTTGAGAAAAATGCATGCATTAAAGACTTACCAACACTACGACATTACATTAGCTACAGCTGGATCTGTCTGATCTGACCGCTGTCAGTTGCTGGTTCCCAACAGCACCTTCTATCACAAGACTAGGTTTCTGTCATACCAACTGTAACGCACCGGTGGTACCCCCCCCCCCCCCCCCCCCCCTTGAAACCACAAATCTGTGGGCAGACTGGATTACTCCTTTCGCATCTTATATTGTCACATGACGTGTCGCATGGCTGTCAGAGAGTCGCTGTAGTTAGATGTTTTCGTAACGCTGTGACTCAGCTGACACTTGGCCCCATGCCTTGACTGTTGCAACATTTTACAGCAATGACTCTGCCAGCGGTATGTGTGTATGATCTGGATTGTCTGGTGGAGAGTATTTCATCAGAATGATAGAGCAGCAGTATCTGACAGTTACAGGTATCATTCCCATTGCAATTATCTTACACAAAATCTCATAACTTTGTTTGTTAACACTAAACTGTTGATGGAGTTGATAGCAGTTTGGCAGGTCCAAATTACGGTAACTGCTTGCCAACGCAAGTTCTCACAATTTAAAAAGGTTGGCTTTTAAACCGGTGTTCCTTAACAAATGTCTCATTTCTTATATCCAGTTATTCATAAACTGAGCCCAAGTAAGAGATTGTGTTTGTATGAAACTTCTCACGTCTTACTTCCCACAGTATAAAAAGAACATGTTTATTCAGCCGCTCCCTTGACGAACAAATAATAGTCGCTGCAAACCTACGTTACAATTTATACTATTAGTTTCCTCATTATCATTATTATTACTACTACAGCTGCATGAGTAGATTTAGGTCTATTATTGTGATTATTTTTATAATGCCGGGACTCTCATCATACTGGTGTTTGCGGGAGCACAAGTTGAAACATGGCCGTCACAGAGAACAGTGTAACCTTTCCCCTCTCTCCCCCAGGTGTCTGCCCCTGTTGATTACAGTAACACTCCTACTGTCAAGAACCACAACGAGATCCTGCGCTGCTTCAGCTTACTAGGTACAGCAGCTCTTGGTGTTTATGTTAAATGTGCTCTGTGTTGCCACTACATTAAATCCTGATCGTTGATTTAAGAAAGTCTGTGGCGACCAAGTTCAGTGTGGGATAGTTGCTGAAAGTTGTCCTGAAGCCTTTCTATCTGTTTTAGTTCTATGGAGTCACAAGACCAGTAATGAGATCATCCATTAGTGTGCGAGACTCTGTGTCCTCCACAACATAATCATATTAACTGTGACAGATGGTCTACTTCTCACCCTTTCTCTCTTGTCTTGCTAGTCTCTCCTGCGTTTTGCCCTCTTGTGTTTCTGTGACAATTTAAGCATTTTAAATTTTTTTAATTTCTTTCTCCTCTCCACTCCTCTCCCTCTAGCTAACTCCTTCCCCGACCGACTGGTCATGTTTGTTCTTCAGAAGTTAGAGAACAGTAATGAGCGAAACAGGATGGGCTCCCTGGCGGTCCTGCGTCACCTCATCAACTCTACCAGTGAGACAATACACAAACACATTCATCCCAAACACACATATCTGTTACTCCACAAGCATTGAAGTGATTGATTTGACCGTTGATAAGTTGTTCAATGTGCCCTGAATTATAGCGGAGTCATATAAACTACACAATCCTCCTTTATTTATCTGCTAATCTTTCTGTGTGTGTCTTAATGTGTTTTTTCAGCGTCCACAATGGAGAGTAAGAAGCTGCTGATTCTGGCCAGCATCAGACAACCAATGGCTGACCACAGCAACAAGGTAACACGCTTGTAGACACCCACGTGACTATTACCGCTTAATCACCAAACAAATATATTTTTCTCTTCAAATGTTTTATCGGTTAAGTTTGTCCTGAAGAAGTTGTTTTGTTCTGATAATCATGACGTTGTGATGTCTCACACTCTGTGTCCCAGGTTAAGAAGCGTGTGGTCCAGGTGATCAGTGCGATGGCTCATCACGGCTACCTGGAGCTGGAGGGAGGGGAGCTGCTGGTTCGATTCATCGTTCAACACTGTGCCTTACCTGACACGTATCGGGTACAACTTTTAAAAGTTTAAAAAGTGGATTTGTGTGGAAGTTATGTCTCAAAAACCATTTTATTCATGCATGTATGCTCGTGTATATGTGGGTTGTGGGATTGTTGTAGCTTGAGTGGTAGTTTTAGTTACTTTGTTTATCTTCCTGAAAGAGAATTAATGCTCGAGTCATTTAAACAATTTTCCTTCTTGTGTTTAACAAAGCTAATGAACGACACAAAGTTTAAGAAAGCAATCAAGCCATCAAACACATGTGCATGAGGTCAATGGACGATATGTGAGATACACCACAACCAATGCGCTGCGTGATGCAACAGAGGATGTTGTGCACAGGTGCTTCATATCCGCTCAAGCTGAAGCCGGGGCTTGCAAATCAAGTTGTTCAAACTTGAAACCTTTTGCATGACAGAAGAACATCTGAAGGGATGGAATACGAAACATTTATTTTTGTGTCTGTGTGTCTCCAGCGAGACCAGAGGCCCACAGATCCAGAGGAGGTGACTAACGAGGCACTGAGGACGATGTGTGACAACACCCTTCACCTCCTGACCACCACTGTTGGACGACTAGCAGATGTACGTAGACTATCTACTGTCTGATCTGCATATTTATCAAGCTTTAGCTTTACAACTAATTATTTGGGATTAGAGTAAATTGTTGTTCGTGTGTTTAGAAACTCAACGTGTGCATGTTTTGTTGTTTGCAGGTACTATGGCCAAAGCTGCTGTACTATCTGACCCCTTCACAGTACAGCATTGCCACCACTCCTCTGTGTAAGAGTCTGATAGTGCTGGGCAACAAGAAGAAGAATAACCAGGAGCCCAGCTTCAACATAGACTTCACACAGGAAGGTAGGAGGAATATTTACTGACCAGGTGCATCGATGTGAAAGTTATCTGCCGTGTGTGTTCCATGTTAGATGCAAGTCACAAAATATCACAAATGAATCATTAACTATTTTAAAAGTTACCATTCTTATTGTTCTGTGTGATCCATTACAAGCTAAATGTTTTCTTGTATCTCCTCCAGTCAATCTGCCCTCCCCTCAAATACTTATGCTCAGACTGCTGGTAAGTAAATCCAAGTCTATAACTCAATTTTCAAACTCTCTTTCCTTTTGTGTCTAGAGTTTAAAACAAAGGTTCATTCAACATCTAATAACTGAACTGGCTGGAGAATCAGATTGTTATTGATGAATTGTAGTGTCAATTGTTTGTCTTGCCAAATAATCCTGTTAAGTCTGATTTCCCCTTTAATGCTTCAGCAACAATCTGTTACTTTATAACAACTATATTGACTTTTAGAGCTGCTCTTACTGTTTAGTCAACATAGATGATGCATGAATGGAGTTACACAGTAATCCCACTAAAGTGGTGCAGTTTACTTGCTTAAATAAGTAAAAGGTATTCATAATTGATAACATCCCTGACTGGTTTGTCTACATGTGTTTATGCCCTGGTTTTCCTCTGTGTGTCCCAGGTGAATGCAGCGTTCCCGTTCAGTAGCAGAGGTCATGGAGCTCCGTCCCTCTCTCTCCTTCAAATCCTCAGCATCAACATCCACCCCAATACAGAGATACTGTGGGAGAAAGACATACCTCCTCTGCTTTCCATGCTAGAGGGTATGGAAATATAGTAAACAAATAAATAAAGTAATAGCTTTGGAGGAAGCTCTGATTCCCTGTAGTGACACCAGAGACAACACTTAAGTCTGCACTACTTCCTTTTCCTTCCTCATGTACTGTAGTTTTACTCCTCTATAGTATAGAAGTCTGACTGCATGTTGTTGTTTCCAGAGTCAACGACAGAGAGCCTGGATAAGAAACAATGGGATGAAAAGTTGCTGAAGGTGTGTTTGTCTACTGTTTATGGGAATATTATCTCATTCCAACATAATGTGTCGGTGTTTTGCATTTGAATAAAACCAAAATGTGAGGATAATGGACAGAAAGATTACTTCTTTTGAGCTCATATTAGATTTATTTATTGTGCATTAATGGTTTAATTGTCCGTGTTGATGTTGGAAATATTCAATTGTCATTCTAAACAAGATGAAATTGTCTCCAGCTCTTGTCTAAAACCCTGGCTACTATTGAGGATGACAAGTGGGTGTGTCAGTTGGCAGCTGAGGCAACAAGATACCTCTCCACCTATAACAACGCCTTAGAAGAGAAAGTAAGTTCTTTAAACAGCTTTTCCACCCACAAATCAGGAGCGAACTGATTGCTTTGTTGTAGTTACCAACGTTAGTCCAGTGACATTAAATGATTGGACGTAGTTTTGTGGTTTGTCGAGTTGCTAAGCCCACGCAGCAAGCCTAATTTAGAGCTTCAGGTTGGTCATAATTTGTGTTTAAAAGTGGTCATCATCTGTTGGGGCACATGACCTCCTTAAACGGAGCCATGCCTCCTCATTACTCTGTGTATTTGTACACCGAGAGGTGAACAGTTCAACTCACCCCCATCAAAGGGTGAAGTGTAGATATGTTACGCTTTTTATTTAACAATAGTATGTCAAAATCTTGACAAATGTTCAGAAGTGGTTGTAAATTTGGATAGTCAGTCAAATTGTTATTTTCGTGACACCCTGACATGATCTTATAACTATTGACAAGGAAAACTGTACTTAGTACAGTTGAGTACATATGGTGAATAATATAATGAGCCTTTTTCACTCTCTAGAGTTTCCTGTATCGATGTATAGGAGTGACTCTACAACAGTGTTTCAACAAGGAGTTGGTTAAAAAACAGTTGCAGGAAATCCTCCTTGCGGCGCGACACAATGATGCTGTCGAAAGAGAGGTAACGATAGATGTCATGTGATCATTTCTCCGTGTTGTGGTTTTCAAAGCAAATCGGAAAGCATCTTCTCAATGATTGGTTGGATTGTTTCACATCTGAACAAGTTAATGAGCTCACTTGTGTCTGTCACCTGTATCTATCAGGGAGTTGCAATTGGTGTTGGTCTGTGTGCCAACAGCCACCTGGAGGGAACTCTGGCCAAGCTGGAAGAGTTCGGCAAGTCGGACGCCTTCAAGAAGTCACCAAGCATCTTCAACCTTCTCAAGGTACTTGGATCTTCTATCATGTTTAGCAAATTAAGTTGATTTTGTGTCGCTATTGATGGTAAAAAAAAAAGAAATAGCGTACATTGCCTTTCTTCATCTCGCCTTCCTCTCCTCTCCTCTCCTCAGGAACGTAATGATGTTGAGGTAGAGAAGGTGAAAAGCACTCTAATCTTGTGTTATGGTCAAGTGGCTTTGAACGCACCTCCAGAAAAGATACTGACCCGCATTGATCAAGACATCCTTCGCTGCATCAGTAAACACTTCAGTACCAAGGTAATGTAAATAATAGGGTCACATGGCTTTGTTATTAAAGAGGGAATTTCAGACAAATAATTTGCATTCAGAGAAAAAATTACACTGATGATGAGGACAAGAAACTGTAGCAGGTTGTACTTAAAGCGATGTTTATTAAGATGAACAGGGCTGATTGTCATGAAAACGTATTCCAGTTGGAGTTACAATAGTTTTCTATATTCCAACTGGATCCGTTGTATTGTACCATGCATGATTTCAGCCCACTCGGTGCTCATCTATGGTTGCTAGTAGGCAAATCTAAGCATTTTTTTATTCATGTCAATACAGATTGTTTGCTACATGTGAGTTTCCCAACGTTGCAGTGAAATGGACCCTCTGACGTTGGTGTAAAACGTGGCCACATTGAAGCCAGCTCTGACCTGATCCTTGTACTTTGTGTGTGTTTGTGACATGGATTAAGAGTAAATGGTGGAAAAGTTGTGGTAAACATGTTGCGTCACACCTATTGGGATTTGTCCTTCTTGGCTGAGTCAGCATCATATTAACCTTTTAAAGGGTCCTGTTTTTGTGGCAGTGCAATGTCCAGCAAATATAGGAAGAGAGGCACAAACCGGTGGGAGGTTCTTCGCACTAATTTCTGGTGTGGGGATTTTAACAACAAGAGCAAACAGAGAGTACCTATAACGAAATAATGCTTAAAATATGAATGAAATACTTTAATTAGACACACTACAACCAGTAGATGTCTTTAAAGTTGCATAACAAAATTACGTTAAATGTTAACATGAACGCTGGAAAAGCAGTCTGCATTTATCTACACATTAAAATAGCGGTTTGCTTTCCACAGCTGCTTTATGCTGAATACAAAGCTGTTCTCCAGGTCAATACATCCCTGCAGCCATCTGAAGGCAGCAGGACACACATGTGGGTCAATCTGCAGATTTGAGAAATACTATTACACACAGCCGTCTACTGTGCTTACCTTAATTAGATTACATGTAAATAACTCCAGGATGCCAAAATCAATCCACACACACATCAGACTAAAACGTTGGATTACAGCAGCTCACATCCTGGTCATGTTTTATACTTTAAATGCATTTTGATTCAAATGCTGCCCACATTTTAAGATATGATCCAAAATAGCATGTGTGCTCGGAGACGCGCACACACAGTGCGCTTCAACACCTATTGCTCTGTGTTTGTCGTTGCACATGTGTGAGAACAATCGTGCCTAGAAACTTGCAGGTAAGACTGCTGTATTTGTATGTGCACTCATGACGATATCACCTCTATTTCATGCAGGTTCTGGGGATTAAAGTAGAGACAAAGGTATTGTCACAGGAATACAGGGGCCGTCTCTCTCAGTTTCCTTTGTTTTACTTTGCTCGTGAACTTTTCCTCCCTTTAATTTTGCTCTTCTTTCTTACTCTTCTGCACACATTGTGGTGATACTGTCACTAAAACCTTTACTGAAACTCTTCAAGCCAAGAAAACAAAGCTTCAAGCTTCATACAGTAACCGTATCTTCAAGGCATTCATCCCTAACATACCAACAAGGCCAACTGGGGTCATAGTTAAAGCTGCTGAAGTGCTGTTTGTAAGCAATTTTGATAAGAAAACACAGACTAACGCTGCAAGTTGACTATAACTGTCCTCATTGTACTAAGTGCTAATGCTCGACCTCTGTGACATGTAGCTTCACACCAGACACCCCCAGAAGGCTTGAAAGGTGGCTGTTTACAAGTTTGTCCTTTCCACATTGATTGACAATCAACATTGACAGTTTCTGTGGTCAGCTTGAATTGAGTCCGTTACAAAGGATTCCAGCCAATTTTCACCAAGAAAAAGTATCCAAACATCTTTTACAGTCACCTTTATAGTGTTTGATGGTGGATTATCACTCTACTGCAGGAATGTGAAACCAGGGACATGGTTACTAGATGGGGTTTCCAACCTTGAATCTAAAGTGCTTTTTGTTTTTGATAGCAGCCACGATTCCACAAAAGCCTCAGTGTTTTCTTCTGGCCATGGCTGAACCCAAATATAATGCAAATACATTTCAAAATGTCCTTTTAACTGACATGCATTACCAGCAACATGTATTTTGCTCTTCTTAATAAGGCTGGTTTACAACAATTTTCAAGTGAAAATAGTAAAGTATCATCCCATTAAGATCCGTCTTCATATGATCTAAACACGATGTTGCCTCCTTCATTCTTTCTTCTCTTCGTTGCTTAATGGTGGATTGTTCTTTTGAATTCTCGCAAATGACTCGCGCTGAGTGTAAAAGGGCTTTTGTAATTTCTTGCTAACTCTTTTAACAGCTCTTCTGTCACTTCTCAGACAGAGCAGAGCCTGCAGGTGGTGTGCCGTTCAACCGATCTCTAATCTCTAATCGCACAACTCTGATTTTAAACATCTCTCCATCCAATAGACATGGAGGATCAATCTGCAATATCGCTATTGGATTGATTGATTGATTGATGGAGTGGATTGATTGCTTCATTTTGATATCGCTGGAATGATTTTGGTTTGTGTTTGCTTCCACTCAGTCGCTTGTAGAGTTGCATCTGCTGAACTGGTGCTGCAGTTGGCCTTGTTTGCATTCCTGACAATTTGGAAAATGCAATTATCTAATTGTCTTCATATTTAGAGGCTACTTTTCCTCCTGACCTGAATCTCATGATCTGTGTGCCCTCTCATTTATCCTGTTTGTCCGTCTTGTGGATCTTGTGTTGTGTGTGTGTCTTCCCCTCATTTCAGGACCTGACTATGAAACTCAGTTTGATCCAGAGCGTTGGGCTCATAGCCAGAGCCATCAGTGAGTGTGTGAAGAAACAAGGCTACGTCTTCTCTCGCAAACAGGAGCTCGTTACTGTTATGCTGGTCAGTAGTCTGTCATTTCAGTTTGTTAAAACAAGTCATAAATATTTAATTGCCGTTAAAACAACAACGTTATTATTTTCTGTTCTGTCTTCCTGCTGTTTTGTCTACACTGGTCAGGATTTTATCAAGGCGGAGCCAGCTGATTCGATGAGGACTCCAGTGCGCCATCTTGTGATGACCACCTGTGCCAACCTAATGTATCCTTCAGCTTCAGTGACTACGTTCATCACAGACAGCTGTGGTGTCCCTGCATTCTTGCACTGGGGGTTCTGTCATTTCCAAGTGTTTTTATTTCTTTGACCTTTAGTGCTTCAGGCCTCTGGACCCTGCGCTGAGTGAGAATGACAACTTTGACTTGCTAAAGGTTTGTGTGAACAGTGTGTTCTCTCTGCCGCCCGAGACACACACGCCAGAGAAAATGAAAGAAGAGGAGACACTGGACCCCAAGCAGAGAAAGGTGAAGTAAATCAGACCGAGATGTGTTCACAGCAGTGGCGGGCCGTGCATTTTATACCTGGGCCTTCACTGCTGTCCTGCAGCTGAAACACAGCTACGGTTATTATTTGTTTTGTGTAAAAATGAAGCAAACACCTGTAAATACACTAACTGCAGAGAATATGCCGAGAGTGCGTCTCCTCTCTTCTCTGACTGCAGCTGGGACTGCTGGGCGAGGCTTCTGTGAGAGTACCCGCCTGTGAGTGCTTTGGGACGGTGGAGGGGCTCACGGCAGCACCCGCTGCTCGTTCACGACAGTGCAGAACGTACGTGCTTTAACGACAGAGTCAAAACACCAGAAAAGTCTCCAACAACACCAGAAAAAGTCGCTAGATTTGTCACTAGTAGCTTTTGACAAAAAAAGTCGCCATGAGGGTTTGGAAAGTCGCCAGATTTAGCGAGAAAGTCGCCAAGTTTCCAACACTGGCACCGCTAAATATGTCCCCAGAGCAACATTGGATGTAACAATGGTTCCTATCACATATTAAACCAAACAAAAATCCATCTTCATAAAAACAAGTTGTACAAATAATAATATATAAACAAGCATATTAAAGCTACTTTTAGTTCCAGTAAGAAGTCCTTCTCGATTCATGGATGCCAGTGAAGACAGTCGAGCCTCCCCAGTTGTATTTCTTGAATACGTTTTAATGCGTTTGAGGGCTGAAAATGTCCGCTCGGCAGAGGCAGCAGATATTGGGATTGTCACCGCCCAACATGTCAGGCTAGCCCACTGACCAATCACGTATGGCTAGGCCAGCTAGCAGGCTCTGACACGTCAAAGAATACGCCCAACATGTCAAACTAAAGATCTGATTGGTTGAACACTATGACAATCAACAATATCGTCCCCATTCACTTAAACTGCACATGGATTCACTTGTGAGTCTGCAGGCCTCGGGCCTCTCTTCTTACCTAGAGACACAGAGGTGAAATCTGATTGGATAAAAGCTCTACTTAAAACAAGCTGCACTGGAAGCAGAGCAACTGAGGAAGACAGTAGCTGTGTAATGAGAAAATAAGATAATGGGAAAAATATTTTTATAAATTATAATACATGTAGTGTATTTAAGAATTTTTTTATATTTTAGCTATAACTTTGTGATTCTGTTAAGGCCAGCAGAGAAGGCTTTGCAGGCCCTGACGGCCCACCACTGGTTCACAGTATACTTCACAAATCTGCTGTATATTTTTCTTGTGCCATTTTAACGCTCACAACTGTTGTGCAACATTTGTCAAAGGCTGTCATGTTGTCAAACTAACGTGTCCTGGTAAATATGTACAGGCATTGTACAAAGACACGTTGGCTGCACTGCAGGAGCTGCTGAAAAGTGTTCTGGCCAAGGATCCCACTCCTGATGGCCTGCAGAGTGTCTTCAAGGTGAAGCTTGGTGTTTCAGATTAATCAGCTCTTTAGCTTAAACGTATTATCAAGGCACAGTAATGTTTGTATCACCACATTATTCCGTTTTCTAATTGGGCATTTGAAAAATGTGTCTAATTGAAAAATAACAACTGGCTTCAGTGAACTGTCGTGCATCGAGAAGGAGCTGTGTTACGCTGCAACACTGTGCAGTTTGACACAATGTATTATATTATTATTATTATTATGTGCAGCACATTGAATCGTGGTTGAGCTCCGGACAGGACCACGAGAGAGAGAGAGCTGTCACAACTACTGCTCACATGCTGGCTTTCTACCTGGATAACCTGACTGTCAAGGTACACACACACTCTCAAACACATATCTGCATGTTTGTCTTGTTTGTTTTATTTCTGACAACTTAACTATCCCGGACACACCCCAGATCTTATTTTTGATAATTGGTGAATTGTAACTCATTCAAATCTAAAGTATGACGTGTATTCAGCCATTGAAGGTCACTAAAGTATCACGTCAGTGCAGATGTTATTTTGTCTTCACTTGATGTTAAAACTGACATTTTGTGCCGTTCCTTTCTTTCACTTCTGTGCATCTTTGTGTAGAACATGGTGTCTTTCCACAACCTTGGAGCTCTGCTGGGTCGACTGTCTCCACGATGTTCCGACCCTCACCCTGCTGTACGCACTGCTGCTGTGGACTGTATCTACTCTCTGCTTTACATTCAGCTGCGCTATGAAGGTACAGAAACACAGAGCCCTGACCTTTCACCTTTGTCATTTTATTTGCAATCACTTAATAATTGTTAAAACGGTGGTTAATATATTTCTCACTCAACCTAAATAGTCCAGCTTTGAACTAAAATGTTGAAGGTTTTTTGTGAAGCTTGCTGTTTTGACTCTTTGTGTGTAGGATTCTCCCTAGACTATAAGGATGACGGTGTGGACAGTCTGTTGCCCCTAAAAGACCGGCTAGATAACCCTGACCATTCAGTTCTATATAAGACCTGCTCCGACCTCACCAAGGTACAATTTGTACCACTCAGCAAGTCTGTCTTCAAAATCTATTGAAGACTGTACTGCTTCCTTTCTGTTTCCTTGCCCAGATAGATTATTGTGCCCTTTAGTTACGACACTCGATGACAAACCGTTCAGTTGTTTTGCTTTTATTCTGCTTAAATCGGTCCACCTTAATATAGTCATACAAACATTGTTACCTCTTTTCTTTATGTTCATTTCAAATTAGTATGAACAGTCGTAACCCATACAGTGAAACCGTTCTATTGCGTCTATTCCTGTGTGTGTCAGGTGATGAGTAAGCGTCTGCCTCAGGAGCAGCTGACGACGTTGGTCTTCATGTTGTTTGAAGGGCTGGTCGACAGTCAGGCAAACTGCTGCAGAGCCTCATCTGTCATCCTAAATACTCTGCTGAAGAACAGAGGAGGAGGACTACAAGAGCTGGTAGCAAACACACACACACACACACACACACACACACACACACACACATATACTTGGACTCTCACACAGCCCTTTGTTGCATCTGCTGATTAATTTGGTTATTTGACACGCACACACACACACACACACACACACACACACACACACACACACACACACACACACACACATCTGGAATAGCAAACACAGTGCTTGTTTGTATGTTAGGTCCCAGAGATGCTGGAGGTGCTACATGTGCGTCTGCAGAACATCACAGAGGAGCAGGTATGAACACACATCAGTGTGACAATATTCAGTAAAGATATTCATTTTACAATAGCTTTTTTTGTTATTCTAATACTGTTTTGAATAACCCACTCACCCTTGTGTGGGGTATTTTGCAATAATGACCTGCTTATTGTGTAATTATATCTTGTTAACCATCTATGAGCAAAATATTAACCATCTATGAGCTATACCCGCACTGTAAGACCTGTTTGTTACTGTACCTGTGTTTAGGTGAGAGTGGCGGTGGGACAGACCGTACTAATCCTGGCTTCTCAGCATCTACAGGCTGTTATCAATACACTAGTTAACCAACCACTCCCTTATGACAGGTATAGTCACAAAACCTATCATTGTATTTACTACCTAACACATTAAATTCAGTAACCTTGTTCTTTAGATTGTGAGCTCATTTTGTGTCTTTCGCAGGACAAAGAATTTCACTTGGAGCCAAGTGTTTGTGTTTTCAATGAAAGACGCTTACGTTTTTGACTTTTTCTGTCTCTCTGACCAGCTGGACCAGTGAGATGTGGATGGCCCTGGGAGCAGACCCCATTGTAGCCAATCAGATCATTGAGATGGTGATTGAGAAGCTTCTCATCATGGCGCCCTACGTAGACCAGAGGGAGTCAATGATGAGAGGAGGGACGAAAAAGGTGGCCACCAGTCAGCCGCTGGCTGTAAGTCCCAGACACTCTCAGACATGTTGCTAAATACATCATACATGTATTAAGTTCTAGATAAAGATGATGATATTCATGCATGAGTATTTTTATTTCAACTCACACAATTCACACTAATAGAAATACGAAAGCAATGCCATTTAGGGCAAAACATAAAGTAGCATTTACCTGTAGAGGTTGTAGGGTCTTCAGTTTGATGTTTAATTTGTATTTTTCCCAATGATCATCAGCCATTTTCTTAATTTACACAATGTCTACACAGCCTGCATAGCGAAAGCAGCACAGAGCAGAGCAGCAGCTTTAGTCCTGCGTCTGTGTCAACACAGGAAGTGTTCAGGGATGGTATTGGGAGGAGGTCACCCACATTTTGTGTGTGTGTGTGTGTGTGTGTGTGTGTGTGTGTGTTTTTCTGTTTCCAGATGACATGTGGTCTCAAAGAGCTGTTGATGAATGGCCACAGTCAGGAGCCGGCAGTCAGCATGTTTCCTCAGCTCTTCTCCTGTCTCACTGTCAGACTGGGAGCAAGTGTCGGGGTCTCTGCACCGAAGGACAACAACACTAAACAAACTGCCTCCGTCCATGTAGCAGGGTGGGCATCTTCTTCCTCTTTTGAACTATTAAAATCTCGTTCTAAAGTCAGTTATTTTCAGGTGTAGCTAACATTTTGGTGTCCTCTTTTGTGTGATTCAGGGTCGCAACCGATGCTCTGCGAATCTTGTTAGCACGGGCCCAGTTAGATGAGGTGATTAAAAGACTGGATGAAGATAACGCCTGGGACGCGATGAAGGAACCAAATACGCACATTACCGGAGTTACACTACTGGCAAGGTACGTACACACTCGCTAAGCTGGATGGGTCCAGTTTGAGATCTCAATCAGAAATTCACTACAGATGAATGCTGGATCAACACAGTTCTGCCAAGCTGCTCATCAATACTGTTGTGATAAAAGTGACTTGTATATTCAAAGGTATTGGAAACTAAATGTGTGACGCTCAATGCATTTATCCGGAGTCCAAAAATCCATTTGATAAAAGAATGTGTTAGGGACATGATATTAAAAAGTAAATGTAACGCAAATCTATTCTTACCTATCCTAACGAGGATTCAAATACATTTCCTCCACTGCATTTCACTGCCTGTTTAAATATTAGTATGTTTGTCTTGTGTGTAGGGCAATGGCTAAGCATGCTGGTCCCAGGTTGCCCTCCATCGTGGAGTGTCTGTGTCCCTCCTTGAACAACATCTACGAGTGCCAGAGAATCACCGTCACTGCTTTCTTCTCTGAGGTGATGCACCATGAAATATTGCATCATACTTATCAATCAACACTTATTTAAGATGATAATATCAAATCGGCTTTCATTGACCAACCGATGAAGAACATGAATAACCTGTCGTCGCTCTCTTGTACTGACTCCAGCTCTTAAACCATCACGTGGTGACGGAGTTGATGTTGATAGATGTGTTGATGAACAACATGATGGAGAGGATATCGGATCCCTGTTGCACTGTCCGCATGCTGTCTGTTCGGGGGCTGGGCAATATCGCCGTGGGATCACCTGAGAAGGTACAAGAGCACATGCTCTGCTGTTAGATCAGGGTTAGATGAGTTTTCCGTGCGTCCTCTTTGCTACTCTCACTTCCTTCTCCCACCAGGTGAACAAATATGCCAAGGAGCTGCTGGCAGCCATGAGTTCAGGCATGGAGGAGAAAGACGATCCAGGTCAGTAGACTTGATTGATTGCAGTGATTCCTAAAGCTTACGGTCTAGTGATTTGGGTTTCACTTCCATCATTTTTATCGTACGACATGTTCAGCCTCTCGTCCTGGATTGGTTGTTTTTTTGTAGAAATGCTCTTTTTTCGTTTCCTGCAGGTAAGCTGATTACCCTCGAAGCCATGTCGGGTCTTTCCAAAGTTCTCCTCTATCTGGACAAGAAGAACGTCCACTTATTGGTGGTCTATATCTTCATGAAGATCAAACCATTCCTGGAAAGTGTAAGTTTCCTTTAAATCTTTCTACATGTTTTGTGATGTTATATATTGTGACGATTATTTTCAGAGTAATCAAAAGTATCTAAAGTTGTGTGTTTTATATTTTGTGTCTTTTAAATTATTCAGAGCTGAGGTTTGTTAGTCCGTTGAGCCTAGAAGGTGAAGTTGTTTCCCCACACATAGAGACACATGTAACGCTAACAGTACTTTTCTGGCTCTGTGCTCAACCAGGAGAACGACGAGATCCGCTGTGCTTCCATCCATCTCATGGGGAACCTGTCCAAGTTTGGCTCAGGAGAGCCAGTGTTCAAAGACCAGATCCACAATGTCCTGGTCAGCCTGCTGTTACACCTGGTTGACCCAAACCCACAGGTGGTCAAGGTAAGTAGGAAATAGGCATTCATGTCAGGGTTATTGTCGTAAATAGAACTGGGACAAAAGTAAGTTCTATAACTACTGTATTGTTTCATACTAATGTGGATCTTGTTTTCTCATCTGTCCAGGCGTGTAAGTATTCAATGCGAGTGTGTGCTCCTGTCATGGGATCAGAGCAGATCACAACCATGTTTCAGAACCACCTTCACGATGAGAAGAGTTTGCACTATGGAGAGTTTATCAATGACCTCACCAAGTACCTGGTGAGACACACACACACACAACACACACACACACACACACACACACACACATATCTAAAGTAGTTGTACATTTACTGTCTTTAACACAAAGTGAATTTAAGGATCAACCTCACAGATTATGATAGTGTTGAATTACATTAGAAGTGCTTATTTGTGTTTGACGTTCAGTGCATGTTTCGTGGTTCATAGATTCAGGACTTTCCAGGCATGCTGAACTTTTATCACATATCAGTCATCCAGTTCTTCAAGAGCAACTGGGCTGAGGTCAGAGCAGGAGCTGCCATGTTTATAGGTATGACTGCAAAATGAACATTTCTGTCAGTGAACCTGAGTGGATGTATGAAACAGTGTGTTCCTGTTGTATATGACGTGACCTGATCATAAGGTTTGTGTGTTTCAGGGTTTCTGCTGGGGAATCTTCAAGAGGAGCATTTCTCCCACATCAACATGGGCACCATCACTAAAGGTGATTCACTGCACAACCTTCTCTTTCTTCAGACATGTAAACTCATTCTGTTGTATTGACTGTCTGTGTGTGTGTGTGTTCATCCCCAGGTTTGGTGATGCTTCTCCAAGATCCAGATCCTGTGGTGAGAATGAAGGCTGCTGAGGCCATGGGACATTTCCACTGACACACACACACACAAAGACAAAGAGCTACATACAAATCTTAGTCACCACTACGTAAGAAAAGAAAATACAAGGAATATTTAGGATTTGGCCCACAGTTTACAAACAACATTTAGAGCCCACTATTAAATGTACAGATACTATAACGTATTCAAATATCGCAACTGCAACCTTTATTGAAACCAAAAACAGGGACCAAAGCGGGAAGAAATGCGGAGCCAGAAACCAAACTGTCAGATTTACCGATGTAACGAAATCATACAAAATGAACACTGGTACTTATTCAAATGCACACATGCACATATATTTAGCAGTTAGCAGCTTTGCTAAGCTTCTTTTGACACTTTACTAAGGTACTTGAAAGGAAGTGTTGATTCTTCTGATACTTCAGTGACCAAAGACTGTGTTGCGACGTACAGATCGACGTTGTCTGTAGTGTTTAGTGTTCTGTCAGTGACAGTACCAGAGATATACTCTCTGTCAACATGTACCATGCGCCTAGAGGTTTCTAATGCAACAGTTAAAAACACTTGAGTAAAATGTTTTTTAGAATAAATATAGTTTCTTCAAATATTATCTGAAAAATATAATGGTAATGCACATTTAAAGTACATGACAACAAATCCACATGACTCTGGCTGGTTGTTGAGGTGTGTGTGTGTGCGTGTGTGTGTGGTCATACCAGCATTTCATGATAGTGTTGTGGATGTTAGTTTCAGTTATAATCTCTTTCAGAGATTTCACAGATAGTTCCAATAAAGAGGGCTTGGTTTTTGTGTTTAAAGACCCTCCCTCAGATTGTGCGTGCGTGCGTGCGTGCGTGTGTGAAGGATGTAATTGAAAGAAAACGGGATGGTTACGATCTCATCACAGTGTCCAGTAGTCCAGATCATCTAGCTGACTTTGGTAAATCAGCCAGCAATAAACAGACGGTAACCACTTTGACATTTCACTTTTAACAGCAGGCTCATTTAAGCATTTATGATTTATGCTTGCAAGTGTCCATGCGGCCAAAGTGACGTCACACCATCAGACACGCAGAGATTTAAAGATCCAAATGTTTCCTTTCCGTGCGACCGTCCTTGTGGAAAGAACAACCCAGGCTTAATAGTCCTGTTTTTGGAGCAGGACAGTAGCTAACATGTGAACTGGCTTGTTCAGAACAGAGTCAAGACAGTTGAGCAAACTACTCTTTTGAACCCCATTAACATGTTGGTGCCAAACTCTCCTCTGTTTCTAAGCCATGATGATGCTGTTTATAAATCACAACCAGCACTACGACTAAATGTCCACACTGGACACTTCCTGGTGTAACAATAATTCTTTTGGTCCACCTCAGGCGGCTGCTTTGACCACTTCCTGTTTAATCTGCACACAGTTTATGATTAAATTTCACATTACAGGTCACATGAGTGTTCAGCCATGTTCTGTCGGAACGTTAATTACCACCAGAACTCTTGTGGCAGCCATCATAAATACACACACCAGCCAAACCACAGATCAGGATCATGTTGAAGTGGGGAGCCTTTTTCTTTTCAGTCTGGCTTTTGCCTCCTCGTGTAACGTATTTCTGTGAGACCTAACTGAGAAGTCTGAACCAGCCAGTTCCAGACAATAAAACCATTACTCACCAGTGTTGTTAGGCAGAGCAGACCAGTGTAGCCATGCTGAAAACAATTTGTGCCAAATGTTCATTGATAACATGTATTATAATGGCACCATAGAGATGCTGTAAATGATGTCCTCTCTCTCTCTCACTTTGAATGCACTTAATGTTGTTTCCAGGTCGTTATTGCATTACATGTCTGAGTTTGTACAGTTTTAGACTACAGTTGTAGGTTTGCAGACCTCTTACTGTCGTGTAAATATGTGTGTGAATGTGTATCATGTCTGTGCACGCAACTTTAACTTTTATGTCTCCAATTGAATTCACTCAAATGCCGACAAAGAAGGATGCAAAATAATCCATTGTGCATCTTCATTTAAATACATTTGGTGACCGATTAAGTCCAGAGTCAGGTGAAAGCAATACATTGTTTGTTTCTAGAATAAATTATTATGTATGTTTGCCTTAAATATTTCTGTTGCACTCTGTCATGTAGTCCCTGATTTAAGAACCAAAAGGCAAACAAGTAGCTGAACCTGTTTGTTCTTTTTTTTATCTTAATTTTTCTTCACCAGACTCAAAAGTTTTTTGTTTTTTGCCCTTAGATAACTGAAAAAGATGCTTTATATCGTTTTTCCGGTTATTTCAAGTGGAACAGAAAAGTTGCGAAAAACGATTGAAACCCCATTCATACTGTAGATTTATCAATCAAATGTAAAAGGCTGCTATCGGTTGTAGATGTTCTACAAACAGGGACTCATGGCTTCTAACACTATGGCTTGGTTTAGGGTGAATGGTAAATAGTAATTATTATGTTCTGAGTTTTAAAAACTGTTATTAACTTTATACTGCTGATATGATTTGTTTCCCATGTCATCTACTTGTTTTTGTTTTTATTATGTTTATTGCTGTTAATGAATGTCGCTGTATGTTTGAATGTGTGCATGTCACTTCTCATGTGTCGCTGGACCAGAAGACAGAGTGGATGATCGCAATCAATGTATTTAAAATAAAGAAATAAAAACATCCGTTAAAAGTAAGATTGGTGATTTCTTTGGTTTTTCAAAAGTTGTATGTCTGACGTGAGTGTACTTCTCTCTGTATCCATATGAGCGCAGTAAAGAGCAAGGTATTGTGATCAGACCATTTCAATTCATGTCACGATAGATTAGACAACTTAGTTTAAACACCAGTTTAACAATTAGTCAACCAACGCTCTCAGCCTATAAATGCAGCATATTTCCATCACTGATTTATATCAGTGTATACATATGTTTATATAATTTATATCCCTTGGGTCGTCTGCATGCTTTTTGGTCAAATTCATCATCAATGTTAATGTTTTAGTGTATTAAAAAGTGTGCTAAAGAATTAGTGATGTTTTGTGAATTTATTTTGTGACCAGCTGTGTATCATGTTGTTCATATGATCTCATATTGGAGCTGTTGGTCTGACCCATCGGAAACTAGAACGGGGAGTTTTACATCGACTGAATTTGCGATTGTTCTCTCTCTGTTCGTGTGCTTTAGCAGCAGCAGAGTAAATATGAGCCACTTGAGCTGTAGTATGAGAGCTTACAGACAGACGGTCAGTAAACACAACTATTGTGTGTTTCAGACAGGAGGATGACAACCCATTAACAACAGACGTCATCCTTCGCACTGTATATTGTGTGTTGCTGTGTGTCCCTACAGTCTGTTGGATCCTATCTCCGGATGTAGCGTGACATTTGTTTTTCATCAATTAGTACACCTTCTTGCGACTGAATTGTTCTGATGCAGAAATTAAAAAACAAGTACGAAAAATGTGTGATTCTGTCAGTGGTGTAATGTAACTAAGAAGGTCTTCATTTACTGTACTTAACTACAAATTCAAGGTACTTGTACTTTGATTTAATATTTCAATTTGAATGCAACTTTATTCTTCTACCCACCACATCTCAGAGACAAATTAAAAAGTGTGTTAATTGTTACTTTTTAGATTTTTTAGTTTTTACTTATAATGGAGTATTTTTTACAGTGTGGTATTTGTACTTTTAGTCAAGTAAATTATCTGAATACATCTCCCATCTTTTGCTTCTTGTGTATGTATTTAGTAATATAGTCTGTTTAATGGAGCTTGAGAGCACAGTTAATCTGTCTGTAAACCGGTCTGATGATACACTCAGTGGGTGAAGGGATTTTTAAGAGGTGAAGTTTAAGGGGTGAAGAGAAAATGTAATGTGTGTTTTCTGTGGGGACATTATGCAGCGGGACGTGTGAAGGCAGTTGAGTTTTATTCATAAGTCAATATAGTATTTTATTCATTCCAAGCCAGAGTAATTGATGAATCAAGACCCGTCTTTGCTTCACTTTCAACACATAAAACCCTATTTTTCATCAAAAGATTATATACACATACACTTATATTGCTTCATGTCCATACAAACAGATTTACATTAGATATATGACCATCTATTTTCTCTTTGCAAACTAAAAGCTTTATTTTATTACATTTTCTCTCTACGAACAGGGTGCATGTTCAGTGATGCAGAGAATCCCTCACTTTCACTTTTGCTCCTCATTAGCATTTGATTTAAATCATCCGGAGGCATAAAATCATATGTTAAAAACTGGTATTATAGTTGAAGGTTTAACAATTGACGAACAAAGATGGCTGATATTAACCTTTTAAAACTTATATAACAAATTTAAATTCAAGATGTGTTTCAGAGTCACTTCTAAAACAGGATTGTTCCAATTTAAATGTATACCCTGTTCAGGACACTGGCTCATTATTCCACGTGCTAATCCTGGGAAAGCCTGATCTTTGTAAACAACAGACACCAATGATAATGTCCTGGCTTTCATGTAGTCGAGGATGCCCTGGTGAATTACGCCAAATGCTCATGTGGAAGGACACCCGCAGACAGACATGGCAGCCGCAGTCAGAGGATGCATGAAATGCTTGGGGATCAGCCCACCAACTGTGCCCTCGAAACATAATGACATCATAACAAAGGCATTTTCATTTCTTGCTGACATCAGAGGGAAATGGAGCTTTATTTTGGCTTTTGTTGAATCTGAAAGTTGGTTAAAAGATATAACATATCACAGAGACTTTAACCTTAAGAGTGCACACATACATGATCTTTCAAAAAAAGAACAGCAACACTCTCCTTTTCATATCTGCAGTACTTTCTGCCTCCGAGGTCTATAATGCAATAACAGGGCGACATCGAAGCATCTCATATACAGCAGACAACACCTTGTGCTTTCTCAGACGTGTCTTGTGCTTTTCACACTGCACATTTTGAGCCCAGGGTTACCGTCAGCAGGCAGGGTAGGGGGTGGGGAGTTGGGGCTGTTTAAAGCAACTTTTGTTCCAATTCTTAATGACTCCATTCTGGTACTGGGATGTAATGATGTATCACACTGTTTTTCGTTTGAGATGGTATGATATGAATAGACTGAATTGAAGCTCTGGGCTGCAGTTAGCTGAATGCATTGAGGTACCAATAAAAGATACAGACTTAAATCACACTTTTGATCCAATTGCCAGAAACACCTAAGTGGTTCATTACGGTCCAATATAAAGGCCTTCGATACATTCCTAATCGTCAGAATGAGACCCTTTAATAGCTTTGAGTGACATGCATTTGAGTCGTACGACAGTGAGAATAGGGCTGGAATTTATATTCAAAGGGAAATGTTCTGCTTGATAGTCCGTTTTTTGTCTCTTCCAAGTAAATTGAGATTATATTCATTCAAAATATACAACAAAAACCACATTGCTCAATGCTCGAGACCTAAGAGATGTCTGCTGAGCTGTTAACACAGCCTTGTGTTTGTTCCTGTTGGTTTAAAGCAGGTTTGGTAAAAATCTGTATTTTTCTTACTGTCAGAAAATCCCAACAATGAACTGAAACCAATGTAACAAATATTACATGTGCAGCCAAAGCCTCAATTATCCTCTGTAACACAGACCTCCATTGTTGCCCAAAACCTATAGAAACCTGTCAATGAGTCATACTGTTGCACCGTGTGACGTGCCCTTCCATTACAATGATCACTCCCAGTTCATTTTGACAGAGATACTCATCTCCTCCTGTTTAAGTGATATCTTCTAAAACTACCGCCCCTCTGTTTCTACATTACTGAGTCTGTGTAATAAGAATGAAACCATTTATTTGTGAGCTGTTTTTAATGATTTATGTTTTCAATTGGAACAAAAGGGCTTGACAGCCTCATATAAGGTAGAGAAGTCAGAAAATATTGGTAGATGAACTAACGCACTGTTGGTTTTTATTTCATTTTTCATAGGATTTCCTGACAATAACAACAATATAGAATATTGTCAGCATTATCTAACATTTGAATACAATTCTGACATAGTGTGAGTAGCGGTTTGGCAAGTGCTCTTTACTTCAGCAGGGAGAATGAGTCCACCCCCCCCCCCCCCCCATTTATATATGTTATGATGCTAAACTCACTCTGGGGTCCAGTCAAGTCAGCCCTTGGTTACAGTAAGTGCAGTGTGAAAAGGGCTCATTATCTTTTGTGGGCTTTTTATTGGCGGTGATAAGGGTTGTAACTCAGGTTTCAGCGAAAGCAAGCCATGTATTTAGGAGTCGTATTCATACTCCTCTGCACTGCGTCTTCCAAAGTCCATCCAGCCTTGGTAGTCTCTGTCCTTTATCCTGTGGCCAGGGGCCAGACCGCTGGCTCTGCTGGTGAGGGAGGATCTGGTCTCGTAGGGGGAGCCTTGAGGAGACAGAGACACACCCGTCACTCTTCCTCAAACTGATGATGTGGGCACATTTTACCACTGACTGAGCGCTATAATGAAAATATAGAACTCTGAATGAGGGGGTTGAAGTAACTCATGCCGACTTGTTTTGTCTTTGTGTGTTTCAGTGGGACCAGTGAGCTCAGCAGGTCTCCCAGTCACACCGTGTTGACTTGAAAGAGACACAGAGATGCACAGTGACAGAGAGAGAGAGAGAGAGAGAGAGAGAGAGAGAGAGAGAGAGCAGAGAGGGAGGACAGGAGGCAGGGAGACGGGTGGAGGAGGAAGTACGGAAAGATGGAGGGAGGAGAGAGAGAGCTAGAGGGAGGACAGGAGGCAGGGAGACGGGTGGAGGAGGAGGTACGGAAAGATGGAGGGAGGAGAGAGAGAGCTAGAGGGAGGACAGGAGGCAGGGAGACGGGTGGAGGAGGAGGTACGGAAAGATGGAGGGAGGAGAGAGAGAGCTAGAGGGAGGCGGTAAAATGCCAGATGGTGGGACTACAGGACTCAGCATGGGTGATGGATGTTGGGACGATAGAAATAACAAGACCGGGAGCGAAATAAGGACGAGGGAAATGTTATGTGTGTGTAATGACGTGAGATGACTAGAGGAAAAGACTTTCGCTCCAATTACACTTTCAGTTTCATCTCATGCTTTACATCCGCCTGCCCACCTTTCCTGGAGATGATTCTGGCCAGTAGCTGTCTCAGGCTGTTGCGAGCGTTTGCCTCTTCCTTGAGTTGGTTGTAGTTGACTAGGGGCCCTGAGGTGAGCTCCGGGGCCGAGCGGGCCTGGCGGGTGCGGAGGGACGAGGGGGGAAGCAGGTCGTCCGACACGAGAGCCTCACCCTCGGCTCTCTGTGACTTTAGAGGACGAGAAAAACAGAGAGAAGAGAGGTGAGGAAAAGGTCTAAAACCAAACCTGGAATATATAGTGTATCTACCTCAACCCATTAAGAATAAGTACACTTGTGTGTTTTCCAAAAACACATCCTCATGCTAAATACTTAATGAATTTGTGTAGGATTAAAACATATACCACTTTCTGTTGTATCCGTTTATGAAGAGACTGTATAATGCAAGTGGTGCTGTCTTTAGAATAATTCAGGTTTAACATTATTTAGCAAATCCATGCAGACAGATTTCAGGACAGTTCTAGCTATGTGTGAGTGTGTGTGTGTGTGTGTGTGTGTGTGTGTGTGTGTGTGTGTGTGTGTGTGTGTGTGTGTGTGTGTGTGTGTGTGTGTGTGTGTGTGTGTGTGTGTGTGTGTGTGTGTGTGTGTGTGTGTGTGTGTGTGTGTGTCTTACCATGGACTGTGAGGGCATACTCAGCGAACTGCTGGACAAAGCCGCCAGGAGAACACACACACAGATACCTACATTCATGACTGGAGAGAGAGAGAGAGAGAGAGAGAGAGACAAAGAGAGACAAAGAGAGACACAGAGAGAGAGAGAGAGAGAGAGAGAGAGAGAGAGAGAGAGAGAGAGAGACACAGAGAGAGAGAGAGAGAGAGAGAGAGAGAGAGAGAGAGAGAGAGAGAGAGAGAGGGGGACACAATGCAGTTAAAAGAAATCCTCTACATCTTTGTGGTCATTTTCTTATTAGGCCACTCGTTGCTCTTCACTGTCTCTCCACTGCCTGCTGGTCTCTTTTATTGTCTCCCTTCAGCTCGTTCAGTGTGTGACTCTGAGGGGGAACAACCACAGGCAATGTAGGTTTTGCAGAAAGCAGCAATAAATCTACTCGTTGTCGTTAAAACACAGCAGTGGGGGGGAGAGATTAACCTTTGCTGGTTCCACTGGAAACTAAGGCAAACAGAATTTTTTTCTTTCAGAACAAATCAGTATTTGACACACACCCACAGAGTTGGTGTGTGGCGTAGTTGTGATGAATGTACACTGTCAGCATTGACAGAATCACAAAGGAAACACCAATTATCTCTAAATCTTCATCTTTTTTTTTGCTTTTTTTCCGCAGTGTTCACATAAGAGTCAATGTTAACGTGACAGCACTGACAGAATTAATTTTTGTACCATTTAATTTATTCTTTTGCTTGTATAAAAAAGGTCAAAACATAAATGTATTGGGAAAAAAACATAATGAGGGAGAGAAATAAAAATCAGTTTTGCAGCCCTCAAAATCTACTGTCGTATATCTGCTTAGATAATCAACAGCGAATGTAGTTTGTATGAACTAATGTATTATATTTTCTGTGAAAGAGCAGTTGTGTGAAAAAGGAAAAATTACATAAACGATGGCACGATATTACATTTGTCAGACTGATTAGCCAGGTTTCTAACACAATATTTATTCTGGAGCCCAAAGCAGCATATTAGTTCTGATGAACGATGCTTTGTGCCAGAGCATTCTTCCAGAGCAAATCATCCAATTAGATCAAATCCACAACAACAGTCGCTCTGAGGTTTTCAATCTCCAACAGTTCAAACCCCACTCTCTCCGGCATATTTGTTTGTTATTTTTCAACTCTATTTCTTTACAATTCAAAGAATGGTCCTTTTGCGTAGTACAGCACACACACACACACACACACACACACACACACACACACACACACACACACACACACACACACACACACACACACACACACACACACACACACACACACACACACACACACACAGACACACACACACACACACACACACACACAGGTGGGTAAAACGGTGAGCTCAGCCAGGAGAAGTCCCATATTAACTAGTTTTTTTTCAGTGAATATTTCAACAGACACAGAATCAAAACTCTTAATAATGTGTCCTTCAAGTAATGTGTGTTCATCCCTCAGCAGCTTGGATGATGAACAGTTCTTTATCTCCTCTAATGTTGTTCACTGGACATGATGATTATCAGATCTCTTCATCAACCTGAACATGCAGCATTGAAATGAAACCTTGGAACTCCTTTAAACCAAAATTATATCTAGAAATGATATCAGTGTCATTTTTTCAATGTAACTCGATGCAACGGCTATTTGAATAATTGTGTTTAAATTGACACAGCGGTGGTGTAAACAGTCATTCTCTTGATGCTAATATAATTCCTGTTAGCAGCTGGTCATTGTCTCTAATTCATTATTCAGTGAGCTGGTAACGATGCGGTACTGTACTCCTCTCCCCTTCTCAGAAAAATTCTAAAATGTAAAGGGAATTCCTTTTTTAAAATGTATTAAAACACGTCTATGTTCACTTATTTCCCTACTTTTATTAATGAGCATGATCTTGGCTGTGATATTTGCTGCAATAATAATCTAACATGAAAATTTGATAAATATTATATACACACAAGATTTTGTCTTGAAACTTAAGAGAAGACACAAAATTCCAATGTCATGATCTGATTATTTGCACACTCAGATAGTCAGAGGACCTTCAACAGTCTGATTATTCTAACATGGCCACCTGTCATTATGCACTTATTCGTTATTACATATTTTAAATGTACTGTCCTTAACAAACTTCAACACGTGTCAGTGGTTTCCAATATATCCACATTACATGTTCGAGATTATATTTTCCCTTTAAGCTACAACTCAGTTAACTAAAGAAACTGTGAGAAAAATAATTATTAACACTTATTGTGAATTAAACTAAATATGATAACCAAATTTGAAAACCTCTTCCTCTGAACTTTTCAGATTAAATGCACAATTTCTGTATCTGTCCAAGAAAAAAAAAAAAGGACAAATGATTAAAAAATAAAACTTTCAAGAACCATTTGTCCTCATTCAACAGAAACACACAAACAACCAAGGACACACATTTCAGAATCAGTTTTTTTATTCTTACCTGCAGTTGTTGCCATGGACCAAGAGATGCTGAGTCTGAAGATGCTGATCTTTGCTTTCTTCAGACTGAGAGTGAGTGAGCAAGAGAGGAGATCATGTTTTATACTGACAGACAGGAAGGGGGAGGGGTCTGGACACATGGGAGGAGCCTGCTGCTGGCGCAGAAACTGAAGGCACTGACGCATTGTAGGACGCAAACGTGCACACATGCTGCAAACACTTACACACACACACACACACACAAACATTAAAAAAAGGGTCATGACAAAGGTGGCAGCTTTAATTGCACGCCTCCTCCTCGCTCACCTGTGTGAAGAACACATTGACAGTTTTGGTGGAAACTGAACGGCTCTTTGAAAGTAGAATGTATTGCTGCGTGTCAGCATCTAAGTAACAAACACACACTGACACACACACACACACACACACACACACACACACACACACACACACACACACACACACACACACACACAGATACTGATAGATGGACAGATATGAGTATACATGAGACAGGGAGGTTGCGACATTTAGAGTTACAAAGAGAAATAATGTAGAATATGAAAAGTAAAATGTTTTCACTCTGTCAGTGGGTTTGAGTTTTTATTTCTCAGTGAGCAGAAGCAACATGGAGGTCAGTGCCCTTCCAATTTCAGCGAGGGCGAAATGACACTGGCTTTGCTTAGGTATGACAGGCCATTGCAATTTCATAAAGGAAATGGATTTCTGTCTGAGGCTTTCTTTTCTTCATACTGCACCACCAATGATCACTGCTGGACTTCTGACAAAATGAGTCAGAATGTAATTCTGAGACGTTTATTGGGCATTTATTGTGTGTGATGCACCTGCACCAACTGACATGTGACAAGAAAAACGTTGCTGGTCGAGTTTAGGGGAAACAAATTATTGCTTTTCAGTCTGAGAGATCTGAACAAACATTTGTCTGTTTCTACAAAAAATACACTAGTCAAATACATGATGTTACATGATCTGAATATTAAACATGAGAAACATTCATGATCTTTTTAATTTATGGTGATACTTTTAATATCTCTGCATTTATAACCAAATCAATATGTAATGTATTGGTTCTGTAACTTCTATATAAAGTACAGATCTACTGAATATAATGGGTATAAATACTGTAGGTGGGTTTTTTCATGTCTGATAGAACTTGATAGAAACTGCCTTAAAGTTGAAGAAATGCAGGTTTAAGGTCTGTTTAACAAGCCTGAGTCAAATGTTAGACTCTACAAACTCATTTTCAAACTGACATTCGGTGTGTTAAGTCTGATGAAACGGCATTCATACATTAAATAGGGTGAGCCGCACACTGAAGTAATAACATGAAGCGCTAATGCAATTGTTTTTAAAAGGTCCATTAATAAAGGTGTGAGGGCAGGCTTTAACTTTTAACTCTCTCTCTCTGAACCTTGAAGCTGTAACCTTCAACTAATACCCACACTATTAACCATAACCTCTGCTGTGTCCTTACTACAACATTCAAATCATAAAACTATTTGAGATAAAAAATATAGTCAAAAAGAGCTTTAGGTATGCAGCCAGTCATGTAGAATGGAGACACACAACTGTGCTTCCTTTACTTGCCAGCTATTATTCCTGTTTATGTTTATGTAGATACTAATGTGCTTGTGGCGAGGTCACAGGAAGGCTCTGAAGCATTTTGGAAAGACATTTTCACTCTTTAGCTTTGTGTAACTCAGGACCTGAAACTTTAACTTCCCCGGGAGGTCTTTGCTGGCTCAAATGAAAGTTATATTGCAAGTTTTCAACGTATGAATGTGAAACCAGCCAGCAATAAACAATATCAGTGTCACAAAAAGGAATAACGCATCTCACAACTGTGACGTGGGAAGATCAAAATTCCACTGACTGACAAAAGAAGGACATTTATTAACTGTTAACACATGTTGATTAAGGTGTCGACAGGTTGCTGTTACCTGTCAATGTGAGAGAGAATGGGTGAGTGTGTCAGCGGACTATGTGGTGTGTTTTTAGCTCTACTCCAGTATGTTAATGAGGCTAACATTAGCCCGGTGTCCTCACGGTGTCATTAGCAGGTGTTTAACCTTTGATGGAGCATTCACCTACACACTGTCATTGGCACCTGTCTAACTTCTAGCAGACACATGAGCAAACACTCTCGAAATCGCTCTCCGTGTTCAAACGTCCGTCTTTACCTCATGAATAATGAAGCAACTCCCCTCTGCTGCACACAGCATTTACTGTTTACCCGCTCCACCATGTTTTAAAAAATGTATTCCGTTCCTTCAGGCAACTGAACAAATGACACTCTCCTCCCAAAGGGTTTCATTACAGAAGTACAGCTGTAGGCCTCATCAGACAGCTTGGGAGGGAATAAAGATGAAAAGCCTGAGAATAAATAACAGGTGTGAAGAAGCTACATTCTCTGTTTTACATATTTTAGTCTGTATCACACTGTATACCATTACCTGCCTTCTCAAATCCCTCTCATGTCCACTAGAGGGCTAAACACCACAGTGCGCTCTCCATCCCTCTCCAACCTCCACATGCAATCAAAGTGTTTGTGCACGATGGCCTTCTTCACCTGCTGCTTATGGCAAGCCCTTATAATATTTAACAGTTTTCACTTGACCACCTCTACCTCTAGCTTAGACACCCATAGTAAAATGAATGTTGTGACCAGTCACACATGCATTGCTTTAGTGTAAATGCATGTCTATCAAAGGAAACATGCATGTAGACACCGAGCTTTTTTTTTTTTTTAAGGAATGCGCTCTTGTTTATCCTCTCTGTCTCTCCCTCCCAGTTGTGAGTCATGGCACTTGAGTTGATTGCAGCGTTGTGTTGTGTGGGACAGAAAGCCTCTTCAGGAGATGGACCCTCTTTTTCTGCTTTAATCAACTGACTCGTTCTGTTTTGTCAGACATGAAGGGAAGTGCGGGGGCAGAGATAAAGATAGAGGGGGAAAGTGGGCACAGACAGAATTTATGTTGATGATAAAACATTCATCAAATCATCTTTAACAGATGTAATGACTATTACTTTTGAAAACAGTTTCCAAATGCTTTAGAGCAATGACTAATCTGGTGCAGACTGTCTGAGGCCACCGTGGAGCTGGTGGAAAGGCAGAGGATTTCAAATAATAGAAGAGAACTTGTAATGTGCTGATAATGGGACACAGTCCAAAAAAAATTGATTGTTGTTTTTAACATGAGGCACACCAAGAACTTTATTTAGCTTGTAATGTAATAATACAGATTGTCATGGTTTTCTAATTGTCTTTTTTTAATCATCTGGATTGTTTTGAATGCAGATATTCTGATCTAATCTGAGCATCTAGATGGACAAAAGCCTCTAGGTTGACCTGCTGATTTGGTGGCCTCACACAAAAGGTTGTCAGTTTTTTTGTTATTTCTTTTCTAAAAAGGCATTTTAAATACGTTGTTACAAGCCTACGTATAATGAAAAACAACATTATTCTTTGTCATTTATTTAAAGTTTGGACAATTCTTTGCACCATTGATGAAAGTTAAGTAAGTAAAGTTACCTCAACATTTTACTTGAGTACAGTTCTTGATCAAATGTACTTAGTAACATTGCACCACTGCTAAAAAAAAAAGGGCACACAATTGTCCACAAAGTTTTTCATAGATCTCTTAATTTTTCTCTCAAAGTGCACCAGATTAGTGCATTTAGATTATATGATCATTTATACATTTTCTTCTGGGGGGCCATGTCCCTGGACTTTGCTGCTCTCTCTCTCTCTCTGACTTCATTTGCAATGAAACTTTCTTACTAATCACTAAATCTAATTTGTCACATGCATGATTATCTGGGGGAAAAAAGCTCAACAAGATGTGTTTACATTTTTTTTATGTTATTTTGAGAATGTAATGAAATTGCTGTAAGCGATTTGAATTGAAATAAACTGGTGTGCAGTGCGAGGTGTTATTGATGCATCTTAATTAAGAGTGACTTTCTCAGGGGAAATAACGGCAGACTACATTCAACTGCTTTTTCTAATACAGTAGATCCTTTCATCAATACTAATGCTTCTCTCCGGGCCATAAAAACTGTGTGTTTTTGTGTGTGTAACCTTCGCAATATTAGTTACTGTACATGTGTGTATTTATCTGAGCAGTAAAAATGGGAAGTTCTGTGGCACTTGGTTAAAAGGGAGAACTTGGAGAAATATTAACTCTGAAATGTTATAAAATGTGTCTGGATGTCTGCGGTAATTTACTAAACTGTTCTGAATTATTAGCAAACAGGAACTGTAAAATGCTGGTCTGGCCTGATTTTGTCTTGCTTAACAATAAAACAGAGCAGTACTAGGTGGAAACCTAGTACTGTATATGGTCAGTGTGCTACATTGAGACCACCACAGATAGTCAGTGGTGTCTATAATGGGAATTCCTGGATATTATATTCAACTTTATTTCCAGACACATGAGTCCATATAGCAACAAAAAAAAATAAAAAAAAAACCCTCAATACAATACAATACGAGGACAAGATGCAGGTATAATCATTGCAGTTCAAAAGTCACTCGTGGTTAAAAAACATACGGACATTTTTTCCAATGTTTCCAAAAACAAGGAGAAAACCTTGTATCACTCTGTGTTGGCACAGTTATGGTTTTTTATGATTACATATGAGTCATTCAATTGACATTTAAATGTGTAGATAAAATTCCTCAACACAGGATATTAAATGTTCATCTGGTGTTTTGTGTCGTGGTCTCAGCAGTTTGTCCTTTTTTCAACAATTTGCTCTGGATTACTCCTCTCAGATGTCCTATTTCAGTCACTGTGGATAATATGGTGGACATCATAATGCTGATTTATCAAACAAATGTTCTGGCATTAATGCCAGCTAGGCAGAATAAAGCCCTATGAAGTTAGTAGCGCTATAATGACGGCCTTTCCGTCACACTGCTGACTCTCTGTACAGCCATCTGAAGGCAGCAGGTATCTGTTCCCTCAGTAGCCTCTATGGAGTAATGTTGCACACTGTCAAGCCACACAATTAAGCACCGCAGATCCGCTGCTCCACATTTTTAATTATAGTATAAGTAGATATGTGGCTGTGAGAAACATGATGTCATAGAGATTGTTCGGATTCAAAACTAAATTTAAAAAAATGATTTCCGTCCCAGATCCTAGACAACAATACGTTTCCTCAGAGGGAAACTCTTTATAGGATTCTTAACTGTCAGTTACTGAGAGCACTGTGATTGAAGGAGGTGAAAGTACTGAATGTGATTGGCCATGATTGTTGCAGTCTCAATTGCACCCACCTGTGATGTGTTCTTTCTGATCCCACCACATGGCCAAGTGCACCACAGGTGAGCCAAGAGAGCCTGGACACGGAAATTACGTTTGCCACGTTCCCGATTACGCATTGGACGATATGAAAACTTCACATCACGATTATCCTAGCCAAAATAATTGTGTTTCACGATAACAACCCCATAATCTTCAAAATATGCATAGGCTCTATTTTTCACTTCTACCTGTCGACCCGTCCCAGCGATCTGGACGCTTACTGGGTTCACTGTAAATAGAGCCTGTAGTGTCCTCATGTGTGCACAGAGCAGCAATTACCCATTGACTTGTGGATGTAAAGAAATGAGATCAAACGCTATGTGAAGAGAAAGTACTGACAGCTACTGATTCTGAGGACAGACTGGAGGAGTGACTGTAATGACACACAGTCCAACTTTGTTCCATTTTTGATTTCTGAACTTAAAACGTTATAAAGCATGCTAAAGGAATTGTGAGATCTGACTAAATTCATTACTTATTCTAAAGTCGTTACTTGGTAATGCGGTTGTAAGGGCGGAGGGGTGCAACGTGTTGTATTAAGGCACTTTTGGGAAGTCAGCCTCAAACGTTTCTGAGGGTAATGGCAATCAATGCCAGATCAATGTCACCTTTTCTGGACCACTTTTATCCGTGATAGATTTTGAAATCCTTAAGAGGCCCAGTGCTATTTACAGTGTATATCCTGGATCGGTACTACGGTGTAAGTGGTGGAGGTTCTCATTTCAGTATCTGTCTCTGTATAGATAGTAGAGACAGAGAGAGGAGCCGGGAGTCTCTCCTCCTCTCCTCTCTTTTCTCCTTTTTGTTTTGACAGATAGTTTAGACAGTTGTGTTTACAGCCTCAGGCAGTCTATCACTGGCAGGAAATAGAGGGCTTTTGCTGGTTGAATCAAGAAAATGGGTTGGAAGGAGTGTGATTTAAAAGGCTGCACTTACACACACACACACACACACACGCAGCTTCTTACACACATACTGAGAAAAGCAAGCCGGAGTCCAAAAGAAGCAGGCAGGTAACAGACAAGATAAGCTACGTAATATTGTATAACTACGTTCATATTAACTGAAGCAAGGTTATGCTTAACGTATGTGTGAATGGATTTTTTGACAGTTTGAGGGAAAACGCACTCCAGCTGCCATCTGTAATTTGGGAGAAAATCTAGCATCATTGACATTTTCCACGGCCAAACAATGTTCCATGTATTGAAAAGAGAGAGAGCTGTCTTGGTGACAGGTATTTTAAGTCTCTAGATTGAATGAAAACACTCATCTGTTTAATTTTTTCACAAAGAAGTTATTGCCGTTGGTGAGGTGATTTGAGAGGTGCTTTTTGTTGCTGCCCATTATTTCCGACATTTATTATCTGTCATTGCACCACTTCACTGGCTACGAGAGATATCCATCCGCTACAGCTTCTCTCTGCTCTTAAACAGTTGTCTATGCTGTCATACAGCATTAAAACTCGTGTTTATTAAAAAGCAGCTCACAGGATAGTCACACATTGGTGTGCTGTTTAAAGGTACTTTGTACTAAGTATCTCTTAAAAATCTAAAAAGACATTGAAACTGTCTTGTGATGTGAAATTGATAAATGTGTCAGATTTCCTTGCATTTACAAAAGAAAGAGCTTCATTTAATTTACCTACAGCCATACAATAATCTCTGGTGCTTGTGTTGATCACAACCAACACACTCATTTTAATGGAAATCCTCCTCACCAACACGTTATCAAAGGTGGATGGCTTGAATTTTCTTGGATATACAAATGGACGGGGAAAACTTTAAGGATTCATGAGGACCGGCACCCGAAAAATATCCTCTAGTATTTGGTGCCCATTCGTTGTATTTGTAGACTCCAACCCCAAGGTTGGAGTGAGTGACTGATCTTGGCTTTTTATAGACATTCTTTTGTCACACTTTTAATTTACAGTTTCTTGGCAGCTGAGGGGGGCACTGCTATGTGTGTGTGTGTGTGTGTGTGTGTGTGTGTGTGTGTGTGTGTGTGTGTGTGTGTGTGTGTGTGTGTAGTGGAATTATTTTAGTTTTATTCAGGGGCTTAAATGTTTCTTAATTTAAAGGTAACATTTTGTTAAAAACTGGATTTGAATTTTTTCTCAATTTTACCCTACAAAAGTACAAAACTGAACAAAGTATCAAATGACAAATAGAAATATGGCATTCAGTGAGTCCATTATAGCTTCACTGAAGGGAGAAAAGTTGAGCTTTCACCTACAGTATAGCGACAATATGAGAGTTGCCCTTCCTGACCTTTTCTCGTCATTCTCATCAGGAGCCATAATTACATTTTCCCCCTTTGCAGCAATCCACAGACAGAAAGGAAACGACAGGGAAGTGAATGGACAGTCAACGAGAGAAAGAGCAGACTTTCTGTACACTTTGACTCTCACAAATACCCTCAATAAAATCTACCCTGAGGCGAATTATAATGTAAAGAAAAATAACCATTCCTCAGGTAGACATGAAGAGGAGTTACTTGTGAAAGAGCTCGATTTAATGTATTTCCATCAAGTATGTATGCTGTGAATCAAGTGAATCAAATTAAAACATGGCATTTTTGTTTGTAACGCCTATACTGTTAGCAAACAGTAAAAATATGAGATAATATGATCAGGGAGCCTCTTAACAACACTGCAGGAGAGATTGGTCTCTGTAGGTTGGTCAGTATGTGATCCATCATCACATGGATAATGAAATAACAGCGATGACGGATCACTGACTCACACACACGCCCTGTTACTCACATATTGCTATCTGTCTGTCCCTAAGGGAGTGAAATCAATACGAGTCCTAAAACCCAACAAAAAAAAGGTGCCGGGGAGAGCGACTCAGTAGAAGCCGCTCCATCCTATGGTTAACCAGCAGGGACGTGTGTGTGTGTGTGTGTGTGTGTGTGTGTGTGTGTGTGTGTGTGTGTGTGTGTGTGTGTGTGTGTGTGTGTGTGTGTGTGTTTACATGGCACTTCAGTAATCGGGGTATCTGCCACTGTGAGGTTGTCCATGTGTATTAACTCTCCTGGTACAAACTGAACAGTTGACCTTGTATTTCCACAGTTGAACATATGAAACTCCAATGAATCAGCCAACTCGAGTGCTGAGCAGTCTGTTCGACAACTCTGAAAAGGCTGCTTTTAAAGTGATAGCAGCTTGATACAGGGACATGTTTTGGCTTCATCCGCTCCAAAACATCAGGTTTTCAGTGTCTCATAACACCTCTTTAGAGATCGCTTCATGTAAATATAGTAATTTTATCTTGTGCTATTTATTTTCTGTTGTCATCTACTAAGTGCAGAACAGGTCTGTCGTCGACCAAAGAAATGCTTATTCGACTAACACTCATACCGTTTTGATTTAATTGACAGATCTGTTCAACTGAATCTGTCTCTAGACCCTTCAGAAAGGGTGGATCCCACCAGGCTGCTTCCAGTCATTGGTCACCACGGTGTGATGAAAACTGGTATGCGTGTGTGTTCCTTCCTTCCTTCCTTCAGGCAGCATGGCACCAATATAGAGGTGACACACCATTCAAAAGATGGACTGAGAAGGGAAATGAAGAAATGACACCTTAGAGACCAGCCAAAGGGAGAGAGAGAGAGAGAAAGAGATGCATGTAATATCACAAACTGCTTGGAGAGAAATAGGTACGAAGTTATTGCTGCACTTTGTTAGAAATGTAAGGTGATGCCCTTGTTTTTGTTTTTTTTAAGGTGCCTCCAATGACGGTCGGATGCTGAGACCTATCTCCTTAGAAGAACAAGACAAGAACCATTTCTGTCTCATTGTTTCGCTTTTATTGATTTCATAGTTGAGTCAGGGCATGCAAGTCGAGGGAGTTTGGTTTTTGTCAGGCTCTTCTCATGCGATGCTCCAGAAAGAAATGCTTGATGCAGACTGTCCCAGCGCTCACAGACATGTTGATTGACATTCAAGAGTCGTGGTCATAGATGAGCAGTTTCATGCAGCACGTTACATCAGAGTGATTGTGGTGAGAATCAGAGGTGATGTACTACATGTGTGGCTACACCGTGAAGCTGAACTGAAATCAGCATTCATTTCAACTAAGCAATCAGTTTATCGTTGTTTTGTTTTCCTTATTTGGTCAAAATCATAGTACACAAAGAATTTTCTGGCAATGTATACAAAGAAAATGTACATACGCAAACAAAGGACACATAGAGTAAGGCACAAACAGGTAACACAACAAAGACATAGAAGAATGTGGTGTCATCTCAGTCGCTGCTACGGGAAACACCGACCCAGAGACCTGGAGCTTGGACACTGTATATAAATGTATTTACACACAGTAAAAAAGTTGTCAGTATCAACTGACTCTTCCCACAAGAGGAAATATGGAAACCAAAACAAGCTTCAAGTGGGATTAAATTAATGACTATCACAGATTTATAATAATGTGCCCTCTTCATTCCCTCTTTTACAATCTACGTCATTCTTAAGTCTCCAGACAGAGACTAAAAAGCACTGATCCGTTCATATTTGCCTTAATGATCAATATGATCATGATAAGTTGCGCCTGTCTATCAATGTTACACAGGAGAGACGTAGAGGTGACGCATAACATTCTTGATACTTTTACAGTAGCTGTGTGCCTTAAACACACACACACACACACACACACACACACACACACACACACACACACACATACACTCACTTGCACAGAGGTATCTGTGTTTCCAGTAGGATGAGAGACGCCCAACGTCCTCCACAGATGTTCAGTATACATTCACTCAGGCGGCAGTCTAATGATCTCTGCTTTGCACACACACATCGAACACAGATGCACAGATTTTACAACACACACATTTACTGTCCTCTCTCATCTGTCTTACATAACATTGACACGGTGTTGATGGATAGTATTAGCTGTTCTTAAGTGCCCTTAGTTTTACTTTTAGAATAGTGTACACACACACACACACACATTCTGAACAACCTTTGTAGGATAGACTCTCCTGCACATCAGTACTGTAGACACGGTGCACTTAGTCATACATTCATCTTACACACACAAATCAAACAGTGTTATCATTACTGTGGGTTTGGTCATCATAATGCAGACAACCGTTGCATGTGAATCACTCGATCAACAGCCTATTGTTACTCTGCTCTCCATGTAATTTGATAGAGAGCAGCTGGATGAGCAGCACAAATATTCCTCATTGATCCCGCTCTCTCGTGACCAATCTGTTTTCTGAATGGGGGTCACAGTTGTTCATTAGGCATTTAGCCTCTAATTCTGCTCTTAGCTTCGGTGTTTTTTGTACCGTACAGGCATAAAAGTGATATTGAGCTTCTCGTCTGCAGTAACTCTTGGCAAAAAAGCAAGATGTCAAACTATTCCGTTCAAGATTAAATTTCATTCAGAATGAAGCTTTTAATTATTTCTAATAGTCTACATTATATATATTTTTTTTAAAACAATGACAGAAGAAAACAGAATTACCATTGCTTTAAACACATAATTCCTCACAATCATGTGTTAGTACAATGTCTCACCATCAATTAACTATTGAGACAGCTGATTCGGTCAACGTACTCTTTTGATGCATTTTGTTTAAAGTTTCCATCAATCAAAGGCTGAATTTAATTAGACTTTGCAAAAGTGGTAAAAGTTAAGTCACAGTAAGTGAGCAGTGGACGGACAGGCTTGTAGACGGCATTCACATATTGCAAAGAAGAACAGAGGACACAGACATTTTGACCAGTCTGGACTTAAATTGACAGCGTCTGGCTTTTGGTCACTGGAACAAAACAGATTTACATATTTCTGTCACGACTGAGTGAATCTGATCTTCAGACATGCGTGGGCGTAAAATATTCAGCTGGTATGTTTCCTAAACCTCCGAAAACAAACCTGTTTATAGACTGAGTTGGTCATGTATTTTTCGAGCTCTTTCATTTCCCTCACATATTTGCGAAGCGGGGTCAAAGAGAGGCGGGATTGCTTGTTTCTAATCCAGAGGAGTTGAAGCACACAGCCTCAGGCTCTGATTGGTGAGATGGATGATTGGGGAGGCTTGACGAAGAAAGGCACAGATAGAAGGAGAGAGGTCTAAGTGGATGTGAGTCACACTGTAGAGACACTCGTCTTTCATTAAGAACAAAGAAGCACTCATCTGACATACACAGTAACGGTGATAGCCCTTTAAAAGACACATACGCATTTTTGGTATAATCCCTGTGCTGCCACATTAGGTCGGAGTGCCGTGTGTTGACCTTGTCTGTCTTTCAGTTTCACTAACGATCTCTCTGAGCATTAATACAATGTGTCTGAAGGATTACCCTTGACTAACAGAAATCCCAAAAATTATGTTTCCAATATTTTGGATCAGACTGTGGTTTCATTCATATAATCCGTGACCAATTAGCTGATAACCGGTTTAGAGGAGACAAACAGAGCGGGGAGTGAAAGAGAGGCTGAAAGGGAAACAGAGAGCGATGGGGGACTCAGTGCCGTCAAGGTTATTGAAAGATACAATACAATAAGAGTGGCAACATTTGTAGAGAAAAAATTCAGTTGTAGACTTTATTAGTTGCCTGCAGGGATAGTGTATATCTTGTGCAGCAAATCAATAAGGCAACGATCGAAACACACTTCTTTACAGATAATACATGGACAGAAATTACAATGGTTCTGAGGGCTAAAGGGACAAAATCGATAGTACAGTGAATCAAATAACAAATTATTCCCTTTGCATCTAATAGGTTTAGATCATGTTTTAGGTGTATGTAAAGGACTATTAACAGACTTATAACTAAATCAACCATACGTCATACACATTCTAAACAGGTCTTTAGTACAGTGTGTTCACACTGGAAACATGACAAAATGAAGTGTACTTAAACCGGACATAGTTTGTACTAAATGCGGTCAACTTTTGAGTGTGCTTTCAATGGATACTTTTCTTCTTGAAAAAGAACAGAAGTATTGTATCTGAAGACATTTTGCTTTCTGTTTGTGAAGTTTAACTGGAGTCTTCAACCCTCACCTCTGGAAGAATTTTTCATGGATCCCGTGGTAAGCTGGGGGATCTTTGATTAGTATGTATCGGTAGGCTACTCGACTTGGACAAGCCATAATAATGGCAAAAAGCAAAGTGCATTTTTGATATGTACGACCACTGACAGCCCCCATGTCTTTGTGTAATCCTCTCCAGAGTCAGGCACGTCGATTCAATTCAAAGTGAGACATCTTGACAGTCAATTAATACATGATGTGGGAAATTTAAAGCATCATCATACGGTTTGTTCATGTTGTTACCTATCTCCATTGTCATTGCCATACAGACCTAACAACAGTGTGGCTGCCATTTTTGGCTGTTATATTGATTTTATGACAGGGTCTATGCCATCCTTATTAGGGATTCCTTCTTGGGAAATCCTTAAGTAAGGACGGTTCTGTATTAGCTAAAAACAGTTTGAAACATGTTTCTGTAATGCCAAAAATCCCAAATGTCATCCTAACTGTCATCCTAAACTGAGATAAAATCGGATTTCAGACTCAAGAAGTTTCTGTAATCAGGCCCCTGCTGTCAAAAGCAGATATACATGAAAGGACCACTGAACTCTTATACATTTGACTGTTATATTTCTACGGATGTTCAACAAATCAAAGCAACTCTCCTGCGACTCAGTTTAGAGAGGAGAAGAACTTCTAAAGAGAAGCTTGGAGTGAAAGCTGGAGGCCCATATACAAGGAAACAGCAGGAAGTTCAGGCCACCAGAGGAAATTTAAGGAAGTTTTCTGTAACTGAACCCAAACTGACCCATAAGTGAGTGTAAACAGAGGCCATCAGAATAAGGAAATAAGTAGCGACTACTAATGTCTTTCAGTGTTTTTTTCAGTTTCCGTTTTGTTATTTTCTCAAGGAAATACTTGTTGTTCTGCACAAAAAATGCAAGTAATTGTTGCTCCACCATTCTGCCCTCACCACCTGCCATCTTCCATGACATAGTATGATTCACCGTTAGCAATTAACAGGCTGTTATACTATGTTGTTTTCTTTTCACAGAAATCATTAAGGGTACCCGCTAAGTAGTGATTAGTCTCAGTACTGTTGGTGCCTGACAGAACAAAACACTTTCACTTAAAGTGTGATTTTTATTTTTCCCATGAACCAGCTGCTATCAAATATATAAACTCAGCCGTTGAAAAGTTGAAGCAAAAAAATAATAATTTCCCTCGAGTAAAGATGTTTGCCAGTGCTCCTAAATAAGATGTAGATCTACTCTGTTAATCTGTGTGGAACTAATCTTTAGTCCACATCATCCGTCCACTCATTTGTGCATGTTGCTATCTCTTATTCCAACCAGCTCAGCGGATATGTCTATTCTTCTCATAGCTGTAGTTTGGCCATTGTACTGTCATCACATTTAGGGACTTGATGCCACATTTGTCTGATTCTCTGTAAAAGCAGCCAAAAACATTGTATTCTTTCCCCTCAGTCCACGTCCACTGAAATAATCTTAAACCAAGAGCAGCCTAAATCCATTACATGATACTGGAGACAGACATTTGTGACTGACCTTAAGCATTTCGTGTGTATCGCTGCTTTGATAGAAAGAAAAAAAAAAAGTTTGTTTTACTTTGTTTTTACGTCATTTTCTCTTGAGTGCCCGATGGGTACTGCTCACGTGAAACTATAAACAGAGATCAGAAGGAAGCGAGATGGCTGGAGATTCAAGTTAAATGTATTACTTTATTACAGAGAGAACAATTAAACACAATGAAAGTTGACCAAAGTGTTGTGCAGTCATATATGTCTATGTATAAGAAGTGGACATAGTCACCATGACGTCAGCCACTGGTTTGTGGAGAGCATTTTGGCTGTCGCCGTCTTGGCGTTTTACAACCAGAAGTGACACGAGAGGGTGGAGCTGAGTACAACTGAAGGCCAAATAAGACATGTTATGTAACCAAAAATGTACATTTAGTTTTCAGGAACTGGAAACACACCGTGAAAAGGTTTAAAGTTAAACACGGACAACTTCCAGACCGGACAACGCCGTTATAGTGACCTGACAATTACAAAGTTGCTTTATCATCTGTTTTACTCTAAATGTGACCATCATTTACAAAATGAACATCATGCTGTATTGAGGAAGACTTACAACTAACTAACTAGATTGAGACCCTAAACTCATGTGTATAGTTATTTTTTACCACTTTTTTTACCTCCGGATTGGGCAATGAGTTGCTAGATTTAATTGCCTGACGTGGCTTTTTACTTACCCTGAGCAAGAGGGAAAGTATGGAAGCTCATTTCCGCCAGAATTGTTTTTTTATTTCTAATAGGATTAAGCAGGGAAATGCAACAGATCTCTTTTTTGTGACTGTGCCGCTTGATCATCAGCGCACAAATTCACAAGCTTAACTACCTCAAGGTCTAAAGAGTTACAACTGTAATGGAATGTGTAATGTTGCTATGGTGTCAATATACCTATCAAAAGATCATTTTCACTGTCTCTGCTTTTGCTACATTTTCAATGTCTATCCGTAGAATATATCACAGAAGTGAAATGAAAAAAATATATAATTCTTTTTTTTTAACTTAACACTTCCTGTCTCGATTTTAAATGAAACGCCCCGTAGCGTTTCTGTGGATGGAATCCCTTCATTTGTTAACAATGCTTTTTATTGCCATTATCAAAGACAAACACGATGTTCAAAGATAGGGCTGGCAGCAGCAGCAGCAGCCGCAGCAGTTCAGCGAGGTAGCCAACGCACAGGTCGAGGTATAGGCAGTGTGGCTCAGGCGTAATACTGTAGCGTCTATCAGCACCATGGACAGCACTACGGACAGTGTAGTGCATGCAGACGTGCACGCTGTTTTTTCGGAATTCCACAGAAATGTTAAAATAATGAAAAGAGCACGTGCAGATTATGAAAATATTAGTTTTTCATTTTAAGCATGCTCATGTTCAAGTGTTGCATCTGTTTGAGCGCCGTTCTAGTTATTATTATTACTCTTAACTGTTATTACTCATAAAATTATTATTTTGCTGATGAAGCCATTTTGTAAAACAGACTATATATGTGAAGATGTAGCCTATGAATCCTTGCGTCACCTGGTGTGTTGAAGTAAAACTGATGTACAGATGGGCGGGCCCACCAACAACAACAAAGCAATGACAACAACGCTGCATCTGGATCTAAGCCATGTTTAAAACTACAATGTTTTGTGGTTAGTGATGCATTAAGTTGATTTTACTGAGTGATATCAGTTCTGATTTTAATTCCAGACCAACACAGTTTATTTCACATACAGCACAAGCACCTTCGACCTGAGAGCAGAGAACTAATTAGAACCATTGCCATCGTCCATTCATCACAAGGACACCATACAAAAGTGACTTCGTAAATTCCTCGTCTCTGCAGGCGGGTGTCGACACACATGATTTGCGGTACAGTTTCTCTCTGTGGGGATTAACCATTCAAGCTTATTAAATCACAAGGTACCATAATCCATGTCAGTGAAAAAGGCCTTAATGGTGCTGGATCTATTTTTTCAAATCTTTACTATGAGACTGAAAAAACAAAAGAAAACGTAAAAGCTTTACATGTTGAAGCGACGTTCAGGATCACCATAGCACCATGAGTTGCTATGGTGATCCTTTAAGCTGATAGCTTTAATTAAACTATTGAAGAAAAATGTTCTTACATTTCTTTTTGAATGGTTATTTAATAAAAGGAAGGAGCACACTGTTTGGCAATGGAGAGGCCGATGGACAACCTCCGATAACAGCATGAAAATGTATAAACAATTAGGAAATATAAAACATTACACTAAAAAAAAAGAAGAAAATCCAACACTAATTACTTACACGGCACTACACACATCAAATGCCATGTATGTAATTAGTGACGTTAATTAAAGGCTTTAATTAACAACCTTAGATTGATGACGAGGCGAGTTATCTCTGGATCTGGGTGGCTTACCACTTACCAAAAGTTTAAAAAAGGGAAAGTTTAATGTAATTTTCTAAACTCAAGTATCTGAGCTTTATTTGACTGAGTGACAATGTCTTTGTCTCGGACTAAATGTTTCATGGTGTTTCATTACCGTACGTTGCTTTTTCTCGCAAATTAGTGATGAGTTTATTTTACAGCCAACAGTCCAACAGATATCATTCCAAGCTGTGGATCATTAGACTCCAAATGCTCAAAGAACTCCAATGAATTGTTTGGAGGACAGCATAAGCCCAGACTGGGAATCATCAAATAATAATATCTCCTCTGTTGGTCAGTAAATAGAGCCAGGAGCCTCTTATCCAACAGAAAGCACACAGTAGACAGACACAAGCATGCACACACATACACAGGTAGGTACACATAGATAGTAACTAATTAATCACTATTAATCACTATTACTCATAAAATATGAAAATAAGTGTATCTTTGCCCTTTATATGTACACATGAATAATGCGCTCCATCTATAATCCAAAGTGCTGCCCTGCTGACAAGAACAGACCTGCACATCAATGGGAACACACACACACACGTTGTGTCTAGCACACACACCAGCTTACACACACGGTCTGCTGTATCCTATGATTATTACAATAATGGTTTCCTGTAAGAATGCTAAGCAACATGATGGCTAAGGGTCATTAGTGGCACAGGTGGGGATTATAAATCACATTTAACACTGTTGAACTTTTCATTAATGAAAATCGCATGCAAAAAATCCATTACCAGACTGCATGTGTCCACTTACGCAACATGGAAATCTAAAAAATATAATAGCTGAAAATGAACAAAACAGCAGAGAACAGGTTTATTTTTGGAGCGTTTTAATGGCAAATTTCTGTATATCGAAGAAGATAAATTGCCAAATGGTGTAATCAAATATTTTGGGACCTTCACTGAACCTGCACATGTATGATACATATAATATCCAATGTTAAAAGAAGGGAGAACAATGTTTTTTTCCAGCTAATATATGCTCCAAAAACCAAAATGTGTTGCAGCTTAAGTAACCTGCACTGTTTTAACTGCATCAGGTGTAAAAGATGTCTTATACCCACATGGGGCTCTTTAAAAGTCAACACGAAGCAGCTGAATGATTAATCACACTAAAAAGGATTATAAAACTGTTGTACATCTATCAGATGTCTCCACCATAGCATGCAGCATGAGAACAAGCACAGATGTTTTCAAGAGCAAGTTTATTAATGATTTCTTTTAAATTGCTGTGTAAATGTTGATCTAAATTATTATTTTGATAATACAATATTAAAAATATATATATATTAAAATATTATATTGCACTCTCAGGCACTGTAATATTCACTACTCAAACTTTTTACATTCATATAAATTATTAAAAAGCTAAAGTAAATGTCTAAATTATATCTGCAGCTGCCCTGGGGGTTCATTTGGCAAGGTAACCATAACATCTTGATATTAGATTTTATTTTATATGTCCTTCCCTCTCTCTCTCTCTCTTGTTACAATCCTCTCAAATGTGAAGGTTTGCTGCTCTTCTTGACTTTAAATTTATTTTGGACTGTTGGCCAGACCACACAAACAATTGTATAGCCTTTCCGATTAGTCAATTTATAAAATGGATTAATCCATAATGAAAATGGTCGTTACTTGCTAGTATTTATTTTAATTGCATTATAATGCGCATTAAATGGTAGTACTGGTAGGAACAATAGATATGCATGCTGGGTAGAAACCATCTCCCTTTCACAGAAGAAAACTTCATATCTCCAGTTTTCTCCCCCACTTGACTCTTATTTGATGCAAAGATGTGTAGCTGGATGTTTTGCTATTGACATGAAATTAATGTAAATACATATTTAAAACTTCCACATGTCTTTAGTTTGGGCATGGTGACAGTGAAACCAGTATTTAGTCCTGTCCTAACTCTAGCCCGTTATTGTTTCCAAAATGGGACAGTTTGAACCACAGAGGTCAGTTTAATGTCAGCTAGATAATTTCAAAATGTAAATAAAAACAGGATATTATGTTTCATCAGTGAATTATGAACCCTTCACCACAACTGTTTCTTTGTGAGCATTTTTGAAGGTTTTTTAAAAATTGCATTTTTGACCAAAATGTATGCATATGAATTCACTCCAACCCCAACGTATCTCTTCAATGGTATTCTGCTGGTGTATCTTTTTAACAATTCATTTTTGAATTATCATATTATGATTGAGCCAGCCTCTCAAAATTCAAATGCTCTTTATTCATCGGATGTATTAGGGCAGTTAAAGTGGAGGCCACTTCTGATTTAATAGCAGCTGTGGAAGTGGAGATCCCCTGAGCGTCGCACTGAGGGCCTGGTTTGATTAGTCTTTTCGACTGGAAAATCATGAAGCTTTGTCACATTTACAGCCGGACCCCAGTGTTATTCTCGAGAAAATAATAGTGTGGTGTAAGTATTAGGAATTTCAGCTCTCCAGTGTACTGTCTACATCAACACACTTATGTTAAAACGTGTGTGTCTGCTGTTGAATCAAAAATGTAGAAAGTAACAGCGTAACATAATAAGAGAGACTGATGCAGGCTGTGGTTGGGACCGACCCTGTTCTTACAATGACAGATGGAGAGAAAGAGAGTCCACTCATGATGTGAGCAGTCCTGATTAGAAAAGCAGCGTCGTGCCTGTGCATACTAACAACTGTCATGAACTCAAAGTCAAGTGCCCACACCAAACAATGAAACTGGCAGCAAAATGCCTGCGAGTTTGTGTGTGTGTGTGTGTGTGTGTGTGTGTGTGTGTGTGTGTGTGTGTGTATGTGTGTGTGTGTGTGTGTGTGTGTGTGTGTTGCAGTGCTGTTGTGTGTATGTAAACGTGTTGTGTCTATGTAAGGTCGGGGGGTGAGTGTGTTGGCGTCAACACGATGCTTATGAACTTGCGTAGCAGATGATGCTGGTCTTCGTCACGAGGCGCTGTCACACTGGGGGTAGGACACAGATTCAAATGAGTGCATCCGTTTATTTAAATTACTTATGTGGCATTCTGGCTGTGTGAGACACTACACCACAAAGAATAGAATAGATGGGAGAAAACAAACAGTATATTTACAACAGTCATGTCCAAATACTGCAGGAAAAACTGTTTTTCTCAATGGTTGGATATCATGTTTCTCTCTCAGAGAAAGTGGCATTTTGTGTCAATGGGAGGCTTTAAATTGAAGGTGGGATATTGGCTTGACGTTGCTCAATAGTTACACGGGGGACATTTCTTATTGGAATGTCACTTCAGGTTAGCGTCGAGCATCCTGAACATGGTAATCATGGTGCCAAAAGTCATCATGCAAATAGTCCAATATCGGCTCCAGCTCGCAACAATTACAATCACTGCATAAAGCCTTGGAGCTATTGTCTGAGACACACAAACACACACAAACACACACATTCAGACCAACATCTCACCCTTGTATTATAAAACGAAGGATAATACATCATTGTCTGGGTATATGAATGTTCGGATAAAAGGTGGATAGAATAAAAACAACACTTCTCATGAAATAATAACAGTTTTTCTTGTAATTTAAGCAAACAGCAGATCATGCATCAATATCATGAGTCTGTGTTCTTACCTATTTTGTTAGCTTAGGTTATTGAAGAGTATTATCACCTGAGCGTGTATGTCCCCTCAGTTCTCGGAGCATTTTAGCAACTTTTAGCTCATTGTTTTGGTTGTAAAGCCTGCAGCTTTACCGTTTCATTGCTCTCGTAACATCGTTTTCAGACGCAGTAGACAGTTGTACTAAGTGAAAAAATCTCTAAAATAAAAAAACACTCAGACTACTTACCCAACTCCAAACATCATGCAGTCAAAGTCAGCAACCTGAACATAGTGGAGCATCTAGCTGCTTAACAGGCAGCCATATCCCAAATAGAAGTTGGTGGAGAGACCAAAATAGAGCTAAAAAGAGAGTGAATTTAACTCAACATTCATCTTGTGGTCACACGACTCCAATTTAATGCTGATGCAGCTCTTTGTCTACACAACAAAACTTGCACAATGTAAATTATTGATGGTCTGGTTCCTCTCCACAAAAACATCATTTCCATAAGATGTTTTTCTGAGGCTGAGGTTTGTTTGTAGAGCGGTTTCGGACATTGTTTACCGCAGGTTGTGGCTTTCTGTAGGTTACATGCATCTGCTATAAAAAAGTGTTTACTCATCCTGCAGCCGGTGTAGACTTGTTGTCAGCAGTGGCCAATCAGAGCAAGATTCTCTGGTTACTGTACACACCAGTGTTTTCCAAATTTTTTTTCTAGGCACCCACTTTTAAAAAATGACAAACCATCACGACCATCATATCTTTAAAAATACGAGAAGAAATCCTGACTATTTATACTATCTCTGCATCACCTTTTGTTATCTTGAATTGGTAATCAAAGAGATATAGGTTTGATAAATCATAGCTTCGTTTAATGTATGTGTTGTTGAAAACCAATTTAAATGTTTAAAAATGTATAAACAAAACCAAATTGCATTTATTTGGTGGAGTTCACTGTCATTTTCATTTTTTTTTATTTCCTCTCATCAGTTAAACAATATACATTTAGGTGGATTCAACAGAATTCACACTAGCACTTCATATTAGATACAATGTTATAAGTAGGCTACAATTATCAGAACAATACAAACATTCAGGCTCCCTAGTGTAGATTAATGTGTACTGCAGATATAAAAGACAATGGAAGAAATTGGGCAAATTTATTTGGTGGCCCCATAAAATCTCCTGCGTCCCCCCTGTGAGTCCCGACCCAGTCTTTGATAAAGACTGGTATACACAATACTTTCTGCACGGGGCGAACGCTGAAGTCTTAACCCTAAAAAATGTTTAGTGTAGAAACTGTTAACACACATTGAGCGCTCTCTCTCCCGTCCGTCCTCTTTCCTTCCCTTCCCTCCGTTGTTGACCATTATATGCAGCCATAAACACATTAGGACATGACCACGGAACATAGGAGCCATAAAACACCACATACACAAAGCAAAATGTGACCCTAATGTGTATTAAGTACACAGATCGGCAGGATATCCAAATGGCTGGAGAGGAGGGCAGATAAGAAAGCCAACAAGCTTCACTTATTACCAAATGAAGTGCAGATGGGAGACATGAAACCCTGTGTGTTGGTAGTTTCATATACAATAAAAATATCACATTATCATTATTAATTGGTCAAGTTAGGATTTATTGAATGCAATTCAGTTGCTACAAAAACATTCACTTATTTACTCCCAACATGCAACATTGGTAGTCATTAACAGTGGTTGTATTGACTTATTATACACGACAAAGATACATTTTTTAATTCATTTTCCATGCTTAATGGTGACAAAAAAAGTGTTGATACTGTAATAAATACAGTATGCAGATTAAATTGACTGTTTATAAACTTAGGAAATTAACAAAAACATTAGCAGACTGTTACCATGATATTTGAGGAGTAAAGGCTGATTTGTAGTGACAATGGTAGTGGTTGGGATGTCCCCCCCTCCACTGGGTCTGGTGGGATGTCCTGATTGGTCAGTCAAGGTCGTCAAGGCTTTAAAAGCGGATCCATCAGCACCTTCACTCCCTTTTTCCAGCCGGCATCCACCACGCACATCTTTTCATTTTGCACCACCATGAATCCATGCAATGTTTTCACCCCTAACATTTATACACCCTACTGTTTTTATTTTTTTGTTTAGCTTTAGGTCAGATCATTGATATTTAGGTTTATTTCAAACACCAAGTCGAACGTTGACACCGTCGTGATGATGATAAACACAATATGAAGCTTTTGTGATTTTTTATGTCCATTAACGTTTGCATCTGATGGTGTAAGTGGTCTCAGCAGCTAAATGGACGTTACAAATTTACATTACTGTGAAACAATAACCACTGTGGGATAATCACAGCCTCTTGAAGCCCAGCAACTAGTGGCACACTGGCCATTTAGAAGATGGAGGATTTGTCTGTTTCAGATGAAGACAAAGACCTTTAAGGTCTTAAACTATATCTGCAGCTGCCATGGGGGTTCATTTGGCAAGGTAACCATAACATCTTGGGATTAGATTTGATTACATTCTCTCTCTCTCTCTCTCTCTCTCGACACAAAGTATGAGTATTATTAGTTGTATCTTCTTCAGTATAGACCAATGTGCAGCGACTGATGCTAGTGTTTAGTCTCCTGTTGCCGTATCAGACCTGTGTACCTGCTATCATGATGACATCAATGTGACCTGGCAGCCCTGGCGTCATATCAGCACACTCATAGCACAGACATGGAGACATTTAGAAAGAGCTGGGTTATTACTTAATACAGGAAATTAATTATCTCTAAACACTCTTTTTTACGCTTAAACTCTGATACACAAGTTAATACGTACGTTTCCATATCTTTGGCCACACAAGCAAATGCACAAACACACAAATAAAACTTTTGTAGTTAATCTGCTGCCTTGGCAACATGCTATAAGACATGTTTCAAATCCTGTAATCAGAACATAAAGCCGTATGTATAAAATGTCTAAATTCTGACCAACATATTCCCCCTCAGACACACGCATAAATAAATATAAGCGACATCTCCGTCTTCATGTCATGTCATCTTGTTCTACATCCTTCTGATGACGCAGGCGATCCGACCACAGAACGCTAAATATAACCTTGCACTGGAAATGTCATCACTGTCACATTCCTAAATAAAAAAAAAAAAACCTCACCACAGCTTCTCATATACACTTTGTTACATGCTGGTGACCCAAAGTAAACTTTTTGATTTGAATCTAGCTTGCATCTCTGCTGCGTGTCATCATCACCATTCTCGTTATTAAGACTGAGTTTACCGATCACACTGCTAACCGACGGTTATGTTCATTGATCGGTCACTATTAGGGATGCACAGATCAGACTTTTCCTTCCCTATACCGATACAAAATATCCAAGTCAGGCCAAAACATCTTGAATCCGGGAATTAGGCCTTGATGACATAAAACATGTAACGTTGCTGGGGTTCAATAACCTTTTTTGGATTTGAAATATAGGTCTCCGCTATGCAAACGCACCATGTTAACACTGTAAAAACATGACAGGGCTGTGACAGACATGGTTTTGCAGCATAATGCCAGTGAAGAATAATACTCCACATTTCTTTTCCACCACGTAGGAAAAAAAACTCCACAAGTTTCTGTGACTTTATTATCTCAATGCAATTTTTCACATTCAGGTCAATTTACAAGAATTGAAAAAGTGTCTGGATATTATTGTAGTTCTTTTCAGTCGTGCATCATCTAAATCAATTGTTCCACTCTGTAGTTGAGGAGAAAAGACAAAACGCAGCACGAATAGTGGGATTTTATGATGTTTTTAGGTGTGATGTAGTTACGTATTTAGTGGTCATTCAGATTTTTTCACCCAAGCTGTCAGAAGGTGTCACGAGGAAAACAAAATGGTTTTTACCCTGAGAAGTCATGACAGCGTCTGATGTCAGATAATGTTCGCTTCCCCGGCAGACTGAGAGAAATGCAATTCTACTTCATTTGACTTGATCCAATTTGCTCTCTGGCAAATTCTAATAATTTCATTTAAATGTTGTTGAAGTTAAAAATGTCACAACGAAACTGTAATGAGTGGAGCAGGTGAAGGGGGACGAGAGGAGGACGAAGACTTGCCTCACACGTCTCACATTCAGAGGCCACAGCACTGGAAGGCATTCACTCTCATTTTGTTGCTCCTTCAGGACCCTCTGCTAATCACATAAAGGATGTCGAAATAAAAAACAAACAAACAGGAAGGGGGTTATCTTGTGCTCATATTGTCTCGAACAATCACAATATTACATAAAACTGTGAGAAATGCTCTCTGAAGATGCCAAGCTATTTTGGATAATGGTTTATGTTTGTAGTAAATGAAGAACTCCAGATATTAGTACGACTTTTTTTGAGGTCGGTAACCAAATTGGATTAAAAGGGGAAATGCTCATTGATGCTGCACAGCAATCATTTTTAATCGAGCTGATGTTTCAATATGTCAGTTCAGGGGTTTGCAGCACAGAAATAAACAAACACATCCACACAGGTGGTTGCTTAGTTTATGTGCACGATCAGTAGTGTGGTGATAGAGTGGAAAGCAACTAAGGAGATGACAGAATGTTGTTCTGTCATCTCGGCCTACTCTTGGTTAAGCTTTCAACAACAATAAGTACAAATCCATCATAATGATTATATTACAATGAAACCTCTCAACAACCATCAATGTAAATCATTTATGTTCCATTTCTCCTTACTGTGTCATATACTGATTTAAAAAAAAATATTAGCAGTCCTTATGGTAATTATAGAACAGAAATACAGATGACTGGCAGCAGCAGCAGCAGCAGCCATGTAGCAGCCTAGAAGTGTCAGGACAGCGACGAAGCAGCAGGAGACTCACTCAGCTGATGACTTGACAGGTGCCTGGAGGGCCGTCATCTTTCAAACAGGGTTTAGGCAATTTTAAAGTTGCTGGGAGGAACTTTAACTGAATGAAATAGTGATGCCTCTATACGACCTACATGAGTAAACAAGATTTTCTATTTCTGTATGGTTATTCTTAATGCTTGTCATCGGTGCCACCAGGTCGGATTCCGCGCAAAATCATGCAGGTTTACAAGAAACTCGCCTCGCTGCTCCACTGGGAGCAAACACAGACTCCTCGCCACTGCAGGCCAGGGCCATGGTCCTGGTCCTGCAGGAGGGAAGGGAGGCACGGGAGATTCCGAACCAGGACTGACTGGAGCAGACTGTCGGAAACACTTCCGCTTTAGTCCACAGAGACCGCCAAAATCAACAAAATGTGAAAGTTCCTTGCAGTTGCAGCTTGTAGTTGAAAGGGATTGCAGTAAATGTGTATTTTGTATCCAAAAATACAGTTTTTGTGTGTAAATCCATAGTGTAGCATGTACACATGCATATATGTTAGAGCTCTTTGAACACTTGCTTGTGAAAATATCGATTCACGGAGAGATTAGATGAACAATATTTCAGCAATAAAGAGGCACTGTTAGCTTTGAGGGGATCACCAAGATTGTCTATTCATCATTATTTGTCGGGGTGCTCTATGATACTTCAGAATTATGTTTAAAGTTAAATGTTTCGTGCACAAGAGTAAATATGCTTTTAAACTCCCGCAATGCAACTGCACCCACCTTACTTTAATCTATGCAAACAATGTGTGTGTGTTTCCTCCAGGACCCCAAGAAGAGCTGTTCCGCCTGCTCGGACTCCTGCTTGCTTTTTCTGCTCTGGTGTTCAGTTTTTTTCTTTCAGTTGGTTGTTGTTAAGCAGCTACAGTTGATTGCTGGATAATCCATGGTCTTCTGTGTATTAAAGATGCTTCATGTTGTTGTAAGCAACCTAAATAATTGGCAACGCACTGCAGGATATTCATGATACACGGCTGCCAAAGGGGAAATCAACTACTCGTGAAAATTTGACTTTTTTCCAAGGTGGAAGAGTTCTGCAAGAAAGGTACAGAATGAGACACATAAAAGATTTATGTATATGAATATGAATGAGATAGGGGCTTTGACTGAGGTTAATTAACATGAGATCTCATTAGAATTACTTCTGGATATGCACGCTGAATAGAAGTCATTCGAGCCTGCAAAAATAATTGTTATTGTAATCCGATGACAATACTGTAATCCAGCATAGTACAAGTACTGAAAAAGTGAAAATCATGTTACATGTTTTAAAAAATGAATTGACATGAAATTGAAATGCAGAATCGTAAAAAATCCTAAATCGTCTCTGGCTTTTTGATACCTGCTTTGTCATCACAGGGTCAGATGCTGCATTTAGTGAGTCAGCCTGAAAGCACCCAAAGTCACTGATAAACATTTCGTCAGGCTGTGCAGAGATTAACATGTTTCTTTGTTTTTCTTTAGAAGTAGCGGGGAGGGGGGAAACTCCTTCATGACATCATACTCAATTGTATAATAGAGTTTGACTGACATAGACCAAATCTGTTCAAACTCTGAAAAAAGACACAGAGCGATAACAAGTGGGCAGTAAGAATGTGTGACCAAGGTTAATAAAAACCTAAATGTAAACTCTTGTAGACATGACACTGTCTTAATTAAACCGTAATATTTAATAACATATTTAATAAACATTACCTGTTTAACCATAAGTTAGCTCAAAGTGTTAAATAATATATGAGTCATCATTTGATCATATTTTATGATTTTATTTATACCTACAAAAGCACCTGACAAATTGATGATTATGGTATTAAGTAACATTTGATGTTATCTATTTTATCTCATAGAAACACTGTGTCTCTCACAGTTTTATTACTTCCGGTTGTCCACAGAACATATGTTTCTTATGTTTGCACTGGACTAAAAAAAACTCTAATGGCTGCACTTTAAACCCGACAGACCAGCTGTAGGAGGGAGTGTGTGGGTGTCTGAAAGTGTGGTGTGTGTGTGGTGTGTGTGTTGGTCTCAAAGAGAAAGAGAGGATGAGCAAGAGAATCGATCAAGTGAATCTCCAAAAGGCAGAAGATGCTTCACAGCTCTGAACACCATCAAAGGGAGGAGAAGGAAAAACAAACACAATTCAGTGTGGAGTGAATTCCCATGAATGTGTGAATTGGGCAAATTAAAAGCTTGTTCAGCGACTGCAGGCGTTTACTTCAAGAGTAAAATGAATCTAGTGCACACAGTTTAATTAACACATCATCCTGTCCATGAGAACAGAATAAAACAATGAGTCTACTAATCAAAGAAATGGTACACTTACTCCTACATGCTACATGACTTACTGGAGCTTTTAGTTTCATTGGTGACCATCAATGCTAAGTAAATAACAGTGTTACAAGAGTGAAATGCTGAATGCTAATGTCAGTTTGCTAACAAGCAATGCCACCATGCTGGTATTTATTTTGTTCCCCATCTGAGGTTAAATATTGGTGAGGCTGATGCGAATGTGATTGTTTTTTCAGATATCTGGACACAAACCAAAGTATTAGACGAATTAGATTTCGACCAGATGATGACGCTACCTGGAAATCTAAGAAAATCACAATTTATCCTGTGGAGAACATGAATGTCTGAATACAAATATCTTGGCAGTCCATCCACAGATGTCAAACCTCGTGGTTGCACAGTTTAGTAGTTGAGATATTTTACAAGAAAGTGAAAACTTTGACCTGCTGCTAGATAAAAAGTCGGGATCATAAAAGTAACGTGTGCAGTCGTGGAGCCTTTGGATTCAGTGAGTTTCTCCTACAACATGGCTTCATAGCTCTTGTCGGATTTATTGTCTCCGATATCTTCATTTGTGAGGAACAGAGGATCCTGAATGACCAGTGTCTTTGCCACAGAAATAACCCATGAGCTCATTAATAACACAAAAGATAGGCTTTGTCAAAAAAATATTCAGCTTTCATAGTCAGCTACCAAATGCTGGCAGCATGTGGGTCGACTGCACGAGCCGAAAAGCCCTCCTTTTGGTCTCCTCGTGTGAAGGGGGTCCTTGCCGAAGGACGTTGGCTCTGCAGCCCAGCATGCCTCACCTCTTGAGGGCATGATCACACATCCTGTTGCTGAAGTGGCCCTTCTCTCCCGGCTGCTGTTAATTACTCCGTGCCTAAGAGTCTCTTGAGTAGTCTTTGAAGCACAGAACAGCAGAGTTAGTAAAGTGCAAGAGCCCAGTGGCGATCCAGGCTTACGTTATGTGGGGACACGTCTGTACGACGGAAATACTGCTTCTACGACTCACGTGTATGTTACAGTAGGAGCTGGCTCAAATCGTGGCAGCGGCAGCTAGTAGAGGCACTTCCTGTTGCAAGCTCAGCTGCCACTGTTTTGGAGCGGATTCCGCGGTAGTTTAGCCTTTATTTGTCGTTATTTGACATTATGTGACAATACATTAAGGTCCTTTAATGTATGACTGTTGGTAGTTGTAATTGGTTTATTAAAAAAAGGCCGAATTGTAATGTTATAGCTACTCGTTTTTATTAGCAAGCTAATGAAGGCTAACTTCAGTTGGTACTTGTTGCCCATGGCAACGATACACACTTTCATGCAGCAGACTGAAGGAATGCAAATTGTAAATATGGATAATATGCATTGTACTGTTTAGAATGATAGCAACCCATATAACCTATTGACTTGGATATATATACAGTATATAGATAGATATACAGTATGCCACAAGTTGTTGCGACAGTTACCATCTGTTTGTGGCAGCTGCCACAACTTTTCGCGGCAGTTTCCACTACATGGTATAGCTACTCGTTTTTATTAGCAAGCTAATGTAGGCTAACATCAATTGGCACTTGTTGCCATGGCAACTACACCAGCAGATTAAACTAGGGTGGATGAACGGCTATGCTAACGAATTTCATTGCACAATGGTTGTATAAATTCAGAAAAATATATTTTCAAAAAGAAAGAGGAAAACATCTCTAAACCTGTGGTGATAAATAAAAAATATGTATGTTCGCTGCATTTGTTTACTCCTGACAGAAGCGCTCAATTAAAGGTAAACTCCCTCTGGTGGCCAAATGGGTCAATGACGCTGGTCTTCAATATGTGTTTCACTACTGTTTATCCCTGGGTCCAGAAAACTGGAGCACAGTCACTATTTTGTAAACTACAACACCACATGAACAATAAATATTTTGGCAAACAGTTTAGGTCATGCCATGGAGCTTTAATGAGATGAAATAAAATAAAATAACCTATATGTTGGGGTGGCTTCTTGCCCTAACATAGATTTGACGATCGAATTTTTAATAACATTGTAGTATATAACTGTATGGATGCCTTGCTAAAAATATTGATAAAGAACATCAAGAATAATCAAGGAAACCTTGCAAATTAATGCAAAAATGAAATCACATGATGGAAATTATACTTCCAGGGAGACCAACATTGACGACTGCTAACATCCTTAAACTATGCACCTCGGCATCTCACTAGATGCCACAAATAGTGGCAGTTGCTCAAATATCTTCTGAATCTCCTCTGCAGCGATGACAGCTGCCACAAACAGCGGCCATTCAGTGACAGAGGCCACAAATACCTGCCACTGACCTGTTTGTGGCAGGTATTTGTGGCAAAGACATTTTGCTGTAACAATGATCCGCACGGACCGAGCACAGCGTTAATCTGATTGTCTGCTGCGTTCTTGTTGCTCCATTTGATCACTTTCCTCCACAGATGACGAGATGTAACGGACCGCCCAAATATTAATCTGCACAGACGAACAACTTCACTAGACAAGCTGACCGAGACATGCCAGAAAAAAAAAAAAAAAGTGTCCTCTCCTCCATCATCTCATTCTTCCTGCTTGTCTTTACTTTTCTGTCCTGACTGACTCAACTCTGCAGAATGTTTTCATTTCCCCTGTGGGACCACACACACCTGCTAGTCCTCCACTAAGCATCAAAAACCATTCCGCAAGCATCCAGTGCTGCGTCTGTCCATCTGTTCCCTCTCTTCATTTTCCATCCCTCTATTCAGAAAGTGAGTGGACTGGCTGAGTGGCTCTCTGTCATCTCTGTCCCTCTGCTTTTACAATTTATGGTTCGGAATTAGTTTATCAAATAAGAAGAAATAATAACCGCTGTTCTGGTTCACTAAAACGATAACATACACACAAATATAATAATATCAACCTGCAAAACAATAACCGACTTCTGTTGCAACACCAACATTAGTTTGGAAGTGAAGAGAAAGAGTGGTGGTGCAGTTCACCCTGTAGGAAAGACGGGATGGAGGAGAAGCCTCAGATAAAGACCTGTGGAGCTTCATTGTGAGACAAATGGGTTTGCTAGACCAACATTGGGTGCGTTCCTTAATCTTTCAGAGCTGCCTCGCTTTACTTTTCCTGGCTTAGAGTTGGCCGTGGTTCGTGTTTACACCAGCTGTCAGTGCTGCTCTCTGAGACACAGCGCCTCCCTGTGGAATAAAGCTGGAACTGAAAGCACTAGAGCCGCAAAAGTTGAAAGTGAAAGGGCTCCGTGGTGTAATCACTACCTGCACTGACCCAGTAGGTTATGGTGGGTTCAGTCTAAATGCACACAGGTGTGATACCAACTTGTACTTAAGGCACACATTAATAACAGGCAGATGTATCACAGATCAAACAACACTTTCTCAGCTTTTAATTATTGTTAATGTGTTTACGGGACCTTGGTGTTATTTGGAGACGAGTCTACGAAGCAGTGAGTGTCAGTGACACGAGAGTGGAACCAGTGTGCCTTTTAAGCTGTGACGTTTTTCACTCTTTGACAGGTGTTTCTGCTTATTTCTACCAAAAGGAGTACGAGTTGCAGAGGCAAAGGTGTGCAATGGTCATATCAAAGTGTAGGGTTTCGGCAATGGCTTTACTGCACCGCATATTTGAATGCGGGCTCTACCAGGGAGCCAGTGCTGTGAATGGAGAAGTAGAGAAGTTATATCTCTAGTTCAAAATCTTTGAACCAGAGATATAAGATCGGCTAAACATTCACATCCTGTCAAAGTTGACATTAAATGACTACATTATTCCATGCTGAATGAGGCAAACAAGTCATTCTTAATGTATTCATATTTATTGACGGTGCGGTCTGTTCTGTAGAATAGAACACTTCAGTCCCTGAACAGAAAAGTTTCTTTCCCTCTTTACTGAAAATAAACAACTTAATTCCCTGTATTTTTGTTCTACCGTTACAGTTTATCTTTAAAAAAAAGAAAAAGTTAGCATGACTATATGTGTTGCATACATTTACAATGTAATAACAGTTCCCCCTCTGAGGTTAACACAAACTGAAAATAAATCAACATACTGTACACATGTGTATGGCCCTACAGCAGGATTACTGTTTGTAATAACTTACATTCAGATGATTCAGTTTGACACACAGAAAAGCAAGCACATAACACACACAACTCCTTCTCATTTCAGTCTTAGCACTTGGTATCATTTTTAAGCACTATAAATTGTTTCTTACCCCAAATGTGCAACTGTTATGGGCAGCATCGATGTACTGTTAGCGTGTACATCTAACTGTACCCTTTGGAAATGTCTCTGTGTAGCTACTAGCGCCGGAGAATCATTTAACCAAAACATAAACAGTCTGATGAAATATGATTCAAAATGTCAGTGCGACTGTTAAAAACATAAATACAATCTGCAAAGGTCCCTTCACTCAAACATGTACAATGGACATTCAGTTGTATGTGTGCTTCTAATAACCCAAATACTTAATAAATATATTTAATGATTATTAATCTCCCACTCAATATCATGGACTAGTTTAATCCCTTAATCATCAAGGACTTCAACAGATCACTGCCGGCATCGGAGCCGGCCATTTTGTCCATTCATTCACCGTCAGCCGGACAAGCGGTCACCCAGTCCCAGTGTCCGACTTCAGACCCTAACAGACACCTACATGATCAGCATGAGGGTGCAAGGGATCGATCTTAATAGTGATGCTCTCTTTTCAAATATAGCCTCGTAAGATTTACAGAAAGTGTGCTAGATGTCTGGGGGGTGTTCCCGAGGGTGGACGCTGGAACTGATGTCAGTGATGTCAAAAACCTTCCTTCAGCAACAAAACTGTGATAAAAGCTCAGTCTCTCGCTCTTAAAACCAACATTTGGATATTTCAAGTTACTCCTTTTTACAGTTACATTCAGAAACATACACATTTTCATCATGATTAATATTGCAATTTTTTTTTCCCCCACCCACAAGCTTGTTTGATTTTGACAAAATAAATTGTATGCAGTCGGTATGTATGCGATGGATGTGATCCAGGTTTAAAAAGCAAATCTGTCAAAACAAGTTTAGTGTTTTGTGCCGGTCGGGCCTCTTGCCGTCTGTAGTCAGTGTTTTAACGGGTGTCTGTGTAGCTGGACCTGTTCTGTATCACCGTTCATATGCTACATGTCCCTGTGGATTTTAAATGAAGGGGATGCTTCACCCAAACAAAAACAGACAGAGATGAGAATGTGTGGGGACCCTCAGCAGGTTCAACTGCAAATACATTAATCTGCAGTTATTCTCATGCACTCTACTGCATTAAAATGATTAACTAATCAAATAATACAAACCCATACTCCAATGAGATACAGTATGTTGGCTGTTAATAGGCACATAGGAACAGTGAGTCACAGTGAGATCGCACATTAAAGTCCCAATCTGGATTCTTATACATATTACATGCAGAGGAAAAAAAAGAAGAGTTGCTGCTAGAAAATAATCTCTAGGACCAATGCTACTGTATGTGACAATTCCATTTAACTCCAGTGCAATTAAGGACTTCAACATACCACAGTGGCCCGAATATAAGGTGACAGTATTTTGCACTTTGAAATTAAAAAGGTAGGAAAACTAACCATGTTTGAATGTGTTGCCACATTTAAATGAAAATACAGTACAGTATAAAATAAATCAACAATATAAGCCGACCCTTACATTTAGGCTCTGGTAATAGACTAGCAGCCCTCTTAACTATGACTGTATCTCTCTTTTGTTGTCTTCCTGGTTAGCTTTGACATTAGTCTCTCCGTCCTTAGTCTCAACACTGAGGTGACATGACGCATAAAATAGTCACTCTGACAAAGTTTTTACAAGTGTCAAATATTTAAAGGGGTGTAGGATTTAGTGCCATCTTGCGGTGAGGTTGTAGATTGAATATTATATTCCATTTCTGCCAATAGATTCAACTAAATCCTGCACTCTGGTCCTTTAATTAACCTGTCAACCCGTTTTATAGATGTGTTGGTTATGATGGTCTTATGGGCTTTTTGTGTTGCAGTGCCACGGCAGAGACTTGCTAGGAAAGCGACAAACAACCTTCGTCTGAAGCAATGAACTGTCACCTTATATAATTTGGGTCAGCACAGCACATTAAATGCATATATTGTTTTTTAAAGTGCATTGTTCAGGTTGAGAAGGAAAATGAGACCGAAAAAGTGTTGTGGGAAAGCTCTGCAGTACTTCCACCAGATTGGGCCTTTAATATTAAACCATGTATGACACAGTATATTGCATATGCAATACACAATTACAATGGGCACAGAGGAAGGCAACATACTCCATCGTCATTAGTTTGGTCTGACAGCATACGAGTATAAAACAGTGGAGCAATGTCAACCACTACTGGGGTCTGGACTGGTTAGGAGAGCGGACTTAGTTTAGTTGAGTCTGTAGGTGGACTGCACTGCTGTTCATCACTCTAGCTGTTTGGTCTGTGGATAGCTGAAGGAGGTCTATATAGTCATTAGGGTATTTGGTTTTGAAAAATGTTATGTGTGCACATGTGTAACGCCGTATGTGTGTATGGTACTGTAAAACGTGAGTTGCAGTGTGTTGTAATATGAGCTAATACACTGGATATCTCCCGTTATGTCCCAGTTTCATCATCGCTGTGTTGGTCGTCGCTTGTTAAATGCCACAGTCCGTCGTTTGTCCGGGTGCGTCTGTGTTTTAACTGTGGTGTGACTGTTTCCAGTTCACGTAGTGTCTGTGGTATGCGTATGGCCAGTGTGTGATTTGATTGCACTTTGTCCATTTCCTGTGTGTGCACTGTGTGTTGGGTATGTGGGGTTTGCATCGTATGCGGTATGACTATCTCTGTGCTGGGGGGTCCTCCCGGGTCTTTCATAGCCATACTGGCCCCGACCATGGCAGGATAGCTTCGATTCCTCCTGAGCCCTGCATTCAAACCTGGAAGCCCCCCACCCAGTGCACTGTTCCCCAGTCCGGAAGTGCCAAAGGGGGCCAAGAGAGTACTCCCAGATGAAACGGAACCGGCACGAGAGGAGAGGGTGCGGAAGCGTTTCAGTTTGTCCACAAGCCGCAGGTTCAGCTTCTCAGTTTGGCCGTCGTCATCCGTTTGCTCCCTCTCCGCCTCCCCGAGCACTTCCCTCAGAATAGTTCGAGCTGGCTTAGAGGCGAGGAAGGTGTCATAAAATGGCGGGTCATCAGCGGAAGGGCTGAACTGAAAAACTGGGCGGTTGGTGGTAGAAGAGGCCGATTTGGAACGAGGGGAGTCCGGGGGGGTGGAGGGCTGGAGGAGGAGGAGGGTGTCTGGTCGTTTCACCAATCGCCTGTGTTCAGTCTCCTCCGGTACGCCGACGCACCGCTGCGCCTGCGCTCCTCCCACGGGTGTCGAAGCTCCGCTGGCATCCAACCCTCTGTCCCAGCTGCGAGGGTCGTACACAGATGCAGAAATCCCATGCTCCAGCAGGAGGCGCACCAGGCCCAGGGAAGTGCTGGTGGTCTTGGTGGAGTCCCTGAGGTTGGTGGAGGACTCCGCCAGTGAGAGGGAGAGGGAGAGGCGGCGTGGGGTGCAGCAGGGGGTGTACGACGGTGTGGACGGGCCAGAGAAGGGAACAGGAGAGCAGGCGGGGGTAGGGGTGCCGATGCAAGAGCTGCTCTGACAAGAGGCTAGAGCTGAGCTGGAGATGGAAGAGTGAGGGGAGGAGAAGAGGGGTGAGAGAGAGAGGAAGGAAGTAGCGGAAAAACAGGGGGCATCGGGTGTGAATGGAGCAGGAGAAACAGAAATGAGTAGACATGAGTTATCAAGTCCTCTTACTTGGCTTTTAGTGATAATTAAGACTATTTATCGACACAACCTTGAACATAGCCATGCAGGAATCAAACCTTTCTCCTATTTGGGCCGTTTGGGCCTCATCCAAGTCTGCATAAAATCACTTAGTTATCATTTAAAATATGTCATTTGTCACTGACCATGGGGCAAATTTGGTGATGAATAACATTTCTTAAATGGCAACCCCATTCAGGAGCATCAAGGCTTACAGACACATTTACAAACAGACTATTTAGCACACAGTACGGTAAGTCAAATATAAGAGCGCATTAATGCAAAAAACAAACACTTGATCCAGCTGAGTCAGGTGCAGTCACGTGACCTTTTATTGGGTCATGTGGTCATATACATGGAGGATATCGTGACCCCTCTCTTGATTCAAAGCAGACCTTTGGTGTCGGATGCCAATCATCTTCCCCCACCCAGTGCTGTGAACAGTTCTGGTCCTGGGTCCTCACTCACAGTGGGTCCTGTGTTTTGGGTGCACCAGCTCAGGTCTTAAAGTGTAGTATGGCTTGTTGTAGATGCTGAATCTCTGACATTGGATTGCCAGGGGCCAGCTTTGAATTCAGACAGGGGTTACAATATCCACCCACGTACATCTTGTTAGGACCAGATTAAAGTCACATGATCACCATGTTAGATGTGGTCAAATCAGATCAGATGATTTTCACCATAGACAGCAAGAATGAGCATCCATGCTCACATCTTGACAGAGTTAGATTTGATCAGTGATTGGAGTCATAGCACTGTGTCAGAAGCTCGATTGTTAGGTAGGGACATGTTGAAAGTGATGCAACTATTTGGGGATTTGGGGCAGATTGCTGATGTTATTCTGGTTTACACACGCACACCCACAGTCTTTAGGAATGCACTCCCATGCATTGCCTCACCCATGTGCACCCCCCAGTGGATGCACTCAATGGGTCTGCTCTACTCCGGCCATGACAACCACATGATACAACTCCACTTCATCTTCCTCATCACATGACCTGCCAAGGCCAATCAGACGGCAGGGACACAGAGAGTATGAAGTCAGCCAGGTGCTCTGGCATCAAAGTAGCCCTGCCTCAAAATCTATTGGAGGGGAACAAGAGGGGGATTTGCTCCTTGGCTAAGAAGCGGCTTGATTTACAGAACAGAGTGGGGAGGCGTTACGACAGTAAGTCGTCATTCATTTTCTATGTAAAAGCTTCCAATGTTTGCAGTGGATATAGAAGCAGCTCTCTCTCCTTAATGTGCCATTTGGAAAAAAACGTATATGCAAAAATAGAATACAGGTAGGAAAATTACTCAAATTGTTCATAATAATAGAACACTAAACTCATTTGGACAAACCATGGACTACGCAATATTGCAGACATTTTAAAGCTGAATACAGTACAACAGTAATAAAAAAAGTACTCTGGTATCGAAGATGTTTACCTTGGGGACACAGAGGTCAGCTGGTCAGAAGGGTGGAGAATCCTGCAGGTGGTGAAGGTGTATGTGGAGCTGGTGTTGGACATACACTTGCCTGGGAAATTAACTAAAGGAGGAGAATAGAACAGATGCGAAGGCTGTTAGTCCTGAGACAAAAAGGTACCAAGCAACGCTGCTAAAACACTGTACACAAAGTGGAGACGAAAATAGACCAGAATTACAGTATGAGCCCCAAGCAAAAGCACCAGCACACATTAGCTCCCTAATTTCTGAGACAGTGACGTGGAGATGGGGTGTGCGCTGTGGGCACCCAGAGGGAGGCATTTCAACATTTGTGATATTTTGTTGCTCACGACTGCTGTAGCCATCCTGTTCATACAAGCAGGGATTTCCTATTAATTACCTTGAATTTGCAAACTCCAACTGTGGAAGCTTTAACTTGTACTGTATTTTTTTCATGAAATAAGAGCATCACTACTTGCTCAAGGCAAAAATTGCACATTTCTATTGTCTAAGCAACTGGCATGACTTCCCATTTAATTTGTATTGTACCGAGTAAATAGATGGGAGGATGATTAATAAGCAATAACATACTGAAGAAATACAGATGCAGTAAAATAAAAAGCCCACCACAGTTAGATAGAATAGCAGGGCAGTGAAGCTGAAGGTTACTGTCAGTACTGTTCTCTTTTAAATACACTGACACCATTCAGCTATTGCCTTTTTATTTTCTTCACTAAATATTGTGGGTAAGATAAGGTCAGACCTAAAAGGGGTCTTTAATTATAAAGACCCCTTATAGGGCTGACTGTATTGTATGTTCAGGCGAGAACAATGTGTGATCAGGTAATGCTAGGATTAAAAATGTTTTTTTTTTTTTTTTTAACTTTAGACATTCCCAAGTTTGTTCCTGCACCAATGAAGAGTGCCGGCAATCACACGTTTTCCTTTTTCTGTTAAGAAACTTCTTGTATCATCGTTGATACAAGAAGTTTTGCGTATCGCTGGTTTAATGGTTTGACAATGAAATGTTAGAACAAACTACAGGTGATCAAAATAATATTATTCGTTATGCATCCCCTCTAAACTCACTTTGGTGTTGATGAATTTAGAAGGTTTAGCCTGCTGCCAGTACAGCTCAGGGTAGAACATGCCTCAATACTTGTGTTCATAGATAACAATGATACTTGCTCAGCATTGCTCACGGTGCGTTCATGTTATGTGCCTCGAGTAAATAATATTACTAGAAACACTGGTGTCATGTTGTGGGACAGCCTTCTGTTACACATACAGCGGCTAAAACCCAATAGGGCCCCTAGATGACAATGTCAGTGACATTTTTATTTCAGCCATCAAATTGTCCTTGTAGTTTGGATTTCAAGATTTTTATCATTTAATTTGATGTCTTGTGTTTTATCTCTTAACAGCTTGGGACCATGTAGGGAATGAGTGTTCTCACTAACATTTTATCCTTTTGTTTTTTTAAATGTCTGCAATCCATAAATAAATCATATAATGTGTAGACGAAGGTGACCGTACAAGTCAAGTCCAATATTAACCAGCTATGGGCGTCATGTGTTCATGTGACTCCGACAGCTGCACTAATAACACCTGATATACACGTACGTGCCCACATTCTGGACCCAAGCCATGATATTTCTGTGTGCATGCGTTTGTGTGGTAAACTGGGGTCAACTGGTGCTAGAAGAAGTGAATTACTATCTATGTAATATTTTCTCATTCAAATTTGAATAAATTACACCAAAACATGACAAACTTGTGTACTGCAGGTCACCACTGCAGGAGATTGAGATTATTTAGAGTTGTAGAACACACCCTAAAGTTGTAGACTTGAAGAGGAAAGCTAAGGTGGAAGATTGGAAAATGTGTGATTGGTTGAAATAAAGCAAAGTGTGGCAGCGAAAGAAGGCGTGAACTGAGAAGGAAGACTATGAAGATGTAAGCTGAAGTAAATGAATGAACAAAAAACAAAAAACAACAACCATGTACTCTGTTTTGATGGGGTTCGACGGCTGCACACACACGGGCTGCCGGTGGGATGGGTGGATGTGCAGGTGTGTGCACATGAGCGTGATCGTGCAGGAAGGGACGTCACATTGGTGTTGTGAGATGTCCAGTGAATGCTTTCCCCAATCCCTCACCCTCCAACCCCTCCTCTTCACCCTCCCTCCCCCTTTATCCCCAATGCTCCAGGGTTACAAGGGTAGACGGATGCAGTGCAGTGACCTCAGCTAAGTGCTCCCTCACCAGGCATACGGTCCTGGAGCTCCTTGAGGTCCACGTGCCCGTTCATCTCGGAAGAAGAGGGGAGAGGAGGAGGAGGAGGAGAAGGAGGAGAAGAAGGGGAGAGGCAAGAGAAGGAAAGCGGTACGTTTGCAACATGTCCATCTTTTGCTAGAATCGCTTCTCTTGCCCTGCACATGTTGTCTTGCATTGTTTCTATTTGGCTATCGTCATCGACGTCTTTGTTTTTGTTGCAGCCGGCAGGCGGAGAAGAGGTAGAGCGAGGCGGATCCATGGGAGCAGAGCTCTCTCCCGACAAGCCGGTGAATGAGTCGCACGAAACTTCGTCCTCCTCCGGTTGGTCCAGGTGCCACGGTTCTTCTTGTTCCTGCTCGTGTTCTAAAGTGCGGAAGCCCTTCGTGACCACACCGGGACGATAATCCAGCAGAGCGCCCATGTGGGGCTGAGCCAACTGCTGCCATGCATGGAGAGTAGCAGAGCCTAGGGGAAAAAAAAAGGGTCAGAGAAAAACTTGTGTTATCTAAAATCGGTCTTGAGATGGTCTTTAGCACTTCTACACGGTTATCTTACTGTAGGTTAAATGATATCTAAAAGTTGGTATTGGTATACAATTGGTCGGTCCACCAATAACCTGACTGCCTTCTCAAGGGGGCTTTTGCAAGATTTGAGGAAGGGAGACCACAGGGACACTGCTGTACTCAGTCACAGGCCTGCTTCACTGAACGATGTTTCAGCTAACTGCTATGAGCTTGACATTTTATTAGTGTCAAATGCTGTAAAAAAATAAATAAAAATAGTACTACACTGTAGGTAGACATATTGACATTTCTGTTCATTCATATGTTTGAATGTGTAAAAAAAAAATAGACCAAAATATGCGAAGGGACACAGCCATGCATATAAACATGTACTCATACAGACCGGCACATATGTACATACAGTACATATAGGCTGTCACATATACAGTATTGCAGTGACAGTGAATGCCACAGAAGGCAACGTCTTTGTATTCATTAGGCAAACTGCACCTAGTAAATTGGTCTCATTTCAAGTCTAATGAATGGTTGTTTCTCTCGTGATACATGATGTCAGTACACAAACTCATACGACGAACACAAAAAGGATGAGAGAAAAGGGAAGGTAGGAAAATTAGTAAGATTTTATTTAAGAAATCATCAATAAAGAAAACAGACAAGTTGAACAGAAAAAGAAGTAAAGTGAAAAAGACAAGACGAAACCTAAATGAGGAAAAGAAAAGGCGAACAAGAGAGGAGTGAAAGGGATGGACAGTACATACAGTAGTATAGCAGTAATGTAGCATTCATTAAAGTTCTTCATTAAAGGCTCATACAATGAGAATAGTGTCAAAACTCAAACTATTCATTTCTTATTTAGTTTAATTTCTATACTTTTGACTTTTCATTGGTTCAAAAGACAGGATTATTGATGATATAATTATGAAGGCACTCATAATGTAAGGTAATAAGAAATAAAATAAAAATGTGAGAAAGATTCTAGATTATTTCTCACATTTTAACCAACCATCATCAGACTTGGAATTAAACACATATTTTCTTTCCCACCATGCTTTAAGTGGTGTAACTGAGTTTGAACACTAGGTGGTGCCACAAAACAGAAAATACCTTTGTGACGGCAGTTTTTCACAATTTCTGTCCTTCTTTAGTGGACTTGGGTTTTAAAGTTGATGCTTTGTAGGCTAGTAATTGCACATGCATAAAATATATCTTTAGGTTTAAGAAAATAGTTTCTTAAATACTTAGTGGCAAACTAAATAATGACAGTAAATATATCAACAGTTAAACTCTACAAACTCCACAACCAATACAGTATTGATATAATTAATCATTAGATAATAAAGACCACTATTTAAAATAACAAGGTATAAGAAAACTTTGTGTTGAAAAATAAATGTGCCATTTAAAGTACCACATACTGAATCAGTCACTGCAAAACAAACAGAAAGAAAACGGTGTAAAGTGCTCACCTTTTGTGATGTTTGGGATAAATGTAAAACTGGGAACATTCAGTGCTCTCAGAATTTGCGCTGACATTACAGCAGATTATGCAATATATATATATATATACACACACACACATCCTTTTGTGGTATACATTTCCATACCTGTTGAATTTCTTAAATATAAGAAAAACAAACATTGAAGTCTACTTTGAAAAGGTATCCAGCTCAAAACTATGTGTAAATTGTTAAGCGGTGTTAATGGCTTTTTGACAAAATATATGCTTCAAATCAGCAGCACAAAGCGGGCTGTCCGTCTACTATTCTATACTTCAAACCAGCAGCGTGGCCGTGTGTGTCTGAAGTAAAAGGAGTGCTGGAGATTTAAACTCTCTTCCTGTTGTTCCACCACCTCCAGCAGGCCTGTGACTAAAGCCAGCGGAGATCTGAGGGGAGGCCGCGAGCTCGGCGGGCTGCTCGGCTCCGACAAGCTCCTCTGCAGGGTCTTAGGGTCCCGTGAGGCACTCAGAAAGATTTTGGACTGACTGCGCTGATGAAAAATCAGATATTGATTCTGCTGCTGGTCCTTAGGGGCTTGGGTCTGACTCATCGGAGTGGGACTTTGGGGAGTGTTTAGAAATTCACTATTTGAATTTTGTGCCACGCTCTGGTTTTGATTCTGTTGAGAGTTCTGAAAATGTTCATTGTCGTTGTGCAAGTCATTCTGATTCGGACTCTCTTTGTCATGATGTGCAGAAATAGAGGACTTGTGTCTCTGAGAGGAATAATCACCTTCTAGCGGCTTTACAATTAGCAGCTTATCCGGCAGGTAGGATCTGGCTGACATGGAGTACCCCGACCACACGCTTCCAAAGGAGGGATGCGAACACAGCGACAGCAGGCTCTCCGCCGGTGTGCACGGGCCTCCACTGCTCCCCTCACCTCCCTTCTCTTCCTCTTTGGCCAGATACGCCAGCTTTCTCTCCCTCTCATCCTCGAAGAAGCGTTTCTCTGAGAGGTAGTTGTCGCGGCGGAGGGACAGACGCCGCAGGGCTGCCTCCAGGTCCCTGCTGCCGGGGGTCCCCGGAGTACCAGGGGGCCGCTTGTTAGAGTCCTCTGACCTGGGGAGGGGGACATAGTTGACATTGATTGGCTTCAGTCTCTCTTTGTTTTTTTATTTTGAAAAAGCTCAGTTGCTCATTGTTGTGTAAGATAACAATAAAAAAGCAGGAGCTAATGACTGAAACCAAAAACCGTAGGCAAGAGTTACTAGAACCAAACAGACAGAAATCCTAACACAAACAATAGAAACACTAACAAACACCAAGGTTACCAAAAGACAACTATAGCGAGTGGTGTCCCCTTAGTTATTGGAGATGATGAGGGAAAAAACTGGAAAGTAATGGCAAAGACAGAACTGAACATCTTAAATGTGCGCTGCAGAGTCCATCCGTCCGTACCCATCGTCTCGACCCTCCAGGATGCTGCTAGTCCTGTTGTCCAGGATGATCCCGCTTCCCGTGTCGCTACCATATATGGAGTCGGAGTGCGGCGTGCCCACCCTGCTGGAGAGCCCTGAGGTGAGGCACGATGTCCGATTGGAGCCTGGGATGTTGAGGGGGGAGGGGGCTAGCGATGAACGCTGCTGACGCATCAGGTTCATGTTTTTCACCGTCTGGAACACTCGCTTAGGTTGCAGTCTGGAGAAACATGATGACATATATACAGATTTATTGACTTGATGGTCTTCATATATCAACACTGAACATTTCACTATGAAGTTCATCATTAACAACCCTGTATCTATGTTTTCCTTTTAGTGTGAGCCAGGCTCTTAACTGCATGTACCTCTGCTCTTCTACGTCTGGATCATCCATCTGAAGTTCCTTCCTCATGGTGCCCTCTATTTCTGCCGCCAGAGAGTCCTGGAGAAGCAGGTGAAATGATTTTGCAGCAGCCGTGGCCATGGAGATACTGACAGACTGGTTAGTATGAAAATAAGCTCACCATCGGGAACAGACCCAGAGAATGGAAACGCCTCGTTGTGCTGAGTGGTAGAGTTTTATTTCTGAGGTTCTTCAGCTCCTCCTGAGCCTCATGAAGCATCTCCATGCACTCTGCATACTTATCCTGTAACTCTTGCAACTGGAGGAAGGGAAAAAGCAGATCAAGAGCGATGACATGGGGAGAAATGTAGAGAAAAAAAACTAAGATATGCATGTGTAGTCCTGTTTGGTATAACTTATGTATATGTATCTAATTACTTTTACGTCTCGATTCAAAATTCGATGAAATCACTTGGAACTGACATTTAAGTGACGTAAACGATGACTCGGTTGAACGGCTTTGTCTTGAAGACATTCTAGTTTACACATTGGACCACACAACAGGCCTGAAATTGTTATATGAAGGCCTGAAATGGGCTTTTAATGATCGTGTCGTATCAGATTTCACACGTAGTGCTTTATTAGTGCAGGTAGTCAGCGGGTTGTGGATTGCCTTACTTCAGCAGTGAGCTGTCGCTGGGCGTCTTTTGCTGCACCTAAGTGCTGAGTCAGCTCCTCGTTCTCCACGGCATACTGCAAACACCAAAGACGAAATAGGATATGAAAAACACTGTAGTTTAAGCTCTGCTTCATTGCATTGCACACGGGCATTGTTAAGACAAAATATAAATAACTAATGTAACATATCCGTAAGAGCTGATATTTGACATTATGAGGATGAGATACGTCGGGGGGGGGTTTCTACCATCTTGGCCTTCTTCTGGAGGTCTACTATCTGGGAGAGGAGGTGTGTGATCTCCTCCTGCTGTCTGGAGGCGTCCTCAGTCTTCCTGGCAAGCTCTTCAGCCAGAGAGGACATCTGCAGGTTGGCATCACCTGGAAACATCAAAAGAATAATAAAAATGTCTCTTTAGTGCCTCACTGCCTTTAGAGAGAGACACAGTAGTTGACAAATGTAACATTGAGCATACTGTGACTTCAGTCAGTCCAATACTCACGTAGTTCTTTGACACAGTCATTGACAAGTTGCAGCTCTTTCTCCTCATAAGAGATAGTTTCTGTCTCCAAATGACTGGCCTGAAAAAAAAAAAAACAGACAATACTAATCAATACTGTGGTCATTATTAATCACCCCAATACATAACTCTCCTAAAAGATATCCAGAAGGTCACGCTTCGACTGTAAGACACTTTGATGTTGATTAATGTGCACTGTCCCACATAAATAAACAAACAAATGTGAATAATAAGAATTTCATTATTGGTGGTTTGAATTTATTACATGGGGTTTCATCATTTTTGGAAAGAATATTTAAATACAATTGTACTTCAATAAGTAATGCAATACAAAGACTTATCATTCAAACAAAGCAGAGAAGGAGTTTCTTAAAAAAAAAAAAAACGCGCGTTTGCAGGAGCTTATGTGTAAGTGTGTGCGTGTACCTCAGTTCGCAAGGATTTATTTTCATCCTCCAGATTTTTGAGTTTCTTCTGCAAGGAGTCCAGGGGGAAAGAAATTGGAGTTGACACATTGTTTTCACTGGGACGCACACTGAAAACACACACGAGAGGGAAACGTGTGAATCAGCAGGTCAGTCAATCATCCATTCCTATGCTATAAAACGGTGTGAAATGCCCATTTTATTCAGTAGTGGTAAAGGCCTCTGTCACATTCTATTGCTATTTTTCCACACAAGAACACTTAAATTCCAATGTTTATCTGCACTGCATTCTATTTTATCAAGAGAGAGAGAGGAGGTGAATGAAAGGAGACTCACGGTGTGGAGGTGGTAGACTCCCCCTCACTTTCCTCAGCAGCGCTCGTATAGAACTGTAACAGCTCATCTTTCATGGACAAGTCGTGACGCAACTGAGACACCTATATGTGGAAACATTGAAGGAGACAGACAGAAGGAGTTAAAGTAAAGGAAGAGATGGCTACGACTCCAGAACCCATGGAGGACATTACATTGATTTAGCATGTTCTAAGACCTGCCTAACTACCTGTAAGGACCTATAAAAATGACAAAGGCCTATATATTTATAAAGAGATTTCCCAAAAACTGTACAAACACACACACACACACACACACACACACACACACACACACACACACACACACACACACTCTCTTGCTGTGTACCTCCTCTCGCATGTGCTCTACTTGCTCCTCCAGCAGCTCGTTCCTCGCACTGAGAGCTTTGTTTTTCTTCAGCAGCGACTGTCCGATGCGAGCCGCCAACTCCAAGTCGCGCTCTTTCTGCACAGAGAAAGTTTTGTTTAGTGTTCTCACGGCAAAGCGGTTGAAAACATAACAGATATTAAACAAATTATTTCATGTTTTAGGAAAATACACCTATTTGCTTTTTTTTTTTTTGCCATGAGTTAGATAAGAGGACTGATAACACTCTTATCTTTGGAGCCGTGCGAGCGGTTTTCCCCGTCTCCAGTCTTTGCGCTAAGCTAACTGGCTGCTGGCCCTCGTTACATATATGAGAGTATTATCGGTCTTTTCATCTAACTCGCTGCAAGAAAGTGAATAATTGGAGTTTCCAAAATGCCAAAGTATTCCTTTAAAACGACGGCATTGTAGATTTGTCGTCTAGGAGTAATGTATTTGAAGGAGCAAAGCAAGTGTAAAACATAAACAATAACACCTCAACAAGGTGGGAAAAGGTGGAATGAAGAGAAAAAAAACAGAGGGTGACAGGAACACTGCATAATGTCCACACGTTACTCAAGGACAATCAGGTGTATTTAAACAAGAACACTTGATACTTCAACCTCCTATTGTCCACAGCAGCACAGATCGCTCTTAAGTGCAAACCCACCGCAGCAGCAGCAGAACACTCCCAACACTGAACTACTGTAATTAAAAGCTTGTTATGAATCTGTACAAATGACTGCCAGGCGCTCCTGTTTTTCTGCACGTCTTGGTGCAATCAATAACAATTATGCCAACCTTCAAGTGCTGTGTGCAAAGTCCACACCTATTTAAGATCAGGATGTTCAACTTAGTGTAACTAAACTCTGAATAGTGGATATTAATGCACCGTCAACCAAAGGACGTTAACTTCTCACAGAAATAGAGGTCAGCGATCTCTCACAGGGTGAACACAGTTTGTTGGTGGTATGACATCTTTGAATGCCATGTTTAGTCAATAGTTGGGTGGCTGGCTGGCTGTTGAATTTCATGGGTCATTTATCAATGACACCATTCTATTTTCACAGCTTTTATTTACACAGAGAAAGCCGACTGAGCTTCTCACCAGCAGATGTGGATCACCTAGATTTGAATATCGACTGCCGGCAGCTGGTTTTATGATGTGGTTCCATCAAACCTCCTTTGCCATGAACCTCATAGAGAAACCTGTGATCAGCCCACACCGTAGCATTTGACCAAAGTGCTTCACAGTCTGCATATACTGTAATCCTTTGTGGTTTTTTTTTTACTTTAACTGATCTAACTCGACGTGATCTTACCTCCTCCAACAGTCGAGTGACGGCATCAATGTCACTGTAGGTCTTCGTCATCTGGCCCACTCTGTCAGCACACAGTACTGCGTGCACACAAAGAGAGACAGAAAGAAGAGGTCTTAATACAAAAACCCCAAAGTAGATTATTGAGCAGTCAATTCACTCATTAAAAAAAACACAATAGTAAACCATGTATTCAATTTATAGCATTCATCCCAGGTAAGTGACTGAATATATATATAACATGCTCGAGATGTTGAGAAACTTAAAGAGGTGTTTCCAATATCTACTCTACCCTCATTGATATAAAGGAGTGCAATAGTTTTTGTCAACTAAGTACTTAACTCAAGATTATATAAGATTATTTGTGTTTCGAACACAGTGCTGCTACGTGATTCAGAAAAGATAAGTTACTGAGTGCAGACACAGTGGTCAATGCGAAGAACCACTCCCAGCACTGCACACGTTCATTATCAACTCCATCCTCGTACAAAGCTCGGACTTTAAATCAATCACTTAACAATCCAGACAAGATTGTTAAATGATTAACAAGAATACATCACATGCAACTGTAAGACCCTCAGTCTGGGGCCAACTCATCCATTTGAAGCATTCTATTCCTCGAGAGAGAGACTAGTTTCATTGGTTCATTTGAAAATGTGTTGCCCATTTGGTTTGACTTGTTCTGAAGTTGCATGTAGATAAATAGACAGGGTGGGGATATATTACACGATGAGCACGTTTACTTTTGAACAGCCCTGTTAGTCACTTCTAACACTCTCAGTTGGAGAGAGGAGGTGTGTGATGCTGACGCCGTCGGGAGGTGTAATGTCCAACATTACATGATGTGTCATACAGTACTAGGAGACGCAGCGAGATAATATGATACGGCAATTTAAATATCTCAGTTCCACAGAAATAATATAATAATACTCCAGCTTAGAAGGGTCATTGTCATATCGGGCTCATACAAAACAGAGCTGTAGAAGAGACATGCTGGCCTCCCACAATGCAAAACAGTCTGTAAGCCAATGCAAACAGCATATTTTCATATCCTCATACATCACCAGGCAGTGTACCGCCAGGCTGCTGGACTCTAGGCCTCAGTTGGCGGTGCTTTAGTTAAGGATAATTTCCCATCATTGTTATACATTATTAAATAACTTCCCCTTTTCCAGCCGGACAAGGTCAAATGAGCATGTATGACACTGGGCAGCTTCACTGAAGCATTTAGTTTGATTAAATAAGAGCACCTAAATGTGTTTGTCATACACTTTTACTCAAAGGTACACTCGGATTGTAAATACTTCTGAGAAGCTAAAAGAGATTCTACTTGAAAAAGAGTCGTCTGCAGCCATGCTAGTGGGTCCGTGAGGCTGCACCTAAAGGCACAACAGCTAAATGCTGCTTTTTAGCAAGTGTAATGTTTACCATGTTCACCATCTTAGATTAGCATGTTAGCATGCCGGCATTTGCTTAATAGAACCAAAAAGCTTTAGTGTTGCAAGTATTTTGGTCATGATACAGAGCAAAAAAAAAAAATCACATAACCTTCTCTCCCAGGTGAGTTGTTGTGGCACATATTGTTACCGGGGGAACAAACCAGCATGGTGATAAGCGGAAAGCATACCAATGTGAAAAAACCCCAACTTGATAGCACAGGGTGCAGCCTGTTTACCTGTCATACTGTGTGTGTGTGTGTGTGTGTGTGTGTTTTTTCTATAGAACATGCTGGTTTATTACCATGGTAACACTCCACCCAAGTCGGATCAATAAGTGGGTACAACTGAAAATAACTACTTGGAAGCTTGTGAGCCAATAGAGAGCCTTGGTAATGACAGTGGACATTTGGCTTCACTTCTACTTGTGGCTGTGAAAAGATGGTTTGCAGGCTGACAGTTAAGCAGAGAAACAGGTTTAAGGAGAACACGGCTCTGATCCACTTTAAGTCATAAATAGGTGGTGAGGGAAAAGATAAAGACAGAGGTCAGAGAAGGGAACTTTAAGCTGGATAACGTAAAAGGAAGTGTAACTTAATATTGGAATGTGATCTGGATGTTGTCTTTTAATACGGAGAGCACGTAACTCAAGACTGACACACTCACTTGCTCGCTCTCTCTCTCTCTCTCTCTCTCTCTCTCTCTTTCTTGTGGCAAGCCGTTGATAAAGGAGAGAAGTTTAAGGTTACGTCTTATTCACCACTACCAACCTAGATCACAACAGGCATCGTGCTAAAAGTCTATATATAGATACTGTATGTTTGGTGACTCAGAGTTCTGAGTTGAAAAGAAGTTAAAGCTCAACAAGGACCTAGTATCTGGTTTTCTGTCTGTCTGCGTTGCAGCAGGCGGGCTGATGGAGCCAGACGTCTGGAGTTCTGTCTCCATCGACCGCCCTGTTGCTACTAGGCAACAGACAACACACAGGTTAAAGACCACAAACAAACACCAGGACAACGGACAGACAGCAGCCCTTGTTATTCTAATCAAAACCCCAAACGCAGCCTGTAAAATGTAAAATAGTGTAAGTATGTACCATCCAGTATCATTTCCCTATTGGACCCGGGTTGATGTTAATCTTAGCTGCCACTATATAAACTTGTTTATGCCACAGTAACCTCAGTGTCTCATGCGCTGACCCAAATACGTCATACAACTACTACAAAGTGACCAATCATCAGTGGCGGCTGGTCCATAGAGGGCGCTAGGGCGCCGCCCCCCCTAGAGCTACAAAAAATAAAAATAAAAATAAAAATAAAAATAAAATTAAAAATATAAATAAAAATAAAATTTAAAATAAAAATAAACTATACAAATTGTCAATATTTGTGTTTTTGAAACATGGAATCACCCAGTAATATGTGTAAAATATGATATCTGCGGTAAATATATGCTTTTCCTGCTTGTCCTCTCTGCCTGTCTGCTCTTCCTCTCTGTGTGTGCGCGTCTCAGCTGCTGGGGCGCTGGAAAAACTGCCCCAAAGAGGCGGGTCTATAAAGCAGTTTAGCCAATGCTGAGTAAAGATATAAATGAGTGACATACAATTCAGCCAATCAGCGTCCTCAAATAGATTCAGCTTGGGGCAGTTTTTTTCCTGCCCCAAGCTGCGCGTTCTCGTCAGGAGAAGTCTCTACAGGAGAGCGCCAGTGTGAGCACTACTCCTCCAAGACCCGTTTGAGAGGAGAACTGAGAGGAGAAACTACTGAAAGAGCTGATCCCAGATCAGCCTGACCTCACAATCAGACAGCAGACTAGCAGGAAAGAGAAGCAGTACATGAAGCTTCTCTACTAGCTGTACACCAGACAGGTTTGACTCGCTGGATGACGTCATGATAATAACTTATTTATCTTTTTAAAACAACGGGGACAGAACCAGCATGGACAGTTAGGGAGTGAGGGACATGAAGCACCTGTCTGAGAAATGGATATATAGTTATATATATATATATATTATTATATATATATATATATATATATATATATATATATGTGTGTGTGTGTGTGTGTGTTTTATATTATAGTGAATATTATTATATGATATATATATATATTATTATATTATACAGAATATTATATGATATATATATTATTATATTATACAGAATATTATATGATATATATATATATTATTATATTATACAGAATATTATTATATGATATATATATTATATTATACTGAATTCCCTGTGAGGGTGACTAAAATAAGATGTCCTGACGTGTTTGTGAAAGTGTTATTTACTGCTTTTTTTCGTGTTGGAATAAATGTTAAATATTTAACTGCAAAGTAGTAATGCGTGTTTGATACCTTAATTTGTTTGCATTAAATCATTCTGGGATGTTTGCTGAAATTGATTGGATGTGGCACAGCCCTACCAAGAAAATGTTCCACCAGCCGCCACTGCCAATCATGGTTGCTTTTTGAACAGAATCTCTCTTATATTCATGCATATTTTGTATTAAATGCTAACAGCTAACCAGATCACTGAAGAGCCCCCCCCCCCCCCTTTAGTACTTGCATGAGACCATACTGTTTACGTACACATTAGTTTATGTACACGTCTCTCAAAATGCTCGTCCTTCTGTGTCATCATCAACCTCTCGCTCTGTGAAAAATTCAGAATAGTTACTCAACTCTGAACAAAATCCCAAAGTGATTAAATACAAGCTAAAGAACTACATATCAGGGAGGTAGCTTTGTGTATTCTTAAACAAATATTGAAATGCATGCTGGTATCTAGCACTGATGTGACAGCTGGGATAAAGGGCCAAGCCCATATTTGAGCATGTCAAATTAGCAGGTAACTGGACCATGCTGTGCTGAGACAAACATTAGAGACTGCACCTGCAGGATAAAGCCACAGTCCACATGAGACAAAGTACCCTTTAAAGGGTTTCACGGGGGAACCAATAAAACCCCTTCAGAACAAAACAATGAAGACGTAGGAATCCAGCTGCAGATGCACTGAGCCAGCTGGCACACTCAGACTAGCGAGAACCAAGAAGAAGAATACAACAGAGATGATGCCCGCGATTACAAAGAAGTCTACCTTCCCACAAAACCCGTTGCTCTTCATCCATCTCTTCTTCCTCCTCCTGCTCTGTGCTTCCATGAGCGGGAAGACCGTCATACTCTTCTGCTTCTTCTTCCTCCTCCTCCTCCTCTTCTTCTTCTTCTACTTCCTCCTGCTCCGTGCCATCATGAGTGGGTAGACAAACATATTCCTCGTCCTCCTCTGGCTGGTTGGAGTACTCCAGCTCGTCCTCGGCAGCTGTGAGCAGTGCCATCCTCCACTCTGGCACTAAGGCTACCCTCTAAACCACAAAGCCTGCAGAAGCAACACCATGGCTCCTACCGTGGCTGTGCGCATTTGTGGGTGTGTGTGTGTGTGTGTGTGCGATTTAATCTATGAATCAATACCTAATCAGTGTGTGCCTAGATGTGAAAGTACACATCTAACAAAGTGTTTGTTCCCAAGAGGACAATAGGTGCGTGTAGTGTATAGTGTAGTATGTCTCTCAAAATACTCCATTGTACATGAGCAGCAAAGTCTGTCTGTGTGCATCTGTCAAGTACCAAATGATGTCTGCTGATGGAGTTTCTACAAGTCTGTGTATCAGTTGTCCCTTGAGGTAGCTCTGTGAGGCAACCAGACAACCCGACTCCTCCCCGTCTCCTCTGGGACTGGTCAGTGGATGGCCTACTCCACTTTACCACAGACAGGGGGGTGGACACAGACACACACTGTAAAGAGGAGGCTGTCCATCTTTTTAAAGTCATACAACTAGGTTAAAATAGATTTAACACAGCACATGAGAGCATTTAAAATAATAATCTGTAATATTTATCTTTATTTCTGTAATCCTTAACCTTTCAATACATTTCAACTGTTTCCACTTAAAGGAAATGGTTCAGGCTGGCACCAACAGGAGCAAATCACAGCTGAGAGAGACACCTGTTTCTCAGGTAGGCTTAGACTCCAAAAGAAAGCAATTCCTTTTACAACCCCCCTTGAGTGAAACTAACTTGGTACAGTCCTGTTCAGCCACTATGGTGACAATGGGGCTGAGCAAACGATAATAGACCAGCACCTGTTTCCAGGGCGTGCCAGTCGCAGTGAAACCTTTATATGTGAATGTCAAACCTCCGACCTGTAAGACCAGGTGTGATTCATGGGATAGCAAGCTTCATTTGGGCTGGAAGGGTGGCAATCGATTAAATCTGCAAGCCTGCCTCCATACTCGCAAAAGTGTGGGTCCATTAGTAAAGTCTTTGTAAGAGTTTTAAAAAAATACCAACACGTATTTTGAAGCTGCAGCATATTTAGTTTGTTATTCCACTTTAGTTAACCATTCAGTTTGAGAGACTTCCTTGTGGCCTGATGACCGAAACTTTCCAGATTCTAACCTCTCTTATCGTTAGAATCATTCGATCGTCCTGCGTGCTGGTCCATGCACATTTTAATAAACTGTAATGAATGTTACTATTGTTGAGACACGACTACCATATTTTACCACTTTTCTTTCCACATTCATAAAGACAAGTGGAGAATAACTGTATATACTGTATGTCAATGTCACATGTTCATGTGAGCCGAGCTCGTACGACCCAGAAGACCCGACCCTTCATAGATAAATATGGACGCATCAAAGCAGCCCCACTTTTCTGCTCATTAGTCACTGCTCAAGTGTTATAATTGCTGTAATTGGTCGAGTAAACTGATGCCAGCTCAGTACTGTCCTGCATGCTTGAGTAACTCCACTCAATGGTCCTATGGATGCAATGCTGCAGGCAACAAAGGAGACCCGGACAAACAGCGCTCAGTACTTCTGGGCTGTGTTTTCCCTCTCCCATTGCTTTTCTGGTCACATTCACTTTTTACACTCCCACTTGTTTGTCCGTTATCCCTTTCATACACTCTCCCGCTTTCCGCCTCATTTGTTTGTGAAGTCTCATGCTTTGTACAGTGATTAGGAAGAAAATTACTAAATTGGACCGCAAATTTACAAATGTACCCAATTTTAGACTGTTTCATATATACATGTAAACCTGTCGAAATCAAGAAATCCACCTTGTTACAATAATCTCTGTTTGTGTCCTTCAAGTCTCTTATATGTACTACTCACTACTGGGTTTTTTTTTTGGGGGGGGGGGGGGCACAGAAACTGCTTCTCTGTTGGTAATGTTGCTACAAAAGCCAAGGAACTACTATGTGTCTTACTTGCTGACAGAGTTCAACACTGAGTTTCTAAAATACAGCAGGTCATTTCTGAGTAAAACAAAACTTCCAAAATAGTTTTTATAGTGATAAGTTTGGTACGAAAGCGCACTGCATTCACAAAAAATAAATAAATAATGAATCGCCTCATCTTTTGAGTTACTATCTCGTAATCACAAGAAAAAACGCATATTTTCAGAAAAAGGTATCGTAGGTACGAGATCCGGATTTTCTTTGGTGAATCCAATGCGCTTCTATAGTTTCGACTCTAAAAGAAAACTTGCGGGGTAGAAGGGAAACAATTTCAATTTGAAAGCTTTTATCTAGGTAGACGTGGAAACAAACAATTCGTTTTCAGTGGTTTCTAAAACCAAATTAAATGCCGACACAACAATCCATGCTTTGTCTCCCAGCTTCATTCTTGTTTCCTATAATTATCCGTCCATCCCGTCTCATCCCCAGTGGAGGGATAGCTTGCCCTCTTTCTCAGCCCTCGCCCTCCGCCCTGGTCGCCCTCCATCCAACCTTTTGTTTTGAAGGCTGCTAGAAGTGCCAAAGAATATTTGGCAGGTGGCTATCGACAAGGGTTTCTTAGAGCAGCATGCAAATCATTGGGCTAAATATAAGCCAACCTACTTCCACATCCCTCCCTTGCACATCTCAGAATAACCCCAAACCAGCTGCTTTCTATTTCTGCCTCCAAATTTCACAAGAAGATTAATCAAAAAAACTGTACGCTCATTTGTTTATTTGATAATTTCAGCGTCAAGCGCAGTTGTAAAAAAAATTAAATAAAACCTTGGTTAGATGCTACGGATAAATAATATTGCAGATGTTTAAGCTGCACAGCTGACATGGGGGAGGTGCTGGGCTGTCTCAAACTGTTATGTAAGAATCTCGACAGAGAATTCCTGTAACAGATGCAGAACATAGTGCACATAACAACTAATGGATCACTCTCTCCCTTAATCCATCAAACCTTCACATTAAATGCACAGATAACCTCAATGCACCGGTGTCCGTATGGATAATAATTCTGCAGGTTGTAGCTGTAGTGAGTGAAATGGATTATAGAGCACAGTAGGACATGGATTATAAGCAAGCTTCTTTACAGGACAAGGGGGGAGAGAAAACGATAGAAAGATACAGAAGGAGGGAGGGAGGGAGGAGGGAGGAAGAGCCAGAGCCAACAGGCTGGTCATCAACCAATCAGTTCTATAACCTGCTGTTAGTCACACATCACATGACCAGGGACCATCAGTCCTCCTCATGTCTTTACTGTGTGTGTGTGTGTGTGTGTGTGTGTGTGTGTGTGTGTGTGTGTGTGTGTGTGTGTGTGTGTGTGTGTGTGTGTGTGTGTCAATCTGTAGCTACGTGATCCACACAGGTTACATACGGCTGCTGCAAGATTGCAACACTGTCGTAAGAAGCTGGGCTACGTTACATAAATTTGCCAAATTCTAAAATGAATGGGCAATTTTACAGATTTGCAGCCATCCTTTTTTCATTATCGTCTTGCTATATGTATTTTTTAAATATAATAGTTTTTTAAAATTTTAAATTGATTTAGTTTTCGCCAGTCCCGAATCCTAATAAAATGATTTCACTGCTTTTACTTTCTCTCGAAAAACTTTGCTTCCTCAGCTACTCACTCACTTAGACAGTCTACTAGCTGCCTATATCCTATCTCTTCCTATCTCTTCTCAAAATAAACTGTTTTTGCCACCGGTGACTTCCTCATAAGCAGCTAGCTGGCATTAGCACCAACAGCCCTCTTATACCGATTCACAAAGAGGAATCCCAACCAACCCACCTCAGTTCCACTGCCTACACTTACACCCACAGCTCGTCCTATGAGCTACTCTGTGGGCCTATAATAGAAGACACTCTGACTCAGCTGCCACACATCACCTGTTACAACACCTACTGTATCCAGCAGCCGCTGCCTGCTGTAGCTGCAGCTTTAAGGCTGCTGTGTCTTACTGAAACATCGGTCTTGGTTTTGCTCTTGTGTTGTGAATGCCAATCCACAATGTCATGTTCTCTGGGTTGAAAGAAATCAGTTAAAGATGGCTCCACTAGGAGTTTAGTAGAAGTACATTAATAAGGTACTTCATTTTTTTTTTTGTGTTGAAGTAAATGAAAACCCACTTTTTTCCATTATGTTCGGGGGATAAATGTCTATATATTCACCAAGCTTGTTTGATATGAACAAGTCCAGCTTAATCCTACCACCACCTCTCTCTACTTAAACCTCAGTCTGTGTGTCAGCAGAGGACACATTATAAAACCTGGTTAGCTGGTTATCAAACAACACACACAGCATTATCAAAGCACTTCTTATATCTATGAACCGCAATTACAAACGTATTTATCAGAAAGTACTTAACACATAAGTAGAGCTCAGGATCTAATAGGCCGGTGCAGCAGACAGCTCACTTGTGTTAGTGTAGTTTCTAGACAGCTTGTGTATCTTGGTACCGTCGCTGGATGGTTACAGTATACCACGGCGGTTACACCAAAGCCATCACTGTTATATGCAATTCTTTATCTCACACAATGCCCACAGCCGAGTTCAACTAACCAACAGAAATCACTTTAGTATATATGAAATCGACCTCTTACCATTCATAGCCAGTAACATCAGTGTCGTTAGTAGTTAGAGTCAACTCTTCAAGAGCTAGATGTCAGTGCATAAAACTGTAGCAGACTTTCGTCTTACCATCAGTACACTCCTCATAGTACCAGTCCAGCTCGTAGTAGTCTGCCTTGACAAACCTCTGACCTCTGGTCTGGCCTCGTCTGTTCATCCTCACTGCTCTGACGGACAGCTGTATCGTTTGCAGTGTCCCAGCATACTTAGGTGAAACATCTTTGGCAAACACAATGTCCCAGCATGCTTTGAGACATGCTTTGTCGCTGGGGTCTTACTAGTTACTGGTGCTGTCCGTTAATCAGTCAGTGTCCGCTTCTGCCGTCCCAGCATGCTTAGCAGTTGCCAGCTGGCACACAGTCATGATTAGTGACAATCTGCCCGTTCTCATCATATGTCCCTTCTGCCCCACACTCATTAACTGCAAACTGTCAGTGTATTATGCTCCATATTTGTTGTGATGCTGGTGTCATCTCACAGAACCGTTACTTGCGTCATCCGTTGTTAGAAGGAAAAAAACATTATCCCCTTATCGCCTTTCAGCAAATGTGTCGGTTGGAATCTGCCATCTCCGTCTGTCTTCTTTCTTTTCCTCAGTCACTCCAAAGCTTCAGCAAATGTGCCAGATTCTTTCCCCTCATGTCTCCATCCGTTTACAGCTTCCTGTCAGTCCGTCCTCTGGGCGAGTCTTTCCTGAGGTCACACTATGACAGTTGTCTTCTCTTTTGTAACATCCCTTGCTCAGTGACAGCACTAGCTCTACACATGCACCGCTGCATCTCCAACAATGACTCAATAAACACGGAGATACAGAGAGTGAGAGAGAGCGAGCAGCAGCAGCAGTCACGGGTTTTGCAGCAGAAATGATGATGATCATGACTCAGTGTGGTGGGCGGGGTTTAGAGGATGCCTCCAGCCAATCGAGGTGTAGTGGTATCACTAGCTTGCTCCCGCCCTCTATTTGTATGTACGGTAAGCATCGCCCCCTCCTCTCCTCCACTTTGTCCTTCTGTGAGGTTGCTATAGTAACAGGCTCAGACTCCCAAGGCCCGACTCTGAGCGGCATAGCATGTAAAAGCAGCTAGCAGGAAAGCAGTGTGGTGTTGGCAGAGGTGACGTGGCTAACCCAAAATGAATGAACACAACGGGCATTCAAGGATTGGTCCTTTTCGTTGGAGAGAGGCAAAATGAGTACATGCCCAGTGCATGGGAGAACAATGATGAGTCATCAGGACAAAATGCAATATGCCATCCATTTCAATGAGCACAATTTAAAGTCAACCAGCTTGAAGGTGCTAACAAAAGGCCACAACCAACAGCTATCAGGCTAAAGACAGTCTCACGAAGGGATGCATTTAAAATATCATTAAATCCCATGGCCACTTTTTTGGGTAAGTTTGCAGTTGCTACACCAAAAAAGATGAAATAATACTATAAGAAACAATATTATCCATATAAATATAGATGTAATTTTTCATTGTTGGCAATAATTATCACCAGCTACACGATAGCTAGGCTTACATACTTAATCAAGTAAAACAACCATGATGCACCAGTGCGCACATCACCATGTTTATTCATAATGGTGTTACACAATTTTAACCAATAGAAGCTCCAGGTCAACATAAGTAGTTGCATAAATACATACATAAATACTATCACCTACTGTACTGTATGTGGAGAGAAAATATCCCTAGACTTCAGTGAAACACAGCTTTATGACCAAGATGAAACGAATATGACCCATCCCTCCTCCTTCATGGCCCTTAGGGTGTGGATACCCGGCCATCTTTTTGAGGTCATAATGAGAAGCAACACGTCTCCAGGACGAGGATAACCGAGTGAAAAATATGTGAAGGAAACGGTGGACAGTAAAGCACAAAAACCTATATTGCATATTTAGCAAAACACCCCTTGCAGAATACCTTATACTGTTTCTTATGCAACATGACCTCGTCATTGGCTGTGATAAATGTCAAGGCCAAAGTGACCGTGTCAGCATGGGGCAACAAGGTGAAGCTACAGTTCTCAGTTAAGCCTATTTATGAGTCGTTTGATCTATTTTTAGACACCATTTTTTTTTACCCTGAGTCACTTTAACAAGTACATGTGAATTAGTTAACTGAATTATTGATTGTGGAAGAAAACCACTTTAAGTTCCCTTGGTCTGTCGTGTGCACGTGTTTTATGTGTGGTTCTTTGCTTTCAATTTGGTGTGTGTGTGTGTGTGTGGTTTACAGCTGGTGTGGCCGTCGATTACAAGGTTTGTCACAAAATGTAATTCTCACCTCAACAATCCTCATCATTTTAAGAACAAAGTTGGACACTGTATTTTTCCACCCAAGCATCTAAATCTGCAGTATGTGATGAACTTACAGAAGTATTTGAGGGTCTCTTCTATCTGTTCAGTCGTCAGGGGGAGGGGAGAGTTGGGGTCCACCAGTGGCGTGTGCAGCCAATCATCTTGCTCGTAGCCGAAGATGGTGTCGGCCCTCAGCTTGTAGACGGGCAGCTGTTCCTCCAATAAGCTGATGATCTCGAGCTCTGGCAAATCAGTACTGTTACACACATCTGCACAGAGAGAAAGACAGACACCTTACAGTTATTGCTCTTTTCTTTAAAGTCATGACAGATAGGCATCACTTATTGGGAGTGGACAAAGGTAATATTGTCTTCAGCAGGGATAAAGATGTATGATTGCCAAAATGTCATCTCTCTTCTCCTCATTTATAATAATAATAATAATAATCCATCCCAACAAGACATTTCATCAGCCCATTAGAGCTGAAAGTACAGCATGCCCTCTAGTGGTAAGAAGAGGAACTATTCACCACTACTTGTATCTACTGTGCAGTATTAAAAAGTGGAGACCAGCTGAAGGTCAGGTTCATTTGTGTCAATTTGCATCCTCAGTTAAATGAATCAAATGCTCACTTGGATTGGGGCTGTACAGTTCCTCCCCTTTGGTTGTGTTCAAGCAACACATGACAAGAGAAACCCAGGTGTTGTTGTGCCACAGACATACGTTACTGGCTGCAATAATGCAATCCTAGCCCATTTAATTTAGACCCAGGACTACCCAAAAGTCAAACAGACATTCAGGTACAACTACAGAGTAACTTCCAGAAATCAAACAAAATACTTCTGTTACTTAATATTAGGTATAATGATAAAATACCTGCAATCATTTATACACAAGAAGTCCTCTCTGACATGGCAGCTAATCCGGTCTACAAACTCTGTCTCCTTAAAGTCACCAGCAGCCTTCTACTGAAAATCACTGAGTCAACCAGACGGCTACATTTGTGTGCTGCTGTGGAAAACTAAATAATCTTACCTAAGCGTTCAGCTATGTGCCTCTCTGTTCACACGTCAGTTTAGTATGCTATTAAAAGGGGTATACATTTAGGACTCCATTAGAGTGCTCATTCTCTCTGTTCACATGGAATTTAGGGATTTGGTCGCCTTTTCTACAGAAATGTGGAGTTTAGAAGCTCGTGGGTAGACTGAATTAGCATAGACATTGAATGAGAATTAACATACAGTAAACATAATGCCCTTTGTTTCTCTGTCTCCCCTCTATTTCTGTCGCTCTCCGTCTCTCCCTCTGTCTGTCTGTCTGTCTGTCTGTCAGTCAAACAATGCCGTCTCTCACAGTTTGCTTATCCAGACTGAATGACTGACTGTGCTGAAAAAGGGGAAACACACAGACACACACACACACACACACAACAGCTGGGGAATCATTCAGCAGCACAGCCAATGAGGTTTCAACACTGAAGTACTGAATTGCACTTCCTACCAATGCCATCCATTTTACCTTGGATCAAAGTTTTTACTAATTGGTGCCATCTTAGAATAGCATGGTTCTTCTCAGAAAAGAAGATTCTTATTGTTCATTTGGTTTGAATCTTCATTTCACATGATCACTCTTTTTACTAGACAACAACATATACAGTACCGCAGCCGACCGACCGTTTGAACGAATCTGTGGGGTCTTTTGGAAAACACTACTAAAGTGTTAAATCTCAAAACTTTACCCCTTAAACTAAATCGATACCATTATGAAGATAATAAGTCAGATCTCTATTGATATTAATTGCTCCTGTGTAGCCAGGAGCCATATTACGTTTAATGTTATTTCTGTGGATTTTCAACTCTTCTTAAAATTCTTTGACCACAAACAGAAATGAATCCAAATAATATTTGTGCAAACCTGATCCTGACGGGGATGTTGCTGGTCAGAATCACAAAATGTCTCCTCTGCACTGGTATGAAATATGACCAACGCACTTTGGCTCCTAAAATGAGTAGCGATAGGACGTGGATGAGGATAATTATAGCACAAACCCGTGCTGTGTGAGCTGACAAAAGGTCAATGGAGACGGAAAAAGGTTTTGTGTGTGTGTGTGTGTGTGTGTATATATATATATATATATATATATATATATATATATATATATGTGTGTGTGTTTGTGTACGTTGTAATAGTTTTCTAATTATTGCAATGTGCCTTGTTGTCAAACGAATAGTTGCCCCTTGTACGAATGTTTTTAATCGTCTAGTGTTCATTTAGTTGGAAATAATTTTCACAGTTAATAAGTGGAAACTATGTCGCTAAATCAGTTGCAAAGAGAGCAGAACAAGTTAACCAGGTCCAAAGTACAAAGTAAACAGAGTGTTGTTGACTTGTGTTCTCCTTTGAGACAGTGAACTGTATCACATTATGCACTTTACAGACCGCCAGTAAGAAGCAACAGACGGACTACTTTACATCTAGCAGGAGAGTAGTAACAGTGTGTTAAAAGGAGCACCTTGTAGAAAACAATTAAAGTTTACATTTTTACTAAACTTTAATATTTTTAATTTGGGATCAATGAACACAATTGATGTATGACCAAGAGAAGTTTAAGTCCAATACGCAAATGTAAATATAGACTGCTGGAATAACATTAGCAGCAACTAGAAGCCACCAGAGCCAGAAAGTTCAAGTTCAAGTGTAAGAATAGGCCACTGTCAGTTTGAGCAATAAACACAGCAACATGTGCAGAGGACACAGAAAGGCTGCCAGACAAGTGTCAAAATCAAGATCAGGTCATTCTGTAGCCTATACAGTACAAATACACATTCTGTAGCCTATACAGTAGAAATACACTGATAATAAATACAGATCCAACGCACAATTTGGTCAAACTACAGCACAGAAATAACGTAAACGAATAAGTGTCAATGTTAAAACAGAACGGTGCTTACTGCCTCACTAACAGCTGACTCACACAAGTACCAACACTTCACACATAATATAACTAAGTGTAGTATCACTGGACTGAGACCCAAACGTAGCGAACCACAAAGAAAAAGGGTATATACACAAGCACATGGGATGGATTCATGTTGCTCAACAGAACAGGGCAGGTTTAAATCCTATGAATCAATATGGCTGCCTCCTGTAAACGGTTACAGTACAATAGTGCTACTTGTGGCCAAAAATAGTAGAAGAGTCAAGTTGACCTTTCTACAATACATTCATTATACTTACAATGCAAGTTTAAAGTTACCTTTACACATATATCGGCTTGAAAATAAAGTTAACCTGTTAAGTTAAGTCCAAACAGCTGATTCATAGACAGACAGGAAGACGGACTGAGAGAGACAAACAAACAAAGGGATGATAGAGAGATAGCGACAGCGAGAGGAGCTCTATCTCACTGCATCTCCCCAGATATCAGCCGGACTCGTCACAAACTTGACTAGAGACCGGCTGAAACTCCCAGAAACCCATGCTCTGCACAGCGTACTCACTCATGGTGCCTGAAGCCCGACAGCCACCAACTCTGCTGCCCTCCGTTCACATTTTCCACTGGAACCGGAGAGGGCAAGGTCGCAAGAAATAACACGGAGAGGAGAGAGAGAGAGAGAGAGAGAAAGAAAGAGTGTTGGGAGGGTGAGAGACAGGAAGAACAAGAGAGAGGGTGCTAACAAGTTTTAGAGGACAGCGTTGGGTGTTAGGAGACAGGCAGAGAAAGACAGGAAAAGAGGGAGGGAGGAGGGAAGAGGAGAAGAGACCCGAGCCAAACGGGTTCGTCATGCCTGACATGCCAATGACGGTATCCACATGGACCGCCCTGCGGCTTGCTCTCGCCCTCTTTCTCTCTCTCTCTCTTGCTTCCTTACTCTAACAGCCAACAAACCCAGCTGGACTCTTCCTTCGAGCTGCACTGGCTAACCCCCCCTCTCTCTTTTCCTATCCTGCTTTAGTACGAACACACTATGGTTAATAACAGGCTTCAAGCTGTTGCTACGGTTCGTCTTTCCTAGCTGCCCAGCAGACAGTTGCTCTTTATTTAACTGATACACTAAGAGACAAAGAGCTGATGAAAGATACTATAAAGAATATGCGTGTAAAAAAGTGTAAACAGGTCATGAAACAGATTTAGCCCGGTTACAGTAGTAAGTATGGCCTGTTCAACATGAGCAAAGCTGCAGCAGAAGAACCACCAAAACCACACCCGGTGTGTTTTTCATGTAGTCCTACAGATCCCAGCATGTTTGGCTCTGAATGGGACCTATCATCAGCACATTTGTTCTTAAACTTGTGTATAGTTACACAAATGTGTGTTAATTCGAGCAGTTGGGGTGTTTCACAAGCAGTTCTAACATGAAAAACACAGTAGAGTGAGGGGTCAATCTTAAGACTTTTCAGTTTGTTTGTTTGTCTGAATAGAACCACTGGTCACTTGATGTCTGGCAAAAACACTGACAAGTAACTTGGAAAAAAAAAAGTTATTCTTGTATTCCTTGCGAGAGGATGTTTTTTAATTTATATTTTAGTCAATAAAAAGAATGGCGAGACTCGGGACAAACAACCCACTAACACGTAGTACCAAGTTCCTCACGGGAGCCATTCAACCAAATACTTCATCACTGCAGCACAACCCTGTCCAGAATTAGACTGGGCTACGGTTGAAAGCGGGCAAGCACTTGAAGTACGTCAACGTGGTCAAATATCACTGGCAGACCACAAGATCCATGTGTGGGAGTCTGTACAGAGGTGTACAAATGTCACCAACCCTGTAAATCTCCCAGCCTAGTACGTGTTGTCGTTCTTCACTAATGCGTTAGCGTGTATCTAAACAAATACCACTAATACTAGCGGTCCATTTTGATTGCAGAACAAATTTGCCATCAAGATCATATCCTAAAATGTGTGCTTTCTGTTGCTCTTTGCTCAACTGACAGTCTACTGTGACCAGGGCTGTGATTGAGCATCTAGTGTCTATTGACAGGCCGGGTCAGATATGTAAACGCACAACGTCTACATGCTAACAACATCGCTTTCATGAGCCTGAAAAATGAGCCAGAGTAACGAGAGGATTGTGAACGTCTTTGTTCAGCCTGTTCTGTCAAGTACGGAGCCAGCCAGTCTGCTTGCTGTCAGTTCTAGATTACATGATTCAGGCTTTTCATGTTCAAAAACACTGTATCCATGGTAACACGGTCGGATGTGGCAAACATCTGAGAGACCCAGAGTTCATTCAGAATCCTAAAAAAATGGCCACAATACTAAAAGTCAACACCAACTACAGATAGACCGCAATAGCTCAGTGAAGCGGATTTCTCCACACAACACCGGGTCAACACGGTTTCAACCTCACCTGACTCACTGTGTGTGTGAGACAATGCAACAGTGAACGAGAAGCTCTGGTCTAAACATTGCAGCACACAATGGATGTTTTCGCATGCCGTAATTTGATCAGTCTCAGGAAGCAGACTCAGCACTTTGGATTCTACTCCTTTAGACCACTTACGTAACTTTGCCCTCTGTGTCTCTCCAAGTCTCTGTCTGTGTCTTGTCTGCCTGGTTGCTCCTGATTTCTCTTACCTCACCAAACATCCCATAATTTCACAGTTACTCAACTCTTTACATCACTGCTGGCTGGTAACCACGGAGAATTAAGCTCACGCCCGGGAACTGGCCCATGGCAATGAGCTGCTCTATTCAGCTCTTTGTGTTCATTCATCCTCTAGACTTAGTGAAATTACACACACATACGCACTCCGACACAAACTTTCCCTCTCAGCGAGGAAGTATCCAACTAGCGAGTTAGGCAGGGAGATGTGACCGACAGAGAAGGAAGGAAATAAAAAGAAAGAACTTAAAATGCAACAGATTAAACTGGGAAGTTAAGTTTGTTTTAGTAATCCTCTCATACCAGCAGGTGGCAGCACTGACCTAGCCTGCTCAACTGTCCTGCCCTTGAATGACATCAGTGTTAAAGACACAGGACAGTAGATGTTACCACAGTCATTTCAACATGGGATTCTGCAAGAAAGTGTTACGCTGTTGGTTGCATGTTACCAATCCGTTTCTACATACTGCATGCAAAGCTGAAATGTTTTATCGTACTTGGGCATGGAACGAATCAATCGTACCCAATATGAAAACACCCACAATGCTTTGCTTTAAGGCTGTGACGGGGTGGATGATGAAGGGGCTGATAATACAATAATAGGAACTGAGGTCATGGTAAAGGGTGGGAAGGTACATGCTACAGGAAGCTACAGGACGGTCCTTTTCCTTTTGTTTGAGAGTGTAAGAAACTGCCATAGTCTCCATCGCTGCTCAACTCATTAGTCCAGTGCAGTACAAGTGCTTGGCAACCCTTACGACCTTGTTGAAATGGCTTTTGGCCAGGTCGTATTAAGCTCCATTTCCCCCGTTCCCTACCTTTCTTCAGGGTCCTAAGTTCCTTATTAAATAAGAGTCTTAACACCGCTGCACTTAATAGTCGTCTCTAGAAGTTTCATCACATGAGACACACGATGGTGTGCTGGACACGCCAGCACTACAGTTTCAGCTGAAGTCAGTCGTAAAAATTGTGATTCTAAAAGGTTTTGTCTGTCATCAGTGTCTGATTCCAGGTTGGGTCAATCTAGACTGCTGTATGATTAGGGCTGCAAGAACAAAAAAAATCAATATCCATTCATCTTTTTATCACTTCAGCTGTAGTAAAGCGTCCGTCGGATACTTAGTCCAGGCGGACTCATTTAGGCTGTAAAGAGAAAGGAGATGGGGCCACAGCACAGCTGAATTGTGACCGCTGTAGACGAGACATTGGTGTCCCTCTGCTCCCCTGGAGAGGGGGATGAGTGGTGAGAGAAAAGGAGGAGGGGGGGGGGACGAGTGAAAGGGTTGACACAGAGACTGGGAGCTCCTCTCACATGCTGGTTTCATACACAGAGCTGAGGTCCCCTGGAGCCGCTTTACTGACAGGATGTGACATTAGAAACGGGTCACAGAGGAGGACAGTTTCTCACAGCTCCACATGCCTCACGCTCACCATCACACCATCTTTCTCTCCCTTATGTTCCTCATAGCTTATTCCAGAAACCAGTAGAGGTAATGTGGGTTGTTATTACTTTATCGTTTTGGGTTCAATTCTGATAAAGAACTTCTTTGAAACATTTTATTGAGTCAGACAGCTGAATTCTATATGTATGCATCTAGTGCAGACTCAACATTACCAAATGGATTCCAGGAAGTTTTGTCTACCTTATGGTTATAACGTGTGCATGCGACATTACCAGTAATGGTCCCTGCATCTCTGTAGGCGGCCGCAAACTCCTGGAGCGGAGCCGAAAGACGTGCTTCACTGACATACTCCTCTTCCTCCTCCTCCTCCTCGCTGGCCAATCGAAGCCCTGAATCGTGGAGCCGCGCCGTGTGATCGGAAGACTGTTGAGGGGGCGGGGCAGAGGAGCAGGAGCAGGTGTGGGGAGGCAACGTCTTCGGGTCCAGCTTGGCGCTGAGTGGTTACCGGTTTAAAAAACGACGAGCCATGGACGACCCTTGGACTTGCCAAAATAGGAATGGGACAAAACCCAATTGCATTTGTCTCAAGTGCACTATTGGACTATTGGAGGGGGATGTGTCGAGCACCAGACAGGTGGGATGTACGGAGGTTATTCTCTGTAAACCTATAAAGAGAAAGGGGAGAGACAGCATAACACACTTAATTAGATTCATGTTTTAAATCACAAGTTAGATGCAAAAAGCAAAAAAACATACAGCAAGATATCAAGTGAAAGTATTGAAAATAAACACAATGCATCATAAGCTTGGGTTACAACCTTCCATTAGCTTAATGTGTGCAAACAGGCTCCTATATTTATCTATTAACAGAACAGGAACAGGATGTAATTGAAACAACCCTCTCTCTCTTTCTCTCACTCACACTTCAGCTTGCAGTAGTATTTATAGATCTGGTTAAAAGTGAAGCCAATGCTGAAGTACCTTAAACTTGCATTCATTCTAATGGCCATGAGGGGGCGACTGCTCTGGCTGCAGAAAGAAGTCAGATTGTTTAAAAGTCAACGAGAAAGTGACTCTACTTCTCTCTTGATTTATTACCTCAGTAAACATTGTGAACATGAGTTTATGATCTCAATAGTTTCAAGTCTTCTTCAATGCAGCGTGATGTTCATTTAGTAGATTATGGTCCATTTAGAGTCAAATAGAAGATAAGGCAGGGTATGCTTTAGGGCGTGGCTTCATTGTGATTGACAGGTCGCTACCACGGCGTTGTCCAGTCTGGGAGTCGTCCGTGTTCTAGTCTTAGAACTTTAACAAATGAAAATAATCATTTGGTTGCTTAAACATGTTTTAGTCAGTGTTCGGTTGTACCACCCTGACAAAAAAAAAAAAAAAAAAAAGACCATCACAACTTTCTCTAGTTGATGTCCTAAAATGTCTCATCTAAAAAAGCAACAAATTTTCCAAAAAAAAAAATTATTATATGTTTGAAAAATTATTAAAAAGATGAATCGACTTATCATTTCAGCTTTACTGTTAAACTTGTAAAGGGGGTGGACGGAACATTAGAAAAGCTTCAATATAACTGCAACACCGCCACTAACTACACTAACTCAACACCTCTCTGACACAATGACAACCAAAAACATCTTCACAAACAGGATATATTGCAATGTTGTTTTGCATAGATGCCCCTAATGAACTCTTCACTAACCAGTGAATGTCATCACTTCAAGCATATGAGCATCAAATGGTTGCAGTAGATCTAATGAAGCATATGATTCAGTTAAATATCATACAGTAGACAGTATAGCTGTAAAACAAATCAGTTAGTAGAATAAGTGTTGCGTTTAGTGACTAGCAAATGGACAACACACACAATCATATCACTGAGCAGGCTGCCAGCCGAGCATTGAAGAGGAACGTAGCTATGGTTCTATTAATAGTCAACTCCTCTAAACACACACACACACACACACACAACCCTCAAGACAAGCTTCTTGATATGTAGCTAAATCTGGTCTCTTTATCATCTTGAAAAACACAGCTTCAGTTTCTCTACTTTCTTGATTCTCTCTCTAGTTTCTTTGAACCATCTCCTCCTGTAATGATCTCCACTCAGCATTCTTTTTCCACCCCAACCTCCTCTTAGACATATTGAGTCAGATCCTGGTGCCTTGTGGGAAGTAAAATTTAGGTCACACAGTTTCCATTATTTAGGAGTGAAGGACATCCAAACACTGTTGCTAATGACAACAAACCACGTAGTCACTGCAGAACATATGACAGGCTGCAGTGTCATATAGCTTAAAAACAAGATTTTTAGGGATTTTAAAACCAAAACTGACTGCAAATTAAACATTTCAAACCCCGTTCAGAATCACAGGAGGCGACTAATAAAGAGGAAGAGTCTTTGCAGCTCTTTAAAACAGAACCAGGGCCCTGAATGAATGATGTACTGCAACAGTACTGTTTTTCCAAATTAAAGTTCAGCCGAACCAGGATCAACAGTACCAGCATCTACTCTAATGGTATGGCCACAACACCCCCACCCTGTACCGTCCTCCAGCAGCGCTCACAATGACAAGGTTGGGTGGAGTTTAGAGGAAGTGGAAGATTTCAATGGGCAACAACAGAAAACGCAATTCCTCTCTTGGGAATACGGTGTGGTTTTCCCACATTCTCTCTTTTTTTATTTTCTTCGAATTCCAATTTAAAAAGTTACGTTTTTTTTGCAGTGTTGATTCAGCGAATGTTCATGTTTTTTTGTGAAGCCCTTCAAGTTGTTTTTGGTCCTTAGTCCAAACAGGCACATGCTCTGTTCCTGCTTTCGTAACTCATTTCTGTACTGAGATGGAGCATAAGGACATCCAAACACAGACTACATGTAGCAGGTGATGTAATAAGTAGGAAGAGGTTCAAGCCCCTGATTCTAATGGAAACATTAAAATGATGTACAGTAGCTACCACCCAACGAAATAACTTTATTTTAGATTTTGGCGCCGTTTTTTAAATTTATTTTCATTTGTTAGACAAAATAATTCATCAAAAGAGGTAAGGAAGGTAATTAGGTGCAGTTCCAATTGTCCTTAATGACACGCAAAAATACCGTTTGTCCATCAGTGTACAGACAACGAGTATTATTCTCAGTGCAGTGTCTAGAGAAGTGAGGAGAACAATGACGTCTCCCTCCCTCAGAGGATTTCTCAATGCATTCTGTTAATCAGTTACTCCCGACCGGGCCTTCCACTGCAACTAAATGGACATTACAACACAGACCACAGACATTCATTCTCAGCTCTTAAAGGAAAACCAGTGCTGCACCACCCAGCTCAGTATTTTGGTGTTGCAACTTGAACTCCCGTAAGACCTTTTTAAAACCTGGAAAAATAAATGAATGTGGTAACACTGCTATAGCCTAACCGTTAGGCACAGAGAAGCTCAGCAAGGACAGACCGTATAGCACAAAAACATGAGTGCATCACTGAGGACGGTAGCTCCACATACAAAGAGGATGTACATGTCAGCAAAGAGGGGAACACACAAACATACACACCTCGGTACTTTTGTGAGTTTAGGTGCTGTCACATCCGTCTCAGAGCATCATTGATGCTTGATTTAAGCATATCTTTTGCTTATAAATGCATGTATCAGTCATGTTTCACGGCCCTACGACACTGGAAACGCATTCAAAATACACTGAAAACATGTCAAATGGATATTGGTCTGTTTTAGGTGCTTTTTGTGTGTCCTCTGTTTATCTGCGGTTTGAGAGTTGACGAGATATTATGATCAAAATCATTAAATCTTCAGTCGATTGATCCTCACTGACTGACAAAATATAATTCAAAGAACCATTTGCTGATCAAGACTCAACTGCAATAAACTAGACTGGTTTACACTGGAGCCTGTAGATGTTGCATCTGATCGAACAAAACAACGAACCACCTAGCAGTCACTCTGGCTCATGCATCTTATTTGTTAGATAGCTAACTGTTTGTAGCCAGTTTGCCTAAAAGTTTTAAATCATGAGCGCTACGACAGTCAATGCATCAATTCATAAGGCACGCTTATGCAGCACACTCTGAGAGCTGAGGTTTGTCCTTGCTAGAGGGGATTTCCTTACTTTCAACAGCTGATCATTTAGAGCACTTTGACTAGTGTTGTTCAATACGCATGTGTTCCTGCTAATGGTACACAGAAGAACATACCGATGGATAACGGCGTCCGGTGGCAATCTGCCTGTGAGCAGGAGAGCCACATGCCGTGTGTGGAGCTCTAACATTGTATACACCCGAAACAACTTCTTTGCACTGAAACACTCCGGTCAGGTGGAGACTCCAATCAGTTTCAAGACACATAATAGAAAACTGCCCTGAGAAACCGGTCAGAAGCCTTAGTGACAGATTGGTGACGGGGTCCATATCACCGATTAGTCATTGGAAGATATCACCATGGTGAGAAGACCAACATATAAAGATCTCCTGCTATAAAAACCAACAGCTATTAGAAGCTGACAGAGATCAGGAGGGTAGAGTACACATTGGTTGCTATTGAAAACTGCAATGTCAACATTATCCTGTGTACAGAGAGGACATAATTACATAGAAGCTGTGTTTACAAAAAAGTAGGAGCTCCAGGTCCTGTTTGATTACATGTTAGATATCCCATCAGGTCAGTTCAGCCTGAACTCAAAGTTCTCTTTAATATTCCTTTTAGCATGAATGAGTTTCAGTTTATCCCCCAATTATTTTCTCTCTAAATCAGAGTATGTGAAAGTCCCTCAGTCTTACCAGCAACTTCTGGACAATATTTTAATATATTAAGTATCGATGAAAATGTATATGAAAATATCTTCTATTAATTATAGTATCATATCTGCATGAGAACCATTCAGCGGCAGTGTTTGTTTTACAACATAACTAAACAGTACCTGTTAAGTAAGAACCCACAACTTTATTTGTGGACTTAAACTGAATAGAAATTCAACCTTCCAACTAAATGTTGGAGTGAGGCTGTAAATGAAGGTCGGTCCAGGCTGCAGCCCTTCCTGTCAGCCACTTTATGATCAATGGATCTGATCAATAATCCAATACTCCTCTGTTTGACCAGGAGGTACAATCAATAACAATCTGCATTTTTACTCGGGAGCAAAAAAAAAAAAAGAAAATGAATAATACAGAGCTGATCAGAGCGGATGGCTGAGACTCAGTGGTTTGTAGGGTTGTGACTGTAAGAGGTTTTTACAGTGCGATAACCAAAATATCAACGTAAACAATATTCCAATACTACTATTATTAGTTACAATGATGCTAAAGTGAATTAGAAAAGAACATGCTATAAAGCAGCACTAGCATGTTCAATTAATTAAATGAAGAATAAAATCAGCTGTGAGCTTAAAAATAAGGTCCTATGATTATTAACATATACTGCAGGTGAGCAGCGCAGCCAGCTCATGTGTGTCAGTTTATTTTTTCAATATCGTAAATAAGCAGATGTAGACAAACATTACATTTTAATACCGTGACCCTGGTATAACATTACAATCCCAGTGTTCCGTTGGTTCTGTCACACAGCCATGAGAACCTCCCCAGCTCAACATTCATTAGGATTTTGTTTGCTTAATATATACATAATGTTATGCCATTCTAAGGATGTCATGCTATTGGGTTGTTGATTAGTACTTGAAACCAGCACTGGAAAACTGGCCCCCCAAAGAACAATACAAAGTGTTTTCATCACTGCAAACATTACTTCTGTAACGAACTACCGGATACACAGTAAATGTACTTCAAAGCTTTAAGTCTGCCTGCTCAGTTCATCTTTATTGAATGTAGTTTAAAGTCACAGAACTGACCCGCTCTGTCCTGTCGAGCTAATCGCGTCACTAAAGCATGTTTGAATACCGGTCTCAGTGATGCGATTGGTTGATGGTGAGCATAGTAGGGTTTAGACAAAAGGAACAGGCAGAAAGGTGAAATCTCTTCCCTCCCTAGGATTCCTATTCCCTAATTCCTCCTTCTAAATGCACATGGAAACCAGTTCTTTGTTTTCCTAGCAAAGCATTTTGTCAGACAAAGGAGCTCTGATCCCATTATTCACTGAGACACACACACAGTCACTTCAACATGTCTTCACAATAAGGAGGGACAAAGAGGAAGACAAAGAGAGAAGTGAAGAAGGAAGCTAGTGTATCATAAAGTCCAACAAGTCACATGATCAGTCAAAGGAAGCGGAGGCATCCTTTCTGAAATCATAGTTTCCTTCATGTAATGAGTGTTGTGTTAGTGAAAGCGTTGCCAGGTTGGTCCAGGTTTATCAAACACTGGAACTTGTGCAAGACCTGGGTCAAAGTTTTTACAACTTTGGTTTTATCTTTGTTGATTCCATAAAGATCGTATTCCTACATGTGGGAAGCGAAAGGCAAAACGAAACTTCTTGCAATCACATCAAGTATCTGAAATCTCACAGAAAAAGTTTGAGTGCACCAAATGATCTGGTGCACGAAGCATTTCTCTCGTGTAATAATATAACAGAACTACGACTGTAGAAGTGTAAAGGAAATAGGCTTAGCCAAAATATTCCAAGGGACATACATGAGGTATATTCTCTGTGTTGTAAGGGGCTGAAAATCAACAGAGAACCTCGACATTAAAGAGATAAAAGTGTGTCCTCGGTACGAGTCTGATTCACTAGAACCTCACAGCTGCATCACTTTGGCTCAGTTCAGTGAACTGCAGCGCCGACACTCAAAATAACTCTCTGTTTGCAAATTTATAGGCTTTATTTTGCTTCCATGTAGTTTGATTGCATTAAATTCCTGCTGGATTTAACAGTAGCATGTCACACTATATTGTTCTAAAAATCACACCAAAGGCCGTCATACTGAACTACGTCTCTCACTCTATTTTAAAACAGCATCAAATAGTCACAGGGTTTCTAAAGGCTGCGTCATAAAGTGCTTTATTATTCATTCGTTTGTGTTCCACATTGCATGCTATGAAATACCCCTTCAGTTATGAGCACTACAACAACTTCATCTGTGCTTAAACAAATACGGATTACAGGATTTGTTGCAGGTGTTGTGCTACACAGACATGATATTTATTTAGGAAATATGGAAGTAAACATACACACATATATACAGTATATACTTGAGATTTTGTTAAGAATGTAATTTTACTTCTATAAGAAGAGTTAAACTTAATTTTATTGTCTTTCCAACTGATTTTATTGTAATTTCTCAAACTCAACCTGAAACTCAGCGAGACATAAATCCATAAAGATACTCTGCAGCGATAGTGTGCAGTAAAGGAGCTTTGAAGTTAATATATTAAGGGCCTCGTTCACACATAAAAGCAACCTTTGACTTTTTCCTGTGCTTTTATAATCATTTCTACCAATACGCTACTCTAGGTCATCAGTCTGTGTGCAGCACTGCCACCACTTCATCAATTTGTCTTTTTTGTAGAATGTCATTCCCAAATGAATGAATGCTGATGATTTGTTGGGATGGGGACTCATTTTAGTTGATTGAAAGAGGAGATAGGGTTACAAAGTACTGACATCACACATATCTAACCGTGATAAGAGATTTCCTATTTGCTACAAGCCTTTGAATGTGTGTGTGTGTGTGTGTGTGTGTGTGTGTGTGTGTGTGTGTGTGTGTATTTAGATAAGACCAAACACCCCCCACAGCCCATCTGTCAGTCGCTCCGTCTATCTGTGGGACATTCGAGCTGTCCCTTGAGCTCCAGCTTCTGGTTGTGTGAACGTTCTCAGAGGTCTGTGTGTGAGCAGTGAGACCTGCTGTGTGTGTGTGTGTGTGTGTGTGTGTGTGTGTGTGAGCAGTGAGACCTGCTGTGTATGTGTGTGTGTGTGTGTGTGTGAGCAGTGAGACAGTACACAGGCCCTCCACAGATCATGTGCTGCTAGTTGGCAAAGCCAACTGGACCCTTATTTAGCTTCTCAGAACTGTCTGAGAAACCCTCCTTCTCAGCAGAGTAGCTAAAGTAAAATAAAAATCACTGACCCCCTCCATACCTCTTAACGTAAAGGATGCACGTTAGTGTGTTGCAGCCTCTTCACCGTAATACATATCAGTCTTCATTAACTGGCCTGAGGCTCATTGTCTAAATTGCCTTCCTTGTGATTGGTTTGTAATGGGAAATCTGAATAAGCAACATCTATTTCAATATTAGTTTAATAAAGAAATCCAACATTGGATAGCCTAATGGGTTTAACTTGTAAAAAAACAATAGAATTTAAAGAAAACAAACAAATGCCTCTAACAGATGTAGGCCACAGTACATGAAGAGAAAACAGAGAACAACGTTCATGCGTCACAAAGCAAACTGCTTTATTTGGGTCTATAATTGGGCATATGTCAGCTTTTCACGGTGCACTTGAATGATATGACGTAATGATTCCACTGATTGGTCCGATTATAAATAAAAAAACACGTTGACGTTAAAAAGGGGAAAAGTTTGTTCACAGCCTCTGAGAAGTCGCTGTGATAATCAGTCAGACTGCTTGAGTCACTTTTAATGTGGAGGCAGATTCCCTGTGATAGGATTAGGCCTCACTAAATCTAAAAATCAATCAATCTTATTAAAACGTGCCCACAAACCACACTATAGGCTGAACATGTTCACCTCTGAGTCGGACCAAGTATGGCCACAAAGCAGAAGGAATTCATCATGAAATTAAAAAGTCTTCAGTAAAATGTATTCAACAAGGAAAACATGACAGGGAACTGTTTAAAAGCATGCCATGTGTTAAATTATATAGTATTTCGCTCTTATCACGAGTAACTGTTACACAGTCAGCAAACCGTGTGGCACTCTGCACCTGCTGCTGTGATCATATGATCATCAAACTTTAAATCTGACACACATAAGAGTTCAGAAACTTACCGCTTTAGTCGATCGCGCAGACTTCCCTGAAGAGGCAGAATAATCCCGTTATCTGTTTGGCGACAAACGGAAGACTAAACTCAGCGGCTCACTCAGCGCGACTCTGCTCGCGATCTAACAATGTGGTTCTCCAGAGCGCTACCACGCGACCCGGTGCTGTGTGAAAGTCTGCTTCCCCGTCGACATGTGTGACCCTGATAATAACCTTATTTCTAACCACAATCAGTCGTCGTCTGCGATGCTTCACCCGACCACAACCCTACTATAACCCCTAGTGTATCGCTGCCACGCCTAACCAAACTAACCACAGTCTCAAGTAACGTTACCCCCCCGAACATGCAGGGCACCCCCCACAGGAAGCAGACTTCCACACAGACCGGTATTAGATAATCACGCCTCTGTCAAGCGAAAGTCAAGACAAGTGGACGGACGAATACGAAAGATGTATTTCAGAGTCAGCTCCCTGCGCCTGTTCACTTCACTTTTGCAGCTTTTTTTGGGGGGCTTCCTTCGCAGGGGTGAGTGAATGGCTTGGTGGAAACAAAGCTGCTGAGCAGAGCTGAGGCAAAGTAGAAGAAGTATGGTTCTATATCCGGTATGAGTCATTTCAGAATAAATTGCAATAATGTTACATTATATTTTTTATTTTGAGTGGTCTGTTTTACTCACAACACATAAAAAGAGATTGACACTTCATGTAATAAATACTGTAGTAAGAGCTAGTTTGTAAACTGTCTGCATGTGTGTACACTGTGTACAAAGTGTTGGGACGTTATAGTCTATATTATAATGTGATGGTGGAAGGAAAGCTTTTTAATAGTTGATACAGTGTTTCATTAAGTCATTTGCACAGTGACACATTTAAGGAGCTTATCTAAAAGCATTAGAAACTCCTATTGCACATAAAAGAAACAAGGTAGTTTGTCATCATGGCAATGTGATTATTTACATTGTATATTTTCAGACTAAAAACACAAACACTAACACTGCAAGGCATCTGTAATGTATTCTCTTCTGTTTAATTAACCAAAGCAAGGTCTGAAATATTTGCAGTTTCCAGTAAATTATGACATTATCTGTATCAATATTGTGTCGTTTTTGTTTGACTGTCCATCAAACACATATAATTGTACAGAAGAGAATAAATTACAGATGCCTCAGTGGTCGAGATTAAGAGGCTTACTTACTTTTTTTAAAAATTCTGGTCAATATCATTCTTGGTAGATTTCTGATCGTAGCAGATGATCACCAAGTAAAAAGGACTACGCTGTCACCAGTCATTAAAACAGCCTACTAATTTGTGTTCATTATATTTTTTATGTAGGCTATTCATACAATGTTGTAATAGCAAATGTGGTGAGTTTTTTTAAACGCATTTTTTTCTGGCTTTTATTTTGTAGAATAAAAGGCGCCTATAGGAAAGGGCACTCTTGGTATCTTTGGTTAATCTTGTAAACTTTAAGTTACGTGCACTGGACTACTTCCACGGTCTCTGTTGTTCACTCATCTATATGCAGTCAGTAGGGGCCCTACTGATGAAACTTGTCAAGTGAGTGATTGTTAGAAAAGTTCTTAAAACAGACCTGAGGATTTGATGGTTGCTATTTGGTCTCCAGCATTATTTAGACATGCATGATCATTATTTAAACATGAACAAGCTTTCTATCAACCAGGAAAACACAGATTTCTACATTTTAACTTGATGACTTATTTGAAAAGGAAACTTCAACCAACAACATTTTTCATCAGGACCTCTTCTTATGCGACGTACTGTCACTGACTGGACTCTATCATGGAATATTTAAACCTATGTTGTTTTCTATGTGTCTTACCATTAAACTCTAACACCCAAAACTCACTGCTGCAGCAATTCAATAATACTGGCAATATCTTCAGTTTTCCGTGTTGTTTAATCAAATGGGACTGACGTTTGACCATTGTGACAAAGTTTGAATGACCAAAAGCTGCTTAATTATTTTGTTTTATACAAGACCGTCCTCCCGAAATCCTGTTGCACAAACAAGCAAGAAAAGTGTTTTACATAAAAAGTCCAAACAAGAAGGATCTAAGTTTGGTTTGTAATGTTTATGTGCTACCTCATGGTTTATCTTCGCAATTGACGTTGTTGGGAAATCAAAAGGAACTGTATTTTAATATTGTCAGAGTGCATTACATTATTTTGTTGAAAAAAACCTGGCATGTTCTTATGTCACACTTCTCCAAAGATATTTTAGATGATTTTTTTTCTCCTGGTGGTTACTTCTGTTCAATCCGAAATAGACCAACACCAACACCACAGCTGACATAAAGGCCAGCAGTGGTGTTGCCCTAAATGTTCTGTAGCTGTCAACAGACAACAGTAATGTAGACAAGAGTAAAGTTCAAGAGTGATCGTATAGCTACTAGACGTATAGCTTTCAGGATACCATCATTTTAAAACTGAAAAAAGAAAGACACTAAAACACTTTGGGCTCATCTTTGAATGTAACACTAAAAAAAAAGTGGGATTATTTCTTGGAGTTTGTTAAGACACATCTGTGTTCTAGTGGAGAGTGGCACAGAGTTTCATTCAGAGCAGGTCTCATGGTGCTGACAGACTCATGCATTGGAGTCCTCGTCCGTTACAGTGGGGTTTGGTGAATTAGAAGAATTCATCATCTTTCCCCGGAGAGTCTTTTGCTCTTAATATTCTCAATCTTGTTCCAAATAAAGAGGAAACAGCTTCTGTGCTGTGAGCTCATATGCAGAGACTACAAAATGTTAGACTCCATAATCAGAAATAATTCACATGTGAAGGGGAAACACCAGGTTGGTAAAAGATAATAGGAAATATGTGATGTGAGGTACAGTAGGACAAAGTCTACTCAACTATGACCCGAAGATAGGCAAAGCATGGACCAGTAAACAAACAACAGAAAATATATTTTTTCTTTATTTTGTTGTCGATTTAGATAAATCATTCTTCAAAATCTCACTCTCTGTTTCTAAAAATCATCAATGGAGAAAAACTGCAAGACAAACGGCCATGGTGCTGTTAATCTATGGACACTGAGAACCATATTAAGGTCAGTGCCCACAGCCTGACAACAGCTATCTGCATACATGCATTACCATAGTATTTTACAATATGTGGGACAGTGTTTGCAGTAAGTGGAGCATTCATGGGGATGGTTGACCCCCCCTGCAGGGTCACGTGCATGTTTCTCAAACTAATCTCCAATGGGACTTTGCACATGTGCACACATTTATTAGTTAATTTTATCAGCATTGCATGAGAGTAATACTCTAGTTATTATGTTAGGGTTATATCGTGCTCACATGCTGGATTGTTCCAGCAAACGGGTTGCTCAATGGGAACTTTGAGGCAACTGTAGCCTGCAGAGGGCGTCAGTAGGGACCTAACCGCAGACTGTTGCCCCCTAACAGCTCAATCAGGACTCTGTACAGTGAATTAACTTGCAATGTTTTGCAAAATACAGTACTTTTGATGCCAATTGTCGCTGTATTCCATGCGCTTGACCATGCGCTGCCTGTTGTGTGCTCTCTTGTATCATAGCAACGCAGGAATAGACCATGTGGAGGCGGTCATGTCAAAACTAATAACTTATATAATACAACTAACCCGTATCTTAAATCATATGTATGTGAAGTATTTCGTAAGAACAGCTGCAATTTACGTATCGGTACGCATGCAATGACTTTGGTGGGTAGTTTTTGCTTTAATTTTATTTGCAGAGCTCCAGACATCCCTCCTCCAGTTTGATTTGTACCCGTCCGTGCACATCCCGCTTCCGCTAACAAACAGCGGGTCGTTGAAGAGGTGAGTTCTGAGGTAGTTTGATAGTAAACGTGAGGGATATCAAACACATTATTAAGTCAGTATTTTGTGTCTCTGTGTATAGTTAAGTGATGTTTTCATGTAATAACGTTACTTACTAGGTGTTGCAGTTAACTGCTGTCTTGTCATTAATAAGCGAACAGACCTGCCTGTCCTCTTGAATAGATGATAACGTTACAACACACAATACAAGCCAACCGTTAGCCTCTAACGTTAACCTGACACTTTAATGTAACGCTAAATGTAATATAATTATTCACCACTTAAAAGTTAACCATCTATTTCAAACATGCCCATTTACTGTAAGTGTAGAAGCTACATTTTATAGCTCGCTGAAGCTATTTAATGACACAAACCAAGCCGTCAGAGTCAAACAGGTGTCAGGTGTTCTGAAGCTAATTAGCTGTAAAGCTAATCAACATTCACGGATATACATTTTAAGTTAGCTAACGTTAGTTGTGCTAAAATGTTAGCCTATGCTAAATTCCTCTCATGGTAAACTTGAGAGGACCAATATACCCTAACCTAGATGTTCAGCATATTACGATATTTAATATGTTTATTTATTCGTTTGACCCTTGATATAATAGATTCATGACCCATGATAATTCATGATAATTATTCGAATAGTTTTCTAATATCACGTTTGTTCTGCCGGAGTGGATAACGTTACAGCCAATGCACACAGCATTGATGATAAAGTTAAGGTCATACTGTTTGTTTGGCTTCCTTGCTTCCTTTCCTCATTGATGACAAACTCTACTCTCTCAACTTCTTCAAATGTCTAAAGTTAATGATTACGACTTAATACTTGTTATATCTTCTCCACAGCGGATGGAGAACTTCATCCTGTATGAAGAACTTGGGGCCGGCGCTAGCTCTGTTGTCTATAAAGGAAGAAAGAAAGGCAATCTCAACTATGTAGCCATCGTCTGCGCCGACAAAGCCAAGAGACCCGAGATCACTAACCATGTAGGATAGTTCTCTTCACTGTATAAACGTATCGAGACACCTGTTACATTTTCACATTTGTTTTGTTCGTCCATAAGTTTTAGTATAGTTGTATTATAAAGCCTTAAGGAGCATGACATCACCAGCTTTGAGATGTTTTAACGCATTATTGAGAGTTACATTGACTTAAAAAAGAATTAAGAACTATATACATTAAAGCATTATCCATAGACATTAGAGTTTTGGGCCTTATTTTGCAGTTAATGAGTTTCCCAAATTTCTGTCGACATTGTTAACCAAACGGTCCTGACTGAGCTCATAGGGATTCTGCATGGTAATTATTTTAGGGAGAATTCTGCTTTTGAGCATCGCATTAAAGAATACCTCCACATTTAACGATGTCTTGTTTTTTGTCCCCTTTTAGGTACGTCTCAGCCATGATCTGGATCATCCGAACATAGTATGTTTCCACGAGTGGTATGAGACAAGTAGCCACCTCTGGTTGGTAGTGGAGCTCTGTACAGGTCAGTGGTTATTTCTGGCACTCCTGACAAACAGTCATGCACCATTAAATGTAATAACTTACTGCTGATTTTTTTAAAACAAGTGTTAGTCTTGCTCTATCTAAGTTTCTTGGTCTCTCTCGTGCTTGCTCGCTTTCTACACTCATGTCCATCTATCAGGTGGTTCCCTGGAGTCTATAATCGGTCTTGATGGATGTCTGTCAGAAGATGTGGTGAGGAGCTTTGGATGGGACTTGGTCAAAGGACTGAAATACATCCATGAATCCGGAATCATTTTCTCTGACTTGACCCCTGCTAAGGTTTGCATCTGCATTCATGTGTATACAGGACTAACAAACAGCACCATTATGATTATTAGATGAATACAGTGACCCTCCCTTTGTTGCCCATAGATCCTACTGGATGGTAGTGGCACTCTGAAGTTTGGTAACTTCTGTCTGTCCAAGGCAGATGGAGAGACACTGCAGGATTTCTTTAACTTGCGCTCTACTTCTGAGGAGGAAGGGGAAGAAGATAGCAAGGAGAACTTTGACAACACGAGGAAAAGATTAAATGGTCAGATTTTTTTTAAATCCTGTTGGTTCCTAATACATTGTATTGTTGATTGATGGAGGACCTTGCCGGTAGATTAGCCTAGAGGAGTCAAAGATGTACAATGTTTGGATGGATCCAGTTGAAATGGAAGGAACAAGGAATGGAGTAGCTGTTGTTATGACATTGTGATCATATTAGAAACTAAAAGCTGAGAACATGTTATACATTGTGGAGAAGTGTACTGTATGAAAGCTGATGACTGTCTTCTTGTACTATTTTTGTCTTTCCTAATTACTGTACGTGTGTATATTTTCAGGTCCTCCAACTTACAGAGCTCCAGAAGTTTTGCAGGGATCAGAAACCAATATGAGCTCTGATCTGTGGGCTCTGGGTTGTACACTCTACTACATGTTTACTGGTACACACACACACACACACACACACACACACACACACACACACACACACACACTCCCGTACAGTAATACCAGCATAGACTGATATGATAAAGTACACAGTGTAAATTAATTGAATGTGTTTTCCTCTGTTGTTGGGTACCTGTCATTCATGATGTTTATGATGATGCTACTGATGATGTACTGGATTGAAAAAAACCTAGAATAAGCATATTGTAATTTACGACTTCATTCGTAAAACCTTTTTTTGCTTCCCAGGTAAACCTCCGTTCTATTCTGAGAGCGACACTGAAATTACAGATCTGATTTTACATCAGGAACCACCGGCTCCCAGACAGACAGGTGATGCACTCTCTCTCACATGCACACAGACACACACAGATGTGATGTTTGACATAAATATCTTTATTATAGACTTTTTAGTTTAAATTAATTAACTTTTCTTCTGTGTTGTTTGTTACAGTGCTTTCAGCCAGTCCTCCCAGTGAGGACTTCCTGAATCTTCTGAAATGCCTGCTCAACAAAAACCCTGATAAGCGGTATGGTTCACACACACACGCACACACACACACACACACACACAGGTCCAGCACACACTCTATTCTACTGTTCTACTTTTACTATTATGATCATAACGTATATAATCCTTACATCACAATGCTAATAGTGTTATTGTTGTGTATTATTTATGTATCCATGACCAGTTGGTAAATTCTATTCATGAACAGAATTAAACAAATGTTCAAAAGTTATTTGATTTTTTTGTCTTAACATTATCTATTAAAAATAAGTTTTATTGATATGGCAAGTCTAGTTCTTGACTCATATAAAATGGACAGCTTGAGAGTTTCTAAGACAGTAAAATTGGCTTAATTGCAACATTGAATTATATTGAATTACACGTTGAGCTATGTGTCACTTTTTTTTTTTATTGTAGGGCTCTGCACTATATCAATGATATATCGCGATTGTATTGTGATATCGAGACTAGATATCATCTTAGATTTTGGATATCATAATATGCTGTTGTCTTTTTCAGTTTTTAAGTGCTACATAACAGTGTAGGGATATTATTTTCTGAACTTCCCAGACTGTTCTAGCTGTTAGCCTTTACACACATAATCATTATATACATGTTACTGATGATTATTCATCAAAAATCTCATTGTGTAAATATTTTGTGGAAGCACCAATTGTCAACCCTTCAATATTATCGCAATATTGATATTGAGGTATTTGGTAAGAAATATTGTGATATTTGATTTTCTCCGTATTGCCCGACCCTGTCTTCATTTAATAGTTTTGTTGTTCTTTGTTCATTAGGATGGACTGGCCAGAGTTGTTGGGCCACCCTTTCTGGACACAAGTACTAATGGAGGAAGAAGGAGGAGAAGAAGAGGATGATGAAGGAGGGAACCAGGAGGGAATAAGTAGCTGTGAGGGGGTCGTTAAAGCTAGCTTGAGGTGTGTCGATATATTTGTATTCCTCTTCATTTAACAGCTCCTACAGCATTCTACAGACATTTTGTTACAGCCATTTTACTGCTTTCAGATTTGCTTTGTGAAAGTAGTAATGCACACTAATGATAGATATAGAGGTCAAGAAGTTGTTCAAGCCCAGTCTATTCTCTTTTAATCCACACAGTTTGAAACACCTTTCAATATGATGCAGTACAATTTAACAGCACAACAAACCTACAAGCCTGCAGAATTACCATACTATTTAATCCAAACAGGTCATGTGACGGTTTGTTGCCCCCAGTTGAGTATTTTGTGTTAATGTGTGTTTTGTCAATAACTCCACAGACACACAAGGATCCCTGACCCTTTCCCTCCAGGACATGCAGACAAGCTATCCAACACCCAGCCACCCTCTAGGTGTTCTAGACTAATCTCATCACAGTCAACAACCGCAACAACTTACAGGCCATCAGACAGACAGACTGATTGCCAACAAGCTGTCAGACACACCGCATGTGGAGCTCCAAGGAACAGCCAGGGCTTGGATAGGGAGATGGGGAAGGAGAGAGGAGGAGAGGGGGAGGCAAAGACAGAAGATGACCCCAAGCTAACTGGAACCAAGCAGATGTGCCACACACTGCAGCCCAATAAGTCTTTAATGCTCGGTAAGACCTTCTCAGATGTCTTTGCTTATGTGTTTATGTTAGATATGGGAGTTACTTGGCCACTTCATGCTATGTAATGCAATGTTTAAAATAACCAGTTTATACGAGTAGTTATGTGCTCTGTGTGTGTATGCCTTTTGTGTGTGTGTGTGTTGATATGGTTGACATAAAAGGTTGTTAATTGGACATTATATACTTTATTTATTGGAATAAACCACTACCATCATTACCCTAAGCAAGGCTGTTTCTCATCTTGATGTTGATGGAAAGACCTGATCATTCCTGATGAATATGCATCTTTCACATGTGTGGCCTTTACTAGGCATGTGTGATGTGTCTCAGACATGCGTCTCATATTGTACCCTGTACAATCTGATTTTGTATCTTTTGTGCTTCTTCCTCCAGATAATGTTTCAGAGCTCAGGCCAAAGAGTGGTGTGGATGAGGACAACACGGAATCCATTTTTCTGCTCAGGTATTCAGTTCATTCTATCTTTCTTTCTACTTTCTGAAGAAGAATGTGAATCTCTCTGAAGTTATCCTCCATCCAAACTCTTGTATTGAACACACACATTAGGAAAGTACACAGAATAATGCAGTACTGTAATTGTACATGATTTTAAAATGAGTGGCCCCAGTGCTACTCGTATATCTATTCTTAGCAACACTGCGCTCTACCAATTAAGCTCGAGGGGATCAGCCTCATGCACACATATCAAAAGGCCATGAGCAGCTAGCAGTATATTTTGATGTTATTTTCCTTTTCTTCTTCTAGCTCCTGTACCACCTCAAGGAGAAGCTGCATTATGTCAGACTCCCTGAACCAGACCCATGCACCTCAGGTTACTGCCACCATACACTCTGACATCTGCAGAGTGTTTCATGCTAATATAATAACATGAGGAACTGGTAAACTGGTAACTTAGTTACTATGTCTGAACCCAATCACATTATTGCTGTTTTGTTTTTCTACTGAAGACTTAAATATTTTCACTTTTAGGTCTAACCTCTGCTTCCATTTGCTGGTGAGCTTGGTGAATACTTTAATCCTCTCCTCTCTTTTCTTTCACCTCCTCCTAGGCCGGGACTGGTTCTGACATCACATCCTCTGTGAAGGCTCTTCTCCATACTGACTCTGATCTGACTGTCACCCCAATCATGGACAACCCCAAGGTATAGACGTCCAATATTACTGGACACAGGCCATTTCAGATACTTAAAATACATCTATTCTACTTTTAATAATCTTCAGTCGTAAGTGAGGAGGAGCCCCTCCTTATAACCTCCTCTCACAATCAAATTGTATAAGGTAAACAATATTAAACAACAATATTGGTTTTATGTTAATTCTCGCATAGTGAATCAGGTAAAACTTGGTTCCTAGGAAGTGAAGAAATAGCTACAGGAGAGTTGTGGTATGCAGATCAGATAGATCATACTGAGGCTTACTGTGTGGTGTTCTCTGTCTATTTATCAGATTCTTAAGAGTCCTCCTGTGCGTTTTGATCCCAAAACCCTTTGTGTACCAGCATATTCAGGTACTGTGGTACATTTGTTGTTCAATATCAAGTGAGATTTTGTCCTATAGAAAGTACAGACGACCTATGCAGTGTGTGGTCATTCGCCCTGATCTGTCTTCAGGCTGACTTTTTCTTCTCTCCTCTTCTCCAGTTGAGAAGCTGCAGTCCCTGAGTGATGAAGAGTGGATGGTCTTCCTCTTACAGCTTTGTTCATCTCTTGAAGAACGGAGCCCCTCCACTGCTCCTCCTCCTCACTCCACAGCCAATCGCTCCAGGCTCAACCTGCTGTGCTACCTCTGTTGTGTAGCTGGACATAAAGCTATTGCTAACAGGCTGATGAACTCAACACTGGTAGGACAACATGTATTTACATAGGATCCATGTTGAAATATTGATGCATCCCTATTGGCTGGGTTTAAATAGATCATTTTTCAGGGGAATCTTTTAGGGAATATTTTTAGACTTCAGCGCTGCATGGCAGTGTGGGAGCCCTTTTTTCCATTTGAATGTTTGTAAACTTCAAACACATGCAATTTAATATCTTTTTATATAATCACTTTTTCTTTTTCTCAACCCTCAGTCCTTGCGCTCCCCTTAGGATACATTTATCATAAGCTAGCCACATTTGTAAGCAAATAGCATCACCGTGAACGTGTGATATGTGTGAGGTCCTTGCTATTGCTTTCTGCAAGTCATTAGCGCAGTGACAAGGGCATAGTGCCATACAACTATTCAAGGCTAAGGAAATGGCTTCACTTTTGTCTGACTTTGAACACAAAATGACTCAGAACACATATTTTTTTAAATTATGAATTTACTTGTGATAAAACACCTGATTAAATCATTTTGGGATTTTGACTACTTTCACGACATATCAGTACTGATGAAACATGGTGTGTTAATAGTTTTGTACATATCAGACCTTACAAATGCAATTGTTTTGCTCAAGCTTTTACAAACTTATCAAATTTGAACACGCTTATTCAAAGTCAAAATGAATCACAAACCCATGATTTGTTATCATATGTCATCATTTCTTAGAGACTGGGTTCTTAATCTTGTTTGTTTTTCTTCTTTCTTTCCTTATCTGTCTCTCTGATCTCCACCCTCCTTCATTCAGCTTCCAGTATTGACCCAGCAATTACGACAAGCTCCGAACTGGGATGTGTAAGTACATTATGTATGTATTCTCTCTATAAACCAATCATTGGTGGAACTGAACTACAAACTATTGAGACTCAGATACCCAAGAAAGACAAAATAGCTTTTTGGCTGCACTAAAGTATCAAACATCAGGGGCAGACAAGAACTTGGAGGATAGCACACACCCTAAAGGATGTGTCCTTGCTCTCTCTCCTTTTCTCACTCGCCCTCTTTCTCTCTCTCCCTTTCTTGTACAGTTCTTAAAGAACAATTTTTTCCAGTTACTTCTATCAATACCAACATATATCATGTCATGAAAGCTACAAAGTGGTTGTTTACAAAGACATGGTGCGCTACAAGCTTTAGACATGAACTGGAAACTTCTTCTCTTTCTCTCTTTCTCTTTCATCAGGACTGTTTCTTTTTACATGTTAGGGATTGAAAATACTTTTTTAAATAGTCTTGTGTTGACATGCAAACGTAAAATTAACAGTTTTTATTTTGTAAAACAAACAAAATGTTTTCCAGACGCAGCAAGGTTCTCAGAGTGATCGGTCTACTGGCTCTGCATTGTACTGAATTGGGAGAGGACAGTCCTGTTTCTGAGGTCTGGAATGCACACACACACACACACACACACACACACACACACACACACACACACACACACACACACACACACACACACACACACACACACACACACAGACAGAACTTTCAATTCTGTAAAAAGCATAAAACAAATAAAAAAAATCAGTTTTCAATTTGACACTAAAACAAGGTAAATGATTATAGCCATATTAAAGTGTTCAGTGTTCTGTGTGGCGTTTGCATGTTGTCATTGTGTTAGCGTGGGCTTCCTCCCACAGCTCGAACACATGCAGGTTTAGAAAACTGTTGACTCTAAATTGCCCGTAGATGTGAATGTGAGCTTGAATGCTTGTCTGTCTCTGTGAGTCAGCGCTGTGGTTTACTGGCGACCTGTTTGCTGGGATTGGCTCCAGCCCCCCCGCTACCCTCTAAGGATAAGCGGTTACAGATAATGGATGGATGATAAAATGGAATTCTCAAACCTTAAACCTAAACATTTTAAGGGCCTAAAACCTGCAGTACCAGTTCACACCACGAGGTGACAGTACATACCAGCAGATGTACAGAAAGTATGACTGCACATTTATGCATAAGAACGGAAAACATAAGAACAATGAGTCTAATACTGCATGCAGTATGTATAGTTGTTTCTTTATTCACAGTAGGTCCTGCTTAATGTTGTTGTGCACTTCAATGCATTTTTGTTGATTTATAGATATGTCATTTTTGTTTGATTTGTATCCCTGCTTTTGTTCTGTTTAGGGGCATATCCCCAATAATTTAAACTTCCAGCACAACATGTAGGGGATAGTCTGCCCTAACACAAGAAGTGGATGGGAATACCTCGTCTCTCCACACTAACTTCATAGTACTAGTGTGTACCAGCAGGTGGCATTAAAAATCTACAAGACAACATGTCTCTCATTAGCCTCAGAGACACTAAAAACATCTCACTCACTCACTCACTCACTCACTCACTCACTCACAAACAAACAAACAAACAAACAAACAAACAAACACACACACACACACACACACACACACACACTAACTCATGCAAACATTTGACGATCTTGCTGGCTTTTGCTAGGTTTTGTCTGGCTTCATCAAACATTGTATAGTAATGCACAACATTATTTAACTCTGTAAATGATCATAAACAAATTTAATTTAGTGTTCTATGGTATTCCTAATATAACAACTGGAAGTGGTTGTAATGCTAGTGTAACGTTTGTGGTAACTATTTAGGTAGTTACAGGTCTTATTTATTTATATTTGTTTATTATTTGTATTTATTCATATGCTACTTTTTTATAATAGTAACAATATCATCATGGTGTACTTTCTTTGTCATAGTTATTGTAATGATACAAGTGATACTGCTGTACATATCTATATTGTTTTTTTAGGTATACCTTGCCAAAACAATCGTCAAGTCAATTTGTATTCATATGACCCATTACCACATTACAATCAGTACAGCACACGACACCCTCTGTTCTTAGATCCTTAATTTGTAAAAAGAAGAAAAGGGTAGAAACTGTATTACAATAGATTGTAAAGCCCATTGAGGCAAATTTGTGATATTGGGTTATATAAATAAAATTGACTTGACTTGAATATTAGTTTGAATGCATTAGTTTTATGTAGGTGTACCTAATAATTTGGCAACTGAGTGTATTTTCCTAAACAGTGACAAACAGACAATTCAAATACTTTACTGAGTGCCCCATAACACACACACACACACACACACACACACACACACACGTTCAATCCGAGTGGTGTTGAACTAATTCAATGTAAAAGCAGTTTTGTATGGTGCTGAGATGTGGAGCCTCTCCCTTATTTCATCCTTTCATCCTAAACCGAACTAAACACCTTTTCGCGTCTCTCTACTCCTCTTCGTCTGCTCGATCACATCTGTTTATTCTAAATATAATCCATTCCGGCTACGGTACTTCTGATCCCACATCCGCTCTCTTTCCTGGTTTGTCTTTTTTCTTCTCTCTGTCTTCACTTGTTTCGACACTTTACTGCTACCGAGTCGTCACAGTGATTTACAAAATGGCCGACTGTGGCATAGCGGTGTTTTTTTCGGTGCGCTTGTTGTTAAAGACAAATGGCGGAAAAATGTTTCCGCTCCCGTCCTAACCTCCCTGCAGCTAACGTAGGATGACAAATTGTTAAGAAAAGGACAACGCTGTTCATTTGTGTCTGTGTGTCGGTCTGTTTGTGTCTATGACTGTGTGTCCATCTATAGACTCAGCAGGGGTCTCCCTATTTATGTGTGTGTGTGTGTATGTGTGTATGCTAATGCTTTGTGTTAGTGTGTATTCTTATTTAATAGTGATATAACAGATGACCAATAAAACACCCCATACTTGCATTTCCCTGTGTGTGTGTGTGTGTGTGTGTGTGTGTGTTGTCTCAGCAGGGGTTCTCCTGCTGCAGTCCTACTGATTGGAGTGTCAGGGCTGGGCTTAGTTACCATGGTAACTGCTATATGCTTCGACCCCCCCAACACACGGGCTAACACACACACACACACCTGTTTGTCTCTGTCTCTCTTTCTGTCTCACTCTCCCCTTTCTGTCGGTCTGCCTCTTATCTCTGTTCTCTCTCCCTTTCGTCTGTCTGTCTTTGTCCCTCACTCTCTCCGTCTCTCTCCTCCAATAGAATTAAATGAGAATAAAATGTTCTGGGTTAATGTTACTAACGCAAGCTTACTGCTTTCCTCATGCGACATAGGGAAGCTGTGCTTTCAGAACAAACCAGATATCATTTTCCCATTCACTTATCATCACCTACAAAGTTTTCAGTGGCGTTTACAGCGGTGTAGCTGCTAAAGCTTCTGCTGTGCAGAGTGTTTTGTGAGATATGGAGTCTCAACAGTCTTTAGGAAAAGAGGGCATCGGCTCCAGGAAGACACTAGTTAGGCATTTGTGATTATTGCAAGGAATATATGAGAGTTTGAACCACTTGTGTTGTGTGAACATCTATAACTAATGCATTTTGATGAAAACCATCCAAAACCTACACTACAGTATAGATTAATATGCTGATGGTCCAACAGAAAATACAGCATTATTGTTTCCTGGAGATGATGAAGATATTCTCAGAGCCTGTGCTAATCTAACATCTTTTAAATGTGATGTGTAATTCATAAACAAAACTGTTTAAATACAAAAACTTATCTTGATGTGTATATCATAGCCATGCATTTGTTGTCTTGTTTTACCATGTGACATACAGCATGTCATATCTGCCATGGGACACTTCAGAACATGTATACATTTTGCAAGGTTGGATCTAAGGACCCTTAGATGTATGTACATTTAGAAAATGAAGCCAATTTAGGTGGAAAGCTTGACGATAAGAGGGTTACCTCTGACTGCAATGCTGCTTTATATGTCCATCTCTTCTCTCACCTCCGCAAAGACGAGCCTTTTATTAGCTGTAAAATAATGTGCATTTCCCTCTTTATAACACCGATAATGCACCAACCTGTCCCAAGTGTAGACATACAGTAACTGCTCATGTGCGCTATTTGTAGGTGTCATATTTTTGTGTGTATGTGCACAAGACTTCTGTGTGCTGTGTTGTCTTTTATATCCTCGGTGCAACTTTATGAATGCTGTTAGTGCATGTTAACTAAGTTAATGTGTGTATGTCTCCTCATCTGAGGGAGTGTTGATGCTGAGATGATGTGTTCTAGGAGGGAATATAGTTTTGTGTGTGTGCCCGTGCGTTTCTGCTTGCTTTTCCACTCTGGCTCGTTGCACAGGGGTGCCTTTCAGTACCCTCGGCCTCAGAGCAGCTGCGAGACCAGTTTCAAACACACCCCAGAATCTCAGCTATGCACTCAGCCATTTATGTTATTAGCGGGTTTAGCTCTGAAAGGCAGCGAGGGAGAAGAACTGAGAGCAATAATGTGGGAAAGAGGCAGAAGACCAAGAGCAGCTTCTTTCACAGCACACATGTACCATTCACATGCTTGGTTAGAAACGACACAACATGGTATGATTTTATAGTTTATAACTTTAAATAAGGTCAAATGAAACATGCATACTGGCTTCTGTCCTCGTCTCAAAGTGTATCGGCAATAATGTTCAGACCTACTCAGGATTCCAGTGGCAAACTGATGCTGTAGCATGCTCATTGATGGCCCCGCATGAGGATACACCACGGTTCTTGGGCAGAAATAAAAGGAAAGAATAACTCTTCTGGGAAAGGGGAAGATATGTTGAGAGAGTACATGACAAACAGACTGTTGCCACTTCTCACCCTACAACGAGAAAGAGAGATAGAAGGTGAGAGACAGTGAAAGCGAGAAGGGGGGGAGAGTGAAAGAGGTCATGTACATACATTGAGGCCGGTTACAAGTGGAGCAGGAAGAGAAAAGACACAAGAAGGGTGAAAAACAATGCGGAGGGAGAGGCCGAGAACAGAGGGATGGAAAACGAAAGGTGGAGAAGAGAGAGGGTGAGATAGAGGAGTGAAGCAGAACTTTCATCAGATCACAGAGGGAGGAAGCTGGCAGTAATGCTAATGCCAGGAAGCAGCCAGCCAGCAAGGCTGTCTCTGCATATACTTAACTCTGTGTGTGTGTGTGTGTGCAGTGCATTTCTTATAACTGCATATGATTGCATGAATTTGTGTACCTTATGTGTGTATGCATATACTTAGTGCTTTGAAAACACTTGTTTGTGTATACGTGTATTTTCGTGTGTGTTTGTGCATTTTCGTTGTTTTCACTGAGCTTGTTGTTGCTGCTGTCCAGCTCTCATTTTTCTATTTCCTTATTTCACTTTACCTTCCTTTTCACTGCTGTTTCCCCCTTATTTTCGCTTCTCTACCTTCTCCTCCTCACTCTTTGCCCTTTCTGCTTTTACCTTTGCCTCGCTTTAGTTTCTTTCCTTTTTGGTCAGTAACAAATAGGATCACCGACATCGCTAAATAATCAAAGTTAAAAGTTACAGTTGTATGGCAGGGGGATTGGAACTGGAATTATGCATTCCTGAGGATAAAACACATTTTGCCTTGACATCATTCAGAACAAGTTTGAGATCACGCAAAGATGTCCCAAGAGTGTTAAATACATATTGTAATCGTATATTTGCAACCACGAACTAGATATGATGAATGTATAGGAGTTTATCTCAATTTGTTTAATTTTTCCATGTCCTGTTATATTCTGAGACTACATATGAAGGAATAATACCTTTTGTGAAATTATAACCTATTCTTTAAATAGTTCAATGTTATTGCTGGTACATTTCAGTTTTATAGAGCAGGAAGTCTAGTTCTATTATCATTTTCTCATTTGATTTTGCAACAATGAAGAAAAGAATACTGCTGATGAAACTATATCTCTTCTCTCCTTCCAGGCGGTGTCCACACTGACTGATTTATTGCGAGATAACTTGAGGAATAGCAAAATCAAGCAGTTCCTGCTGCCACCACTCGGGGAGATCCTCTACCTCATCGCCTCTCAGGTAGACTCTGTCTCTTTAAATTTGTCTTTTCATATTCCTGTGATGCAACTGCAGTTGATTGATCCAAAGGAAACAGTTGAATGGATCCAAACACACACTGTATAAGTGAGAAATGGGTGCACATGTGCGCTTGGCTGCATGCACACACACAAGGCACAGTTTTCAGTAGTTCCATAGCGGACACAAGTATTGCTTTTTAAAGGTTATATTCTTTTAGACAGGTCGAATCAGAGGGTGGGCTGTGAGATGTGATAAAGGTTTAGGATCAGAATTCTGACATTTCTGTTGTTTGAAATCCACATTCTATAGTGTGGAAGGGTAATTACTCAAATCCGAAGTACTGTCATTATCGTGGAGGCCTACGTATATACTAAACCTCGGCAAAAGTCATTAAATGCATTGATTGATTCATATTATTACATGTTATGAGAAATGCAATGAACACAGAGATCCACTGATGATCACAACCTCAAACAATAGTAGGATGAACTGTAAAGATGCTCACTCTAGTTAATTCTCCAAACTACACAGACTAGCCCATAACATTGTGTTTATGGAGTGTGGACGTCACACTTCTCTGAAGAGATGTCTTTTTAAATGTGGACGGTGAAAATCATCTCTCAAGAGAAAAGTTTCTCTTTTCCCAACTCTTAAGTAAATATTGCAGAACGGCTAATTTCTTCAGAGTTAATGAGTCAAAGTGAACCGAGCACGACACTGGTGCCAGATGGCAGAAAGATCAAAACACATTTCTTATTGCTTCAGTGGGAAAGTAATGAGATCAATCTTGATGAAACTGAGTGCTCTGTCATTAGGTGATGGAGTTCAAATTAACATGCTGACTAAATTGAATTGAAAGCGAATTGACCCCCAGCCCTGAACACTACAAGAGAGAGTGAAGGAGGCTTTGTTTGACTTCATTAGAAAAGGTGATCCCAATTTATTTCTGGTTAACCTCAATCTAGCCAGCCAAGTCGATTAAGTGTAAGATTTTTATTTACAAGACTGATGGATAACCTTCAAAAATCGATCACACTACCTCATTACACTTATTACTCTCATGACGCCATGGGGAATCTCATCAGTGTCCGGTACAGCTCTTAATAAATTGACTTTTCAGCTCCCGCAAGAGCTGGTGTTTTTACCATGGATGCCAATGTGTTCTTAACCAATAATAACGCGATAATCATCTGATTCCTGTACCTCGCTCAGAGCAGTACCTTAAAGTGTAAATGTGTGTTAGTTACAGGAGGAAAATTAAACATAAAAGCTAAGTTGAAGGTTCTTCTGTAACATGTTTCAGGATAATGAGGACAATGTCACTTAAGTTTTAGGGTGACAGATTATACTTGATTTGAGTTATTCTACACTTCATTGAATGAGCCGTTACAGTGCGTTGCATTACCACCTGGAATTAAAATACATTTTTATTTGGGTATTATGTAATAGACCTACACAAAATAGTTGAAATTGGTGAAGTGAAATGATAAAGAAGCACTGCTCAAATAAAAAATGGTAAGAAAGAAAACACATTTGGAGTCTCCCACGTGCCTTTTGGCAAACTCCAAACATTTTTCACTCTAAGCGATGGCTTTTTTCTGGACACTCTTCCTTAAAGGGACAGTGTGTAGGTTTGAGTGGCATCTAGTGGTTTGAGGCAGGTTGCAACTAACTAAACACTCCTCAGCTCAGCCCCTCCCTCTCCAAGCGTGTCGGAGAACTGAGGTGGCCTACAGGTAGGGAGGAGAGGTAGCTCATAGGATTTCAGTACAACTAGGAGCTACTCTTATCAACACTTGGTTCTTCTACATGAATATATAATTGTTTTAAAAAATAAATAAAGTAATTAATATCTCACTGGAAACAAATGTAAAATGTCAATAAAATAAATAACATTTCTGAGTGAAGTTTATAAAGAATGAAGAACAGAGACATCCGTCAGTATCAGTCATTCCTCCTGTCTTCTGTTCAGCCGGCAGAGAAGTTTACAAAAGAAACCTTTTGGCCGATCGTTCATGCTGTGCTTGTGTAAACCAAACTGATTGAATTAGGTTTCACTTTCATTTACATGTTCACAGATGTATTGATAAAGTATTGGCTTTTAACTTGCACATTTTTCATTGCATGTACAGTAACAAGCATAGATGCCGTTAACTCGAGTATCCTTCACTTCACCTGGTTAACTTTACCACAGCGGCATTTCTGCTCGCACTTTGTGTGTGTCTGTGTTTGTGTCTATATGTGTGTGTGTGTGTGTGTGTGTGTGTGTGTGTGTGTGTGTGTGTGTGTGTGTGTGTGTGTGTGTGTGTGTGTAGTTGCAGGAGGTCAGCCCGATAGAGTGAGCAGAGCAGATGACATCAAAACATTAAAAAGTACTAATAAAAAGGACCAGTAACTTTGGAACGTGTCAATACTGCGATCTTCATTATTTAGCACAGGGGCCTGTGTAATACCGGGTTTTGGAACGCATCCCGACCTTCAGATAACGTAAAAGGATCTCTCTAGAGCCAGTGTTCATTCTGGGCTGCTGTAGAAACATGGCGGTGCAAGATGGTGGACTCTGTGGAAGACGACCCGCACCCTATGTAGATATAAATGGCTTTTTGTAAGCTAAGGAAAACATAACCATTGTTAGTTTCGGGTGATTATACTCTGATTAAAACATAGTTATGTATATTATATTCAATATCTGCTAATAAACCCCCCAACATGTTACACACTGTCACATTAAAGCCCAGCTCTGTGCAGTGTGTGGCTTAAAGATATCTATAAGTTGTCTTTGGTCTCTGTTTCCTCTCTGTTTCCTCTCTGTTTCCTCTCTGATTAATATCCTTGCGTGCTCTGGTAGTTTGCAAATGTATTCACTTGCAGGTGTAATGGAGTAAATGAGGATTTCATTATGTATTGATAACTGTTGTAAACCATTGACTATATGTGTACCTCAGAAGTAAAGTAAACCATTACTTCGCCTGTAGAACATCCGAAAGTTCAGTCCTCTTCTTTCTCTCCTTACTACAGAGAAACGACTGCATACTTCTGTAACATGAAGCCTAAACAACTGTAAGGTTTTGCTCTTCGGCCTTTACAAAAAGTCTGTAATACAATTTAAACTTTTAAAAAGCTGCAACTGAAGCCTAGACGAGTTCACATTACTTGTGTTGTAAAGTCACTGTGCTGGCTGTCATCTTTAGAATAGATAGTAAAAGATGACTTTATATATATATATATAATCTATCTACAGGTATATTGTCCCTGAACCCTCTCGCTTGTCTTTTCAGTGTAAATAATGTGCTGTAGGTTTTTTAATTTAGGATTGGAAGTTCAGTGACACTTTTAATCTGTAGCTCTATTAAAGGTTCAAGAGTCCTGATTAGAGAGCGCTTAGTGCAGGCTTCTCATGTTAAGGTAGTGATTAGTTAGGTGTTTAAAGTACCTTCCTGTTGAAACACCACCTGCTTTGGATGAGGATTAGATTTTGGAAAAAGTCGTTTATGATTAGCACAACTTTTAGTTCCGTGTGGGCTTCTGTCTCAGACTGAACACTTATTTCAGTCTAGAATTTGATGCCCCTCCAGCAGAGACAGTCAAGTAATTGATAGCTCTAAAACAATAAATAAAGTAATTATTTGATTTGTAGAGTTGTCTTCTCTGAGTCCCCTGGTGGACTGGTAGGTTGGCTGTCTGGTTGGTTTTCTGGTCAGTGTCAACTGACCAGTGTCCGATCAGCTGCATTGCTGCCTCTATTCTCAAGGTTATAACCACAGAAACATAAACTTTTATTGGACTTTGGACTGAAAAAAGTTATCAGACTATTCCCATATGGTGGGGACAGTTAGGTATTCCTTTCCTAGAATAGTACATGGCCACAGAAAACAGCGCTGAGGATCATAACGATTCAATTCTTTGAGGCATCATTTACAGCACATGGCGTTGAAACCCTTTACTGAATTAAATGAATACATATTAATGTTGAAGTTCCTTGAACAGCATCAGCTGCAGCTAATGTCTTCATTACAACTAATTATAATGAAAATCCCAAACACAGGATGTGAACTCATCCTGACACATGGAATCACTTTGTCTGTTTGATGGCAGGAGAAACACTTTTATTTGAGAAATATGGAATGTCCCTTTAAGTGTCCCCTGGTAAAATCAGCCACTTTGTCCCGTCTTCTTCTGCAGAACCAGTCAATGACAACGATTAGCTATAGCCTCCAGTGCTGTCGTTATCCTCAAGGTTAGAAATAGCCTAAAGCCGAGCACAGCAGCAGTAGAAGGGGCATTGTTTCATGAAAAGATAGAAACATTGGTTGAATGAATCACAGTTTTATGGAATGTAACACAGCGCTGGTTTAACAGTGTATATATTTTGTCAAGAAAGATACACATTTACAACATGATCAGATGAATAAGACTGAATCAACTTTAATTTAGGTCATTTATTAAGCAAAACTGCGAAACTCTTCTGGTTCTAGTTTGTCAAATGCGGTAATTTGCTTCTTCTCTGTTTTTTATAGTTTTAAATGGAAAATATTTTGAGGTTTTGGGAAGTTATGATAGACTTTTCTCACTATTTTCTGACATATTTTAGACAAAAAGATTAATTATTTGTTGAATCAGTAGTTGATAGAAGATTTGAAAGTACTAGCATTTGCAGTCCTGTGAATTTTAAATGAAAACTGTCATGAGTATAGCGAAAGTTTAAATTCTTTCTTTTTTATCTCTTGTAAATATGAGTGATTGAGTACACAAACAAGCAAAATAAAAGAACACATTATGCTTACACTTACTATTTTACTAAGTGAATTCAGTATTTTAAAGAACGTAGCTATGAAAGCATGTTCACGCACCGACGTGGTAACCAAATAATCAAGATGTCATGACCCTTCTCTCCTCTTCTTGCCCTTTTCCTCACTCCTCTCTACTTGCTCCTCCACGTTATCTCTCTGCTTTTCTTTTACTCCCACTCTACTCCCCCCCCCAACCTCATCTGTACCCCTCCTCATCTCTTCTCTCACCCTTTTCTCCCTGTCTTTTCTATGTCTCTCTATCAGGAGAAGAAGAGAGGCTCCCCAGAGGGACTGTGGTTCGTTCCCGCTGCCGCCTACACTGGCTTAATGAGGAGCCTGCGGGAAGGGGTGAGTGTCTCCGTGTCTGTCTGCGTGAGTCTGTTTTTGTGTCTGTGCCTGTGTAGCTGTGACTAAGTCTCTCTCACTCTGTGCGCCTGCGAGTTTGTGTGTGCGAGTGTGTGGCAGGGGAACCCTGTGAACAGTAATGATGAGGCAGCTGTGGGGGCCTAAAGCGTTGTTTGCCAGCTGCAAGTCAAGGGCATGCAGAGCAGTCACACACACACACACACACACATGCACGCACACACACTTACCTGCATCAAACACAACCCTTTACTGCTCAGCAGCCTGACCTCAGCAGCAATTAGGACCCTCCAGACACGCACATCCAGTAGATGGAGCAGAAACACGAGCAGAAATACAGATTGCTGTCTTTCTTATATTTTTCTGCTCTCTACTTCTACTTAATTATGCCTCCCCTCTCATGTTTTGTCATTAAAAAAAGACAAATTATGACTTTGGTTGGTATAATAGTACAACAAAATATCACAGATGTCTCCAGTGATGAAGCTGTTTCCTAAAATATGTTTGAAGTATTCAGGTAATGTATCAATGTTTGAGATTGGCCTGGTCTTATTTTGGTTGGGACCTTGTGCTTCTTTACCTCAGCAATATCGTATGTGACTGTGTTTCCTCCTTAATTCGTTGCACCTAGAAGAACTGGGAGGTTTGAACATTGACTACTTACACGTTTAAGTTTTGGTTTACTTCCTTTTGTATCAAATTGTGTTTCCACATCATACCATGCTTGATACAGGGTACAGGTTGAGGGAGAGAAGGGGATGGATGGATGTTGTTTTTCTCTCAGAGGTAGAAGGGGTCTTACTGTGGTAGCCCACTATATCAGAATGAATATAGATGAAACTCTGGCCTGCACAGTTGTCAGCTAGTACCTACTGTTGCTTCATTACCACTGGGAGTGTATTGGGGGGGTGAACAGAGGAGGGGTGTGTGTGACAGGAGTAGAGGGAGGGGTTGAAGGGAGGGGAAAGGAGGTTGACTTATTTATCATTATTGAGCTGTGAGAGTAGGCTGACGGAAAAACGTGCACACACACACACACACACACACACACGCACGCACAGCCTTAGGGACCAGACACTCATCCCCAGACCCAACCTGCCTTCCTCTCTTTCCATCTCTCCCTCTCACCATCCTCTCCCCTCCCTCTCTCCAGCCTGTCTCTCTTCCTCCCTCTCCCTGACTGGCTGTTTTCCCCGTGGCTGCACAAGTATATTTGCTATTATATTACAGAGCCGTCTAAATAGTCTAACTTTGTCTCATGGGCATTACATTTCCTGGAGTTAACAAGGTGATCACACTATACCATACTATACTTCCAGAGACCTATATTTGCACTGTTGAGATATATGACCATCATTCCTAATGCTGAAATGCCATTTGTTTGTGGAATACGAGAAACTCCATGTCTAAGTCAATCTCAGGGCTCAGCCATCAGCATTTATCACAGACAATTCAAGTAACTGCATTGCAAAGGAATCACTGCTATCATTGAAACAAAAAACCAGAAACAAATGGTGTGGTTTGCAGAAATTGTGAGACAGGAGTCGATGATACAAAAAAAATCTCTTGAACAAACTGTGTTACTGTAACTTAACGTCCAGTTAGCGCCCCGCTACCTGCTAGCTAGCATGTTAGTGTTTAGCTTGCCAAATTACAGTACCTCAAGCATTTTCCCTGCACCTAGTCACTATGTCACCAAGCTTCAAGCACCACTCATTTCACAAGGATGTGCAAGTGAATTCCTCTGTTTGAGTGGTCACTCACTCATCAACCATCACACTGTGATGAGCCTCCCAAAGGCCAACTAATGCACTCTGCTTGGAGTGGATTAGGCTTGGAAGGAATGCATTTGGTCCCAACCTATTGCTGAGGGGAAATAGCTGCTAGATGCTCTACTAGCTGTTCACCAGCTAGTTACTAACTTTGTCTGCCATTCGGTGCTGGGAGGTTACTGCAGCATACAGTTATTTTTTTGAGTTGTTTGTTTATTTGCTGAAAGCAGCTGCTTGCTGCTGATCAAAATGAGTTTGATGAGAGGAGTTGCGGGCTGAAAAAACAATACAGTTTTATGTAGAGTAGCTGAGCAACATCTACACTAATACGTTTGCGTTTTAAAACAACTCTGTACACACAAGCGTGTAATTTGGAAATAATCTCTGTCTACACTAACACACCTGAAACGTTGGTTGGTTGCTTGATTACAGAAAATACAACCAGGTATTACTGTAGTACCTATAATAAAAGGTCTTGTTCCTATGTAATTCCCACACACTCACTCAAACAGACACATTGTATTAGGCTGCCTTTAGGTCTCGCTCTGTCTCTCTCACACACACACATCAAATGAAAAGTTACAAATAAAAGTTTTAATAGATTGTGGATCAAGAAATTTACGTACGTCTCACACGTTTCCCCTCGGTTTTACACTTGTAGCTCTGCTGAGTGGCTGTCATACTGGAGAGCAGCGTTTATGCTTTTTGTTATGCAGAACAAAATAAGCATAGATAAGAAAAATAAAAGTCCTCCATCGCCTTCACTCACGTCGCTCCGTCGGGCTGATGATGCTGCCGGACATGCTGCTCGCAAATTGCTCGAATAATAGCTTGCCTCCTGCGCATGAGGGCAGTTGTAGCATATTAAAATGCAGAATTGAACTGCACTAAAGCTGCTAGCATAGACAACAAGGTCAGCAACGTCTGTAATGTGTTGTCCATGTTAAATTAACCACTATAGTTGCTCGGTAATAAAGGCTGATGTTGTTTGTTGTCTTCCGGTGGCGTGAGGAATCGGGGAAGGACTCGTCGTGAAAGCTAAGAACCAATCACGTAGCGAACGTGGGTGTCTGCGTCATTGTTTTCAAAAGGATCCCCGTTTCTGTCCGTCCAGACTAAAGTGCAACCCAACGGCGTCAGCAGCATTTTCAAATGTCTCTGCTTTAGGGGTTCCAAAACTCCGACGTACACCTTCCACATTCCACATTTAATACATTTTTTATAAAACAATATTGATTATTGCAGCTTTCCTAAGATATTTGAGCTAGCTAACCCCCCTACAAAGATAAGTCAAATATTGGATGGGCCATTTAAGATTCAGAAATATTGATTTTTTTCTACTTGACCTTTTGAAAACTAAATATTTGTGTGCACTGTTACACTGTGTAGGGCATGCAACATGCAAAGTTGGTAGCAGTTTGCTGTGGCCTTACTGTATTACAATGCAGTTCTGAAGAGTAAAAATCACTTAGAATTAGAACAAAAGCATAAATAACACATTTGATATTTTAACTGCTCTTGTAATCACTGAAGACCTTTTTAGAATGTTTATTGTCTGATTTGATATGTGACCAACAGTATACTTGTTATTTTTGGTTTATTACTGAAGTGGTGTCTCCAATGTTTACTGATGCATTTCCCATGTAGTGTTTGTCTGGAGAAGGAGATTGTCTACCGATGTGCTAAATGTAAATCCAGTGCCACACACTGTTTATTGCATGACAGCTTTGAGAAACAGCACCAATACCCTGTCTAATGCGCTCCAGGCAGTGTGAGTTTTGAAGCGGTTTCTGACCCCATGGATCACCCCAGCCCCCTCCGCTGCTGTTGAGAGTTCTCCTGATTTACAAGTAAAGCACTGGAGAGAAGGATAGAGATCGTTGTAGTAGAAGAAGGGGTCGACTGGTGTGGGGGGTGGGTGGATGGGAGGGGGGGGCACAGAGCCAATGCGAGCATGGTGGTTTTACCAGTGGACAGGGGGATAGTGGGGGATGGCAGGGAATGACAGAGAGGAAGAGAGAGAGAGAGAAGCATCAATGCATTGGGAGAAGGAGAGGAGATGGCAGGGAGTCAGAGAGAGAGAGAGAGAGAGAGAGTTGTACTTGGAGAGGGGGAGTGAATGGCATGGAGTGAAAGGCAGGTTTCCAGGCCAGACTTGAGCTGCAGGAAATTATTTATGAGTCTGAACAAGATGATGCTTCGGCTGCCTATGATGGAAAGTGTGTGTGTGTGCCTGTGTGCCACAGAAATAATGTGTGAACAGTATTACAGTGATAGAAGCCAGGGGGCAGAAGGCAGAAATCCCCCTTGCACACACACACACACACACACACACACACACACACACACACACACACACACACACACACACACACACGCACACGGCAGCGGTGAGCCTATTAATGATTTATCCCTATCTTCCACAAAGGAGAAGAGAACAGAGGGGGTATCACTAAGACAGTCATGGGTCCTACTCTTGTGTCTCGAACATAAGATGACCACTCCATGTGCATGCACGCACAAACACACACACACGCAAAGTTACTGTGTTGTATTGGTTTGCATCGTCCATTACGCACAGAGAAAAGATGTTTGTGAACCTGTCTGTCCACTTGTCCTTCCTTTCATATTGGCCTGTCCTTTTCCTATGCAAGGTTGTTTTCCCATACTGCTTTTTGGCTCTACCTGTATTTCTGTTTCTTTATCTGTCTCCTTGTCTGGTTTACCGCGTTATTTTACATGTGATCGTCTGTGTGTCTGCCGGTCTGTCTTCTTTCCCATTTGTCTATTTGCACTTGTTGCTCTTTTCTGCTGTTTTGTCCACATGTCCCTTCCTCTTCCTCCGTGCCCCGCCGCCTGTCTGTTAGCCTGTTAATCAGACAGTCTGTCTCTCTCTTTGAGTGTGCCTATTAGGGGTGTTAGATGTTCTGTGTGAGGCTGATAGATGGTGTCTGTGTCTTTGCCATAGGGGCTCATTCAAAACCAGGTGCACTGGCTTCTGAAGGACTTTAATTACAGAGGAAACCACATCAGACATGTGAACACGCACACACAGGCAGACACACAGATCCTGCGTCAAGTCATGTGATGTCGTTTTTTGTGATGTGCTCTCTTTCTACTTGAGACTCAGAGGCCAGGTGCAAACATGTTTGGATATAAAACTAATCTACTGATCGACACTTGAAGACAGGATTTTATTGTTCCATATCTGCCTAGCCTTTTAACTCTTTTCATCTGGAACAGAGGTTTTTCCAACTTTTTTTAGCCAGAGGATCAAAGTGTGTAAATCTTATCCGACAGCCCTGAGCCACAAAAAAAGGGAGATTTTTTAAAATTGAATCCAGTTGGAAGCCAGTTAGTCCTGTTGAAACTTGACAAAAAAAAGATGGAAATCCTGTTTAAACCGGATACACCAGTAAGATCAAAAAGATGTTTTTTATCAATTGCCAAATTCAAATCCAGGAAACCAGAAATTAACGAATGTATGTTTTGCAATAGTACTATATCCATCTTTACTATAGTCTTGAATTAGGATTATAAAGTACATACTCAAAAATCATGGCTGGATGTTTGAAGTTAGTGTGTGTGTGTGAGTGTGTGTATGCCATTTAATTACATCTGCCCCATGATACCTTTAGAACGCTGAACATCATGCTCTGAATCTACCAAATGATAGTTCCTACAGATTCTATAGAATCTATACCCAACATCAATGAGGAGATACAGAGTTGTAGAAGCAGTTGAATCAGAGAAACTCTTCTGATCTTTGAGATAACTAATGTATGAACTGTCCAAACGTTTTCTGCTGCTCAATAACGGGACGTCCTAACACTTCAATAACCATCAAGTCATTTTTACTACAGTTACTGTTTGTGTAACGTAATGTATTGTTAGACATTTAATTACTGTTATTGATATATTTTATAATTCTTCAAACACCTTGTATCTGATTTGCTCCACCCCTCACACTCGAGGGACATTTCGAGCAGTACAAGAGCACGGTGAGCGCTTCAGAGAGCGAGTGTTGTCAAGTGAAGACAAGGAGCGGTGCCGTCACTCCAGTTATCTGTAAAATGATTCAAGCAGGTTGGGATTTGATTGTGAACATTACTATCTCAAAAAACTATAAATAAAATAAGGCCTATCATATCATATTTGATGACTTTGTTCATCTCCTGACTTTTCCTCTCCCACTAAACGTTAAAAGTTGACATTCTTGATTCTTAGTGAAATGTCTTGACAACTAGTGTATGGAGGCCGTGTTTAAATGTGGTCTGTTTGGTTGTATACAGACTGGCTCGCAGCTTTTAAGACATTTTGGTATTGTGAGAAAAAAGTAGTGTGATTTTATTATTCAAATCATGTCCTGTAAAATTCCAGATCTCTCATCATGTACCTTGAGACTTGGCAAAGTCTTGTGTGTGAGGGAAAATAAAATCTTAAATGACCTTGTAGCCAAGTTCTAAGGAAAGCCATTGCAACATTTTTACTCTAATTTCTTTAACTTTGGCTCTCTGAATATGTGAGGTTGAAGTAGGACACGGAGTCTAATATAATGAGTGTGTTTCTCGGATGAACTTGTTCCTCATGCTGGGAGAAATTATAATGAGAATAACTTGCTCTTTCCTCTGTCTCCTGCATTCCTTCCTCTGCATCATAATGATGGAGTTTCTTGCATGAGCTACTTGTTTCTCACCACATGTAAGGATCTCTCTCTGTCTCTGTCTCTGTCTCTCTCTCTGTCTCTCTCTCTCTCTCTCTCTCTAAGTCTCCCCCTCTTTCTCTTTCTGTGTAGTCCCTGGCAGGGCTACAGTCTATTAAACACACAGACAGTGGGTGCTCCCCCGTGGGCTAATTAGTGAGCTGGCCCGCACGGCCTAGGGAATGCTGGAACAGACCATTCTACTGGTTCCCGCAGGGGTGCCGGAGGATTCATTATGTTGTCATGCTGCGTAGTCCCTTGGTGTTGAATACACAATGTCATGTCCTATATTGGATTGATAGGTACTAGATTATTTTAGCTCCCAGCTATGATTAGAGTCCCCATGTGTGTGACTAGGCTGTGTTTTAATTTCTATAAAATGTTGAATAACTGTGAATCACAGCCGGACCATTGGTGCATTGTTATGTCAGAGGTCCATCCTTGCCGCCATAAGAGAATCAAGATTTTTCAGAAAGGTTATCTTTGTTTCAGGGCACAAGGTTTCTGCAGGGCAGTAGGGCCACTACTCTGCTGTTATTGCACAGTGCAGATGTTAAGGCAGATGGGGTCGAGGTAAATCTTTTCTCCATTTAAAATGTGGTTTAAGTGATTAAAAAACGCAGGGTTTACAGTATCACCTGCATCGACAATCTGCTCTTTCTGACTCACAGCAGTTTGAATTGATGTCTATTATGAAAGATAAATAAGGTGACACATTTCATTGAAGTGTATTTAAATTTCTAGTCACAGTTTTTTAAATAATTCCTGCATTCCTAATCCACATAATCTACATCTGCTGTCCGTCCGTGTACTGAGTGTTGGAGCTTTTGAGGAGGTGGAGAATATGAAACAGAAGTAGTTTATTTAACCATATTACGCCGACGCTATGGCTGTTTGAAACGTACTGAGCACACAGATGGACAGCAGAGAAATGGATTGTGCAAAGATTTGTCACCATTTGGGTCCATTGTAGATGACATGAATTCAAGCTGACAACAGCTGCACTTGTGTGATAAGAAACTTTGAACAGCCAGTTTTCAAACTTAAAGTTTCATATTAAAAATACAGATTTGCAATGGAGTATACTATAATTGTCATAAGTCTCTAATTTCTTAAATGTTGTGCATTGCATATACACTACATGTGTGGACAGTCAGTGCAGTTATGTGTGGAACATCGTCAACTCTCACCTGCACCACTTTTCAGAATTACCACGATAAATTGCCGTGATTAAATTCATGTTTCAGCTGTTATTATCAACCTTTGCCACAAAATATCATTAACTGGGTTCTATGAATAGACTCTATTGTATCTCATATCTAGGGAGAGTGGCGTCTAAGTGATGTAACACAGTGAAACACAATAATAACCTGACAGAAGCAATCACTTCTGTTCTACTTCCTGTCTTTCTCCACAATGACTTTCCTGGAAAAACTAATTTCCTCAGCCACAGAGATTTCATTAGCCTGGCCCCATTGTTGAACACAAACAACTATTCTCTCCTCAGGATAAGGTGTGTGGGCACATACAGTATACACATACGCATATACACGCACACTAACTTATACACACACACACACAGAGGCAACCTCTCTCTTGTTTTTGTATTGAGGTGATGTTGAGAGCTAATCTAATTGTCAGTTTGTGATTGTGTTAGTTCTTTGTTCATTTCTGCGTTTCGGTGTATGACATTTTTCAGTAATCGAGTTTTGAGTTTGTAACTTAACAATGAACCACAAAATGAGTAAAAAAAGAAAACAAATCCTTTTTTGGACACAAACCACTCGCTGTTGCTCTGCTATTACTGTAGGATGTATGAAAGTTCATCTTTACATATATTAGTATATGTAACATACTTGTTAACATTTCCTGGTTGGTTGTTGTTCCCAAATAGATTTATATGATACAAAAGTCTTGGTGTGTCTGTTTTACAGGATGATGCCATAGTTCATCACATGGCAGCTAAAGCCATAGAGAACATTTCCACCGCTGTCTCTGGCCCCTCCCACCACCTGGTTACCACAGAGATAGGGTCCGCCCTGTGGTACCTGTTCACCCACTCCACTGTGGAGGCTGTCAGAGTCACTGCCATCTCTGTAAGTTCACATGCTTGAAAACACACACAGATGAACACTGACATAGATACATACATACATACATACAAGAGTTTATGGTCTCAAACTCTAGTTTTAAGTCTTCTTCAATACAGCATGATCATTTAGTAAATAATGGTCCCATTTAGAGACAAATGGATCATAAAGCAGGGTATGCTTTAGGGGGCGGGGCTACTGTGATTGACAGATCTCTGTCGTTACCATGCCGTGTACATCTCTACGTCACTCCTCCACATTCCAAATGTGGTAACTTCCGTTCATTGGTTGGAAAAAAAACCAACATGGCGACGGCCGTAATCCAAGATGGCGATGGCGAAATCGCCGAACTCAAGGCTTTATAACGGCAGTCTACAAACAAATGGGATCAAACACACAAAACAGGGTGGTTAACTCAAGTAAAAAGCAAGCTGTTGCTACAAATTGAAATAAATATTTGAAACATTTAATTTTTAAAATGATACATACTTATTGGAAACTCGAGGTAAAAGCAGGCAAAGATGCTAAATCTTTTTTTTTTTTAGCTACACCCATCAAATATAATGCACGTCTGTTAACTTAGCCCTCATGCAGCATTTTAATATTGTCAGACGGTGAATCAGATTGATTCATGGCGCAGTGGGTGGAATTAAAAATGCATTTTGGTTATTAGCCTTAACATTAGGGACGTCAAGTTCAACATGACATTACACCGGAATGGGAATGCAATTCATGAATGACATGTTTTATCTACATGTGTGTTCAACTGTCTGTCTCTATGTCTCAGGCTCTTTCAAGGATAACCCAGGTGGTCCCAGCAGTCTTCTTGGCAGTGATTGACACCTGCGGCCCTGCGGCCATCTTGGAGGGCGTGGGTGGAGCAGGGGCCAGGGTCCAGCAGCATCTACTCACTGCTATGGCCGCTGCCCTACTCACCTCAAGCATCCAAACACACCGCGTCACACAGAGCAAGGTACGTGTATACGCTTATGCACACCTGCATAAGAATGTAAGAATACATTGCAATATTTCAAATGCAAATACACACAGATTACAGTACATCAACTGGCAAAAGACAACCCACACACAAACAAAACATGAGAAACAAATGAAGCTAGCCTCAAATTCTCTAAATTCTCTCTCTCTTTCTCTTTCTCTCTCTCTCTCTCTCTCTTTCTCTTTCTCTTTCTCTTTCTCTTTCTCTTTATCTTTATCTTTATCTTTATCTTTCTCTCTCTCTCTCTCTCTCTCTCTCTATCTCTCTCTCTCTCTCTCTCTCTCTCTCTCTCTCTCTCTCTCAGAGTTCATGAACTAATGCTGAATTTTGATGTATTTCCTATTTAATTTTTCACAAGACAGCCCATCTAGTGTGTATACAAAGTGCTAATCTTGGTGAGGCAGAGGGGCTAAAATTGATTTGAAGGTTTTAACTTGGAGTCTAGCATTGGTAATTGACTCTGAACTGAATTTATTTGCATTGAGCATCCAATTTAACACCAGCATACAAACTTAGTACTTCAACTCTGCTCTAATTATACACTGATATGCATTCACCCCCCCTTTTCTCTCCCCTGGCACAAAGACAGACAGTCCAGGAGTTTGTTTACACAGAACTCTGTCTGTGTGTGTCTGTGTGTGTGTGTGTGTGTGTGTGTGTGTGTGTGTGCGCGAGCATGCACATACGCTAATTTGTAGAGTGTGTCAGTATCTAGGCTAATTGGCTGAATGAACGCGCCGTAGCCTTCTACTTCAGCAGAGCATTGTGGGTAGTGGGGAGGGACTTATCAGCTAGGCACACACTACTGGGTTTTGAAATTAATTAACTTGGTGTGTCGCCCCGTAAACACACATGCGTGCACAATCTATCACACTAGCTCACACACTCGCACAGACACAGTCAGAAGCGTATGGTGTTGGTGATAATGATAATGGTAATGAATGTTGGCCAGTCACAAATTTTTCCGACAAGCTACTGCCGCTGAGTTTATGCTGAGTGAATGGATGTCTAAAGTAGCTGTAGGCATACAAGTTTGTTTTTGTGCGTGTGTGTTGTGTGTGTGTGCACATGTTGTGTTATAATGTAGAGTCTGAGCTGATTAAAATGTTAGCCTCTTAGTCGACACATTTTCAGATTACCTTAGGGAAAATGTTGCACAGAATATTTTCGTATTTCTTTGCATACATTATTTGGATACATTGCAGGGATATATTTTGACACGATAAACTGAGAACAAAGCACTGTGTACAGTGTGCAAACATCTCTTCTCGTTATACTCTGAGTCAACCTACTTAGTTGGGATGTAACCATGTAAACATTTAGGTGTTGCTTTGCAGTGTTAAAAGTCTGTTCCATATGGCTGGCTTGTATTTGAATCAAAGCATAGTATCTAGGATTGCACAGAGTCAGTTTCACTTTATTCATTCGTGTGTTTGGGTCTTGTAGGATTTGGTGTTGAAGGTGCTGTGCTGTCTTGAGAGTCCATCCACAGTCACAAGAGCCAAGGCATTTCTGCTGCTACTTCCACTAATACAGGACAACACACACACACTGCTATACTGCTGTCAACACAGGTAACACACTCACGCACGCCCACTTACACTCATTCACATAGACATAGTATCTCCCTCAGTAATATGTTATTGCATTATCCTAGCCAGATTTTATATGTTATATTTATATGTTTATAGGTTTGGAGTGTGTGCTCTTTTGTAGAAAGCAACGATCTATGCGACCCTTCATTTTGTTCATTAAAGAGTCACACTCTTTTTAATTTTATTGTACTATAACACGGTTATAACACATATGCGCTTACTATTCTGCCTGAGAGTAATGCGTCTGTTATCCTACCACGTAGTAAGTCCTACGGACTAACTATACTGAGATTTGGACTTGTGAAACTTACTCATGGCTCCACTCAGTCTGTCGGACCACTGGCTAATTAGTTTCTCTGGAATGTAGTTGCCCATGTTCACACACAGTCTGAACTTTTTGTCAGAGAACAAACAAATTCCATTTCAGGGTGGGATTCCTCTTTAATTATTTAGCCGTAGCTTCCAGACTGTATCCTCTTACACAGCTGCACTATAGCTAAAACTGAATTCCCTCTTCACTATACAGTGTGGTGGGGCAAATCAAAAATTCTCCTCCAGGTTTTTTTCCAGGCATATAATTTTTTTAAGAGAAATGGCATTTGTTGTAACTACCATAACAATTACTTATTTGGTGTATATTATACAATGGTTAGTTCCAGCAAAGCAGTTCTGTTGGATCAAGAGTCTAATCAGATGGCGAGTGTAATTTATTGATTACTTGGTCGGGAAGATAACACACTAAGTTGAAGAGCTTTTCATTGTGGCTAGATGTTATGCAGTAGCCTATTCTGAGTCTACATTTACAGTAATTTATTAAATCTGAAAACACTGTTACTGTGACCTGTGTACACACTACAGATTTGTTTGATTGTTGTAGGCAATAGAAAGTTGACCTCTTAACTGTACTGCCACACAGCAGCTGATCCCGTCTGAGCATACTTGTGTCATTGATTTCCAAAAGATCAGTTTTCTCCTGTCCTCATTAAAATGCAAGATGGTAGTTTCAGATGTATTTTAGAATGCCTCTGGGTGTGGAAAAACAGCTTTATGTAGACGGAGAGAAAAAGCTTGATTTTCACATTTAACTGACTTAGTGTGGACATGTTATACAATAACAGTTATAGATTTAGTAGATTATTGAACCAACAAATTTGGCAAGGCATGCTATTGTAGAGTGATTTATCTTGAAGCAGAGGTTTCACATTCGGATACGAGCGCTCATAGACGGCTTTTCAACACAGTTTTCTGGTATTTAAAGCAGTTTGCTTTTAAGAAGGGCGGCTTTCTTCATGAAAACCCTGCCTGGGGCTGTTGGCAAGGCGGTTGTACTCTGTGTAACCTTTGCGTTAACTAGCACAGCAGCCGTGGGAATGATAATATAAATGTATGTGCCCTGGACATTCAGTTTGAGCTGCTGTATGTTGTAACTTTACTGGAACTTCAAATGGTTCATTAGCTGTTTGTCCTGTGTTTCACCCCACACTAACTTGCAATGCAGCTGTAAATGTGCATAGCTCAAATGATCAGATGCATATTTATGATACATATATATTTCTGTCTGTTTCTCTCTCTCACACTCAACATACACACACACACTTTCTCGCTACCCCTCCTTTTTACTTGCTCTTCCTCTGTTCACTGTGTTAGAGCTGTCAGAGTTGACCTGCTTGTCTCTCTCCCACCGAGCACTCTGCATGATTCAACCACACACACGCACGTCTCTCAGTCCTGCTCTCACCCAGGCACGTTGTGTTTAATTAGCTCCTCAGTGGCGTGAAAATATGTGTGTGTTGGTGTGTGTGTGTGTTTTTGTCTGTATGAGAGAAACTTGCTCGGGCCTCACTGAGGAAGTGTCAAGATTGCCATTGGGAGCGGAGTGTGATGGCTTTCAACACACACACACACACACACACACACACACACAGAGCAGACCCCTTGTAGGTCAGCTGGTTGTGAGTACTTTGTGCGTCTCCCACAGCGACTGACAGAGAGGTGACAAGTTTGTCTCTCTTTATTTAGCAAATGGGAAAAATGGCTGCAAGACTTACAGAGGACCGCACAGGTAGAAGTCTATCAGGCAGACAGACAGGCACAGAGCTAACACCATCATCATATGACCAAACACCGGCAAAACTAATGACATCCCCATCATCCTCGGCTGTAATGTGTGTTAAGTACTAATTAGGAAATGTTAGAACGCTAACAAGCTAAACTAAGATGGTGAACATATGTTAGCGTCGTCATTGTGAGCATGTCAGCATGGTGATGTTAGTATTTATTTTAAAGCATCACTATGCTGAAGCACAGCCTCACAGGGCTGCTAGCACGACTGTAAACACTTCAAATCATTACAGATTGGACCCTTACATCTACGTTAGGCAACCTTTGAAAAATAAGCAAACATAAAAACACACAAAACAACCAACACTTTCTCTCCCTGCACCATCTATTCCAAAACCACTCCCTCCAAACAAGGTGCATGGCATGTATGAGGCAACTTAATACATACTGTTTGATAATGTTATTGTGTTCAATACCTATAACATGCTATTAAGATATTAATGGGAATAATTCCTTTCATACCTGAGGGTCTAAGGTTGGAGGTACCAACTAGGCTTTGCACTAAACCCATAATAATAGCGTAAAATGCAGAAATGACTGTTGGAGCTCCCCTGAAATGTGCTGCACCCTTAATATAGTAACAGCAGCTCGGTTGGATTCTATCTAACTGTGAATCATGGCCGCTAATCTTGGCCGCTAATGAGGAAAAAAACTGAGTTTGTAATCCCTCACTCCCGCTGCACAATTCTCACTCGAAAGCTTGGAATCAATAATTGTTAACTAATATGACCTCAATGAATCTCTCTGCATGTGTGTGCTTGTACACACATGTTTTGTGTGTGTTTTGTGTGTCAGTAATAAATACCAGTTAGCAGTGGTAACCTTTTGGCTCTGCTATGAATTTGTGAATAGAGTATTATTGATTACTGTTGAATAGAAGCAGTCGGACAAGAATACAAATATTCCCAAACTCAGGGCCCTCTGTCAGTCTCTCTCTCCCTGCCTCCCTTCTTTTTATGCATCCAGTCAACATTATAGCTCATTGACCAGAATAAGATGAAACCCTGAAAGCAGTCAGAGTGAACAAAAAACTAAATTCATGTGAGTTTCTTTCTGTCTAGACTCGTGATGCACCTGGAGAGAGACCTTCGCAAAGCCACTCCCCTCAGAGAGAACCCCAGCCAATTAGGATACCTGTCCCAGTGTCTGGACTTACTGATTGTATATCTGAGTGGCACTGCTCTACTGATACTAGGTACACACACACACACACACACACACACACACACACACACACACACACACACACACACACACACACACACACACACAACAATACCCCTCTGCATGAGTGGGCTTGTTCTCGTACAAATCAATTTACTCATCATTGTTTTGATAAACAAAATATTCAAATGCAAATATTTTCCGGTTAACTATAAGACATTCTGTAATTGTGATTCTGTGCGCTTCTCTTTGTGCTACATTTTAACAGTAAAAGAGGTTTTTATTAAAATGTACTTTTGTATTACATGAAGTCCCCAGCTGCTACGCTTTTCCCTTCTCACCTCCTCTTGTGTCTCCTTGTCTCCTCTCCTCTCTCCAGAGGATGTCTTATGTGCATTGCGAGGTGTGATCGGGAGGAAACACCCATCTACAGCTCAGAGCAGACAGCTTAAACACACTTTGCCTACAATGTCTGTCGTGCTGGAACTTATTTCATCACAGGTAACTTGGACCTCAAGGAGTCTTCTTCATTGTTTGATTATAATGTTCTAGCATTTTTGCTTGCAATCCACATCTGATTTTCTCATAGATCACCAGTACCCATTCTCATTGTTCAGCACAGTATTGCCCATTTTGCCTCAAAAAGTCAATAATTTACCGTTTACTGTCGTTGTGGCCTAGGTGTGTAGGCCTGTTACTAAACACTGTTAATGTCACGATACACTGCTGGTTTGGTACTGTAAGTCTAGGTTAGGGCCAGATGGATACACCTGGCTACAGAAGGTGCTGTGACACTGATCATCATTTGGGTTTAAAACCTGCAACAAAATAATTGTTATGTGTCTTCCTGCTCTTCACCCTCCCATCAGCCCGTCACTGACTGTCTTTGTGACTGTCCTCTCGTAGGTGTTTCGATGTCAAATTGTATCCGAAGAGTTTCTTGCTCAAATTGGATTCCTCCTGGTAAGTGTTTGGTATTATTATGTTTAGATGAGATTGTTTGACACATTGAAGGCAAAAAAATTAGTAAAATTCCATGTGCGTGTTTAAAGAAAAATGAAAACCAAAAATAATAATACCGTAGTCTTTTGTCGACATGTCATTTCTACCCTCTCTTTCTCACAGAACTATATCACCTCTATAGAGTCCAATGAAACAAATCTGACCAGTGCTTTGGGTGAGTTACTTTCGCATAAAATGTTGCATACAAATCTATAATATTTTATTTCTTTGACCAAACCAAACTCTGCTGTCACTTTTCATGTGTTTCGGATTGTGTTTTTCTTCTGTACACATGATTATCTTTATGTTCATCATTAATCATTTTACCTGATTTTATAGGTCTTCATTTTCCTTTATATGCCTGTTACCCAAAATCAGTAAAACTGTTAACCATTACTAAAGTAATGGATGAAGCACTCTCTAGCTGTTTAGCTGTACTTAAACTCACAAGACATCTTTGAAATACAAAAATATTTTGATATGTGAAAGATACATTCAGCCTTGGGGAGACAGATGTGGTATTGCATTTCAAATGCTTGTGCACAAGGCAAGATGCCGGATCAGTGCCTTGCTCGAAGGCAATAATATCAACCACGCTCCACAAATTGGGTACACCCAGCCATCGTGACAGGGAGCACAGTTACTGCTCAGTCTGTGGGTCATCCTCCCCTTTTATTGAAGAGGTGATTCAGTACAGTTGAATGATATTTGATTCCCCGTTAGGTGCAGCAGTTTGCGAGGAGTTGATTAAGACATCTCTGTCCATTGTGGAAGTCCTGAGTCAGCACCATGCTCTCATCACTCCACATCATAGTGCTGTAAGTATGCATGCAAGCAGCAAATATGCAACTGCCTTCCTGTCTGCCTTCCTGACACAGCACTGACTGTAAATTTGTGTTTATGTGTCTGTCTGTTGTACTCAAGTAATACATACGTTACTTTGCTGTGATAGACAGCTTCCAGAGGACATGTGAGGGTGATAAGACTTGTCAGGTGTATGTTGAAGTGTCTCCATGAATATCTCCAGTTTTTCTCCATTTCATGTATTCCCCATGGTTTTATGTTCAGTGTGTGTGTTCCAGGCTAGTAAACCCGTCTAATAGTGGTCAGAGCACAGAAGGTCAGCTTGTGCGCTATTAAGCAAGACACTAATCAACTATTGAACCAACAGAGCCTTATCAGAACTGTGTGTGTGTGTGAGAGTGTGCATGCGTGTAGGTGCATGGGATAGGCCTATGAGATTGTGTTTAATGACTATTGACGTATGGAAGTGGAGAGCAGCAGGAAGCAGACAGGATGGAGAGAGAGAAAAGAAAAGAGGAAGGAGCAAAGAGGAGGTTGCTGCTACTGATAGTCAATAACACAGGAAGACACTTTAATTACCACCAGCCAGCTCAGATTAACTTTAATTGCCCGCTGGACAAGGACACACAGTCATGTTTGAGTTAGTTATGTCTCTGAATCCTCATCACAAAGTAAAGATTGAAGTAAGTTTTGCCTCCATAACCATCTATTTTTCCCCTTTTAAATTTGTTCTTTAGTCATCTTAAAATGTTAAACATGTCAGCTATATAAGCATTACACATTTAAACCAAGTAGTAATGGGGAATAATGTATTAAGTGTCCCAATTGACTTAATGTGTCATTCAACTGTGATATAGAACAATCACTGTATACACAGACTCAAGGCAGACCTATTAAAAAATCTGAACCATTAGCTAAAAACATAAACAATTTAAAAATAGACTTCAGTCCCTGAGCAGGATGTCATTGCACTATAAATGGGCATTCAGCCACTAAGGTTGGCTCATTGAATTCGGTCAATGTTAGCATATTGTGAAATTCAGAGAAAAAGGCAAGGTGTGACACTTGTATTTACAACAGTTACAACATAGATGAGTGAAACAGATTGCCTGGATATATTGAGCATCTTTATAGACTACAGTCTGGATCCAGGAGCCACATGCTAACAATAGCTTATTTATTTTTGAGTTCATGATATACAGAATCTTGAGCACAGCAGGTATATTGGAAGAAAGTAGTTCTGTGCACCGCCTAATCAACAATGTATACATGAGGTTTGTCTACCAGAAGAAGTAGAATTTCAGAAGGTCCCCTGTTGCCTGTGATTTCCAAATGGTAAAAAGGGAAAATACAAAGTATATACAACATTTCATCCTTTCTAGTCCTGTGAGAATACAGATGAAATAGCATATTGCTATTTTTGTATTGGCTATAAAGCAAATTGAAGGAAATTCATCTTTTGTTCAGTAATAGGTAGAGGGGTGACTAGGTTAGAGAGCAAAACAGAAAATAGGGACGAGACAGGATTTCAGACAGTGAGGGGGACATGTCCCCCCATAGTTCACACACACACACACACACACACACACACACACACACACACACACACACACACACACACACACACACACACACACACACACACACACACACACACACACACACACACACACACACACACTCTCCAGTCTTTTGATGGTTGTGATATAAATACACACACCATTAAGTGGTGGACAACATCCTTTGTAGTTTCCTCGCTCTGGCTTTCAATGTAATGACCTCACACACACACTCACTCAGCATTAGTGTTGTTTCTATGGTAATATTAGTAATCATGCAAATTCATGCATTACAGATCCATGCCTAAATAAGGACTTTGACAGTTGCGGAAGTACATTTGTGCGTGTGTTTGTGCTTGATCAAAGAGATCATTCAACAGTGCATTTCCATAGTAATTTGATCCTCTGTGGCAGTGGTCTGTGCGGTTGATGCCCACTGAATTTATACAGAACAGTGTCCTCTATTCAGTTTGATCTAAAATATATCTGTTTTTACATTTGCTGTATATTAAGTGTTTTTCAGAGGAAAGGCGGAAATTGCTTTTATTGATATACTTTTCCGCCTCAAATGAGAGAACACAGGACTAAATTAAACTTTAAACTGTTTATGTTAAGCAGTGAGATTGAATATGAACTTTTACTTATAAAATCCCTCAGTACATTGACAGTGGTTTACCTGCTACAATTTCTACAGGGGGATTTTCTATTGGTACAGATGAATTTATACAACACCAGCTTTAAATTGTGCCAGATTCTAGCATTGCTTCAATCGAGTATGTAATCAGCTTCTCACAGAGTATTCTGGGTAAAGTTTTTTTTTAAAACAAAAGGCATTGTGTTTTTGTGTTGTCCATACGTCCGTCCCATTCTTGTGAACGCAATATGTCAGGACCGCCTTGAGGGAATTTCCTCACATTTGGCATCAAGGTCATTGTGACCTCACAAAACACGTTTTTCAAGAATTCCAGTGTCTAATAGGATCAAATAATATTTTAGACAGACATGGATGTAAACTGCAACTTAACTAGGTTTGTCTATGTATGTCTCTTGAAGGTTGTGGATGACATCCTGCCTCCTCTGACAACACTGGCTTTCAGCAGAAATGGTAAGAGAGATGGAGGGTCATTTTTAAGGTTGGGAGAGAATTAGAGAGAAGAGATACAAAATTGCAAAAGAGGGAAAGACATTTTAATTGCTGTTGAAGAAAATATTTTTTGGAGTAAAACATATTAATGTTCTCTTCCAAACTGATCATAAAGTGTCACTGAACATCTTGTTCCCTGACCTCCAGTGACATCCTACAGTAGAATCTCACATTTTGGCATTAGTGTTGTTGCCTCTAAATTAATAATGTTAAGTAAGGTAATGGTCATATGATGTCATGCAGTAGTCAAATGTGACATACATGGTCCCCTTGGAAACTAAAATACAACTAAGAAACATTCTCTCAGTCAAGGTGTAGCCAAAAGCATAAATACATTATTCAAAACACTTCTACTATATTAATACTCTCTTTCTGTGTGTGTGTGTGTGTGTGTGTGTGTGTGTGTGTGTGTGTGTGTGTGTGTGTGTGTGTGTGTGTGTGTGTGTGTGTGTGTGTGTGTGTGTGTGTGTGTGTGTGTGTGTGTGTGTGTGTGTGTGTGTGTGTGTGTGTGTGTGTGTGTGTGTGTGTGTGTGTGTGTGTGTGTGTGTGTGTGTGTGTGTGTGTGCGTGCGTGCTCCAGTGGAGTGGTCTGTGTTTGTTTTGAGGGTGCTGTCCGAACTCAGTCTTGTCCTGCTGCTCCAGGAGAGTGATGGAACTGAGGAAGATGAGCAGACAGAGGAAAAGAAAGAGAGAAGAGAGGAAGGAGGAAGGGCAGCAGAAGGAAGAGACGATGGAAGCTCCTGTAATCAAATCTTAGCTCTCATTACTAAATCTCTGCTTCCGAGGTGGGTGGGCCTCTTTCTAAATATGAGCTTGAGTGTCTCTGGTTTCCTCTTTTATATTTTGTTTGTGTAGGAACAGAAGAGCATTATATGTTCTATGAGTAGCCTTTTTAACATCAGTACAATGATGCTTTTTAATTAGACAATTAGCTTAAACAAGAGCATCGTCAAAATGATTCCTCCCCTTTGTCTTGTGCCAGTGATATTGTTATTGATTATGTCCCTCACTATTAAAACATTTCCTTTAACCCCCCTTTGACAATACCAAGTGACAACCTTGTTATGGATACTAGTAGTGTGGTAAATAGCTGTACAGAGTATTTTGTCCCTCTTCTGTGGGTTCAGGTTACATGCCAGTACCTGTCAGACGCAGCTAACTGACAAGCATCTGTCTTTATGAGTGTTGACATCAAATGAGCGTACAATCTGTGGAGAGCAGAGGGAGAAGTACAGATTTCTCATCATGACAGAGTAACAAAAATACAAAATAGACGTTGGCATTCGTGGGTTTTTCTCACTTTCCTTTATACCCTCCATGTGTATCTGTACGGCCTCCTCCTGAACCATTTTTTTTTTTTATTCAGTTTTTATGTTCTTCTCTCTCAGCGTTACTTCATGTGTTATCCTACTTCTTATCCACCTTTATTTCGATCCACATTTCTCCTCCTTACCCTCACATCTCTCCCCCATTTGCCTCTCAAATTCCCTCCTCTTCTTCAGATTCTCCTCTCCTGTCCGTCTATTATTATAACTCTAGTTCTCCGCTCCCCCTCCTCTCCACCCCTCTGTCCAGATCTGTTCCAGTTTACACTCTGTTACCTATGATAAGAACAGTACATTAATTATTAACAAAATGAAAGCCAAATGTTGTACTCATACATTTCCGTGTCTAGGTATGAGTCTCTTCTTCGAGCAGCAGAGCCTATCCCGCTCTACGCACTCAAACTGCTGGTATCGATGACTGAACACAGCACGCAGATCTGCAGGTACTGCTCACACAGGCACAAAACACTGTTGAGGCATGGCAATACCAAAATGTGACCTTACTGTAACTTACAGTACCATCCCAGGTATTTTTCACATAATAAAGTACACTGTAGAGTACAGAACTGTGTATTACACATCCATTGAAGTAGTCCCATGCTCAGCAGCACAACCTGCTCTATATAAGCTGGTCAGCCTGTTCTTCTAGACATGGATCCACCTCTTAAAAATACATTATTCCTTTTTATAGTAACTGAAATTGTATGTGCGCAATGCATTTGCTAACTAAAGACTATACTACCTTGGACTCCACTATTTTTGTTCTTTAACCAATACCAAGTTTTGTTTGTGTTGAAGTGTTTTGCAGTCCTAGCAGGCACACAAACAAATACACACAGGCACACTTTAGGCGATGTATATGTAATATTTTAATGTCAAGGCCAGTCATTCCCAGTTCAGCACTGTGAATTACTACGAACTGTTTTTTATTCACAGCCACGCACACGCATACATACACACATGGATAAATGCACAAACACACACACTTACTATTAGCAGTGATCTTGTACACCACTCTAAAAGCCAGTATTTTCTACAGTAGTAATCAGTCTAGTGGCAGGCATAAGGTGCTGTATCAGCTAAGATGTGTAAAGACTTGACATATTGTGCTGATATATCTTTGCACACTAGCTACTCCTGAAGAGCTCTGTTAAAAGGTGTACTGCACACTCTTTAAAAAACGACACTAAGACAAAATTATTGCTGGCGTTAAAGAAAAATTCACGACTGCATAATGTTGAAGTAAATCGGTATTCAGGAATTTAAAAACATGTCTTAAAGGAAGCAGTCATCTGACACCAAAAGAGGTAATGATGTGTTTTCTGGTTTGGTTGCACAGAGAATCTGCTGATCCCTAGTGTAACCATGAGATGACTCTCCCGCGTGTGTGTGTGTGTGTGTGTGTGTGTGTGTGTGTGTGTGTGTGTGTGTGTGTGTGTGTGTGTGTGTGTGTGTGTGTGTGTGTGTGTGTGTGTGTGTGTGTGTGTGTGTGTGTGTGTGTGTGTGTGTGTGTGTGTGTGTGTGTGTGTGTGTGTGTGTGTGTGCACACTCACTCGTGCATGCTTATGTGTGTTTGATGGATGTGTTCTGACAGCAGCTGTCAGTAAGTCTTGATTCTCTGGTCATCTGTCTTCTCCTTTCAGCTGTTGACAGAGACAGACGGTAAAGGTGAAAGAGAGAATGGAGAAGTCAAGAAAGTGGATGGAGGGGCAGAAGGAAGGATATAAGGAGGAAGTAGGAAAGAGATAGACGGGGAGATTCAGTAAGGGGGGAAAAGGTTACATTGGGAAGGAGAGGAAACGTGTTAATGGGTGAGGTAGCATGGATCGACATGCATCCCCTCCTTGAGAAGGTGAGAAAAAGCAGGCAAAAAAAGGGTGCAGTTTCATCCATATTACAATATTTAATCTTTCATCATTCAATACTAATGCTGCATTCCAGACAACTCTGAGGTCGTAATTTTCCCAGTTTAAATATCCAACTTTCGAGTGTACACCCAATTGAGCTCTTAGCAGTACAGCCTTCACATTTTTTCTCTGTGAAGTCGGGGTGGATGGAGTTCACAAGTAGGATCTCCGACTTTGAGTAGCACTCCATTGCAATGGAGAGAATGCATCATTGTAATTAATTTACAACAACCTTGATTGTTAACCTTCTGTTTTGTCCTTCCCTCATTTCTGTCCCTGCTTCCATCCACTCATTTTGTATCTACTTCAGTGATACTAACTCAACAAACCTCTTATCACTAATATCCAACTTTCACTCTATCTCCATCCACCACCTCCTCACGAGTTCAGAGTTCACCCTCGTAGCTGAATACGCCCCTACTTCTCTTATCAGTAATATTACCCCCTCTCGTCTCCGTCCTTCGCTTCCTCCACTTCCCCTCATCCCCTTCTTTCCGTGACACAAGTAGAGTGACGTGAACTTTTCAAATTGGTGTCAGCACTCTTCTCTCTACATCTCTGTTTTTCTCTCACTCTTTTTCCTCTGACATTATTAACAATATTTTACTTTTTTTTTCCTCTGTCTCCCTCGTTCTCTTTCTCTCACCATCTCTAATTTATTAACATTAGTCCACATTTCTTTCTTTCTCTGTGCCCTCTTTCCACAATTCTCCCTCCATCACTGCGGTTATACAATCAGAAATTAAATTGCCTGGGTCTTGGTTAGATAAGTGTGGCTATGAAGCCGGCCGAGCGGTAATTAGATGGTAAATTGGGGACATTAACGTTGGGAAGGCAGCCTGCTGTTTCTCTCTGCATTATCGCAGCCCAGACACACCTTCAAACAACTACATTTACTATGACCTTTAGCCAAAGAACCTTATGCTGTGGGGTTACGTGTGTGTGTGTGTGTGTGTGTGTGTGTGTGTGTGTGTGTGTGCGTGCCAAAGTATGTTTTCAACTCCTACATATGGAATGTCTGTCTGCCACATGTTTGTGGTTATCATTCAAATATCGGGTAATATTTTCTCTAAGATTAACTGGGTTGCTATTGTCTTGTGATTGTAGAAGGTATCTCTATCTTAAACAACTCATGATTCTTTGGGTTGTGTTTTTACCATAACGTAATAGCTTTTCATAGACTCAACCTTGCAAAAATCATTACACCATCAATTTGCTGTAGTCATTTGGACACCTTAGTCTCCCTAAGCCAGATAAAAGTGCATTCATTAGGTGTTAACCACACCAATGTGGTTGTTTTCACACGCTAAAAGTCTGTAATTGCATGTAACAGCCTGTTTTACTGGGCTGCTCTCTGTTGTGAATAAATGCATGAAAAATGATTTTAAAATAGTCTTTTAGATGATACAGAAACTCATCAAGATGTGTCATTTGTGAATAATTGGACCATCTTCCAGGGAAGAACTTTCCAGTGACTAAAACTTTCAAATGCTAAGATACAATCTTCTGCCTTAACTTTGGTGTTTATTATCTTTTCACTTGACATAACAAGGTCCAGTATGCCCTTGCAAAATGATCCAAGACGATGATTTAGAGCTACAAGTCTGACAGCAGAATTATATCATTAGTAGAGCAGAGGTTAATAAATCTTAGTGGTTATCCATGAAGTGATAGTTTTTATATTCTCTATTATAAAGCTACTGATGACGTATGACTAATGCAGTAAGGGTTGTCTCATCTGTGTTTGTTCTGTTATAGACAGTCTGTTGTGCTCTGGGTTGTTCAGTGTCTGGTGTTGTGCATTGTGTCTATTGATGTATGGCTGGTCGTTTAAAGGTGGTTCAGTTTATCATGTCATCCTGGCCTGGCCTGTGCTCTCATCTCTCCGCCTGTCACCTACCTAATGGGAGGACATCCATCACACACACACACTTACCCATTCATAAGGTGAGATAAGATAAACTGTTGAAGGCCTAAAATAGAGTACAATCTTAATATATAGTTAATCATCACTCTGGTAGGTAAAACAGCTACGACAGAGATATAATCAGTGTCCACAACTCCACAAGCTCCTACAGACAGTGAGTGTTCTCAGTGTGCATGATGGTCATGGGTACTGTTCAGCTAAAAAGAAGTTTATTTTTAATGCATTTGAATACTGTTGGATCGGTAGCTCAGTGGTGTGCCGATGGCAGAAACTCTGTTATTTTGCAGATGCCGAGGTTTTTGCTCAGAATACTATGTAATGGTGTGGGGAATATCTTCTCAGCACACATTAAGATAAAATGATTCTGGTATTGATTTCTGTGTTAAAAGTAGGGTACAGGACTGCTGCAGGAGTAGTCATATACTCTAAGAGACTAAATGGATCAGTAAACATATAGAACATAAAGTAGGCCATTGAGCAGTTAGTGAAAAACATTTAAGATGCATTTCTACTGGAACATCTAACTTTTATCAAATGAAGACAGCCAGCCACCCAGTTTACACCCCATCAGTCTAATAAGGTTCAAAGAACATTACATTATCGAAAGTTCATTCCTAAATGTTTGCCGCTGAAAAGTCCACAGAAAGGTTTCCATAAGTGGTGTGACTTCTGCCTGACAAGCTATAAATCATAGTTAAGAGGAAGACTTTGTTACCTTTAGCATATTAACACCGGTCTGACTTCAGCTGGCTTTGTTCCCATTACAGCCTGCATTTCTTGCGTTCTTACACTAGGTGTGTGTGCATATGTGTTGACTCTCCTACCACACGGCAATTGGTTGCAAATCAAAGAACCTTAATCAGTAAGTAGACAGAATGTCATTGCTAATATAGACAGCCATCTCTCTCTCCCTCTCTCACAGCGTTTCCTTCTAGTTTTTCAATGTGGATTCATCCACATCACTCTTTTGTTTTTCACTCCTGTCCATTTGTTCCACTCCTCTGTCCTTCCTCTATTCTCTGCCCAAATCGTCCCTCCTCTCTAATCTTCTCATCCTCTCCTCAACTCCTCTTTCCGTGTCCTTCCCTCTCCTCTCTCACCTCCTCTCACGTCATCTGCTCTCATCGTGTCTCCTCTTTTCGTATCTCCTCTCTCCCCACAATTCCGCTGGTACCAGACAGGAGCCATTGTAGCGGAACTCCAACCTTAATGAAGATGAAACAGCCCAGTGTGTGTCCATGAGGCCTGTGTGTGTGTGTGTGTGTGTGTGTGTGTGGGTGTGAGTGAGTGAGTGAACAGTGTGGTGAATTGCCTCTAAATTAAATCCACTTGTGACCCTCCACTTTCTACCTCTGCTCCAATATGTATTTTTCCCATTTGCTTTTCAGGTTGATCAAACACAGTAGGATCCTCCCAACCGTCTTTCAACTCATTGTGGTAAGAAACCAATCTCACCTAATCAATTTTATTCAGCCGATCACAAATCACTTGCTCATTCAGTCAGTCAATGAATCAATCAGCCAGTCTGTTTAAATAGTCTTACAATCAGCTCATCAATCTTCGTTAACCCAATCTGTATTCTTTTATGGTGTTTTATTACAGCTCAGTTGTATTCTGTCTCCTTCCTTCTCTTTCGTCTCTTACTCGCTCCATCTAACATTCATAGATGTAGTTATGCAAATTAGCCTGAGTGGTGTTGACCTATTAGAGGGCTGGTGTAATTGACTGGCAGGTCAGCCACAGAGAGGAGGAACGGTTAATAGAGTGAGAATATAGACTCCGCTATTAAGATCCCACACAAATGCATGCACACTAACACACAGCGCTTGTCTGTTATCAGCGAAGCATAACAACGTCTCCAGTAAACAATTTATTTCACCTGACCCTTTTTGCACACGCAGAATCTAATGAACCCACAAACAGAACAATCTGTTTTTAGCAAACCAAAACACTTGTGCTGCAGCAAACAATTTACAATTTACACACACACACACACACACACACACACACACACACACGCACACTCACTCTAAATAATCAGTGTTCTGCATGGCTGCCTGTCCAGCCCAGAGTAGCTGATGCAGAATGTTAAACACTCTTATCCAACAGCCTGATTAACTCCTCTCCTGATTGTTTACTCCTGTCTGAACCAGTCATGTCTGGATTTATTAGTGCCGTCTGTATTGCTAACGTTTGCATTGATTTTTGCTGCCTGAAACACTGTGATCTGGATTGATTACACCTGCCACTGGTGATCACACTTGTCGTGGAGAAACTCACCTAATCTTATTTGTCTGGATGATGAAGTAGTTCTGCTTCAGACATGAAAGGACGTCAGGAAGCAGACTAGACTTCTTCAACTGGTTGGTTGTTGAGCCTGAGGAGGCAGAAGACTGATCACAGTGGCTTACAGTCAAATACTTAAAAACATTCTATCTCACTTATACTGTACATTCTGTAGATACACCACTAAAAAATGTAAAATGCAGGACAGTGAGTCACTAAGTTAAAATTCACTTTTGTTTCTCCATTCCTCTTTGCTCTTAGTCGGGTCTATGCTTTCAGTGATGTACACGATAGTCCTTTCACAGCTCATTAGTCCATAAAGATCAAAATAAATTAGCTTTATCATTTGCCGTTACTGACAGGCAGGTTGTCCTACAGTAGGTGTGAATTTATATCATTGTCTTCAGCCTCAGGCTACCGCACATGATGAGTACGAGCCAGGCTTATCGGCCCGTACACAGATCACACTGATGCGTGCGGACCCCGCGGGCAGAGCTGGTGTATCTCAGAGAGGATCAAATAGTGAAATGAGGGCAGGAGAGAGAAGGAGAAGTGAATTACTGCAGGAGGAAGGAGACGGGGTTTTGTACGGAGGAGAAAGAAGAAGGAACCAGTGAGTGGAGAAAAAACAAAGGAGGAGAAGGGAAAGGTTAAGGAGATCAGAGTAAGGAAATGGAGACTACAGCCTTGCTTCTTGTTCTCTTCAAAACCAATTGATCATCAACTACACCATCCTCTAATAATCAGAATTAATTTAAATTCAAATAGGCAGAACAGATTCTTCTCAGGTGAAATATCAAGTTATTCTCTGTGAAGAAATATTTGCCAATATAGCTGTGCTTCTGACTGTGAATATGCCATGAGCACCTGTCGATTATGTTACACAATTGACCTGTAATAACAACAAAAAGACTGAAAGATCTGTAAAGTGCTTATTTTATGTCTCATTGACATGCAGTCCTTAAAACATGGGAAAGGCAGCAGCTCTCTATTATACTGAAGCTTCACTAATATTCAGTGGTGACAAAAAGACATGCCAAGGTTCTGCATCCAGTAAACTGCAGACCTACTGAACTGATAAACCAGGGATTTCAGGACAAGATATACATTTTCTATTACAAAATGATAATACATAAATCCAATCAGTGCATATACAAGACAGTTATTTCTCTTGCTGGTTGGCTCTCCATATGTGGAGGTTCACTACCACACTTCTAATTGCATTATTTATCTTAAGTCATCACATAACGTTGATGTTAAGATGTGAAAACATTCTACATAGAAAACATTTGACTGTGAATTCATTAAGGAATATAAGATGTTTTAAGCTGAACTGTAACCTAGTTCTCCTATTTTGTCTTCCTACCTTCTATAGGCTAACAGTAGTTATGTTACCAGTGGGATGGTCCAGAATGCAATCGCCTTGTTGTGTAATCTATGTGGAGACACAGTCTTGGACCTGGAGCCACAATACCAACAAGGTACAGTATGCTGGAAGAGAGGGAAGATACCTCTGCTTTGAAAACCGACTTTTCTCTACTTTTCTCGATTTGCACTGTCTCTTACTCGAGCACTATTGTTAGTGAGGGAGGTAAGTGAGTCCTAGAGGCCCGTCTGTCATTGACCCTACTGCAGCAGAGTGTGGGTATTGTATATCTACTCTGCTAGCATTAGTTATTGTCATGTTACTTGTTGACATCTTGCTTTCCCCATCCTGCTGTCCTGCTGCAGCACAAAACTTAATCTGGTCAACAACCTTGGCTGTTTGTGTGTGTGTTTGTGCATGAGGCAGAGGCAATGTTTTTTGTCCTTCAGCTATGGTGAAACTCAATAATATTAGGATTTCTTGTCGATTGCATAAAGGCACAAAAGCTTAGGGATGTACGGTTGCAGCCTGGAATCATTAGAGCATGAATGCAGTACATTACAGATGCTTGCAAGAAAACATTTACAAACACTGCTGCCTCTGTGTGTATGTGTGTGTATGCAAATGTTTCAGGACCCACAGTTCAACGCTGTAATTGCAACTCTCAGCAGCAATGGAAATGTAACACAATAATACTTGCTTTCTCAAATTACTATTTAGGACTGTGTTCATTTCTGTGTCTCCCTCTTTCACTCATTATTCTGTGTCTCATTCTGTCTATCCCTCTTTTCCTCTGCACACCCTGACTCCCCCAAACTACCACCACTATCAACCCTTCCTCTCCTTCTATTGTCATTGGGTCAGCAGTGCGGCAGTTCAGTAGTCAGCATCATTATCGTCCAATCAGCTTCCCTCTCATCAAGAATCTGTCAACCCAGCATTAATACTGGCCGGGTAATTAACGCTCTCTCCCTCTCCTCTCCTCTCCTGTATTTACTTGTTCAACTCTTCTTGTCCCTCCTTCTCCTCTTCTCCCTCTACTTTTCTAATCTACTCAGATCACATCTTGCCACATCATCTCCTCTCCTTCCATCGCTCTGTTCCCATTTTCTCCTTCTCCCCTATTCTCTATTTTGAGCTCCTCTGCTATCTTCTACTCTTCTTCTCCCTTTTTTGTAGTTGTGGTTCACTCCATATCAGCGTGGTGATGGCAAGAAAGAAGGGAGAGGGTGAGGAGGAGGGAAGAGGAGAAGGGAGGAAGCGTGTATAATTGGCTTTTTAAGGTGTGACAGAAACGGGAGGGAAGTGTGTGAGCACCTGTGTGTGTGTGTGTGTGTGTGTGTGTGTGTGTGTGTGTGTGTGTGTGTGTGTGTGTGTGTGTGTGTGTGTGTGTGTGTGTTGGGAGGAAATTAAATAGACAGTGAAGAAGAGCAAAATGGGGAGATTGTTTATGTGCTTGTGTGAATTTATTTGTGCTTTTGCTTCAGTGTATGTGTGAAACCGAGAGTAGATGTGGATGCAGGAGCACCCAATATGTGTGTGTGAGTGTGTGAAAGAGAGAGAGAGAGAGAAAGAGGAGATGAGGTTTATAATTGGGCAGATTTGCCTCCGACTGAGATAATACCCCCTGGGGAATGAAGACAGAGGGACCAAAGAGAGAGAGAAAGGCAGAGATAGGGAGGGAGAACGGAACAACAGAAGGAAATAGAAGATGGTAAAAAAGCATGAGAGAGAAGAGGGTGGGAAAAGATGACAGAGCCAGGGAAGCAAAACGGGAGGTAAAAAGGGTAGCAAAGAGGTGACAGAGAGGAAGAATGGGATACACAGAGAGAGAATGTGGTGCATTTTGGGTGAGAAGACGTAGAGGAGGGATGAGATAATAGAGGAGAAATTTTGAGGTTGAAGTGAGTGACAATTTGATACAGGGAGACAGGAGGGGGAGAGAGGGGAGTAAGAGACTCTTCCTAAACAAAGTTCTTATTATTGTATATGATTGTGGAAGGCTCAGTTTTCATTTGTGAACATGAAGCAGACTAATATAGAAAGTCTAGGTTGTACACATCTAGAGTATGTAATGTAATAAAAACATCAACCCAACAGTTCGGAAGTGTTCCCATCAACCCATGAGTTTGGTGTTTGGGTGTTGACAAGGTGTCAGTTGATTAAAGCTTGTTCTTTAATAATTAAAGAAGTCTTTAGGGGCTCCTTGGGTCTTTGAGGTTTGGTCTGCCACCAATCTTTGTTATTTCTCTTGACCTTCTGTGAGAAGCTCAAAGGAATGCTTTAGGTAATTGCCTCTGCGCCGGTGTTATCTAGTGTCTGTGGAACTTGCATCTATAAATTGCCGTTTGAAATTGGGTTCAGGTTATTTCCCCAAACGGTGTAAAAAAAATTCTATAATGGTTCTTCCACAGGGTGTGACGGTCCACATGTGTCTAATCAATTATGCCCCCTGGCATAATTATATCCACATCCATATCGATGTTTTCAATTTTACATAATAACAGTCAATAAGACACTTTTGACAGTACATTTACCATGTTTATGCTCTTTATGCTCTGCATAGATTGCATGGTACCTGTGCAGTTTGCATTGCAATCCCTGCTTACTAGTGAAAAGTTATCGACGTATAAAGATTTGTAATATTTGTATATACTTATATATTTCTAAAATATAATTGTATGTTGAGTATTTAATACTACTAATAATAATAATATATATATCTAGTATAGTTTTACAAGACCACAGTCTAAACCTAACTTTAACTCATTTCTTTAGTTGCCTAAACTGAGTTATCTTTGGAACAGTCATATGGACATCTTGGAAAGCATTAACAAGCAGCTGTTTGAGTATGAGTTCTGTTCTGGTATAAATCTTAAGTTTAGTGTAAAACTGTGGAGTCAGTCAGGTTGCACCACAGAATGCGGTGGAAGTGGACACTTCTTTCAGCAATAGGGTGGGAACAAAAACATGGTTGTACACATACTAAACAACGTTTTATGAATAAAATATGTTTTCTATTATTTAGTCAACCAAAACAATTCTTTGTCGACTAACACTCATATGATTTTGTCGAATAATCGATTAGTTGGTTTAATTGATTCTCTCTCGTTTGCCAGAGATGGTAATACGTTTCTTGGAAATAAGTCTTTCAGCATGAAAAAGCATAAAAATGACTCGTCAACTGAAGAAATATTAGTCGACTAAGACCAAAAATTTGTCAATTCATCGACCAAGAGGGGGACGCCCTATTAAACACACACATGATTTGACCATAGCGTTCTTCACTCTGTCCTTGAAGACCAACCAAAACGCCGCATACATTGATGGAGAAAGTCACATTATTGAAAGATTAACTGAAATATTATCCATTAATCATATTTAATCAGTTCAGTAGGTTTTTCTGTCCCCACAAAACTTTCTTCTTTGCTTAGACAGTAATGCTCTGAGCCATCCATCCTGTTGATTTCCAATAGAAATAATTTCACAGTGGCTTATAAATAGATAATGTCACAAAGCATTGTAGAATGTCTATTTTTAACTCCAAAATAGGACAAAGCACAATGGTTTCCACTCAGAAATGATTCATTGGGTCTTAAAATGAGCATGCAATATTTGTAAATAAATAAAAGTGGACACATACACCCACCCACACACAATCTAGAGATACATGCACGTCCATACCTTTCAGTAGCAGTAATACTCATCATTACATTATGCACTCACAAACACACGCAGAGAGCTCATGGGTGCTCTGCTGGGACACCATGCACATTGTATATGCACCTGCTAAGGATATACCCAGTAAATGAAGGTAAAGGTGCATACATTCTCTTGGTTGAAGTTATTTCTTTTTTCATATTGTTTCATCTTTGACAGTTTTTTGACAATGACTTAATCGTATCTGTATCACTGTGTCACAGTGTGTGTTTACAGTGACTCGCAAATTTAACCCCTAAAATGTTACATGCTGATGTGATTTATGTCTTTGGTCTGTGATCAGGCGTATTTTGTTTAGATGTGACCAAATCAAAAGATTTTTAATGTCTGCCTGTGGTTTGGCGACTGTTGTGTGACTAACAGTTGAAAACGTTTGAAAATAATGTTGGATTTGGTTCAAATTTCCGCTCCAATTTCCAGCTTTTCTCTGCTTCCTTGGAACTATTGTTACTATTGTAACCCTCCCAACAGAGCTTTGCTTTGTCTTTGTAGTCCATATCAATTCAATGCGTAGTTTGACCTTTAAGGAAAAACATGTGTCATGTCAACCTAATCATGGTAGAATGTGTGTGGAGTTTAAGCATAAAAACGTACTTATTGGCTTATTTAGTGCTGTTTTGTCGAAGTAAGACTTTGGCAGAACATTGACTCAGCCAGTTAGAAAATGAAGAATCCTAATAAGGGAATTTTATATCCTAATAGTCCATAGGATCACCGGTTACAAGCCGACTCTGTGCTATCTGTGTACTACTGTATGTTTTCAGGATGAGCATATACTTTAAGTTTTCAGTACACAATCGAAGAGCAATGTTTGTTTTGATGACTTATGCAGCTACAATGCCCTGTTGATAGGTAGCTTAAAGAGCAGGAACTTTTAGAGAATGTATTTAATATAATCTTCTTTTTTTCTTTGGTAAAGAACGCCGTGTATAGTGATGACAGCTATTCTCAACATATAACAACAGAACAATATTATTTGCATATACATGAGCAGCTATCTAGAACAGAGTTTTCCTCTCAAGAGGACGGCATTGTCGGATCACATTAACAGCACAAGAGGTCTGTGTTTGACTGAACAGTCCAAAGTAGAGCAGTCTGTTTATTCAATTATGAGGCAGCTTGACAAAGTAATAGTGCATCCCACTGACAGCAGGCTAGCTTGATAGCTTTCTAGTGTCGGCAGTGTTGCAGTTTAGCTCACAAAAATAAACACACAACGTCTACATTCTAAATAAAGATCTATTGGAATAGAAAATAACACTGGGTGAGTTTTCCCCAGTGAAGAAAGGTATTTAACTGTTACCCTTCTGTACACAGAAATGAAATGAAAGTACAACTTTTTCATTATTGATAAGCCAAAGTATTGGCACAGTGTGAATTTATCGGAAGGCATGTCTCATGACAACCTGGTCAGAAAGTATCCAGTCTTCACTTAGAGAGATGTTTGGTGAGAACACCTCAGGGACAGAAGCCTACAATTACTAACTACACAAATCGAGCCGCAAAATGCAGAGTATCTTCTCTGTGATGTTCAATTTAATGAGCAAAGGAACATGGTTTTGCACTTTAGTAGGAGCTATTTATTCATGACTTAGCAAGGGTTAGCAGCTTCTCAAACTGTTCTACATTGGACAGTTGTCTAGGGAAGGATAGAGTGAAGGAAGGCACAGAGATACAAAGAGGGGAACAGAATATATTTTAAGATTATTCATCGAAATTATGATGTCTTTTGTTGTTGCTGTTTGGGTTACCTACTTACCATTCTGTGGACTTAGGTGTATTTATACGGTCAACTACTGATTTTCACAGATGAATTTTAATTCACACAACTTTGATTCCTGTTTAAAAAGCCACATGTCAAATTCCGCTATTTTTCTCTGCTGGGCAAATGCGTGACAAGAATTGCTATTCGACCTAAGAGGGAGACTGTCCCTCTCCATGTAGAGGAGCTACAGTATTGATGCCCTGTGGAGTCCAACCAGAGCCTGCAGCCACATAGATTTACTCAGGTCAGGCTCAGGTACACTGTTATTCTTTGTACTGCCGACATACATGTAGGAGAGAGACAGAGCTCTGTTGTTTTGGAATGTAGAAGTAGGTGTTTACAATCTATGATTTTAACTCATATTAATTAATGAATGAGCTTGTAAAAAGTAAGACAGAAATGATGTCTGCTAATGCTCCACTGAGTATCGCTCAGCAAGTTTCATTTTGCCAAGTTAGCCCTCAGAGGAAAACATGTTGGAGACCCCTGGTCCAGACTGTCACCAGAGTGTAAAATGGTATCCTTTAAAACTTTACCCAATGACTTTTCCTCTACTGTACAGGCCTAATAGAGGTGGTGGTGAGCACCCTCTCAGAGGCTGCACTAGTCCACCTGGATGCAGAGGGACATGCTGGGAGGAAGGTCAGCCATCTTGTGTTACAAGCCGTCCTGGAACTGCTTCACAACATCCTAAAACAAACATCTGTTGTTGTCCGCTCCGCACTGCAGGTACGTCCACTCTAACACTTTCTCTCACATTCTAGCATGTTGAGAATGAAATCCCATTGATGAGGCACATGAATGGCCATTAATTGTAATGTTAATGAGTTCGAGGTTAATGTCGATGTGATCTCAGCTTTGTTGCCTTCTGCTTTACCGACGACCTCAAAATGCATCCGTGGATTAAATATTTAGCTGCTATTCTTACAAGTTACACACCAATATCCTTTGTATGATATACTTCTAAAAAGCACTACAGTCCTTGCTAAGAAATCCTCAAAGAGCCACAATATTTGATCATTTCAAACAAATGTTAACTTGTGTGTCAGCTGTTTTGCTGTATCATGTTACATTGTTCCTTATAGGCTGTTGTATTTCCCACATCAATTCACCACTATTTACCAATTTCATCGCTGTTGAGCACAGAATCACCGACAGAATCACAAAGTCAATTCCCTCAAAATGTTGCCCTTGTACCATGTCCCTGAAGGCATGGGTGTATGTGTGTGTATGTGTGACCATTGATGTGTGCAGTGGAAGCTAGCAGGTTTAAGCAACTGCAATATTGAAGTTGTGGACTCAGGAGAAAGCGGATGGGGTCCCCAGTCCCTGGGACACACACACACACACACACACACACACACACACACACACACACACACACACACACACACACACACACACACACACACACACACACACACAAAGGCATACACAGAGGGGCCTGTCTGGCTATGTCCCTGCGGCCTCATTATCACCAGTGGCTTTGTCCTTAGCTTGCCTCCCTACACGCACACACACTCGCGTACGCTCATATACACACACACACACACTAGCCCCTGTCTCCCCATAGTGTGCACCCCAGCCCGATGCATACATATTAATGCCTGGACAGGGGTGGGTGGGGGGGGACTAAAGGGGAGGCAGGGTAAAAGACTGGGTGGAAGAGGAAGGAGAGGGAAGTATGGATGATAGAAGGGAAGAGACAGAGGGAAGGGAGCAAGCAGAATGTGCAGCGGAAATCAATTCTGCGAGAAATGCAAAGCTCATTAAAAAGAAAACTTCTGCCCAAACCAAATTAATTTGGGTAATAGGGTCTGATAAGGAGAGAGGACGTGACTAGAACACTCTCCCCAAACTATTACTCCATTGGTCAAGAGAGAGAGTGTCAGAGATTATATATACTACAGAAGAAAAATGAGAAGGAGAGAGAGAGAGAGAGAGCGTAACGGAGAAGAAGTGACTCGGGGAAGAGAGAGAGAAAATATGTGCCAGTATTAATCACATTATTCCACAGCTAATTGGCCTGAAGTTCCACTGTAGGCGTGAACTGAACTAAAATAAGTGCGGGACAGAGGTGCTAATGAGATGGGGGCAGGAAAAAAAGTGGGACTGAAGTCATAATGAGATGCAAAAATAACTTACCGGTAATGTGACAAAATAAATCAGAAGTAAATCAATCAATAAATACAAACTGTTCAACCTGGGTTGTCTTGAGCACACATTGTATTGAAGAAGGGTTGAAATAACACAATACATGCAGAAAAACTATTTCCTCTCTTAGTCTAGTTGTCAGTGTACCTTTCTCTGTCTGTCAGAGTTTGTCTTGGCAGGTCTCTGGATCCATCATTATTGACTGTCAAATCTCTATAAATGATTTAACGCGTGTGCGTGTGTGTGTGTGTGTGTGTGTGTGTGTGTGTGTGTGTGTGTGTGTGTGTGTGTGTGTGTGTGTGTGTGTGTGTGTGTGTGTGTGTGTGTGTGTGTGTGTGTGTGTGTGTGTGTGTGTGTGTGTGTGTGTGTGTGTGTGTGTGTGTGTGTGTGTGTGTGTGTGTGTGTGTGTGTGTGTGTGTGTGTGTGTGTGTGTGTGTGTGTGTGTGTGTGTGTGTGTGTGTGTGTGTGTGTGTGTGTGTGTGTGTGTAGAGCCAGAGGCTATCTTGTCCAGCAGTAGAGATGGAGGGAGCAGAGAAGCTGCTCCTAGAAAACAGACCCCTGAGCCAACTCAGCACACACCTCATTCACTTGGTAAGACCAATACTCACAGAGCTGTGTGTGTGTGTGTGTGTGTGTGTGTGTGTGTGTGTGTGTGTAAATGCCTGGCATGCATACATGAATATTTTCTGTGCTTGCTTCTGCATGCATGTTTGTGTATTGCATGTATGCCAGATTTAGCGAATCAAACTGTGTGTGTGTGTGTGTGTGTGAGAACATGTCTATTTGTCTGGTTATGTGTTTTATTATGCCGTGTCAGGAATAAGTATCTGGAAATGGTTTCTATGGTGTGATACAAGTAAAAAAACACAAATACTGACAAAAGATGTAGTTCTTTAGTTCAAGTCAACTACTTCGATTAAAAATGACACCTTATGCAGAACTTAGCCATTACAGTCACTTCTGCGTTGTTTGTAAATTGAAAGACATCTAAAATAACTTCCATCTAAAGCTAAACAGGGATTTTGTAAGAGAACAAACACAATTCGGTAAAATAAGACAAATTGTCTCTAACACTCGATAAATCTATTAAGACTGGTAGAACCGTATGCCACTGTTGCTGTAACTAGATCTACAACTTCCTCCTTGACTAATTCTCCATCCTACTCCCATGTCTGACTGCACTGTAAACAGCATCACTTCTGATCAAGCTCATTTAACAGTTCTCCCTAACCCAAAGCAGTGTGTGTACTGGTATGGCAATGAAGTTAGTCGAGCAGTGCAGTAAACTATTTCCGAAGAGACAAAATGCTTGTTATGCACTTTCATGCACGGAACCTGAGTCCTTTCTCCAATTCTTTCAACGGATTTCTAAAAAAGTAGCAACGGTATTTTTCTGCAAACTTACTATGCTGCATGTGAAATGAGTGTAGGAATGTTATATGGATGCACTTTACCTCTTTCACGTTGCTTGTCTGTTCCATACCGATGATTATTCTAACTTACTGAAGTAGATATAGTACTGTTTTTACAAATATTAATTCCAGAAGTCTGCAGAAGAGGCTCTTATATCTGCAAGAAAAACAAACCGGAAGATAAGAGAGAGTACAATCTTGGCCTTTATGTTGAGTAATGTGGAAATGGTATCTTATCGCAGTAGACATTCATACATCCGAACCCTCTGGATTAAACAATCTTTTAGAATTAGATATCAAAGAATATTGTAATATTGTAGAACTCAAAATCTCAGAATTATGATCTCAGCATTTTAATATTAGTTACAATCAAATTGAAATGCTTGATGAAGGATGGTCTTTGTCTTTTACTTCTGTGACAATCTTAACACTGAAAAAATGAAACATGATTTATAAATATTTGTAAACAGTAACTTAGATGAATAGCAGGAGTTTGAGAAAGAAGGTAGAATAATGAAATAGGGATGGAAGGATGAAATCAGATTCACAGGCAAGGAGTGAGGAAAGGTAGAGATATGGAGAGATTCCATGCAAAAGAAAAAGCGAGAGGGGCCTGTGAATTCTGAGAAGTTGAGGACGTAAAGGGGGGCGGTCCCAAGGGACACAATAGAGGTTTTTACTTATACTTGACACATTGAGTGTTGGGTGTGCATCTGTGTGTGTGTGTGTGTGGCTGTGCATGAGAGTGTTAAGGGGGCAGCTGACACACCCCCCCCCCGGTCTCTGCGCAGCCCTTTTGCCCCATGGGAGATTAGTGGGATAGAAAGGGCAGCAGCGTCAATATAATCCCTGAATCTAATTAAAATCATTACAACTGCAAAACTTGCTCGTGTTAAATAAATACAGTTCTGAAGAGTAGTCAGCTTGCATGGCAAGTATTATGATTTACTTACTGCGTTAAGTATTAGCCAAACTGTAGCCAAATGCAGTTAATAACTCCTGTTAGTGTTTGTGTGAAATATTCTTTCAAACAATACAATTACAGAGGCTAGAAAATATCTTTAAAACTCATGGCAAATTTGTACATTTTGCACATAGTTGCTTTAATTATTCATTTTAATATGAATATCTCTTGAATGTGTGCTTTAACACGCGGACCTGTGTGTGAAAATTTGACTTAATTGTTTGAATTCATTTCACATTTCTAATTCAGATATATTATATATATATATATGGTGAGAAGAAGACGGAGAGCCCACGGCCCGTAGTAACCACAGTGGCGTAAATAGAAACATGGTGCATGGAGGTATTTCACGGCTCCATTTATTAACACATTTCTTTCTCTCCTGCTAGCTGTCCACTGAAAACCAGGAGGTTTGGGAGGAATCTATCCAGTGTCTGTCCCTACTGGTCCAGCTGTACGGAGGAGAGGGTTATGACTGCTTGTCGCCTTCCTGTTTGCAAAGCTTTTCACATGTGCTGCATGCACACATGCACGTCGAGACCCCCCGAATCCAACGCACAACACTTAGGATCATCAAACGACTGGTGAGTGCAGTGCACATATAGGCACGCAGACACACCGACACAAACAGGCCAACATCCATGCATGTGTGGACATTTTCACACACATGTCAACATTGCTTGTATGTCATTTTATCAGGTGTCACGGCACTGAAAGATGTTTGAATATCCCTGTGTTTGTTTGTATTATGTGTATTGAAATATTAACTGTTTAGCCTCTGCAGAATGAAAATATTGGAGTCATGAGAACAGACTCAGTGCAGACATACACACACAGCTCTGCTGTGCTGCTGTTCTGAAAATAGAGTGTACCGGTAGTTTGACTAGAACTAGACTGACAGAGGGAGCAATACAGAGAGGGAGAGAAAGAGTCGGTTTGTATCCGCCTGTCACTCTCAGTTCGAATGTCTGTCCAATTTTGTCTGATAGTCAAAATGATTTGTAATACAAGCCAAAGATGGCTGACTCGTAAGATAGTGTAAAGCAGATTTGAGATTTGGTGAAGCTTCTATTCCCCAAAAAAGCAATTATACAGCATTAGTTCCATGTGGTTACATGGAGAAAACTGAGCAGCTACAGCTAACATTAATCAAATGGCAGTTTCTTGCTGTTATAGACACGCACACAAATACAATGAGTAAAAGAGAGGCAGGGTTGGTGAGGGCAGTCCAGTGAAAATTGATCTTAAAAATAGCAATGTGAAAAATTTGGCTGATTTTCTTTCGACCCCTATGAATTATGTAAAATGCATTCTTAATTTTTTGTCTTGGCCGTAGGGTCATGAAATAGTTTCTGCATGCGGGACACAAGGTCAGCTGTCACCCTGAGATCTTATGACCTCACTAAAGGCTTTGCATGGAAGCTACTTTACATTTGTTGGTGTGTGTGTGGAAGAGAGAGAGTTTGCGTGTAAGTTTTTTCTTCTCACTAATTAGTTCCAGCCACCTGAACCACCCACACACAAACTCTGTCACACACAAGCCCACAGACTAACCTCTCTCGCTCTCTCTTTTTGTGTCTGTTGTAGTAAATTTGTCCTCTTGTAAAAACTCCTCGTAATAAAGCCACTTCCTCGTAGCTAGTGGATGAGTCACTGGGCAGCTCAGTGTTAGAGGTAGAACTCATTTATTTACTCAGAAAAATGCCAATCTACCATTCTGCACATTTAGTCATTCGACTCATTGCACATTAGTTAATTTAAAGGATTGAAATGGTTAAGTTACCTCAGAGTAGCGTTGCAATACTCTTCCCACACCTTTTACTTTTCCCCTTTGGAGTCCAGTAGCTAAAGTTTTAAAGAAAAACTCAAATCAACATTTCAAAACTGTTTTCTAAGTTGAGATTTTCAAATGCCATAGACATTCAATATCCACAGCACACACCTTTTCATAGATATACCGTCACAGACACACAATGACTCACACATTCCCTCTCACTTTTAGACAAGTGCCTTCCCTTCAACAAAGGCTTTTTTAATTATCTTTCATTGATTCCAGGCTCTGCTAATCTCAATCAAAGATCCTGCTAATAGCTTGGGAACTGCAAAGGAGGAGAGAGGGGGGGGGGGATCAGTCTGAATTTGTGAAAATTTCAACTTGTCTTTTTTTTCACCTCACACAACTTGGAAGGACTTAAAGGGGAATGCTAATTAAATGAAAGTTGTCAGAGAAATAAGCATTTATTATTTATTTTAAAGAAGTTTGATTTTTGATTTTTTTAAATGTAGTAGTCTACCTCTGACAATACAGAATGTATTGTGTTCAGGGATTGATCCCTTAATGTGTGTGCACAATGCATGTGATTCTCAAGCCCCTTTCACACACTATTATACCGACATTAACGTGTCGTGCAGAAATAATGATTTTAGTGTATAGTATTGTGTTTACTTACTACATGACAAACCCAGATCCTTCAGACCAGACAGGCTGTTGTTGTCCTGTGTTTCTCTATACACTGCTTATTAATCCCACTCGTGTGTAGAAGCTTCTTCCTCTCTCATCTCTGGAGGCCGAAATATCTCAACGCCGAGTTCAAATTTATGCACAATTTATACAAAATGTCAGAGCATATTACTTCCAATTATTCAAACCTTTTACATGTTAGGACCATAAACATGGAATATGTTGATCCATCAATCAATCCTTCAGTCGGCCAAAAGTGGGCAGAGCCAAATGATAAAACAATCCTTTCTCAATGGTCACACTCTCTGTCTGTCTGTCTGTCTCTCTCTCTCTCTCTCTCTGTCTCTGTCTCTCTCTCTCTCTCTCTCTCTCTCTCTGTCTGTGTCTCTCTCTCTCTCTGTCTCTCTGTCTTAATCACATACATACACGCATCTTCCAGCAGAATGCAGCTGAATCATCCGTCTCACATTACGAGGACAGCAAACTTCTACGGGTAAAATAGGGACTGGAACACACTGATAGACTTTCAGCCTTTAATTTAGCAAGATTGTGTTTGCACAAGTCAATCAGTTTGCTCCAGACCCTTTTTTTCTCTTGGAGGTCTGTCTGTCTGTAGTCTACTGTCTCTCTGTGTCTCGTCTTTCTGTCTATGTGCTTCTCATCTGACTTTGAGTTCAGTGTCCTAGATTCAGGGTGTTGGTCAGGGAGAGATGGGGAGAGAGGAGGATGAGGGGGAGGAGAGAGCATAGTGTGGTGGGGAGCAAGAAGGGAGAAAGGATGATCAGTAGCTGTGTGTGTGTCTGTGTTTAGTGGTTGGCTGGCTGGCTGCCACACATAAATGTCCCCACACCCCGATTGGGAAAGCGAAGCGTGTCTGTTTGTGAGAAAAGTAAGCGAGTCAGGGGAGCCTCTTTGTCTCCTCCTAACCCCGTTGCCTAGCAACACCCATGCTGTGTCGCCAGAGACAGAGGTGATGATGTCACCGGAGATCAGAGAGAACTCGTTCACCAAACACGCTGACGCTGACACACACACACACACACACACACACACACTAACAAAAACACCTTGAACAATACTTAAAGAGACATAGGCAAACGGTTTTTACAATTTATTGGAATATTTTATTTTGTTCCACAATAAACTGTCAACATATTATTAAATCAGATCTTAATTCAAAACTTAACTTGGCTTACACTTGGACCACTGTAAATTCCACTTTTTGAAGTGACACATGCATACACACAGCAGCCAGGTGTTCCTGGTTGACTGGAGCCGAGTCATCCAGGTGTGGGGAGACGTGTTGGGACAGGAATAAACACAGGGATGATAAAGAGAAGACACAAGTGATTCAGTGAGGAAATCTGGTGAGAAAAGAGAGGAATACTCTTTAGCTGAATAAACTCTAGGTAATCCAGAGTGGTGTACAAGTTCATCATTAAAATCATTAAATAAATTCATGGAGCTGAGGAGCAGTAAGGAGTGCAAAAATATAAGTTTACCAATGTAACATGGGTGTGTGCGCGTGTGAACATGTGTGTGAATTCAACCGATTTTGGACGAATTGAATCGGATCAATTTAAATTTAAAATGACATTGACAAATTATTGTGATGTCACTCAGTAGTTGGTCGTGGTTACTTGCAAAAAAATGATTTTGACACAGACCAGTGGTTCTTATAATGTAGTTTTCAATGATTTTGATGATTTTGAGTGGTGCTGTGAAAAGATTACAAAGAATGTGAAAATTACATTTTAATGTGCAAATGTGTCATCAATGGTTTTGGTGCAACAATGGTGAAAGCTTCTTGTCTTCCTCCCCTGATTATTCTGTCCAATAGCCTGAAAGGCTGCAGGGGCACCTGGCTTTTAAAGGGATTGGGAGATGACACTCTTTTCATTTTTGTTTCGCCCAAAACACACATATGCTTAATTAAACCCCTTAGCCCCTTGAGCCTTACTTTGTGCCTAGATTATGCACATTTAACTAGCAAAAGTGGAGTAGGGCACTCCCTAAATGCACTTGCGCCATGCAATGTAGACCAGGCGCTATACATCTTTTGATCAGAGCTCCCGGAGAGGTTTTCCGGAAAAGGATCCTCACATCCTCGTATTGGTACTACTACTACTACTACTACTACAACTACTACTACAACTACTACTACAACTACTACTACAACTACTACAACAACCTTCATATTAATTGTGGCACAGGAGCTAATCCTCATCATCCAACTCTGCCATCATTTTTTTCCAGCCATGGAATTGTGTTGGGACAAACTTATATGGAACTATTAAGTCACATCTATCAAGTAAATCAAAGACCGCCTGACAAAGGATTTAAGAACCGAGGGTCTGAATCAAAAAGAAATGACGTGCTACACACAATCCATTGCAGTACTAAGTATGCCCAGCATGCGCGAGAGGTGCCTGCACCAAATGCCAAGGCACACAGCCACAGCAGTATATACATCAGGCATTAGTCTTTCTCACTCACTTTGTTCTTCCCATCTCCCTCTTTCTCCAGGTGCAGACTACAGAGCGATCTGATTGGTTAGAATGTCCTGAAGGAGCGGAGCTCATTAGTCTGCTGCAGGACATAACTACGTCAAACAGGTGCGTGTTTCTGCTGTTTACATGCACTCGTGTCTGTCATATAGCTTATCAATGTATGATGGAATATTCCTTCCATCATTCTTTTGATATAACAGACAATTTGGATAAATATATAATTGACATAATAGTGGCAAAACTAGTTTTATTGGATTTGTTCATATAAAGCGCTAGTTTCAGTAGTATGTGTACATCAAGGGATACCAATAAGAAATCCTTGTGGATTTAGATGCGTGTCCTCCAGCTCTTTCCTTCATCTTATTATTTTTATGCATGTCTGAACATGTCTGGATTACACATGTCAAAACTGACCTTTTCCTAGTTATTTGAAAGGATGCAAGCTTCTGGCAGGACAGTGCCAGCTTAATGACTCACAAAGAGCTGAGAGATTAAATGTGTCCATATATTTAAAACAAAACTTCTTCTTCTCGTGAAGATGATGGAAACAGAACCAAGATCAATACAATCTCAACCACAAGGAACACTAGATACCCTGTTTAATGTCACAGTAATCCAACACTATTACTTATTCAACATGAATTATTATTAGTTATTCTCAGACTGATAGTGCTGTTTGTTGTGTGTAGAGGTCTGTGTGTGTGTGTGTGTGTGTGTGTGTGTGTGTGTGTGTGTGTGTGTGTGTGTGTGTGTGTGTGTGTGTGTGTGTGTGTGTGTGTGTGTGTGTGTGTGTGTGTGTGTGTGTGTGTGTGTGTGTGTGTGTGTGTGTGTGTGTGTGTGTGTGTGTGTGTGTGTGTGTGTGTGGGCACAGACAGACAGAAGATGATGTCAGCTTTCTAGCTTTTTACAGCACTGAAACGGCGACACTTTGACCACGTCAAAGGGCTAGCAACTCGACAACAAGATGTTGAAAAAGTCAAGGGTATGGAATCATTTCAAACATTTTCAAAGATGACTTCCAAAAAAAGCAAGTGCCAGCGATTCCAAAGAAAATTGGAATATCACAAATCAACGAGTTTGGAAAATCACCTTAAAACTCTAAGTATTGGCTTAGCCGTCTTGCAATTGCTAAATGTTGAATAGCAATGATGGCTAATTGGTGTGAATGCTGAAATATTTTGTTTTACCAAAAATACTTTATTTTTATTATTCCGTTCATTTTTCATCATCTTAGTCCATCTTCATTTTTCAATGTAGAAACTTCCTTCAAACATCAAAACATTCAGCTCAATTAGGACATGAAAAAAGAAATAGCACTCAATGTTTTCCCCAATCAATGAATGTTCAAATCTTACACTAATTCATGCTTTTGTCAACTGATATCCACTCATTTATACATTCACGTAGGAACTCCATTCCCATTAAAACTCATGCCCTTCTCGCTTTTTTATATGTGTGTTTTGGATGGAATGTTCAGATCTAGAGTAGAGTGGAGGAGCCAACAGTTAGAGTGGAGGAGCCTTAAAATCTTCTCGGAAAAATTCTTTAACCTGCTATAACCTGGAGCCGTAGGAGCTCGAAATTGAGGGAATGTCCTACCAACTTATATCAACTACCACCAAACATTTCCAGACAACAGCAAACTTTACCAGTTTTCTAAACCGCTCCAATTCTCAGACAAATGAGGCCTAACATGAAATAACCTCCCCATAGAAGAACCTCCCTATGGACATCTTACAATCTGATTCAGTCTTTCTTCCCTGCTCTCCTCACGCACCCCAAAACCCCTTCACAATAAAAGCCTGATAAAGTCACTGTATGTTAAAGGCAGGCTCAGTATGAAGCTGACCCTATAATAACCTCCCTATGTAATACCTTCCATATGGACATCAGTCCCTCTTTCTCCCACCCACCCCCAATCCTTCAAAATAAATAAAGCGCCATAGAGTGACTATTTCAACAGGAGGCTGAAATTGAGGCCGAGCATACACCGTTCTTGTGGAATAAGCTCCCTAACGGCACCAGACAGTTTGATTTTGTCGCTCTCATCCCCACCACTTCAAAATAAAAGTCTTGTTGAGTAAATGGACTTGCATCTTTTCAGGAAGCTCAGGGTGAGTATTGTTTGATCAACTAAAAGCCCCAAACTTTCACTGTATGTCAACAGGAAACTAGGGATGGACCTAGTTTTTCAAAACAAAAGCCCCAGAAGGTAACTGTATCTTAACAGGTGATAAAAATAAACGTAATATTCAACTTTTGAATGACATTCATACAAATTAAACCCATTCCGACTTTTCCAACTATTCCCACTACTTCACCTTCTTCACATAGATTACAGCCAGCAATTCAGTGTAGCGTCGGCCTTTCAAAAATATTCCCAAAATCCATTAAGGAAAACAGAAAGTAAGTCATAACTGATGCTGTAGTGTCCTTTTTTGCTCAAGACATGAGGCCAATCAACATTGTGGAAGGGATTCAAACAGTTAATTCAATTCAATTCAAATTTATTTTGTATAGCCCAAAATCACAAATTACAAATTTGCCTCAGAGGGCTTTACAATATGTACACATGACATCCTCTTGTCCCGGAACCCTCACATGTCCCGGAACCCTCACATGAAAACCCTCACATGAAAACGCTGGAACCGGGCTACACTGTGTGTACTTCTCTTGCACTGACAGTAAGGCACACTGACTTACTGGACAAAATGTGTAGCCTCATCCAAAAGTGCTTGGCCCTCAGCTTAACAACAGACATTAGCACCAGGTAACAAATGGAGGCGAACATGACGGCGACAGCTCATTGAATTAACGGCAAATGGAATATGGAGAAAGAAGTATTGGAAAGTAAATCAATAGATGAGAGTCACACAGCAGCACGTATTACAGAAAGACTTTAAGAAGTGGCAGTGCTTTCTCCATTCCTTCTGAGAAAAGACTTGTACAACCACGCAGAGCGTTGAGATGCTAAAGGAAGAGGCCTTCTAGACTCATAAGCATGCACTGTGCTGGACACACACTCCTGCTTTGCATTACAGCGGCACTTAAAAAGACGCTGTTTGCTGCATGGTGGTTGCTGGAAGGCTACTCGTGGGGCACTTTAGGAAAAGTGCAAAAGCAACCGCGACATTAAAGGAAAACCAGGAAATACTGCAGGTCCCAGAGCACAAATGTATTCAAGGTTTACCAACTCGACATGCTTCGTGCTGTAGCGTCTAAAAATGTCATAAAAGGTCTTAGTATGCTATGAAAAGTTATTTAAAAAACTAGAAAAGTGTCATAAAAATATCATGTAGTCGTAGTATAGTATGTCATAAGAATATAAGAAAAGGTTATTGTATAATATGCAAAAAATGTCATAAGTCATAGTACAGTTTATCATACAACATTTAGTAAACATATTTCAGTATTTCATAAAGGTTATAGGATAGTATGCTATTTAAATTCATATTAAGTCATAGTATAGTATGTCATAAAAGGTTATCGTATAATATGCTATAAAAATATCACAACAATGTCTTATAATGTCCAAATATAATATGTTAAAAAAGTAATACAAAGTAATAGTATATCACGTAATAAAGAATCATTAAAAATGTGTTTTATAGTCATAGTATGTTATAAAAATACCATAAATTCATACTAAAGTATGCCATAAAAATATCATAAAAATCCATAGTATAGTTATTATAGTATGTCATACATAATGTCTTACAAAGTCACAGTATATTATGCCATTAAAAATATAATTTATACATATTTTGAATTTAAGAGGTAAATTAATTTTATAGCTGAAAGATATTTTACTCCCTCATTTTATGAGATTACGGTGTATTTATGAACAGTCTGTGACTTTGGTTTTTATCGATGAGCTAAGTGCAATGCACTACAAAGCAGGAGGCTGTAATAAATCATCCATTACATCCCGTCTCTGTAACACATTGAATTGGACCAAATCTAAAAATGAGCTTTGTTACGGCACGGATTTACAAATGTAGAACGTCCATGCTAGAAACAGGACTACCTATTTATCAGTTGCAGATTAACACGTACAATATTTCACATAATCATGAAAACAAATATAACCTTCTAATATACCAACAGATGCGTTGCATGCGGGCTGGTTCTGTTCAGATGTGTCTTTGCATCTGGCTCCTTTCATGAGTATGTGGGCCGAACGTGTGTTCACCCTTCAAGCCAAGGGTGTTGTCGCTGTAGCGACCATGCTTCCTTTGATGTCTTGATGTATCAGACTTGTCACACACAAACACACGCACACAAACACACACTCTTTGTGCATACACCCTCACAAACACACAATGAATACACACAAATAGTCGCTTTCTCTCCCTTCTATATACAAACTCTCTGTCTCTCAATCACACACAGGCCCTGTCAGATCCATAATAAAGGTGTATTGTTGTCCTGCTATAGAGGCCTCTCCTACTCTCCACTCCCTCTCCCCCTCTTTTCTCCTTGGTCACCCCTTTTCTTCCCTTTTTGTCACCCTCTATACCCATTTTTCCTCCTCTCCCCCCTCCATTTTCTTTCTTTTTCACCTCTTTCTTTCTCTCTCTCTCTCTCTCTCTCTCTCTTGCACCTTCCCTCTCCCACTTCTCTACTCCCCTCGCCTCCTCTCTCTCTCTCTCTCTCTCTCCTCTCCTCTCTGGCAGATGAAAGCGGAGATCAGCTCCAGCCTTTGAAGTGGCTGAGACTGGCACACTCCCACTGGTTTAGTTGTAGAAGTAGGGGAGCAGAGGTTTTAGGAGAAAGGGCAGGAGATGAAAGAAGTTATGAGGAGAGAGAAGGGGGGGGGGGGGGGGGCTAAATGAGAGGATGGTTGGGGCAGAGAGAGGAGAGTGAAGGTCTGGGCTGAGATCCCAACCCAAATGATGTTATTCAGCCTTTACCATGGCAACCTGAGGAATGCCTTTTCAACATCTCAAGCGTGAGCGAGTGCAGAGGGAGAAGCATCACTCATAGTTCTCCATGCTGAAGAAAAGCCTTGAGGTCCAGAACCCGATCGCAAGTTTATTGACGACTTCAGCCAAACATGAAGCCGTCAGTTGTGCTGCCCGCTAATACCTGAAAAAAGGATTAAATATCACAATATCAGGATCACGTCTTATCCCGTCTTTATTTGATCGCGCTAACGGGAACACTATGATGTCATATGGTCAGGCTTTTATTTCTCTTCTTTTTAATATGGACAAACATGTAAGGAAGGGTGATTTTATGTTGTCAGTCAGGGACCATTAAGAGCCAATTTCCAAATTGTCTTTGGAGGTCTGGCCCATCATTGAGGACCATGTTGTAAAGAGATGGACATGAATCCAGTCGGAGTGAAGGAGCCGACTGTATTTCTGTGAAGAACCGATTAAGATGAAGAAAACAGAGTGAGGAGCCTCCGCGTCCGTTAAGTTGAGCTTGTACTTCTTTGGCTCCATCCGGAGCTCCAAGTGTTGGTGTAAGCCGAGTGTGAAGCTAATTCGGTTCTGTAATATCCATTCACCATAATCTAAAACCAATTATTTCATTTTTCCGCTGTCCTCCGAGCAGCTGCTTAGTGTCCATGTAGGACTGTGAAAGTACAGCGACTTAATGAGGAACTCTAAACTCTATATTTTGTAAATTTTATGGATCAAATTTATGTTTTCTGTACTCACAACTTTCAAGGATTTGCGAGGCCTCTGGGAGGGCTGTTAATTAGGTTAATTGTGGCTTCTGCTGGCTTGGCTGTCAGGTTGACCTCAAAGGCACCTGGAAGGAAGAGAAGAGGGGAGGAGTGCAAGGGAGATAAGAGAGGGAGAGAGGACAGGTAGGAGAGGAGGGTTAGATTACAGACTCCTGTGTCTGGGCCTGGGGTCTGAGCAGATTGATGTTTTTACCAAGCCACAATATTACAACGTTATGTTTGTATACAATATCATTCTATGTGGTTGCAGTTATTAAGCATTACTTTTTATTTTGATATTTTATTATACAAAGTAGTACACGATACTGTGTTGAATGTGCAACATTTTTTATTCAATGCCTTCATAGAAACTATTCCATGGCAACATAAACGTCAACATACATAGGAACTCATTAAATAACAGAATAAAAGTTGTAGAATAAAATTAAATGTTGAGAGTAAAGCCAAAGTCAGCTCAACAAGGCCATTGACAAAAGAAACACAAGTATAGGACCAGACTGGAATCAGTTACCTTTATTCATTCGTCCACTCAGTAGTATGCTACATGAACACATCTGCTCTGCTGCCATACTTAGAAATAACTTTTTTTAATATAATCATTTCCAAAGCAAGGTTCCCCTAACAATATGTCTTTAGCAGTTTGCCCTCCACATCACCCCGAATCATTCCCCAACCTGAGGCCTGCTTCCCAGTATCATTGTCATTCACGGGGCAGGACATTCATTAAGCCACAAGGCTTATCGGAGTAGTTCTGCTGACAGAAGAAGTCTTTGGTAGATTCGTTGACTTCAGGAAAAATAACAGCTACCTCTTAGCTGGTATATTGTGTAGTTGTGTATTGTGTATGGTTTGGTGGTATATCATAACAATGCCATCAAAAAGTCATAGTATGTCAAAAAAATATTAAAATAGCATGTTGAAAAAGTCATAAAATAGTCATAGTATTGTACGTCGAAAAAAGTCACAGTATAGTATGTCGAAAATGTCATGGAAAAGTCATATAGTATGTTGAAATAAGTCACAGTATAACATGTCAAAATAGTCATAGTATCATAAGTCGAAAAAATTAAGTCATAGTATAGCATTTCGAAAAGTCATGAAATAAGTCATAGTATATCATGTCAGAAAATAGTATGTCGAAAAAAGTTATTAAAAAGTCATAGTATAGTACGTCAAAAAAGTCATGAAATAGTCATAGTATGTCGTAAAAATGTATAAAAAGGTCATAGGATCGCATTTCGAAAACAGTCATAGTATAACATGTTGAAAAACGTCATGGTATATTGTGTTGATTTCATTGTATGTCTCCAGGTCAATAACATGTTTTTCTCTGTCTCAGGGGTCCAGTCGATGTGATTCCACTTGCTGCTGAAATCCTTCAGGAGATCTCTGGAGACCAAAACATGTGAATCATCAAACCAGAAGCAAACCAGAGCCATCCAACATTTCATCATCTTAGAACTTTAAAGACACTCATGACTGGAAGTCACCTTATTTTATAATCGGCTAAAGATGTAATGTAATCAGTTTTGGAATAAAATGTTAGCTACCATTTTGTCTCTTGCTTGATCTTTCTTATAATTGGACTGGATGTAAATGCAATACTGTTATTGTAGTTGGTGATTGTTAAAATCCAACAGCTTCTGAGACTGGCTCCTAAATCTGTGAGACCTGAGTGAATTAAGATTGTGTGGCATCCGATCACTCATTGATCCAATTTGCACATTTGATGAGTCATGTAGAGGGATGCACTGACAGTAACAGATTTTGCTGAGCTCTAAATCAAAGCATCCATTAAACTGCACTGGATTACAGCGAGAGTAAATTCAGACCATCGCAGGCGTCAAACCACTGTCCTCTGGGTTTGTCTAGATACTTCCAGCCAGCATCGTCACATAAAGTGACTGTGTACTTTGAATGTGGCTGTGACACACTGCTCAACTACAGCCAGCTTCTCTTTATGCCATCACACACTGAACAGTGTCTCTTTTTAGGAATTATGTTGCCACACAATTTAAGATGTTCTGCATGATGGCAGCAGGGACCAGTACCGTGCATAGTTTAAGACCGGGGTAATCATCTACAGAGGGGCCTGATGTTACAGTTGGTTTACCTGTATACATTGGACATTGTCACAGAATAATCAAGGTGTATAGTATGTCGCAAGTCATCTAATGTCTCCAGTCTCTTTCATGCAACACCATGTCCTCTGAAAAAAATACTAGTTTTATATGCAAATCTTACTAATCTCGCTGCAGCAAAGACTGTTGTGTAATATCCACAAAGTTATACTAACTGCTATTTGACAAACTCTTATGAGGAAAACTGAAGGGACCTGGCACCGTGCTTCATGGACTCCTTACAGCTGGTGCACACATTTTGCACACCTCACTACCTAGCTGTCATTTGTTGCCTTGAACAGAGGGTCACAGTGGTTTCATCTCATCCTTACCTTTGATGTCTGAAAACTGTTCAGTATACACCCACTGATGTCCTAATGCTGCAGAATTAAAGCAGGGAATTGGTCTAGTTTAAGAGAAGTGTCGTCTTACTGTGTAGCTTTATATCCTTGTGGATTTAAGGTGTTTGTGAAATTAGACGCGGAGTGAAATGACAGTCCATTTTATTGTTTCAGAACACAGCAGGCTACAGCAACCAGCTCCTCCTACTACCTCCCCCCCTTAGTAACAGCCCTCCTCCACCCCTGTCCTTCCACAGCCACACCCATCCAGCTAGGTCAGCTACACCCCCTTTGGAACAGCAGAGACACATCAGTGTCCACCTTTAAAGCAAGAAAATAGCTTGATATTTGGACCATGATTTCCAATTCATGTTTTTTTTTATACAAAAGCTACACAATGTTACACTTCATCAGAATACAATTCAACTGATTAACTTTAGTGTTTGGACACCATTTAAAATGTGATCAGATTCTTTACTTGGATGGAGCATTACCACTAAAAACCTCCACACTACCAGACTTAAAATACAAGGGACTGCAAAAACAAGAGATGAATATCATAATTCAGGATAATGAAAAAAAACTATAATCAGTTTGTACCATTATAGACTTGAGGGGGAAAATAATAAAAAAAGGAAAACAACCAAATCAAGTGAAAATAAGAAAACAAAGTACATAAAAAGCATTTTTCAAAAATCAATAGTTGAGATCAAAATCTGTGTGTCATGTCAGGATTTGAAGTCAGCCCACCATCAGGCTGAGACCAGAACAGAACCGCACTTAAATCTAGTTTGTCCCAATGGAGTTCCCATAGACAGGAAACTCTGCTTGCTGTTGTTGAGTCTTCTTCAGGCACTTTCTGAAAACCCGCCTCCTCCATATGGGCGAATCACAATGCAGGTTCATCCAGATCACATGATACAGCTGCAAAGGATGGATAGAGTGGAAAAATGGGAGGGGGGGATGAGGGGGGTAGGAGACAGGGCACAGACGTTGGTTAGGACCACACACACATCAAACAGAGTAACATCAAACACACACACACAGCTTTGCAATTAGGAACCGTTTAAACATGCAGCAGCCACAGTGAGTACAGCCACTCTCCTCTCCCCGCAGACTTATATTTTTACATCTTGCCCCAAAAATGCCTCTCAATCATTTTGGCTGATACAAGGCTACTGTGAAGATATTCTTACCTAGTAGAAAGTGTAGTGTAATGTTGGTCTTCGTATTTACAAGTCGGTATCAAACCAGGCCAGTTGGTTGGAGTCGCCGGGTGGCAGGCCCTCTATCAGTTCCTGGGCGTGTCCCAGGTCAGGCAGCCCATCCACAGGGGGGTAGTCCTGGACAGGGTGGTGGACCCCGCCCAGATCGTGGTCCATCATGGGCTCCATACCCATCGAGTCCCCTCCGTAACCCCCTGAATGGAAGGAACGGTAGCTTGGGTCTGGGGGAGGAAGGAGTGGATGGGGGAGAGGCGGGGGGGAAGCAGAGCGGTTGTTAGAAGCATGTTAACAAACCAAGCTTTTCACACAGTAGTACGAGGATTCAAGCGGAACACTGCACAGCAACACGGCACACCTCCATCCTCCAGCACACTAAACTACCGGTGAACTCAAACTACAGCACTTCAGCTTAACTCATGGCTCAGTTCACGGTGTGTTTGGTTCCTCCAACAGAAATCTATCTGCGGTGGCCAGTGTGTTCCTCCAATACATCTACCGACATCAAGTCTTTGCTTTCATTTGACTGGCCCAGAGCCAAGTAAAGCCGTTAGTGCTGGAGGAATGGAGAGCAGTGCAAATTAAAACAGCCAACCCTGGGCTCTTAGCCTATTGATCAGTACACAGCCCACGGTCCTGGGACACTTATAAAACTGTGATGGCCAACTGTGCCAAGAACTAAAAGCACCAGTTTTGCATTTCTTAGAGCCACCTGTGTTAGTGACAGCAGGAATAAATCAATCTCCACCCTGAACTTGAAAGCATCATTGCCCTTCACCAACATGTCATGTTGCCTGTTTAACAGCCAAACATGCCATATGCAATAATTGGGATGGGCAGATGGAGCTCAGTCATATGACTAACAATATTTTGTTGTGTTATCAACTTGAGGGAGGCAGAGGAGGACCATGAGTTTAGAGCCTAACTGCTCTGGCTTTAGTGACATCCATGACCCCTCCTGTGTTCCTCATGAGTCTCCCAGCCAGACAGAGGTGAAGAGGTGCCTTACCTTCCTGTCTGTAGCCCAGAGGTTCTCCCTGTGCTCCAATATCCAAACCTAGGTCTCCGGTCTGCAGAGCAATACACAGAGAGACAAAAAGACAATTTGAAGTCAATTTCAGTGCACAAGCATCCGTTTAGTGTACAAATCTACAGCGAAGCAATTTGAAAACAACTGTTTTTGATCATTTCGTACCTCGTTCCAGGCCATTGGTTCAGTCCTGAAGAGCGAACTGGTGAGTTCTACAGAGAGGCGTTTCTTGTAGTCTTGGGGTTTGTCCTCGGACATACGGAACAGAACTGCTGCAGCATAGGTAGCTGAGGGAAGATGGAGGGTTTAGTCAAAAAGCAACTTACTGCAAACACAGCAATGCTACAGCAGAGAGGAGACAATACAACGGTCTGTCGAAAACTGAATTTCTCAGCTGGACTGGCATAGTTTAAGATTTTTGGTGAACGTACCAACTCCTTCGTTGCGGCTGTGCAATAGCTCAGTGAGCGGTGCGGTGGCTCCCTCGGCCTCGATGGCCTCAGCGGCCTCTTTATCCTGAGCCAGCTCACACAGGACGCCTGCTGCTACACGCTGGATGTTCTCAATGGGAGAATACAGCAGCTGCACAAACAAACACAGGAAAAGATATATTCTCAGCCTTCACAGTATTCACAAATGATCTGAAAGGAGGCAACAAGCAGAGATTGTTGGAGTGCAAGGACACGCACACAACAGGTGGTACAATTCATTGAACTCTTCTAAGCATCCTGGAACCACAATGGCAGTTTTAATTTTTTTGTAAACTGACACAATTACTGACATTTTGAATATTTATGATCCCTATTCCAGTATTACTTTTTAGTTTTTTTACCTGTACAAAGAGTGGAATGGTGTTGAGTCCTCTGATGACTATTCTGTTGTGGACGTCTCTGGCCAGGATGTGAAGTGCTCCTGTGCAGCCCTCCACAATCTCCTCCATACGAACGCCCTCCTAATGACACAAACACTTAATTAGTCAAGTTAAAACTGTAGGGAGCACTTTAAGACTGATGATGAGCAGACAATGGTGGCAATCACAAAGAAAGAAATCAGCAGTTCTAGGTTTACATTTTCTTTGGGAACCGTTTGTGAGACATTGATTTCTGCATGTCCCATACTGACATTAATTATGCCGTGCTAGTGTTTTGTTGTGGAGGGGTGTGTGTGTGTGTGTGTGTGTGTGTGTGTGTGTGTGTGTGTGTGTGTGTGTGTGCGCGTCAGCTCTCACCACAAACTGCTGCTGCGTGCCTCCCATGCTGGTGCGTCTCTGTGCATCTTGGTGTGCTCTGACCAGCAGCTGAACCAGTCGGGGGATGGCTCCCTGCTCCCTCAGAGGAGCGTGGTTAGCAGGGCACAGAGCCAGGTTACGGATCAGTCCCACTGTAGCCTGCAGACAAACAAACACATTTAAATGTCAACTGTAGGTAGCCATTAGTCACACCTGACAAAGAACCACAGCCTAACGTTCTTTTCAGGTATACAACTGCATTTACAACATTTTAAAAAAGGCATTCTTTATCAACATGTCATTTAATAAATCCTTCCTTCGGGATGGTGGATTGGGTTTGTAATTTGGGACTACCGTTGTCTTGTCAAATGCTTTTGTACAAATACACTACAAGATACTGTTTTGCAGCTTCTATATTTGACTGGGCCTAAAACGATCATGAGTTGCAGATCTTCTACAGGTTTCAGTATCTTGCAGCAGTATTGTACTGCATTCTAAATCCACAACAAAACATTCGGTCCTGAGAGACCCAAAGCTGTCTGCATGGACTAACAGCCAACTCCACTTTTCCACAGAAGTAATACTGTGGCAGGTTCGGCCCAATATTTTAGATTCAAGGCGTGGTCAAGTGTGAGCTGATTTGAACTGGAAACACCACAACAAGAGAAGATGCATAAGGGACCGACAGTGTGATAAGCTGCTTATGTGGCTGCCTCTGCTGGCGTGTCTGTGCGAGTACCTTAATAAGTGGCCAGTGTGATGGCGGATGCAGTAGTTTGACGACCACGGGCAGGCCGTAGTGCAGTCTGACTGCGTTCTGTGCCATCTCAGCGTCCTGGTGTCGAGATGTGAGGTGACGCAGGGCACAAATAGCTGGTTCTGTGATGTCTTCTCTGTCTCCGGCCCGAAGCACTGTGCGAACTAATGCCTCAATACCTCCAACCTACAAACAAACAGGTGGTCAAACAGGTTAACGGAGACATCAGAGACGCACGGTTACTTGGTGGATAATATCAAGTTTTAATAATACGTTTTAACTATCTTGAATTATAAATAAGGAAAAGGACAAACTCCGGTCTAAATATTTAGCGGACAGTGTTTGAGAACAGTAAGTGCATGTGTGTACTCACCTGGCAGACCATCATCTTGTTCTTGTAGTTGTTACAGGTCAGGTTAGACAGGATGCCAGCAGCACAGGTCACCACATTAATGTCGTCACTGCCGAGCAGCTGGACCAGAGTTCCTAGGAGACCCTCCATCCCCTCCTGGAGACAAAGACAATTGTGAAGTTAGCATGAAAGGACCGGTTGGTATGCAGTATCAAGAGCATGAGAATAAGTGGTACCGAGATGAAGTTCAACAACAGCAAGAAAATAGATGAGTTTATCCTCTTTCTGCTGACAAAATAAGAATTCAATGTGTGTACAAGGGGCAGTTCTCATCACCTGTTTGGTGGCAGCATCTGATAAGTTCCTGAGAGTCCAGAGACAGTTCTGGACCAGTCTCTGGCTGGGGTCTGTCAGGTGGAGTCCCAGAGCCTGCATGCCTCCTGCACAGGGGGACAACGATAAGAAAAAAAAGGGTTGATTATATATGCATGTGAAAAGTTGTTCCTAAATGTTATTTGACTAAGCAGTTTGCACTGCTGTGATTACCGCTGTAAACACATTTTAAATAAGCTGAAAGAAAGAACCTCACTCATGAATGCACAGTACATGCACAATGACATTGAAGCCCCAACATACCAGCTTCAACAATGGCCGGCTTGTTACTGGAGCAGACCGACAGAACTTTGAGAACACGGCTTGTCGTCCACAACAGCTTCTCGTAGGTGTAAGTCCTCATGATGTTGACCAATGCCTGGGGGCCACCGCTGGCCAAGATGATCAACTGCACAAGAAGAGAAGGCACAAAAAGGTTAGTGGGGTTGATGTTAGAGTAACAGAGTAACTTTGCCTTATCGTATCAAGCGGAGACCAATTTATTAACACGTTTTAACACAGTATTAACTTGTGACCACACACACACACACACCTCTGTCCCAGTTACACCTCACCTTGCTTTCCTGGTTCCCATAGGCCAGTATCTGGAGACAGTCAGTGGTGATGGCCAAGAACTTGACATTGGTCTTGTTGAGCAGAGCCACCATTTTCTGAAGACCCCCAGCTAAACGGACAGCCATCTTGGCTCCTTCCTGGTGCAGGAGGAGGTTGTGGAGAGTGGTAATGGCGTAGAACAGGACAGAGTCCACTGGTGAACTGCAGAACAAACACATGCTCATTAGATTACTGTCCCACAGGGAAATATCCACAACTAGAAATGTATTAGATTAGGCTTCTCAAAGGTCCTTCCTCTCTGCCTTTGATGAGTTAGCAGCCAGTTGCAAGCTTTCATGTTTCTCTTATCACAATTGATATCACATAAAAGAGGCTTTTTACCAACATTGAAACAAAGTTATGCTTATGTTGTCAACTCTGGATTGCAACAAATCTGGTTTTGGCCAAAACAGCACATTTCTTTTCACCAGGAACGGTGTAAACATCCCATCACACGGCTTCCTGCCTTCCTGTACTGGTGAGCTACAGCACATCAAACGAATGGAAACCCAAGAAAAACCCCAGTATCCCTCCATCCTCCTCTCACATACCCAAGCATTTTAACTAGAGCTGGTATTCCTCCAGACTTGAAAATAGCCAGCAGGCCCTCTCTGTGATGGGACAGGTTGTGGAGTGTTCCTGCGGTGCAGCGCGCTGTCTCCACATCGTTTGTGTTCTGCATGGTCCGGACAATGGCCGACACCATCTGAGGAGAGCGCATGATGGCGTGGCGAGAAGCTTCTTTCTTTGAAAGCTGGTGGACCATCACTGCTGCTTTGTTTACTACAACCTGGTGGGGACAGGCATACATGTTAGGGAAGGACCCACGGGAAAACAAAACAACAACAATTCAAAGCCAATACTCGGCCACAGTTTTCATGGGCAACTACCTGGTCCTCATCGTTGAGTAGTTTGGTGAGTTCTGGTATTGCTCTGGTTGCCAGCTCGGCATCATCTTGGTAGTTGATCAGATTGACCACAGCATGTTTGAGCATTTGCGAGGGCTCTGCCAGCCTCTGAACGTTGGTGGGGTTTGCTGCTTCGTACTGTGTGGAGGGGATCTGCATGCCCTCCTCAAGAGTCTCTGGGAACATCGCCGCGCGCACCCGCTGGGCACGCGTCATGGCATACTGACCATCTATGTCTAGTAGAGGAAGAAGAGCGGTTGTTTTGTTACATTGAGATTCAAACTGCTATTCGAGCCATAAGTGGCTTCCTCCAAAGACCAATAAACTGTAGGTATTATGACCTACCTTGTACTTGTTCCTGGGCAAAGTTCTGGTTGAAGCCCTGCTCCCACTCATACATGACCTGGTTGTCGACATCGTCCTCTTCAGGGTTTCCCTTCCCACTGAGAGAGGGAGCCGTTGTGGTGGCCCCTGAATGGATGCCTGAATCCAGGTAAGACTGTTGCTGCCAATGACTGACGGCCGCCTTACGGTCTGGCTCCATGGCCATGTCCAGCTCCATCAGATCAGCTGGAGAGAGACAAAGAATTAGAAACTGTGCATCAACATAATGAAAAACATTTGGAAAAGTCAGTCTAACCAACTTTGCAGCAGCTGAGTAAATAAACAAAGACCTGAAATTTGGTTCCCCCAAATGAAATCTGTGTTCAAATTTTGTGTATGGACAATATAATGCAGATAAACCGGATTGGTCGGCGTTGCAATTTTTAAGAAACAGTTTCAACGATCTAAACAATGGCTACAACAATGTAGTTTAGTAACATAATCACAATTATTAATCCAGTTTTAGATTCATTTCAAACTAAGTTTAGTTTATAACCACTGTGATGGATGGATTTCTAACCTGCTGCTCTCGCTATTTCTCCACAGTTTCATACTTCAATGATGTGAGATTTACCAGTAAAGTCTCTTCAGGCAGAAAGTTTGATTTTACATGTGCTCCAAGTTTCAAATTGAAATCAATAACTAATTCACTTTGCTCTAATGAGAACATAAATCTGCACAGGGAGAAGAGGCCATTCTGAAATGCTGCAAGTTTAACACATTGTGTACTAGTCAATGCGCATTAGTGTGAGAGAGAGAGAGAGAGAGAGAGAGAGAGAGAGAGAGAGAGAGAGAGAGAAAGAGATTCAGACAAATGATCACGGTGGAGGTGAAAGAGTTTGAGTGCGTGTCTGTAAACCATCAACTCACCCTGGGAAGCCATGTTCCTTTCTCAAACCGCGGCCGACACAGCTTCCTGATCTGAAAACAGGAGAAAAAAAAGCAGTCAGTCAAACTGCCTCAGTGGTATCTCTCCTTCCATCATTCCTACCCTCTACCCTGCTCACCAACAGTCCTTTCCTTCCAGTCAAATATGAGCCAATTAACAATAAAGAAAGCTCACAGCAGAGGTACCGGCAGAAAGACGCTGTTAAAAATGAATGGCAGTGTTGGTTCAGAAGAAAATAGTCCAGAAAAGTAAATTTCCAGTGCTTTCTATCCTTTCCTGCCTTTCTTGGATTTCTTCCTCAGTTAAAGGGCAGACACACAAACAGCAGCTGCTCCCTCACAAAGCCACCATTAAGTGTAGCAGCTAGACACTATTTAGGTGGGAAAGGACAGGGGAAGTGGAGCATTGGGTGGGGAGAAATGGGGCAGGAGGGAGGAGGGCAAACGCATTCTTGTGCTGGCTTTGAAGCCGAAACCACACTCAGCAGGAAAGTAAACACCGGCAATGGCAGAAGAGAGAGGTAGAGCCCGGGGGAGGGGATTCATTCAGGAAAAAACAAGGAATTGAAAAATAAGTATTTCCAATTCATACTCAAAAGATATGTTATGACAGTAACCCACAAAATTAGGAGATGAAAAAAATGCAGAAGAAAATCATGGCTAAAATGAGACAGAAACAGGGGGCCATAGAATCAGAAATATATTTTGTACATGTTTATTTCAAGATTGAGCCTACAGGAAACTAGAGATCAAAACCTTTTAACTCATGGTGTTCCAGTTTGGACATCCTAGAGAAAGTAGAGGTGACTAAATACAAGACAGACTTTCCTCTAGTAAAATAACAAGTTAAAACCTCAGACGTGCCAACACTGGTTCTACATAATCTACAGTACGAAAACATACAAGACTACACATTCTTTAAAAGTACATAAAATGCCTTCAATGACCCGACCTTCATTTAGCACCATCCATTGAGAAAACACATTGAAAAACTACACGCTGAATACAGTACAAGTACCTTGTATGTATTTCTATAATTACATACAAGACTGCTCTAACATCAGCATGATGTGTCCAACCGTGTGTCTGCAGGCTATGAACTAATATTACGAATGAAACTAACCAAAAACCCACTTCTTTTTGGGAAAACAGAATATTTGGCGGACTATTTTTCATTTGTCCCCATGGAGAGTAAATGTGTTGGATTCAAATTCTGAGCAGCCACTTCTTGCCGCAAGGCTCGATGCAACAGGTGTACTACTGGGTTACTGTTGCAAGGTCAGATGTAGTGACCGCAACAATTTTGATGTTGGGGTCTGAAAGAAATGTAAAAAAAATGGCCATGACAAAAATCACATTTGATATTTCTAGTTTCTGTGTGATCACTCAACGATGCACCAAATTTGTATTATTAAATTATTTCAGATTTTGAAGGTTCTAATAGAATAAAAACACAATGCAATAAATAACCTCTGCCAGTGAAATAGCCCATTACTTTTGAAATGACTCTTACTGCGACCGGGCATTAACAGGAGCCAACTCCACTCTTTTTTCTGAATTTTTTTCTATTTAAACCTCAGTAAAACGTTTTGGACCAGAGGTAAGTGGCACACAGTCTGGTTTGCAGAGTGCATTTAGCAGACAACAGCAAAGAGGGTGGTTGACTATGATTGACCCTGTTGTTTTAGAAGACTCACTACTAAAAGTTAAGAAACATCTGCCTCTTTAAGGTATATAGTTTATAAATGTTGGCAACCATTTATCGAAACAGTCCTTGCTGATCTTTAGTCGCTGATAACCGTTTAAACGTCCTGCAAGGATTCAAAACACTACGCTCTCACTTTTGTCAAACGTGTAACAGTCTTTTCTTTCTTTTTAATATCCTGCCGGAAAACACTCTATACAAGTTATCCTAAGGAAGAATATCATTGAAGTAAACGATAAAGCACAAAAACTAGACTAAATGAAAGACATACAATACAAAGCCTGCTGTGGTAAAAACCCAGTCTGCCATGAGTGCCAGTGAATGTGTGGGAGTTTGTGGAGTTAAATGGCTGCCAATATGCAAATACACTCATGGATAACTCTACTTCAAAACACAATCTTGAGTCAGGCTCCAAGACTGCTGCTTCTAACCACAAACACAGCAACTCAAATTCACTGTTCACACACCATCCTCCCAAGCTTTGCTGGCCTGCCCTCACATAACCTAGCCCTGCCCTAATGGGTGCCATATGTCCCGTACAGGGCTGCATACAAATCAAACATACAATCAAAGTGCACAGTGGAACCATTTCTGATTCACACTGGTGGAAAATGTGGGTTTTTATCACCGGCGCAGCTTCCAAAGCCAGATGTAGTTTTTTTTTTGATGGGTAAACCAGCAGAGCCTGGTCTCCAATTGGGACACACAAATAGCAGCCTTACCCTAAAGTCAGACTCTTACTGTAATGAGTTTTTTGTGTTGACGGTCAGAGTTCCTTGATATCAGGCTAGCAGCCTGGCCACAAAAAAATCCAAACGCAAGGTTTCTTTGAAGCCAGATGTGAAATCCAGTATGTAGAGCCGTGCCTGGTCCAGTTAAAAGCCAAACAATTGAAACCAGACGACTAATGAGTGACACACCAGTTACCAGAGTCGGATGACTTAAGCAGTGTGTGGGATGAAATGAGGTATAGAAAGTCATACATGCAGCCTTGCTTGTATAGCTTCATCAAACACATTTTATCTTCTAGGCACACACAAATGTAAATGGTGACAAATATGCATGCTCAGGCACACGAAGCCCTATGAAGTGTAATCACAGACCTTCTGTCCCAGGTCAACACTCAAATGACAGGCTCACTGCTCCAGCACAGAACCGGACGGCCAGGAATAGTGTACTTCAGTCTGGTTCACTGCCCCGAATACAGTCATGGAAAACATGGTGTTCATATAGAGAGCCAGAGTTCAGCAATGTGTGAATGAGAAACATGAAGCGACACGACATAAAAAGGTGAAACGGTACAGCTATTTGTTGGGAGGAGGTTTGGTTTGTACGCTGCCTCACAGAGCAGAACAAGGGCACCCATTTAATCCATTAGGCTGGCTCTATTCAGAGCATAGGGAATACAACGCACAGCATTAGTGAACAGAGCTGGAGGAAGCACAGCTAGGACCTTGATAGTAACACAAGGCAGGAAATAATAATCTATAAAATTAAGGACGGCCTATTTCAACCATGAAGAAATGTCCTGCAGTAGTGTAGATCCGTCTCATACGAGGTAGGAACCTTTGAACATCAGGGTTTCCGAGCATGTTGATCTTGCTACATTGCACAGAGGTTAACTCAATCAGGATTGGGCATAAAGCCAGATGACCGACAACTATCATGAGATACCTTCATTCCAAACTAAATAAGCTATTACAGGTCCACGATGACACCTACACAGTCTAATATGCACAAGTTTAACCAATTATCTTGACACATCAGAAGCTAGGAGGCAAGCGTGAAATAAATCTGTAAGCCATGTGGGAAATCTTGCATTACTAAACATCTTCAATCAGATGAAAAAAATAAAATCTATATTGCAAATGCAGGAACACAAAATAATTCTCAATTACATTACTAAATAAACCAATCATAAGAGGTTTGAAAATATATTTATTCATAGCTGGAATTCAAAGCAGTCTTGCATATCTAAACTCTCCAATCATATTTTCTCTTAATGAAAAGAAACAGAAAGCCATTTTGTCAGCATATGTGAGCCACAACGCGAGTTCAGGTGAGCCTGGAGGTTTACCTAGTGTAAAGAAAACAGCACTGTATTACCTTCTCAAAACATAAATCAGTTTATGAATCACACTCTCTAAAAATTGCATTTCCCTCTTTTGGCCTGCAGACATTTATAGCTCAATTTTACAGCCTCTTCCTAACACGCTGTTGCATTTAAATAACATAAAATTAATTTGTTAGAGGGAACACGCTGTGCTTGGGTTAAAGAAAAATTATGTATTTATTGAGAACAGGACATCAAAAGAGCTAAATCCATCTTCACTCCGGCAAAGTCCATTTCTTCTCAAGTCGAAAAAAAAACCTGCTGAGTTCAATACATCCATATTAGTTAATGACCCCAGACCAGCTGTATTATCGGCGCAAGTAGAGACAGGAGCTGCCACAGGCTTCAATGTTAGCCATGTAATGTGCAGGGTCAGCAGCACTCACTGACGGCTGCCAACAACACAATGAGCTCAATGCCTGCAGCCGCTGCAGTGCTTGGTCTGCGTTTCAACTGCAAACTGATGGAGAAACAGGAAATATCCAAGCAATGGCTGTGTGTTTACTTTTCTCTTGTTATGCTTAACAAGTATCTATCTTAAAGGGGGGGGTTGATTAAAACAAATAGTTTGAGAGTAGTACTAAAACACCAAAAAACGTTCTCAATTTAGGTTATTTGATCAGAAATGCATTTCTGAAAAAAAATCTAAAATAACACCGTTGTTGTCAAAAAAAAATCTTAGATTTAAAAATCTGGCTCAGACCTACAAATTGCATACAAATGACCACGTGCAGATACAAAGGTGGTCATAAGAAATATAAAAATTACAATATTAGGCAACGGCAACACCGCTGCAAAGCTTCATGTAAAAGTCTATTGCAGGTGGATTACCTCAAAACATACCACTACCGGTCTCGGATGTAGACTACACCCACGCTACAGTCTTAACAACGTTAATGCACCGTCAGAAGGAAATTAGGCTGAGGAGATGATTGGTTTGTCACTTTTTGTTTCCATTGTGTAATAGGATAGGGGATTTCACTAAAAGACGCAAACAAAATATCTAACCCATTTAAAAACAAACCAAAGAGACGATGTCTGGGGCATGAAAACACCGGAGACTGCATTTGCTCAGTAATTGCATAAAAACTCGCCCCTGCTCTTGTGTCGTTATCATTTCGCTAAAATAAACATTTTTAGTTTCAGAGCTTCCGTGACAAAAAAACAACCCTGGAGCCGCTGGATGAGACGTCAACATCCTCCACCCTCAGTTACATCTCTCAAACCCCATTCAATCATTCCCAATAACACCAAAGCATAATAAACTGCATGTTAAACTCTCAACAGCACGTCGTCGTCTTGTGCCACTAAACCTCATGCAAAACAGCTTTTACATCTGAAACAATCATATCGCTCGTTTTCAGTTATCGGCAGGATGGCTTAAAGCAGCGAGGTATACAACTTCTTCAAGTTGACCCGCCTGTACCTCTCTCAGGCAGCCCAACAAAAACATATCGATGTGTAAAGGGATGAAGGGATAAAACATGTAATAAAGCAGATCGACACTTACCAGCTATCCTAATAACAGTGTGTATGTAGCCTCCTCTCCTCACAGCTGCCCCTGACTTCCCAACACCACTGACTCAGATTTCACACCCTGGCTCCTCCTCGTCCTCCTCTGGAGCTCAGAAGAATGTGTCGGTCTTTGTTTAAAAGGACGAGTGGAAAACCTAACCACTGACCTTAGACGTAATACAAACGTTATTATAAACCATTTATAAGAGTTTGGGGCGACTGTGTTGGCAACTTGCTCGATTTAACGGTCAAGTTTCTGATAATTTTCAGTTTTACGAACTTCCAACTTAACTTTGGGGGAATGGCTCGTGCCAACGTTACTTCACCAGCTTGTGACTTAAACGTTAATTAGCTAACTTAGTTTTACAATGCAACTACACAAAAGCCACGGTATAAGTTACCAAGCTTAACACGCCCGTATGTTCGCCTCATATTATCCGTTTAGCGTTAAACCAAATGCAAAACAACCGAGCAAAGGAGACACACAAGTCAAACATGAGTCCGAGTAGTGGAATGTGGCCAGCAGCGCGAGGCTAATAGTAGTGAAGCTAACTAACCGTAGCCATCGTTAGCTGATGTTAACTATTCAAAACAAGCGGGAACAACATCGGCTTCACTCACAGATCCAGAATAACGCGAATCAATTGGAAGGCAATTAAATCCATCGGACACTAGCTAGCGTTAATAGTAACCTACTAGCGGTAGGTCGAGGTTACACAACACCGACCGGGGATACCATAAAGCCAGTGAGCATCGTCTGTGAAGTAGATCCCACTAGGCAGTGACCGGTATATCCGACATATCTGCCGTGAAAGCCGTTGGCTCGCTAGCTGCAGCAGCAGCATCATCATCATCCCAGCCGGCCCGCACACTACACACGTCTCCATTCCTGTTGGCATTCAGTTAGAGCCCGACGAGAAGAGATGGAGAAACTGAGTACAGCCGTTAGTTTGAATGTTGAAGCCTACCCTTGTCAACACAGCAAGTCCGTCGACTCGGGTCCTGGAGAGTAAAAACCTCTTAGAAGTGGAAAAAGTGGCGGAGAAGGCGAGCGTCAGCGGGGAGCCCTCGTCCACTCCCTCCGCAGTCAGTCAGTCAATAGTGACTTGGCCGGAACAGCAGAGACTGGGAAATTTAAGATGGCGGCACATCTATATAGACCGGAGAACACCTCCAGTGGTTACATATCCTGCCGTTCGCTACGAATAAAGTAGAGACTAAAACATGATTCATCTTTGATTTATGTCACTCTTACGCGTCACCGCGTATAGTTACCCACCTTAATAACTGGATCCCTTGGTTTTGAGTTTTAAATGATTCAATGAAAAAAGCAAGCCGAAATAAAAGTATACAGCACGAGTATGAATACACAATTGAATGAAGTTCCGGCAGACTACAAAAAGGAAATCCGATTCCTCTCCCTAGTTAAACCTCTTGGACTGTGAAAAAGCGCATTATTTCCATCACCTATACATGGTGTAACAGTGAGAGTCACAAGGCCAACAGCATCACTCCTGTCACCACCAACTGCCCTCTGCCATAGATAGAACAAACAAATAGTCCCACAGATTAAAAAAAATGAAATATTCCACACAATCAGTAATCAGCAAAGTAACGAAAAGTCAGTTCTGGGAGACAAAATATGGGTTTCATTTGACATACCATACATTCAACTATTTACTCAAAAAGCTAGGTGATGCAAGTGTCAAGTTAAGTTAAATAAAACACAATAATGGACACTGCAAACAATACAAACTCAACAAGGAGATGTCTTTTTATTACACTGGCAGTCAATCAATAGGCACTGGATGTCTGTCAAACATTAGTGGTCTTTTTGTTCCCTAACCCCTATGCTGCTGGCCATTCACATTGTTATTGTAGCCTACATGTGTAAATTCAGCAAGCAGTTCATTGGCTGTGAACCTCCTAAAGAAAACTGTGATTAGGCCTATGGCAAAGAGAAAGTCACTTAGCAGGTTGGAACACCTTGTGTAAGTGAGTCATTTGTGAGTCAGTGATTGTCAGGGATTCCATATTGATTACTGAAATAGACTCAGTTGTGTTTGTGAATTAGATCAAATCTCATACACTAAGGAAATATTTCAAGGAAGTGAATCATCACTACTGTTTTCATGCTTTGAGTGGGAGAAAATCAGAGTTCAGGCAATTGTATTATAGACTTAATTGATCAAACAATGCATGCATTGCTAAAAGGATTATTTCTTCAAAATAGCGTGAGTTAGATTAATCATTTTTCTTGACTTCATTAAAAAGCAGATTCAGCCCTTACAATTATTAGTGATCTATGGGCATAGTCGAGGTCCTTCAAGTGAGTAGTGTGATCTCCCCTTTATTCTGAGATCACAGAGTTGTGGCTATTCATTTTCAGATTACTTTCTATTTGGCTCAATAATAAGTAAGTAAGTGGATAGGCTGCATAGGAAATTTAAACATGCATTACAAGTCCTCTAGTCAGTGTTTGGTCCCTTAATCTCTGTGTTATAGAAGGTGTAGAGCAGGTAATGTGCTACCTTCATACTGTCCCTTCATTCAACAGCAGACAATGTCATGGGCAAACAAAGGTGAACTCCCCTCTTGTCATCTGACAGGCTATTTCATTAACTGATATTTACAGTATGTGAGTGGAATACAATACAGAAAGCCAAACTCTAATTCAAGACAGTCAATAAAGTAGTCCCTGGATATGATATACAGGAATTATATCAACACAGCCAGTATCCACAATATGTGACACATCACCCAGAATGAGTCCACCCTGTGTCATTAGATTGCAACATTGAAAAATGACAGCAGCTGAGAGTGATTGCTTTTATTTTAAATGGCTTTCAAACCACAGTGGGAATGACTGCTTTCAGTCAGTTTAATATATAGCCATGATTTGTGAAATGAAATAGCTCGGTTCACGTCGCCCCGTGATCTCACAGGAGCATGATCCTGCACCAAACAGGAAAGAAATCATGGCATAGTGAGTGACTTCAAGAAAACAGCAACACTCTGGGTTGCAGATATTTTTATTATATTCCCAAAACGCGTATCTGTGGTAAGGTAGTGTAATGGTTAGGAGAAATCTGAGGTTAATAAGACATGTCCAGTATTCTTCTTTCATTACTATCTATTGTCCTTGAGCAAGGCACCTTGCCTCCAACTTTTCCGATAGACATTTTTAATATCAAACGCTCAAGACTGTGGTTTTGGTTATAAAAGCATTTTCATGAAAACTGTGTCTCTGAATCAAAACAGAACAAGCAGTGTCTGACGTAATCATGCTTGTGTTGGATGGTAATCTGTACCTGCAGCTCAAGCGCACGGTCTTGTAAGATTCTTCATAAAAGAAGTGAAATAGAGCTTACCCAACCTAAACCTCTTCTAGGAATATAACACTTCTAAACCTATTCTGACAACGTAGCTGTTTATATCACTGGTTATTATGATTAACATATCAAGTTCATTGATTTTAACCTTGAATTTTAAGTGCAACACACAAATCAGAAAAACACACACCAGTTTTAGAGTTGAAGGGCATATTTCATTTTCCCCAGTGTATTTAAATTGCACGTTGAACAGTTTTTTCTGATGGAACTGTGTTAAACCATCATAAATCAAAATGCAGACGTCTTTTACTCCACTGTTTACAGACCTTTCAAAATGTAAATGTCTCTGTGACACATTTATTATTTATCCCAACTGTATGTTATTTCTGTCACACAATGCCTGTACTTGTAGCAAAAGCCCGATGAATAAATCATGTAAAAATGTCCCTTTAATAAAGACAGGGGGGGGATTGACAGTGTTTCAAGAGATGGTGCAACACTGCAGTTACATAGTTGGACTTAAGTTACAATAAAGTTTTAGTCAGAACCACATTGGCACCATCACTCCATGACTACTGGTTCTGGATTAAGAGCACAGGGTTAATAATCATATTGAATGTCTGTGAAAATCCTTCTGAAGTCTAATCAGTGAATCTGTGCATCAAGCAAACTGTCTATGCATTCAGTGTATCTTTGTCAAAGTTTCATTGATAAGCAGCATCAGTTTTTATTTCATTTTAGACATATTGAGCATTTTAATGGTGCTTACAAGGAATTTATTATACCCACAACACATCTCTAGGCCTACACTCTTTCTTACATATATTACAATTTTTGTGAAGTGTAGAATTGCACCACGCCTGTTAAATTTAGAACCCTCAATCACTGCTCCTGTTGTACTAAACTTAGTAATATTTCTACTCCCAGCCCAATATAACAAACAGTTCAAAAGAAGTGAAGGGATGGGAGGTTGCAGCTGTGAATCTGTGTTTCTGTGTACAAAATATGAACAGCAATGTGGAGTAATAAATAGAACTGTGCATTTTCTTTTTTACCTTAACAGGTCATCAGTTGATCGCATAGCTTGTTCAAAAGTCTTGGAAGTTTTTCAAATTTTTTTGGGGAGTAGTCAGTCATCAAATGAAGGGGGAGAATGTTCAGAAACTACAACACTACAGTGTATTCAAAAGCATTTTATTCATAACAAAATGAGTAAAGTGGATTGTGTAAAAACACTGGACAGAGACCTATCCTTGTCTTCCTTTTGCACTGAGTGATATAATAGTGGGACATAATGTTACAGTATGAATTTAATCATTTTTCAGGGTTTGGATTACACACTATATTTTCATCTTTTAATAAGGAGTCAGTTCAAATCAATTTACAAGTATATGACGTTTAACCCAATGTGGGTCAGATTCAATCCTCTCTATCCTGGTTTATCACAAGAGACCGCTCAGATCTAGGACACGTGGGGTTAAACATCCAATTTAGTTTGATCCTGGAGAGATCCTGCCAAAGATTAATCCATAATGCCTGTGAAATGGCCCTTCATCCAACAGGCTGTGCTGAAATAACACAGACTGTTCTGTTCCCAAATATGTTGTGGCTCTCCAATGACCCAGTGTTGCACCACTTCAGGGAGCCCACACAGCACTTGTCCTTCCAGCTGGATTCATGCTTCATCATGGCAGCAGGAGCAGCTCACTGGACGAGTATTTACACCTGCAATTTATTGATAAATGCAGATTGTTTTGAAAATCAAGACAGCATATTTTTGAAAAAAAAAGTACAAATTAGTTTGTATGTGAATAAATGTGGTTCATAAAACATAAAGCTGTATTAATTTACAATACAATACAATAAATATGTATTCTAAGTAGTAAACAAATGTGTCAAATGCAAACTTGCAATGCAGGATTTATTTCTAGATGTATTCTCCATAATGACTGAATTATTGTGCATCTCTGCTGGTAATATCATGGCTACTATTCAACATCATGCACAGTGCAGGTGAATTCAAAGTAATCAGCTAATAGAATAAATCTGTTCATTGGGTAAAGATCAGACCTTCATCTTTCATAATGTATCCGTGGAACTGGTCTGACAACATTCTCATACAAAAACATTGTCAGGATTTTAATATTGACTGAATAAATAACCCAACAGTGTTTTCCAGGTGTGTCTTATAGTTTTAAAACAGAAAATGTGCTAAAGCAGATTAAAATTAAAATTATAATACAGACCAGCACACATACGCAAGCCATTGGGGATTGCATACATTGTTACGGTCTTACACCACACACGCACAAACACACACACACACACACACACACACACACACACACACACACACACACACACACACACACACACACACACACACACACACACACACACACACACACACACACACACACACACACACACACACACATTGACAGAACCAACAATTATCCTGACTTGTGCACTCATCCGGCTTAATGCTTGCTTGTGAGGAAACTGCATCTATGCGTATGTGCCTTCTGCTCTCAGTAAACAGAGGACGAGCCCACGATAACACATAAACCAGGATAACAGAAATAACACACACAAAGCATGAAAACAGGGAGGCTTTGCTCTCCCTGGGGTTTAATATTCACAAGGGGAAGCACAGGTCACATTCAAGCTCCATTCTTATTGGCTAAAGCCAACTCCATGTGTTTACATACACATGTGTGTGTGCACAATCTTGTGTCTGTGTGTATGCTTGCATTGACATGTTGACATGCCTCTATCTTTATGTGTTTCCTTTAAAACTTCCGTATGTGGGTATTTATATTTTTGTGCACATACTACATATACTGTATGTGTGTATACATGTGTACCTTTATGTAATGCATATTGTAACTTTTATGGAACTTCCTATTTTAATTTTATTTTGTAGATGTATATGTATCTGGCATAGCGTAGCGATTGCTTAGGAACAGAGACTGCAGTAGAAACCCCCAAATCCCAAGAGAGCGAAACGCCACACACGCACATACCCTAGGCCAAGGCCTGAGGGGTGTGGTTCCTTTCTCTAACTGTGAAAGAAAGGGGCAGGACACAGCTATAGATAGGGGCAGACAAAACAAACACCCCCGAACACACAGGAACACACGCGCACAGCAACAGCAGGGCAGGTCAGGGAAGCACTAAACACAGGGCCACATGGAAGGAATGTTTGTTTTGGACCGACACTGTCGTGTAGAGGGTTGTGACTTACGTCTCCTTAAAAAATGGTTCTCACACCTCAGGGGCAAACCAAAGATTACATGTATTTTAAAGAAACTGTCGAGCTGTAGATGTCTCAATCAGTGGATGTATTTATTTCTCAAGGTGAAATAGCCACGTTGGTTATGCATACAACCGATTTATTCCAATATAAAATGAAGTAGTCTGTGAACTCAATAATCTGGATACTAACAAATATGGATTAATTAGCTTTAAATCGACGATCAAGGAACACTGCCTCTGTACGCCATTTTATTTAGTTTGCTACACTGCATGTTTTATTGCACTGTGAATTTCTTTTACACATGACATGCAAACATTGCATCATCTAAACATGACCTTATTCACCACAGAATATACAGTGGTGAAATTGTTACACTTTTCCTTTTTCTGACAGCAAAAAACAGAAAGTTACATTAATCAAAACTCTATCCTAACCTGTTAGGTGTCACTTTTCAAAGTTGCCCAGTTGTAATCCAGTATACATGAAGAGGAGGCAGAGGAGGATACAGAAATCCCATCCTAGAAGAAGGTGAGAGGACACTGCAGGAACCAGATATTTGACTCAGACTACAGTGGGATTATAAGGATTGGGCAGTATAAGCCGATATAGGAAACAATGTGAAGGAGACACTTTACAATAGTGGCAGAGCTGACATAAAAAATGAAGTGGTGCTATAATGCAGTATAGGAAGCCATGTTGTGGAGAGATTCTTTTGCCATCTACAAGCTGCTGAAAAGACACTAAATAGAAAAGGTGCTGAACTAATACAGGAACCTCATTTCCACAGCAGAGCCAAGTGGGATTTAGTGTTGACCACACTAGACATCAAAAGCACTACGTGCTCATTTAAAACAACGGCCTGGATGACATTTCACCTGCCTTCCATGGATCCTGTATTAACGGTAGCCAAGGCTCAGTCCCTGCATCTATACTGCATTAGTGGTTGCCATGGTAAAAGTCCTCCATCCCGCACTCTATCCTGCACAGACAGAGAGGCAACGCACTGCAATTGAGGGGTCTGTGAGTCAGAAGCAGCTGAAAGCCACAGTACAGCTGTGTGGTGTGCGAGCATTAGGATGTACCCGTAAACTCATGCTGAGATTTCTTCAAGTATATCCATTACTGCAGAGCAACGACATGTTGACTACCACAGCAAGCCTGTGGACAAGGAAGGCCACAGATTGTATTCACAGCTGTTTTTTAGATAATTTATATGCCAATTTTCAGTTTTATTAAGTACAACACCGGCAGAGGGAAAGGGAGGCCATACCCTGGATTTCAATCACCATGACACTGTGAATGTGTGGCTGGTGGACTAAGCTACCACACCGCTCCCTGATATTTCATTACACGATGTCATGTTCAAATTAAACTCCGCATGCAGAATACTGGAGCTGAAGGGTTTAAAGCTCCTAAAAGTCATTTATCAGCTGGATTTTCGTCAACAGCTGCTCATTAAAGCCAGTCACATCTGGATTTATATGGCATTTGCGTCACATACACAGCACGTCCCGAATGACTATCGTTATTATTGTCATATCATTATGAATTAAGAAATAATTCTAACGAGCAACAAGAGTGTAAATGTTAGTTTGATGTGAAATAACAGGGGAAATGCAATTTCAAATAGCGCAATGATTTTTAGTCATAATGTAGCAAATGTGGTTTAGTTTGGATAGATAAAAAAACATAAATCATGCACGCTAAAATGATACCAGCCAGTACTGCATGTTACAGCAACTGTTGTTGTTGTACGGAAGGAGGGGAAAAGGGGAAATAAACAATAGTCATTAACTGTGTTGTTCATTTATGTGCTTAAGAAAACAAACAATGATTATTTGACCACTTTACAACCCAAGCAATCATATATATCTTAAAGTTTTTTTTGTTTTCAACAATAGAATGCGATTATGAACTGAGAATAATAATTCCCTTACAAAATACAATCCCACGCTTCTTTTGAATAATAATAAAAAAATAGTTAAAGCCAAATAAAAATGAATGTAAATACTGAGGCAGGCATACACAATATGACACAATAATTGTAAAACTAAATCACGTGAAAGTCTGCATGTAAAAACATTGTATCAAAAGATGACACTGACATTGGCAGCCTGAGCCAGGCATCCTCCACCGAGATGAAGACAGCGCTTCCCGAGAGCATTGATTACGTTCAGATTAATTTAATAAATGATCGAGCATATATTTCCACTCATTCAATAATCATAATTCGGTTTGCTCCAACAATTTCAAGCAACAAAACAGACACGAACAGCTGTATCACATTTATCTCAAATCATCTTTCCGCAGCATAAAACAACATCCTGCACGGCTGGCTCCAGTTCACCTTCAATTTAATCAATTTACGAAGCCAATTTTCCTCCAAACATTCCAATATTGAGAAGGACAAGGTTGTTTTTTTCCATTTTATTAAGAGTGAATAGTCTGTCATTAGCAAATCAATTGCAGTTTCTATTCATATTCGGAAAGGGTTGAACCGAGAATGAATTGACGCCCTCCCCCTTCCGTACAAAGCGTGGTTCACTGACACCGAGCAATACGTGTGAAAGCCTGTGAGAATACCTTTTCTTGTACAAACTATTTGGAATTGTCCTTTAAACTTCTCCTCTGGCTCCAAAGCAGCTTATAGACAACAATGTCAAGTCGGCCCAAAGACGACCTCTAGCATGACTGATCCTTCGTAGGTCGGACTGACTGACTGTGTGTGTGTGTGTGTGTTCACGATACGGAGTGTGTGACATGGAAAAAAAGAGAAAAATAGACAACAGAAAGGGAGCATTGTGGATGCTAAACCTCAGTTTAAAAGGCTACGGCACGCACATGCACACCGTCACGACAACACTCTTCTGTTTACATAGATGGTTGGACATGAATAGCAGCTCATAGCACAGGCCTCAGTCAAAGCTAACAGGATTGATTGGAGTTGATAGATTCAACGCTAAAAGATCATTTGCCTTAACACACGGCCGTCTTAATACCGTCACAGACTTTGTGCACCTTCACGATAATCTCTTATTCTACCACTCTTTCAGTGCTATTGCAAGACAAACAAAAGCGATGTGTTCATATTCCTTGATTGTGTTCCTGACAACATTAAAAAAAGAAGGCAAGAAAGACATCAGTAAAGAGGCGGATTATATTATGTATCTTCTGTATTGCTATTTAAGCAGCAGGCGCTATGAATCTAAATTGATTCCAAAATCTGATGAGCCTCAACACAAAGTTGTTCGCACAGACACTGAAAAAATGACTAAATGCTGAAGCTTGAATTTTGATGCATAGCTACAGAAAAAAGTCACAAACACGGCACATACTCTCTCCTAACGCCAAACACACAAATACATTTGGACAACATAACTGCTGAATACGCCATCACATGCAGCAATACACAATCTGCAGCTTGCTTGTGTTCATTGAAATCATTTTTCCTTTCAAAAGCACGAGGCAAATGGAGTAAAACGTGCTGTTTGACTTGATGTGACTTGAGGCCTTGAAGGTAAATCACACCATCATCTAATTCACACCACTCAAGAAACTATAGAAATCTTATCTTTTTGATCTCTTGAAAGCAAGGTTAAGTGTATACATATAGGCATATTTAGAGATAAGAAATAGGGAGCATGATAACGTATCTGAAAGATGTGCGTATTTATTATCTGTAGATATAAGAAATATGCACCATGATAAATATGGAAGAAGCTTCACTTAAAATCATTCTAATTTTGATCTCAATGAATAGTCTGATACAAAAGTAAGGCATACATGTATTTTTCAACACAGTTGCCAGCAATACATGGCTTTCTCACTCTGCAGTAGAACACTTTTACAAGACATTTTCTAAACAGAAATGAAAATCATGTTAGAGATAAAACTCAGATAGTGTTTGAGGTGACTGCTGAGTGCCTGATTTTCTAGAAAACTATGTGATGATGTAAAAAAATACAAAATGGAGTTGAGCAAAGGGCAAAACCAATATATTAAATAAATAAATATGAATATATGCTGTGCAGCTGAAATACCACTCTTCTGCATTACAACTTTTGAACAAAGGCGGGACTTAAGCATAAAATTGGGAAAAAAAGAATGAACCATACACTTCAGCATCATAACATTCATTTGATTTTGCACACAAACTGGACACATCAAATGAGGTGCATTTAAGATGTTAAGTCACCTAAAAACCAGAGGGGGAGCTATGCTGTTCAAACACGTAAAGTCTACTTATTAGATACAATTAATTTGTTTTTATTCTTTCCAAGAATTTCAAAAACAATCAATGAGCCAATTCATTATGCTGATCCATCTAAAAGATCTATGCAATAATAATAAAGATAATAAAAATACTATTATTCAACCAAATCAACGTTGTACCTGCTTCAAAATGAAACATGTCTCTTAATGTTAATAGTCAATTATCTAGAACACTTTAGACTTAATAAAGTAAATTCTAATAATTAGCCCTATGATTGTTTGAGGTATTTACAAAACACAACATATTTAAATTTTGCAAAAGATTATACACATTATATCTGCTGTTGAGAATTTGGGGAAATTGAATCATGTTCTGAAAATTATCCGATTATTGTTGTGCCGCATTTATTTGTTGTAATAGAAACAACTATTTTACCTTGACATTTTGTTTGATTTAAACTGATGTTGAACTGTGCTGATGTGAATGGTTTGTGTCTTGTGTCCTTGAAAATTATGAATAATATCTATACGTTTTTACACATCTTTCTATTGTATCCTAAATAAAATGGTAAAATTACTGGAATTGTGTTTATCAAATACAGATTGTGAAACTTAATAGTATGTGGATATTCAGAAATATTCAAACAACCATTGTGAAGTGAGATTGCAGTGTGACATTTTACAATAACAATTTAATTTTAAAATATAAAATGGAGAAAAAAACAGTTTACAGTGCTTTTTTATTTTGCATACCGCATGGTGTGAATCAGAAATCCTGAATTTTACATTATGAAACTGTCATTTCACCTGTTATAAAAACTATGTTGAAAATAGTTTTACAATAACATCTCTAGAATTTAATTTCACCACATGCAGCAATATTGAGGAAGCTTCAAATGTATAAAATGTCTGTAAATATGTGGGATGTGACTGTGTCAACTTTCGTGCTTTTATGAAAAAGATTACACAACGATTTTGCACAAACTCCACCCCGCTAATGTGGGAAAGCCTGAGAAAACAAATCAGCATCGTATGAAAATTTGAAGCGACAGAGGCGACACAAGCTTGTAAACAACGGTTATGGTTGCCACTTTGGCTGTCTGTCTCCCTGACCGCTTTGTTAATCCACTTAAGACACAATAGACAACAGACCCACACAACACCTTCCTACCAATTTATCACTAAAACATTTTATTTCAAGTGTTTCCTTGCTATTATAAAATTAAGACTTTTGGGGTAAAAAAATGACTGAAATTGTGCGATTCCGATGTGCAGCCATCAAAGGAAAAAAAGCATCCATGGGTCATCGGGACTCGGCTGTGGTCCGTGTCATTTTTCACGGTGTCTTCTCCCTCGCTCTTTCTCTCTCTCCTCTGCATTACCTTAACAAAAGCCTCACACACACACATACATCCACTCAGACAGGGAGACAAAATGGCTGAATAGTGATGGAGGAGCTGCGTGTACCTTTATATGTCGACTAATCAGCCAGCACTAACATGTGTCAACACTGCACTCGCACTCTCCACAGAATGGGGACATTGTCCCTCAGACAGGGAGAAAAACTAACACTCTTTCGATATCCTGACAGCAAAAATGAGGAACAAAACAAATAAAGCTTCAGTTGTTGTTGGAATATCTGTAACAAAATATCAGGATAATTACTCTCATAAGCAAATGTGTTTCAAAATCGAAATTTTGGTTCAGGTCATTCTAACTCAAATCATTCCTCATATGCTGTATTTTTTTTATCTGAGCTACTATAGTGGAGGTTTTATAACAACCCTCTGTGACAGTGGAGCGCTGGCCGACGGCTACCTTTTGAAGCCTGCTGCAGTAGCACTGATTTCCTCCAACACACGTACACATACAATGTCATCAGTAGTCTAGAAAACCGGCCTGTCTCCAGCTCTGCTGTATTTTTTATTGGGATTAATTATGAAAATAACATTTTGTGGTATGGTAGTGTGGATTTGATAATATAAAGTCACATTTTTTTTTTTTATTGAGAGATAGATAGATAAACAATAAAATAATTATCTTCATCCTCAATCAAATTCCCTAATTATCACATCAAAAGCGTGAATAAGTGTTTTGGCTAAAAGGAAAATAAGGGAAGACTGCAAGAATAGAAACACAATTCCTTGATAGAAATAATTGAGAATTGTATTGACAAGGAACTCTAATTTTCTTTGAACTGTTACATTTTTTTAATTAACCTTTAAAAATGTTTGTGAGCCTATACATTTTACTCTTTGTGAGTCAAGCCCTTTCACTCAACCATCGCGCGTTAACTTACTGCAAGAAGGACAGAGAGCGAGAGGGAGAGGAAAAGAGGTGGAGAGATAATGAACCTGTGTCTGCTACTGCAATAGGCAATCAGGAACTAACCTTGTGAATAATCAAGGCTTGGCAGGCTCGAGAGAGAGAGAGAGAGAGAGAGAGAGAGAGAGAGAGAGAGAGAGAGAGAGAGAGAGAGAGAGAGGGTGAGAGAGGGAGAAAAAGAGCACCAGTCTCTAATCCTATCAGTCCAGTCCATGGTGTGTGTGTGTGTGTGTGTGTGTGTGTGTGTGTGTGTGTGTGTGTGTGAGAGGGTTGTTTCTTCAGGACAGCTCCCACTGCGAGCAGTGAAAAGCAACCTGAAATCAAAGCCTAAATGCATCTGTGTTTGTGTTTATCACACAATGGCAAACGCTCTCTCACTGAGGCCTTCTATACATCTGAATCATTCTCTACGGCTCTGTGTCGTTCTCTGCCTCGCCATGCATTTCTGGGGTTTCATTTTGTGCCCGTATGTGTTACATATCGATGCTTTCCCCTTGAAGTGGGTTTCTCTTTAGGCAGTGCATGCCTGTCAACTGCTAGGTAAAAAGGCATGGACACTGCTGTGCTGGTTTTAGACTGTGGTTTGCAGGAAATAACTTATTGTATTTGCATCTAATAGTGTTGTGACATTGCTGTATTTGCTGAAGTGGTTTAAGTAGTTGACGCTAACATTAAAATGAATATAACAGAGCACAACTGATGACACAATATTATGACAATTTGTATAAAAGTTGTCTTTTATATGCTCATTCTATATATATATATATATATATATGACACTCAACTTTACATTCTACAAAATGTCATGTGTTGCAGCAGGGTCTTTGTATTGGGATGCATATTGTAATCTAGTCGTGTTGTTGGTATGTGTGTGTACATATTTCTTTTTGTGCTCCCACCATAGCAAGTGCCAGGCTTCTCCTTTTCAACAAGGACGGGATTGGAACAAATTGCCCCTGCTCTGTGTGACTGTGTGTCTGTGTGGTGTGTGTGTGTGTGTGTGTGTGTGTGTGTGTGTGTGTGTGTGTGTGTGAGAGAGTGGCAATACAAACAACAGCTGATGCCGTGGACAGGTGGACAGAAGGTCGCCATCCCCCACTAATGTGCACACAAATATTTGAACACACACCAGGTATGTGTTAGCATGTTTGTGTGGACACGTCTCACATACTAAGCATACATAACTGTGAAACGCAAAACATAGTGAGTTTAATCGATGCATTGTTCGACATGCGCACACACACACACACACACACACACACACATATACACCCTACTGACTGGTGTACAAATAATCAGACATACACACGTTGATGGAGCAAAAAAACTTCAAACGCCAAACTAAAATAATGGTATGACAGAAATCAATATTACAACAATGTCGTATAGAAACAAAAATGCCAAAGCCGTGTCTGCTGTCTTAGGAAGCCGTTCGCTAAAAGCATATTTCTCGCCTTCCATCTTACAGCTGGCTAGTCGACAGGCAGACAAAGAGACACTACCGCAGTGTGAAAATATACTGACGTAGCTGGTTTCTCTGTGGCTGAGATTTAGCTTGTGTGTGTATGACTGTGTTTCCATGCTTTATGGATTGAAGAAAATATGCATGCAATGTTTTGCTATGTATAGATGGTTCATGCCCTTTTACTTTTGAGTATGCAGCAAGTTAGTATGCATGAATGTTCACTTTACTGATATGCCTGTATGCCTTCTCCATACATTGTGTTAATATGCTCTTGTGTGTGTTTGTGTGTCTGTTTCAGGTGTACAGTGGGGATGGGTATGTTCTAGCGGTAGTAATCTGAATTTTCAGCATCTCAGTATTCGCTCTTCTTTCCTTCCCCCTCTCTCACTCTGTACCTCATCCATCCCCCTCTTCTCCTCCCCTCTACTCTCCTCTCCTCAGACTATTTCACAATGCTGGTTGTAAATAAAATTGCAGTGCCAGAATTTTAATGATGATCTTTTTCTTCCCTACTGTCTGGTAAGAGGCTAGATTGACACACAGAGCAAACTAAAAACACTGGCGTCTTTGTAGGGAAACAACACACATTCAGGCAGATAACATAGAAACATGTACATACAACCTCTCTCCACCCGATTAGTAATATGGATACTACTAATAAAAGATACCTACACTCTTACAGCATAAGGCATAAGCTGACTGGATTCAGTAGTTTCCATTAGACATAGTGATACCATGATTTGGTGAGCTTGGTGTTAGCTAATAACTAACAAAGCTAACGAGCTGTTTCATGAAAAAGTACTACTACTTATAGATTTCCCATCCAGCAGCAATGTATTTGATACACAACAACACAAACATACCAAATGGTTTTACTATAATGCACAATTGATCAATTACATCTAAACCTGAATCCTAAGAGAAGTATAGATAATACAAGTCATAGTGGTGTTTTAAATGTGTGTGGTGCACATGCTCACCTGTTTGAGGCGATTGCTAGCAGTTTGATAGACACTGTCTGTGTGTCTGTGTGATGGAGGCCTGCAGAAGGCCAAGCCTTCCCCTCTATTTCACACAGACAAAACACAAAGAGTGGGTCATCAGCTAATCCTTAAAATCCAGCCCTAGTCAACCTAGGGTAAAATAAAGAAACAATAACCTGCAATGCAGATAAAAATGGTAAAAGTAGTCACCCATCTTTGCAGAGACATGCTAGCACTTCACTGATCAACTTTCAACTTTGAGAATAGGAGCAACAGATGCAGTGGTGGTGTATTGTGGAGGGTATTAGGGTGAGGGACACCCCGAAATCTCCCCCGCTGCGAGTATGCGTTTGTTTGTGTGTGTGAGTGTGACAGCAGGGAGCAGCTCAGCGCAGGACGCTGCACGCAGCAAGGGGCCATTAGACATGGTGGGGTGACCCACATAAAAGACACACACGCACACACACAAGCATGAAACTTTCCTTTTTGCAGCCAATGTGGCATGATAACCATAAAGCCTTGATTCTTTAGCATTGGGTTTAGCATGGCCATTGTCACATGGTTCTCACAGTGTAGGATTTGGTCGGCGACTGCTGGTCCAATAAGCCTCAGTATATTCAGCACAAACTATTTTCACTAATGAAACACAGTTTTCTTGCTCAATTTTTTAAGTGAAAACCTTTTAAAATGTATGTCTTCTGCTGTGCTTTTAGCTCATGTTGCCCTTCTGTGTAATAAGTCTCAACACACGCATGTGCTTTTTGCATGAAAGGCAACATTTTGTAATTCTGTCAGCATTGGCTGATTTGTGGTGATATATTGGGGAGGAACAGGATGTGCTGGGCAGGAAATATGGACTTCAACACACACAATTGGCAACAATACAACAAACTACAGCCTCAAAATTACTAATTAAGGCCTCTTTGAGAAAGTCTCAACAGAAAAATGTAATTGCATTGGATTACATTATGGAGGATTGTACAGGTGTTCCTGTTATTGTGGCTACCCCTGTAAGAACTAATCTAAAGGTTTAGTATAAATGTTGAAAATATTTTTCACTCTACATGTGCACCAAGTGATTTGACTCTTTACAGTGATTTTTGCAGGCACTTGGCATTTATGATGACATTTTATTGCAATTATTTGGGGTATTTTTAACTTCTAAAACTAAGATACCATCTCTCCTGCAATCTTTCAATTTGCCCTCTAAATAATTACAGCTGTCACTGCGAACTGACTTTAAATGTGTATTTTCTATGAAGCATTACTTGACAGACAGTTTACAGCATATTTTGCACAAAGACATGAGACACAACAGGACTCAATGTAGATAGCACAACGCTTTTGTGGAAATCAATACAGCTATTGGTGGGTTACAGTGCACCTGGGTCACAGTGCGCCTACAACATGCACTTCAGCTAGAATACAATCTGGAATTGTCTAATCATGAATATCATCAAATACAATCAATATATATTTCTATTATTCAGAATCCAAATGATCCAAATTGAGAGTTCTCCGATATTGTATACCATGTCAGATGTTTCTGTATTAATATTAATTCATATTTCTATTACTATAACACTAAGATTGGAACCAAAATAGCGACTCCTAGCGATGAAACTGAGAAACATTGAATGCATTTTCATTTTTTATTTGCTTTTCATTCAATTTTTTTAAGAATAAGATGACTAATTAATATGTATAACTGTAGCACTTAATACCATAAGTGCTACTAATTCTAGCATTTATGACTGCAGGGGGTGTAGATGGGTCTAGTTGTCTATATCCATCCTAGACGAGCCAGTTTTTTGGCAATTAAAAAAAAAACGGATTATCAATGAATCTTCCATTAACCAGCCAATCTATGTTCCTTGTGAAGACAGCTATGAAGTTGTTATATCTACTGATCGGTTTTGTTTTTAGAAGCTTTCCTTTATCATGTTCCAATAATTTATAAAAGCAAGACAAAGTTATTTATGTTCACAGAGGCTTAAAGTGCAAACTTGAAATAACTTGTAAGTGTTCCAATGTAGAAATAGTTGTAAACAAACTCAAAGGAAACTGTCGGCCCCAAGTAATCTAATTATTTATCTGTTAATCTGTGATAGATTGGTGCACTTATACTGATATATTAATGCAAGTCAAGTCAGTTTTTATCTATATAGTGGGGCTTCACAATCTGTACAGCATCCGACACCCTCATTAGACCCTCAAGTATCTGTTCCTATACAAACAGTATGTGGCATACTTTCAGTATGACAAGGCTAATTATTAATTTGACTAAACTGAGGCAGCATCAGGTTCTCCAGTAACTCCAACACAACGTTTTGTTCTGTAATAAATCTTGAGCCATGTCTTTTTTCTCTCTCAGATAATTACAATTTGGCTGCACAGCTCCACTTCCTCACGGTGCTTCACAGCAGACAGATTGTTGAGTTGGTGAGTTGGCCTGCAGTTCTGAAACTCTCCTTCTTTCATTATCCTTATCTCTCCATATCTCTCCCTCCTGCCCCCACAACACACACACACACACACACACACACACACACACACACACACACACACACACACACACACACACACACACACACACACACACACACACACACACACAAGCATATACATTGCCAGAGGGATTTGCAGCAGCTAGGCAGAGCGTATGTGTGCGCGCGTGTGTGTATGTGCACATGCACAGCAGGGAGTTGCCAATTACAGCAGTGATTAAAACCCAGTAGTGTGGAAAGATAAAGTGAGAGAGAGGGAGGGAGGAAGAAAGAAAAAGGAATGGACATGGACAGACAGACAGACAGACAGAACTACAATGAACAAGGACACAAATGTGTTCCTGCACATGCAGTCTTTTCCATAAATGCTACAGAGTTGTACTTGTGATATTTGTGGACAGCCTGATTAAAAAAATTCTGGAAATGAGCTTTTGATATTTCCAATGTGAAACACAGAATCTTTGTAAATATTAGTGCATTTGTCTCAAAGTAACAGCCATTATTATTGTAAGTATAATAATCATAAACAATTTTGTTTTATACATGTTATATGTGAAACTACTGGATACGTACAGAGAGAAAGTCATGACATGGGATTAATATCAATGTAAAGTATGCATATTGAAACTCTCCTTTCCTCTCTTGCTGGCCACTAAATAAGACACTTGGTGTGAGCTCAGCCCCAAAATCCAAAAAGCCATTGCTCCCCCTTGTCTCTGCACTTCCCACGTCTTCCCCATTTAGCTCTGACCCCCTGACCCGCCTTAACCATGCAATATGAGCTTCACGTGGCTCGCGTATCGATAAGAGAAAGGGAGAAATCCCTCACAACTAATCCAGAGAAAGAATGAACAGAGAAGAAAAACAAATGGAACTCAAGTATCTTTCCCTCGTCAGGACTGTATTGATAAGATATTTCACTGTTTGCATCAAGGCGCTGAGGCAGCTGCATCTCACAGTTGATGAGCTGTAGGCTATGCCTTCATAAGTTAGAGCCTGTGACTGCGAGGAAGGGAGAGTCATCAGCAAAGGAAGTGGAGTGCTGAAGCTGCTGCAGCACCCCCCCTGTTTTTTCTGTAGGCCTATTGTTGAACAGCAATCGAAAAAAAAAAGTATATATATATATATATCAAACTGGTTATGGGTCATCCATACACTGCGCCACTCACTCTTCCTCTCCTAGAAGTTCTCATTCATTAGCACTGTGCTGTTGACTGTGTTGTTGTGGCTGCTTCGACATATGTTGATGTTCAAGTTTACTTTTCCTAAATCATGGTTTTCCTTGTCATTGCAGTGCGTTTTTTGCGCTGGGTAAAAAGCATGCAGACGAGTCGACTCACGACCAGGCGGCAACCTCCAGTTCTGCCGAGTGAAGCCGATATGGAAGCGTCTTAAACTCGCATTCTCTCTACTGACCAGCAGGGGGCGACTCTTCTGGTTGAAAAAAAAAGTCAGATTGTATTGAAGTCTATAAGAAAATGACCCTACTTCTCACTTGATTTATTCACTCAGTAAACATTGTAAACTTGAGTTGATGGTCTTAATCGCAAGTTTAAAGTCTTGTTTAATACAGCATGATGTTCATTTAGTAAATTATGATCCAATTTAGAGTCAAACAGACCATAAAGCGGAGTTTGTTTTAGGGCGGGCTTTCTGTTATTGACAGGTTGCTCACGCCACCAGAGACGTATACGGCGTCTCTACGTCACTCCTCCGCATTCCAAATATGGTAACTTCTGTTCATTGGTTGTGGAAAAAACAAGATGGCGACGGCCATAATCCAAGATGGCATCGCAGAACATGAGGCTTCAAAATGGCAGTCCACAAACCAATGAAGTCACAATGACTACGTCCAGTTCTTATACGTATACAGTCTATGGGGACGATACAGGGGAGGTGGGTGAGATCGAGGGTGCTGAAAATGATTGATACAATGTTCACGTCCTGCAAAAAAAGGATAAATCACCAATGAGAGAAAATGATCTACCAGTCATTCTGGTAGAATACCGTGACAGAACTGATCATTTACTAAAGCTCAATATTACGCACTGATAAAACGATGTTCGGTTTTCTGAATCTGCTCTGTTGATTCACAGAAAATTATTTTACAGGGCAAACATTACCAGAAGAAATAAATGTTCAGGCGAAGGCTATGATATGTAATAAAACAGTTGTTCAACTATAGCAAGTTCTATAGTCTATCCATAGTAATAACAATGGTCCAATATTATGTAAAATCGCATAATTTCAAGTCAAAAACCCTCAATTTTCTTGGGTGATGAACCCAAATCCTTCCCACTCCCGATACCCCAATGGCTGCACAGCACCTAAGCCCTCTAAAAACCCAGGGGGAATCTGAAAATGTGTGTAACATGTTATTATTAACCATTAATATAAATTAACCTGCCAATTCAAATGAGAGGAAAATAAGTAAATGTTGCGCAGCATTTAGTATGACGGCATTATGGGGAATGACTTTCTTTGAGCACCCCCAACTCTGACTTCCAGTTGAGATATAGAATATTGGACAGGAGGCCGAAGAAGAGGAGGAATATGTGGAAGACAAGGGCAAATGAAGAAGTACTGTGCAAACAGCTTTAATGCTTAGATGATCACGTTCTGATTGTCTATTAGCATCACAGCCATTGCAGGTGTTAATAATATGTTAATCATAGTAAATGGAATAGAAAGTATGTAACATGTGAGTGTATGTTTCACAGACATCACTATCACAGGTTAGAGCATATGGTCTCCTTTAAGAGACTTCATGTTCACATATGGTGATAGAACTGCAAATTCATCCAACATTCCTCTGAGAGATGTAAGGCTGCTCAAAATATGCCTATACGACCTGACCCAATAACCTCCAAATGATGAAGTCACAGTGATGTCACTCCTGAAGACGCAGGAGGCTTAAACACTCAAATGGAACAAATCAATCACCAGTTTGCTCTATGCAGGGTTGGACAGGGTATAACCACCGCCTCTCCTCAACTCATGATAGGAAGTCACATACTGGGTGCATTTGTGTTGTGTCAGATTTACCATAAATGCAAGCTCCCTACTGAGAAGAACCATTTACGTCAGTCTACTGGTGGACTTACAAGTGAGAGATGTAGTATTTGTGTGGGCTTAGGAATCTGTTTGCATCACAAATTGAAAACGTGTAAGCGACATGGAATGCTAACGCTGAAATAAATCCACTAATGTTGACTGTCAAGTGTTCAAAACTACTGGTTGCATTCACAGTGACAGAATAAACTTGCCAAAAGCGAGAACATCTGCTGCAGTATTTTCATCTTCCCTTTTGTTTATATGGTGGCTTTTAAATTGCTAAATTCTAATTCTAAATAGAACAGGTTTAACACGTGCTATTCTGAGAAAAAAAACCTAAATCAACAAACATAAGGTGTGAGTTTGGATGCTAATTGTTCTTCTTGGACACTTACATTTCAAATCACATTGTCACATTTATTTTGAAAGTCGAGCTAAGTGGCTAGCTAGACAGAGATAACAACAAAGAGGACAATGCACTAAAAATCCATAAAAGATAAGTTGCGATTCTTCTTGCCTTTGCATGGTTGGCAGCTGTTCAATTTGGGTGAGGTTAATGCTGTTTGGTAAAAGCCTTTTCTCATCTTCAACATGTTCAGACACAAACAGTTGTAATTCTAATTGTGTTTAGCTTTAGAGGATGGAGAAGTTGCTCAGCCCTAAAATGGACCTTATAATCCTTTTAAAATTAAAATCAAAATCACCAAAAGTAAATGTTCAAAGTTTTTTCTGACTAACAGCTTTTAATCAATGCCTTCAATACATTGCTGTTAGCCAAAATGGCTGTTTTGGATATTGATTGTCAGAAAGAAAAACTTCCTCTTTGTCAATGTTTACCTGTCGAACACAACAGCAGTGCCCATCAGAAGGACAGAAAACAGTTCATAAACACATTTTCAATACAAATTTGATATTTTGTACCTCAAAGCTGAATCAAAATTCCTTGATTTATTTTATTCATCATATCGAAAGCCAGGCAGCCTCTTTCTAATGAAGCCAGCGGACAGTTTGATGTTTGTGTGTGTTTTGTGCATGTGTGTCTGCAGAGTGGCAGGTGAGTGAGCTATCTGCAGTGCTCACACACTCACCCCCTGCTGTGTTTAATCAATACCATTCTGAATTCCAGCCTTCACACACACACACACACACACACACACACACACACACACACACACACACACACACACACACACACACACACACACACACACACACACACACACACACACACACACACACACACACACACACACACACACCTTGCAATATCTTTCTGCAAGACACCAAGGGAATACTAAGTATGAGCAACTTCACACTCCTCCTCTGTGTATAAACAGTACACACACATACTTACTCTCACACACACACACACACACACACACACACACACACACACACACACACACACACACACACACACACACACACACACACACACACACACAATGGGAGAATGTGTGCATTTACTTGTGCTTTTTTTGTTGTCTGTGGATGTGTGTGTCCATAACGGGTGGGGCTAATTAATTCTAGTCCATCTTGTCCACTGGGAGAATGGAATATCAAGATTGAACAAGAGATGTGAGTATGTGTTTGTGTAGGTGTGTGTGTGTGTGTGTATATAAATATATATAGGGAAGCTTCTCAAGAGGATTCAGAGCAGCAATCAGATCGATTCAAGTTCACCCAGGATGGAGAGAAGAAGAGTGGTAGCAAACAAAGCAAAAGATAATAACAGAGTGAGAATAACATGTTTCCTTCATAATGTTATTGATAAACTCTTGTTTTCACTTCTTATCGGTTTTTCATTCACATTTCATTCATTTTAATGATTATTTATCAAGCAGGAGTATCCGGCATAGTAGCCTACTGTTGGCTATTTAGCTTTGGTGTAATAGTTGAAGGTTAAACACATTGCTCAAAGGCACTTGGCCAGTAGTTGTTGAGGGAAGGGGGACTTTTTAATTGACTTCCTACGTATTTCTACCCACTCTTGGGAAAGAAATCACAGCTGTTTCCCTAAACTCCATCTGAGAACAGTTTGAAGGCCCAAGAAACCATTGAACTCAAAAAACTTGATTGAACATTTCCTTACGTTGCAAAAGTAAATAAAAAGAAAAAATGATGTTGGATGCAATCTTTTAGTGTATTTAAACTGGTGGTTAATAGGAATAAGGAGGTCCCTGTACGCATTTGTACAGTATTTCTGCATTTTTGTACAGTGTCAGGAAACAAGAATCATGAGAAAGTGAGGAGTGTGTTGTGCAACAAAGGTGATTAACTGTTTTTTAATGGGAAACACCACAAATCAAATAGGAAGTTAGGCCTTACCACTATTTATGCTAATTGTTTTGCCTTTTAACACTTTATGCTGTTAGTTGTTAAACATTTGCCTAAGAATGCAGCATGTCCATTTTCATCATGTTTGTCGGAGTGTGTTTAGTGACGCAACAGCCTGTGAAGCTTATACAAAATGTGTTCTTGAACATAGAAAATAACCAAGAAAAAATGAATGCACCAGTTTCATAGAGTTTGAATACAGCTAACCATACCAACAACTTAAAACAGTATGGCAAACATAATGCATTCTAAATTCGAAAGTGTAGAAATATAATATTTTGTGTGTTTTTGTTCCAAATCTCATTTTCACAAATCCTATTCTGTAATTGGTAGGTGATTAAAAATGTATGTTAACAAATTTTTATGTCTGCAACGTTATTACACACAGTAGTTTTATGTTAAAAACAGGTTTTATTATAGGATGATTTAATTGTCACGAGCCTCTTTATTTTGTCCTTAAAACAGCTAAAGCTTTACAAGCAAAAATGTGCTCAAGATGGAGTTATAATCACTTTTTCAGATATAATTAGAAAGCAGTGGGTTGCGATCAATTAATATGCCTACTAAAAATCCACAGGGCAGAGCGGTGTAGCTTTGTGAGTATGAATCTGACTCACAAGCTATTTACGAGCTGTTTCGAAGGCTCCCTCCATCCCATCTCTGCTGTCTATCTCCACTGTGTAAAAATAACTGTAGTTAGAAAAATCTGGAAATGGGCTGGAAATGGGATAATTAAGGCGAATACAGAGCCGATGTTTTTACCAGTCACACTTTTCCGTCCCTCCTGACACCTTGCTCCCCCCCCTTACACACACCCTTCCTGCAGGCAACCTCACCTAACACACACACACACACGCTACCACCACCAACCAGCCCCCCTGCTGTGAGAGCAAACACTCATCGCACATGATCACCATGACGATATGGAAATATGAATTATGCATAGAGGCAGCCTCGCCTCGGCTGTGGGTACAAAGCCGTGTGGGTGATATTCTCCTTTCAAATGATACGGGAAATATCCCCTTAGTATTAATAATATAATAATCTATTCTACCACATTATCCTCTACTGTATTATTACTGTCTGGTAGATTTGTGATTTGTTAGGTGTTCCACACATTTAATGTCCCCATACATGCAACCGCTTACAAATTTAATTCCGAAAACATTCGTGCATTGTGTGCTTAATATTAAAATTAGCATAAATGATGAAACATTGTATTCATACTCCAAGCCTAATCACAGAAACACAGAGCAAATTCCAGTACTGCCCTTTAATAAGCAGTTGGAACGTAATTATATTTTGCTGACTTTGCTTTTCTTAATGTTCGTCATTGTGCCACTCCAAGGTCACAGTGCAATTAAACATCCTCACAAAGAGAATGCATAATGGGCATGCAAAAATGTAATACAATGTCAATACGCTGCCTATTGTTTATTAAATTGAGTCCAAATCTTATTATAGGCAGCCATTTCATCAGCTCAGTATTCAAGGGATCCTGACAGTGTGACAGTATGAAACAGCTCTCTGTGTCTAAACCCTGGTAAGAGCCATCTATCCAACAGACTGGCTATTATTAGATAATACAAATTTGACATTGAGATTATTGAAGTAGCAACAGATCCAGTGTTGACAGGCAGACAAAAAAAAAAGTGTCTGGCTATATTTGCCAAGAAAAAAACAGTTCCTGAAAGTGAAAATGAAACAGAAGAAGCCCAGAGAGTAATTGAAACATGGGGAGTCTGTACTGTATGACAGGCTCGGTTAAACATGGTAACATTATGGCTCCGTGCAGTTTCACATATTAGGTATTAGGTGAGCCAATGGGCAGAACAGCCTGTGATACATAATGGTATAAATAAATGTCTGACAATGATTCTAACACACAAACAGAAGCTGCTCTGTTTTATTTGGCAGCATTCAGCCATATCATAAGAGTATAATATAAATCACATTACATTTTGGCTGGTGTTTGCATTTTCATCCCAGTCACCCTGCAGGCAAAAATAATTGACCACATTACTCTGAGTTCATTTTTGTTAATCAAACAAAAGAATATGCTAGATTTAACAATTCCTGCTTTTTGCAATTTGCCCCTCTCATCACACATGGTCTAATATTATTAATGATTATTCACACTGTCTTCTAAAATTCATTGTGGTCATGATTCCTGCAAATATGAAAAATATGAAGAAATATTTAACAACCTGTATTACATCTCATCTGGACACATTTGTTTCAGTCATTTTCAGTCAATTCTCCACATATTGAATGAGAGTAACTTTCCAAGTCTAAATCATTTTCGATCTCGAATCAGGAAGAAAATGACCTTCTTGCTTCAGACCGACAGTAAATGTTTCTAGTTCAAACTGCACAGTTTATCATATCTTAATATTTATACTAGATCACTGCTCTATGTTATTTGAGAACACGGGGAAGTCAAAGAAAGGTGTTCAGCTATATAAAAACACAGACATATTTATTTTGAAGTGTAAAATATTTTCAGTGCAAACAATGCTGAGTGAAAACCGGTTGATGGTAAACTATTAACATTAACCTGTAACTGTATAGACAATAATACAATCCTTATCCTGTTTTGTTATGCCACATATATATGATATATAGTTTTGCCATGATATTTAGTGTTAAACACAGCATATACCGGTACTACACACTATAGAATTCAAGATTCCAGTCTGTCAGCTTCATTCATTAATATATTGTTTTAGTTAATACACCACTGTATCTTGTGTAATTTTCCAATTTCAAATATCTGAAATTGTCACTGATCTGTGCCATTAGCCCAAATTAATTACATAACAATGCAGTAACAGGTTACTGTAATGGCCTAGTTTTAATGCAATATAGCAGAATTAATTTGGCATTTCCAGTATATTTTTCAGCATGTTTCTGTATAAATATGTGGCATTACCACTTATTTGATGATCTTGGACCTTAATGCTATACGTTAAAAGCACAAGGCCATCTAATTATTTACTCAATGTGGCAGAGTTTCGCTACACACTAAACAGACGTGACAGAAGCGTGTGCATGTGTGGATGTGCTCATGTGTACGTGTCATTTGGGTAGGTGCAATGGTGCTGACATCCCCATAACTGTCTGCTGACACCTCCTCAGTATGTACGAACCATCTCTCACTCTGCATTATTTAAAGGTAGAGAGGGAGACACAGGAGAGAGGACAAGAAGAGATAAGGGGAGGGAGAGAGAGAGATCCAGGTATCCTTCAACAACATATCTCTATGTGTCTGAGTTATAAGCCAATGCAAAACTTCGCTAATTACAGCTCTCTGTCCTCCCTCTCTTCCTTTCTTCATTTCCCATGAGCTTTCTCTTCTCTCCCTTCTACATTCGTCTCTCCACCATGTCTCTATCTCCTCTCTCCCCTCCCTTTCTGCCTCCCTCCCTCCTGCTAGAGCTAACAACTTGCCAGAAGAAATATGATTAGCACAGCGGAGAGCTGAGAACCACAGTTTGCTGGGGAAGAGACACATACTGGCAATTTTACCCAACTGCACAGTGCTGAGAGGAAAGGTGAGACAGAGAGACAGGGTGTGACTATAATAATACCAGGGCAGCACAGCGACTCAGTGGTTAGCTCATTTAGCAAGTTTGAGTGTGGCGTTTGCATGATCCCTCTTGTGTTTGCCTGGGTTTTCTCCCACAGCCCAAACATACACAGGTCAGGGGGATCGGAGAGATTAAATATCCCCTGAGTGCGACTGTTTGTCTATCCATATTCACCATATGATGCACTGGCGGCCTGCTCTGGGAGTTTCCCTGTCCTTTGCTCAATGCATGCTGGGAAAGGCTCCAGTCCCTACCTCCCTCAACTGTGTCCGTGGATAGGACTTAGTCGGACCAGAAGAGGAATGACAATAATGCATCATCTCATGAAGTGTAAAACCCTGAAATACACATCGATTTTTGAGATAATATAGGTGACAAAAATACTATGAAAGTAACTAAAAGCAATGTTTCTATTCTTTCCCCTACAGTAAATACTGAATGGTACCGGAATCATATTTCATCAGAGCTTCATCATTATGGTTCTCATGGCTCCCCCTAAAATACTGTGAAAGTAGTTCTGGGCATTATTCATTGGTTAGCATCCATGCAATGCACACTCCCACACTTCTCCTCACATGACCCCTTTCCATATTTGAACGTGAACAGGGGAATACATTGTTTGCACAGCTCCGATTTCCATCTCAGAGTGTTTAACAAAGCTAAACACTGCAGTAAAAAATAAAAGGGAGCAACACAAACAACAATCAAATGTGTTAAAGGAAAGATTTATAAAGTTACAACAAAGAGGAAAAAGCAAAAACTGGAAAAATCCAATCAACAGTTCAGTGAAAACTATTGCAAATTAAAGACTAATTGGAGGACTGATCATGATTCCGCTGAATCTTTGACAAAGCACAACTTGAAAACTATATTGCATATGAAAGAAAACAAATATTGTTGATAACAATATTATCAACTGATGATGCTATCACAAGCCATAACTTCAATGTAACTTTCAAAATGTCCATCTTTAAAGAAAGATGGAGTGTTTCTAAATGAGATTAAAAAAAAGAAAGACATACAAAGAATGGCAGTGAGGCAGAGAAACTGAGAATTTGAGAGAATGAGGGAATGCAGGAAAAGACGAGATGGTAGGGAGAGAGGGAGGGAGAGCCGAGTGGTTTTAGGCCGATGTGAAAGCCAGGTCACAGAGGTTCCCTTTGAATTTAGAACAAACCACAAACAGTGAATGTCTACTCCAAAAGGCTGAATGACTGATTATAATGGCTGCCTGTTTCGATCTCGTCCCTTCAGCCTCTCAACACTGCTTTCTTAAGGGTGCTGTGACTACTGAGCTAACATGTGGGCAGGCCTACCATTTACAATTACAATTTAGGCATTTAGCTGACGCCCTTATCCAAAGCGACTAACAATGAGCGCAGCATTTGGGAAGGCTATAGTGTCTGTGAATCCTGTGATCCTCAGCAGCCTGGTAAACACACAATGTGAAGAACTTCAGAACAGGTGCAGCACCAAACAAGTGAAAGGGAGACAGAGAAGACAACAAGACAATACAAAAGTATGAATCAACATGTCCAGTGATACTGTGTTTACACGCTGTGCTAATACAGATACTTTATTGTATTTCCAATTGAGCAATCAAACAATGATATTGTAAATAGTGACTTTCATTCATATTTTTCAGTGATTCGTTCTTGACAAATTATTAGAAATGTTTACAGACAGCTGTATATACACTGGTTTTGTTAATGTTTTGTGTACAGAGTATTAATATACAATAATAGCAAAACGTAAAAATCAGATTTCAGATGTTTACAGAACAATATTCTTCACAGAAATAAGGGCGTGTATTCTCACAAGCTAGCAATTAGAAAACATGTCAAGAACAAGCTGCAGTAACACTGAGCACTCAGCATAGTCTGAACTCTTTAAACATCAAGAATACAACCAGTAGAAAAGTCATTCATAATATGAAGCATGAGGATCCTTTCTCCTGTTGCTCTTTCTGTGCTGCAGTGTGACAGTACAAACTTACAGATCTTTGCGGTAACTGTATCACTCATTACACTCCACTACTGTATATAATATTCTCACTAAATAGCTTGAAAACAATTTCACTGGACTAATTCTTCCAATAATTGCCTGTCATAATATATACAATTTATGGGGTCTCATCTCATTAAACCCTCCAGTTTGGTGCATTACACAATAATACAGATATGAGAACGCCTAACACACTTGCAATCACCCCACTAAAACTCTACTGCATCACTCACACTTACACACAGAAATCCCTGCCAAGGTTATCAGCCAGTAAACCCGCTTAAATGTGATGACAAATTCATGAAGAGATAAAAATGCACAAATCCTGCAAAGAAATAGAAACCTATTAAAAAAACAGGTTAACTGACTAAATGTCAATGCACCACAATAATACTTGCATTATACCTACAAAAAAAGTCTTCCAATCAAAATGAGTCCAGCATACACAGAGTTATCAATAAATAGATTTTCTCTTTTGTCCTTACTGCACATATGTCAACAGTTTAATTTACCTGGCAGAAAAACATCCCGTTCAAAATAATGTTCTTAACCAAACTTGAATCTGCCAATGATTGGCCAGAGGAAGTTTTTGTCTCCTCCCTCCTTCATGGTATATAGCTCAGAAACCTGTTGTTTTGTTTGTGTGTAAGTTTCCATTCAACCGAGATTTGAAGCATGAAATGAATGATAGAAAGATGGAAACCGTTCTGACCCATGGCATATTAAAGTGTTAATGCATCATTTCAGTAATATGATATCTGAATCTGAAAAAAAAGTATTTCAACTACCTTCACATTACTACATATATATTAATTAAGGAGTATAGAGTGTAAAAAATAAAATCATAATATTTAGTCATGAGGAAAAGATGTTACCTTTTGGGCTTATTTCAAACCCTCATATCTAACAAACAGGCACTGCTCTCAGAATTAAAATGTCAGCCCCTGCTAAAGCACTCGTTAAATTGATGTTTTCAAACAGATATTTATCAATATAATATCAATTATGCCTCAAAGACAGTTTTGTTTTTTAAAAAGCATTAACAGCTAGTTGTATTGCAGATTTATTTCTAGTGCACTTTTGTATTGATAACATGAAATGATAATAATACAATAATAAAATTACATCTGGAAATCAGAAACTAATTTTAGATGCATTTCTTTAGTCACAATCAAACATCTTACAGCTACTGTAAACATTTACAAGACAGCTTTCTTGTAAGCACACAACACATTTCGAAGAAGAGGACAGACGAGAAAATATCAAAACAGAGCAGAGCAAAACCAATCAGAGCAGGTACTCACTCATATAGATGCAGGAATAGCCCCCAAAACACATCACTAAAATGCAGAAGTCTGTCTACTATCCAGTCAGGGTGCAAGCTAGTTGCCTTGGCCCTGGCTGGGCGTTATTTGTGAGCCAAATCCTTAAAGAACAAGAAGCTTTCTCTGTGCCTAAACCTGCCGACAGACAGGGGCTTTGAAGGCCCCCCAACTGAGCTCTGCACAGAGCTTTGAAGCCAACTGAAAACTCTGCTTTAAAGGAGTAAATGAAAGCGAGGAAGGAGGGAAAGTTATAGAAAAGCAGAGAAACATTGAGCACTGTTGCTATTCTCTCTCTGCTGGTTCATGGTTCTGAGTTTGTGTGTGGTTTGATGATTAATCGCAGGCTGTGTTTGTCACTTTTGTAAATATATACGTGAGGTCTGTGGTACCATGTCAGTACGTATTATGACACTGCAGTTTATCGGTCTGTGTTGCTTTAAAATCTCAGACACAATAGTTATTAGTTAACAGTATTACTTAATAACATTACATATTTTTTTTAAATGACTCACAAATCATTTGAGCTCGATGCTGTTAAAAGTAATAATTTGTTTTCATTTGGCAGGCAAATTTACTATTAAAGCTCAAATTGTTTTATGATGATCCAGGGTGAAAAATGTGTGCAGCATTGTCTTTTCTCACTCACTAACGACCATGATAGGCTGTGTATCATTTGCATAATTCTATGATGATCTAAATGAATGCTGATATTAGCGTGCATCACAACCTGTACACAGGCCGAACAGCGAACTAAAAGATAAAGGCGAAATGCTGTTGTGCACAATGTTAGAGCCACATGTTTATTTCTGTTATTTACGGTATATTTCTGAAACTGTTGTTGCTGTAACATGATGTGGAGATATCTTCCTTCTGCTACAAGTTTAACCTGTGGATTTAGCCTTTTTTAATAAAGAACTGTTTTTCCTGGACTCAGAGGGCCACATTTTTTTTTTTTAGGAAAGTCTACCATCATTTGTTTCTAAAACCATAAGAGGAGCGAAGGATTATGAAATTGTTCATTCTGAATAATTTTTGTATTATATTTTTCCTTTATTAATTTCCAAATATATGGTGGCATAGAGTAATGCCTAGTATTCAGTCTTATTGGCACAATACATTTATTTTATATAAATAATACACATATGTTAATTGGCTGCAAAGTACGCCAGTAATAGGATTTCTGTTTTTCCAATCAGTAATACAAATTGTAAGCTATGTTTTTCTTTATCACAGCATGTTGATGTTTTTGCATCAACTGTTGGCTTTATGATCTTTTTTTTTAAACTTCAAAGACAGCTATTTCACAGCACTTTTGCACAATATAGCATCACTTTCATCAATATCAAACCTGAAGCGAGAATGTTGTGGTTTAAAAGCTACTGCCTTACATAGAATTGAATAGTTTCATGGTAATAAAGTTGTGTATCTGTGGCGGACTGAATAAACAGTGGCTTTTTTGGTAAATAGTTCAGTTCTGTTTATCAGCTCTGTCACCTTGATGTCTGAACTTCAGCCCTGAAAAACAACTCTGGTGCCAGAAGGCGTCCGTGAAACATCATTGCCATGGTGCTTTTTATGTTACTCCAGCCTAATTAATTATCGGAAAAACAGACACCTATCTAAACTGAAGCCTGCGTACTTTCAAGATGTTGCAGCCGATGTTTTTCGACTCACATCTGCAATTAGATCACCAGCTCTGAACTCTCAGAAAAGCATTTATCACTCTCTCCGTTTCTCTTTCTCTCTCTCGCCTTTCAATAAGTCCTTTAGAGGCACACAAACCATCTCCAGCAGACAAAACAGTGGACAAGCCTCTGTGATGTCCTGACTCATTCTGCTCCTCTCCTCTCCAAAGCCTTGGGGCCGACGCAATGGGACCCAAAACCAACACGCACACAATGGGGCCTTGTTGGAGCCGCCTTAATGTTTCTAATGTTATGTAAATGAGGAGGGAAGAGGGCAGGAAAGGAGAAGAGAGGAGCAGAGCGGAGGAGGAGGCAGTGGGAGTGTTTGTGTGTCCGAGGAGGCTGCTAAGCTCCCATTACCAGGGGATTAGGCAAATGCTGCCGTTGTATCGATGCTGGTTCGACAGCGAACCGCCAACCCTAATCCCCTCCTCTCTTCTCCTTCCGACAACGCCTCTTTTACGCCTCCTCTCCTCCTCCTCTCCTCCTCCTCTCCTCCTCCTCCTCCTCTCTAGTCCACCCCCCACAATTGTTTGTTAAAAATTTTCACTTTTTGGATTCAACTTTTTCAACTCTCCTCGTTTCTCAAGTCATGCATACATATACTCGATCTCACACAAACTCAAAAAGCACAAATACTTCTAGAATTACTTGGTTCACAGCCAGTGTAAATTTGTCTGTTCATTGATTTCTCTGACATGTGATGTGTGTGTCTGTGTGTGTGTGTGTGTGTGAGAGAAGTGATCAATATTGAAAGCCAGAGAGTGCCTTTCTGGTTTGTCTGTGATGTGTTCGCCTGGAGCCTCAGAGTACAGATATGACCTACTGGCTTCTGAACGCATCAACTCTTCAGCTGACTGCTCCTCAGACTCCGGGCAGGGGACGAGTGCTGGTCTCTGGATGCTGCTCACCGGTCCTTGGGCGCAGTGGTGGCTCCTTTAATGGGATTCTTGAGACATCTCTCTGCTTTATCTTCCTGCAGTGAGACAGTGCATGGAAATGGGAGGAAGAGAAGGAGAGAGCACATTATTTTGTAGGCAAGCAGTCTCCTTTAAACCTTCTCTGTTGTGGGCTGTTTCTCAAATCTGTAGAAATCACATAAATAATTTTATTAACATACATTCACGAGAGAATGATCAAAATAAATAATAGTCTATTAGCACGTTTGGCTATAGGGTTTTCATACATGCTTTCAGGAATGCATTGGAGAAAAATACATCTAAGATGATGCGGCACACATATATAAAGAACAAAAGCAACAAATGAAGACCAGATTAATCTCTGCATGTGTGTCATTAACTATTCAACACTCTTACTCAGGCTGAAGAATGTTATCAAGAAGTGAGGAAGTTATTCTGAGACGCTGTGTGAACTTGGAATACTCAATTATCACATTAGCACATCCAGGGAACAGCCAAAAGGGTACACACACATGCCTGTGCACAAACACACATATATGCACATACACACACACACACACACACACACACACACACACACACACACACACACACACACACACACACACACACACACACACACGCCCACATATCTCTGGAACTGCAGGCCCCCTGCTGTGAAGCTCAAACACACCAACTGAGGGTGGGGGCTGGTGGTGGTGGTGTTGTGGGCTAGAGGAAGAGGGGAGGGCTTTTGGGTTGGCGAGAAGCATGAAGCTGGAGAGTGACATTGAGACCAAGGTTGAACACAAACCACCCGCTCTGTTCTGCTATAGGCCATGTTCAGACCGGCAGCCGCGCTGCGTCACAGATTGCAGCATCCTCACTCATTGCTTTAGCACAACAAGGGTGATGCTACTCAGGGCTCCAACAAAATAGTTGATCTCGGTTCAACCTTTGAGGCATCGCAATGCAACATCTTCCAGCAACACACTGTGTTACCCAATTAAAATACGAGCATGTGAGCATTCCAGGCAGATTACGCCGTTGTGTGTCGCTTGTAGCATTGTGCTAATTCCACTGTTTACCCTGCAAAGAGTACATTTCCCAGAGCCAGAAGCTTCAGATTGTAGTAAGCACAAACGCAGACGGCTGAGGCTGGCAGTACACTCAAAACAACAAATCAAAACATCGAATTTGGCATGCAGGTAAAATGGCAGAGTGTGGTGGATAAGGAAGCACTGACACAGTGTGCGAAGGCCCGTCAGCTGAACCTGATGAAACTCTTGCACAGTGTTGTTCAACAACCTCCAATAATGATTTAAAAAAAAAAACAAGAATAAACTTGCAACAAAAAAAAACAATAATAATTGCAAAGAAATAAAAATTCACAAATAGATAAAAGGTTTTAAGGAGAGATTTAAAAGTAGTGACAAATTTAGCGACCTAATCTCTGCAGATAAGTTGTTCCAGAGTTTGTTGGTCACCAGTCGGGCTCTGAGAACGCTCAGAGCGCCACTATCAACTGATTTAAGAGGGAGCACTGGCTCATAAGGGGTTAGTAGGTCTGTCATATAAATAGGCGCCTAGTTATTTAAAGCCTTGAAGGTCAACAATAAAAATGTTAAAACTCAATGCGAAAGTGGACTGCCAACGCAGAGAGGCTAGAGTTTTATCAACGGGTGATAATCCTACCTGCAGCATTTTGGACCAATTGAAAGCGATGGAGAGAATCCTGTGTAATACCTGTGTACAGGGCATTACAGTAATCAAGACGAAAAAAAGTAAACTCTGTGTAAATCTTCAAAGAATAAGAAGGATCTGATTTTTTAAATGTACTGGTTGAAAGAAGCATGACTGAACAACCTTCTATTTTTGATAATAAGAATGATTCTCAAAACCAGTTATGTTTGGAGGAAAATGTTAGTTTTTCATGATCTTGCAAAGTCCGTGCAAAGCTTCTGGCAAATTCTTGCTCTCTATTACAAAGTAAATGGGCAAATATTTAATGCACAGCACTGCCTGATAATACTTAACACATAAATCTATTGCACACCAAATCGAGGAGCACCAATGATTAACAAATACAGCTCAAACGGGAGTCCATCTTAGTCCAAGTAATTGAGTTAGTAGTGTAGGAGTTAGTAAAAAACATGCAAGAGCACTAAGAAAATCAAACATTAGACATTACTATTTCAGTTCTTGTTCTCCACAATGTCTGTTTTCTGAAGTTTCCTTTCATTCAAAGAAGTGTGTTAACACAAGGTACACCAGACAGAAAAATCAGAGACCCATGACTGTATCCAAACCAAGAACAATAACGCTAAAAATGTGAGCATCCACACTGAAGTACGATAACATTCTGTTAACAGTGCACACGCAGCTATCCACTTCCTTCAGGCACTTTCAACTAGAAAAGTTTAAAATTATGTTCACAAGACATGTAGGGCCTACTTATTCACATTCAAGCTATAATCACAAGGAGGTGATAATAATCATTAGTTCCTCAGTTTCGCTTTCCTGGTCAGAAATGGCAGATACAACACTTATAAATAAAGAACTTGATTTTCCAATTTGTTAAACTGAAAATAAATTAGTTAACTAATGTATGAACCGTAGCACTCAGGAAAACGAAAGGTGTGTTTGTGGATCAGTATAGTAGAAGGTGGATTAGTAAAAGGGTCTTTGAACATATTTTCATTCAGCAATAAAGTGTTGACATCAACAACATTTCTCCCTCTCCCTCTCTGACTGACTGAAGACTCTCTACCTAGAGGTCATTTATTTATGATAAGCTTCAGTCTGGAAAATTATCTTACTAAGAAACTGTTTGGTTTCCTGTAATTTTCCCAGAGGAAAGTCAGAATCCTGACATACCTGAGACAATATTGTTATTTTTTTGTGGTTACTGCAGCTCACTTCTTTTGATATATTGCTGAACTGAGACGGTATCTTTCTAACAGAGGGGCCTGTTCTCTCAATTAGTTATTCACACAGTTACAACAGAGAAACCAAGAAAAACAGTAGCACTTCGTGTAGCACTTGTTCATAAGGAAACACTGAAGAAAGGGGAAGGGCAGCAACAATGGTCGTTACTCTGGGATAGATAGAAACACCTGGAAAATGCAGCATAGCACTGACAAACAGCTATTAGAGACAAACTAATTTACAATATGCATTTATGAGCATGCGGTCTCTTGTGTTAAAACAGAACATCTCTTCTATTCTACTTCCCCACATAATTAGTTATTTGGTAGCAAAAATGTATCTTAATAACCATTCTGAGGTTGGTGGAAGTGTCCCCAGAATAAAGTGTAGAACATTTCAAGTTGTATTTTTGAGATTTTTGTAAAGCCCATGCAGATTTCAGATTACATATAAAAAAGCAGAGGTTTTAATTCACAGTTTACAAAGTATTGACAGCTTCTCCTTAGTGCTTCTACAGCTGTAAGAAGACCCAAAAGCATATAGTCTTAGTTAAGTGATGGTGAATTACTGCTCGGTGTCAGCTTGGCTCGCTGTCAGCTGATATGCTGTAAGAGGTGTGTCTATTTTAAGTCTAGTGGTTGGCCTATCAGGGAGACCCATTACTAACTAGAAAGAAAGTGTGTTGTGTGTGTGTGTGTGCATTGCCATGTGTGTGACTTAAGTGTGTCTCAGCTGAGGTGTTGGTATGACACTTTGACTCCGCTGGTATGTTGTATAGAAAAAAGAGGGAGAGAAACGTAACTGCGATGGGTACAAACAGACGTAAACCTATAATGAGCTGACAGAAAGGCATGTTGAGAGGGTAATGAGCACTCTGCAGTGTGAGATATGTGTGATTAATGAGAACATCATAGTATGCCTGGGCCTTATCAGACATGTTATATGACCATTGCCTCACTGATTATCTTCATGATTTTATTTCATGTGTGTGTTTTCACAAACTGCATATTTTACTATTTATATACGATTTTGTGAACCCTGTGGGTAAAATCACTCTCTGCATTTTTGTCACAATGTTACTCATTTTGTTGCTATTTAATATTGGAATTAGGCTGAAACAATTAGTTCCAATTAAAAAAAATTAGATCAATTATCATTTAATAATCTCTTTCTGTTTTTGACTGTTGGTTCTAAATAACAAGCCATTTGAAGATGTCGCTTTGGGTTCTTGCGATAGAAAAAAGTTGAACCTGGCTCAACTTTTGCCACAATGCAATGTCGTCCGTCATGGCACTGTGTTGGCCAGTGTACTTAGTACAACGACACATTCGTGGTAGAATATTTTGTAACTTGAACGCCATATTTCTACTGTTTACCTTGCAATTGGCACAATGGGGAAAGACAAGTTACCACATAATTATGTTCTGGTACCTAAAGGACCCAGCCCCTTTCTGTTGCTGTTTTCTGGCTCAATGTCTGGTAAAACAGATCCTAAGACTGTGGGGGACACAGCGCCAGCTGGGCTGCTACTGCCCTGTTACAAGTGAAAATAAAGCATGACAGTCGCTTAAAGACAACTTTCGGAGCTCAGAGATGAAGCCAACACAGAAAATCTGAAAACTGCAGTCCTTGAAATGACCACTTGAGGCTGGCTGAATAAGCGAGTCAATCTCTATAGATGGGTTTCTCATCAACAAACATTATTGGATGGAAGCACATTCAGGGGGCAAAACCGCTTTGGCAAAATTCTCTACTGTTGGTTTTCACAGGAAAAGGCACTAGTTGCCCCAGTTGACATCGAGTCGATGCAGGCGTCTCTAATTGTCAACGGATTGCGACTGTGGTGCTGCTCAGCTCGACTGGTGCTGATCAAGTGCCGCACACTTGCCTCTGACCTGACACCTGACTGACGCTTGCTGCAGGCTTACCAATACAGTGCCATTCTTTTAACCTGACCTGCCAAATGTTTTGTTACACAGAACCGTCTGAGAAGAACAGTTTTGAAAAGGGCAGGCACTTTCAAAAGAATATGTGGCAGGTGATTGGATGAACCATCTGCCAATCAAACTCTTACCAAAGCTAGTCTGGAGGAGAGTGAAAACATCTTTTACAGGGAGAAAAGCCTCCAGTGCTGTTCTTTGCTCTCCTGTCTATGAAGAAATGCTCTCAAGTTCTGATATAACTGAATATATTGCAGTTGGTGTGCAACGGATGACAAAACTCACGATTCGGATCATGACACACTTTTGAGTTTTTGCTGCCGATACCAATTGCTGATAATACTGATTATTTTGATTGTGCTTTCCTATAGCAGCTTGTGTCCATGGAAGTAAGCAGGTGACTTAGAACAAAAACTGCATTAATCTCAGTATTTTCATGATTCAGTACATTTGACAAAGTATAGGTGTAGATGATTTGTTTCTGTGTAAGCCTGTGTAAGAGCGTTGTCTCTCTCTCTTGCTTTTGTTTTTTTGAATAACCTAACACAAACATAAAAAGGTTCTGCCCCAACACTTTTCTCCTCTTTTATGCTTTTGGACTTCAATCTACTCTTTCTTCTCTGAAACTCTACCTCCTCCTCTACACTGTGAAACTGGTGTGTGTAGTGTGCAATTTACTGTACAGGCGTCCATTCAGGAACAACATTTCTCATGGGAGACATTGTGACTATTCAACCACATACTAACCAATTGCATTAATTAAGGCTGCATTACATTTTGTTGTTCAAGTCCCAGGAACTTTTGTATTGTTCACACCTAAATGAAATGGGCCATCACTAACATTGTAAGCTACATCTGTGATTTTCCTGCCTCTGCTAACGAGTTGTAGCATGAGAAAAGTCTGGTGAATTAGCTATAGAAGTCAACTAATATCCAGCTAGCTTTTCAGTCTCCTCTAGCATTAGCTTTGAAATTATAGTTAGTGTATTAACTAAAAAAAGACAAATACCTGACCAATACCTGCATCGAAGCCATGTTGGCAGAATGGGAAGAAAACCGTGTGTTATTCCAGCTTGGGAATGTCCATGCAGTATTCCAAGATGATTTAGCCATGTTGTTAGCATTGTAGTCACTCTGGATAAGGGAAATTAAGCCAAAGGTATCTTTAGCAGTTAGCAGTTACTTAAGAAACCGAGTGCCCCCCAATAACTAGATTACAAATCCTGTCTTCAAATTGGCTCGTATTTGCTGCTTTCATTGGTAGAAATTGGTTATGTTTAGGCATGATAAGAGAGATTGGTTAGGGTAAGAAAATCGCGGTAAACTAATCTGAGGCAGAGTAGGGCGTGATGTGGGCGCGGCGTTGGGTGCTATACAGTCTATAAATGCTACTGAGGTGATACCGCAATAGATTACAAGACCTGCGCAAAATGTATCACTGGCGAACACCGCACAATGCATGCCTGTTAGATTTGTGTCTGACTTGATCCCAACTTGCTCTGACGTCAACGATAATTTCACAAGATCGCAGTTGATCTCCAGCGACTGCAAGACCCCGGGCATGATGGGAAACGCATGTCTGTCGCCTGTGTAATAACACCAGATTGTTGGCTCATGTTGTGCAATGAAGGTTTAATCTAAAAACATATATTGATAATGTGAGCACAATATAACCTAAAATAATAACCAGGCTTTGACTCAGGGTCTCATGAAATGACAAAAATCAATCAATCAGACTTCTAAGATGTTCCCATTAAACATTCCCCAATGTCTTTAGTATGAGTGCAGCACCACAATTAATCCCCTTGGTGGAGACATAGACCGTGTTTTCACATGCAAGGCTGAAGATAGGGCTGTTCGATGCTAGAGAAAGGCAAAGTTAAAATGCTCCTCCATGCAAATGAACACAGACAGCTGGAATCGACTAAAACATTTGCCAGACACATTGGACTAGCTATTAGCAGCATTGATATTCCCTTGAACACAAAAAAAGGTAAAAAGAGTATTGAACTGAACTGACTTGAATTTGTTTGAATTGATTTAGATTTATTTGAATATGTTTCTTGTTCATTTATTTGAATTAAATTATTTGGATGTATTTGAATTGCATTGATTTGTATTCATTTGAATTGATTCTAAGTGATTTAAATCAAATTAATTTGAGTTTACTTGAATTGCTTTGATTGGAATTAAATTATATTAAATACAATTTGATTAAAGGACCATGCTCTGGTGAGAGTAGTTGTTCGCAGTGACTCAGACAGGGTGTCTACACAGAGGGAGTGTGATCTGGGGGAGATAGCGTGATCCTTCGTCGTGTTACGCCCTCCTAGTGAAGCTCCTCTGTGCAGAGAAAGAAAAGGATGGTGACACCAAGGAGGTTCATATGTCTGCCGTCATCCACCCTAAACCAATCACAGTTTTCACTGGCAAGGATCTCTGTGCAGGGGTCCACAGGGGAAGAAGTAGTTGTAGTGGTAAAAGCTGTAATCGTAGCATTAGCAACTAGATGCACCCATGCAAAGGGGCCAAAAATAGGTGTTAACAGTTGTTAGTATTAGAAGGAAGAAAGGTAAAGGAACAAGACAAGAAGAAATGATCAATGATAGGAAGAGAAGGAGAAGGAGGAGAGGACAAAAGAAGAAACAATAAAAGAAAAGAACTAGCAGGAGAAGAAGGGACGAGTAAAGAAGAGGACTACCCTTTTACAGGAGGTCACATTTTTAAGTGTATCGCTACCACTCTCCTTGTCTTCCATTTGTCATTAAGAGGAGAGAATTTTTTTTAATTTATCTAATGTTTTTATCAGAATTGATAATTGATAATAATTCATCTCTTCACTTTTATTGTCTGAAGTCATTCTCCCTTTCCAGCCATTTGTTTTTTACAGAGAGCAAAGGAGAGAAGAAGAAATAATTAAAGGAGAGATGAGAAAAGAAGAGAGGAGAAAATGGAAGATAAAGAAACAACAAAAAAGAGGCGGTGGAGGGCCATATGAAATGTAAACCATTTAATGTAAAAGGTAAATATCAGCTCATTTAATGTAATTTTCAGCGCTCATGAGAATATGTAATCTTAGTTATCCAACTAAGTAACCATACTTATCTAATTATACCTGCCATCAAAGTATACCTAAATCAAACATTTATATTTTGTTGCATATGTTGTTGCTCCAATTCCCTATTGGGATTAATAAAGTACTGTTATTTTGATCTTATTTATCTTACTAGATGTTAACCATAAAGACTTGATTGTCCAATGGAATATGAGAACTCTGTTAATGTTGAGCTGTATTTTTGCTCCTACAAAATTGATTAATGCTGCTATAAATATGGATATCTATACAACACATTTCTATTTCCTCTTCCCTTTCACGCTCTGTGAATCATTTACATTATTGTCACGTATAAAGTTTGCGATTTAGTTTTTTTATATTGATCAATTTGGACTTTCCGTTTTTTATTTATGAGTGTAATGTTTTTTTCCTGTCCACTTGTTTAATTGGCTGATAAATCACAGCTGCAGAAACGGTGTAATTTAATTGGATGGCTTGCAGGAGCTGAGCGGTGCCTTTAAGCTGTGATGCTCTTCGATGCGTGTCTACCTTTGTTTATGTGTGTGTAGTAGGATTTTGTACAATAAAGACAGCATACAAAAATCAGTTTGAAATGAGAGAAAAACAAATTAAGAGAGGAGAGATGTTGATCTGTCATTCAACAGCCGTTTTTTACAAAAAGACATTTTGACATGTCCCAGCAGGAAAAGCAAGTGTCAATAATACAATGAATGATGGTCAGTTTCATGGTCCTGGTATTGTGTATTTTGTCCATAGGTGCTGCACTTCAGGGTTAAACTAAGCTAATTCTCTACTATAAATTATATAAACTGTAGAAAGAAATGCAGTAAGGCATGAGGGCAGGAGAAATATCAACTGTGAAATTAAACATCAGGGGGAAATAATTGAAGCCTTCTATACAAGGCAATTGCAAGTAACTCAACAAAGAATGATTGAGCCATATGTTTAAAGTATTTCCTCTGAATGATGAACAATTTCTCACCCACACTTAGATGAATTATGGCTTTTTGGCTAATGAAAGGAATTAGCTGCACATGATTATACAATGATTTGCAACTGAACTTCAGCAGTTGTGATGGCACATTACATTAAAGTTATAATATACAAGATATGGAGCATTTCTATTGATTCTCAATGGCTCACAACATGGCGACGGCTGAGCCGGTGGCTTGAGACTAACGGTGCTAACAGCCCAAACAGTGCAAACAATGGCAAAATGTCGGCAGAGACCAAGGTCCCTTTATACAATATGAATTAATGACTCCACCATAGGCTACAGCAGTAAAAACGCTTTATATAGGGTCTTAGAAAAAGGTCTGTATATACAATTTATTTAGAAAAATCTTTGTGATTTTTATACTAAATACAAATAATCTTTACCCATCTTTTGATCAGACCATTTGGGATTTTATTTTTGACTGGTTCACAACATATCTGTTAGATAAATAGTTCTCTGGTGTCATCATGGATTATTATACCACATGAAAAAACTAATTGCTGCCTATGCTGCAGTGTTTGGAGAAGCTGTTAGTTGAAGAAATAATTTAAACCTTCACATCAACTCGTCTTCACGAAAGTATTTTAATAAGTATTATTTTTCTATCCGCACCATCAGTCAGATCATGAACAAAATTGACCCAATACGTTTTACTTTTTGTACTGTGTCCCTCTGTAACATTAAGTTGCCAACGGATCTGAAAAGTCAATCTAGCGACAACTTGGTGGAGTTAGGAACAGTGCCTACACATTTAATGTGTTGCCATTCAAAGCCTGTTTGACTCTTATTAGCTTGTTTTTCTCTCAACCACCTCATTTTTTATTCAGCCCTCATTCAGTCTGTCCTGGCTCATGTCCATCTTACATTCAGCCTCCTCACCTAGCAGCTGATGCAATTAACTCTCTACAGATTCCTCCGGCCAACTGAGACTATCGCAGGAACACCTGAGTGTGTTTGAGTGTGTCAGGTGTGGTAGTGCCAGCCTAGCCAAACCGGTTTGATAGATTATGACTGAGTCCGAGAGGGATACAATGTGTGTGTGTGTGTGTTTGGTCAAGCGCATTTAAAGAGGTAATCTTTAGTCTTGGCATGGCACAGCCATGGGAAAAAGCAGAGCGGGGTCAGGTGTGCTGCTTCCCGCCTAGCTAGCTAACCTGGCCGGGAATGTATGTATGTATGTGTGTATGTATGTGTGTGTGTCTGTGTGTGTGCATATGTGTGTGGGTCAGCTGTGGTAGCTGACCTGATAATTTGGGGATTAGCTTGGATTTATCTGGAACACTTACTGTTTACAGCGTGGGGTTGACAGATGATGACAAAATGGCAGGTCAGACCATCTCAGGCAGATGATAATAACCTTCTGTCTCTTACAGTGTGTGGCTGCTTGAGGCTCACCAGATGAATCATGTTTCCATTGAACACCGACTACATGACTGCTGCGTGACGCTGTATGCGGGCCCACCAAAGATATTCCACAACACAGTAATTGAACAAAGGTGTAGCCTGAAGTTACTCTGTGTACATGGGCATGTGTGTATCTGACAGACCGCAGTGCCTGTAGGATAACAGTCTTTTTGTTCCACTTTCTCTTTCTGCTTCGCTGCCCAGTATGCAACCTGCAGCTCTGTTGCTTTATCTCTTTATCTCTCCCCTTATTTATCTGTCTCTCCCTGACAAACACATTCGCACTTAAATCATTTCAGAAATCTCACTCATGTTGTCCTCTTTCCTAAACAAACTATTTCCGAGCTGAATTTTTATTCAGTAAAAAAAGGAGCACCGGAAAAGCTTTAGTCTATATAATGTAAAAGTCCTGCAGTAGTAAGAAATATCACCATCATTTGTTTCACTAATATGTGTGTATTTGTCAGTGTGTGTGATTTGCGTGTATACGCGCGTTGATGTGTGTCTATTAAATCCTCGATAATCTGACTGTACTGTCTCGCTGTACTGTTGGCAACACATCTGGACTGACAGAAACTCAAGGGACAATCCACCCTGAAACTCTGGGCCAGATATGCTGGTTTTCATAGTCATGTGTAGTTATGTGGTAGAATCATGGTTTCTTTGGTAAAACAAAAAATACCCCTGAACAGCAAACTGTAAAATGTACGAAATTGCCAGCTCCTGGAGGGTGTGCTCAGATTAAATGGCTAAATTGTATTTGTTGAAAGGAAGCGATGTGAGCTAATGATATGGATATAATGTCCTGCATCTGCAATTTTGAGATTTCCTGGCTTGCTTGTGACAGAAAAAAATCAGGACAAAACACAACATGAAATACCATGTTTTAATCATCCACAACACAAAACACAGGGACTACTTTTTTGTACACCAGTGTATTGCTATGCACGACAGCCTTGTCTCATATTGCATTGCCTATTAGCTGTTGGATTGAGAATACAAAATCTGACAATGTCCTGGAATATATGCATGTTGTGTTTAGGTGAATTTGTGGTTATAACATCTAAAAAGCATCTTGTAAAATACTCAGATCAGATTTTTTGCAATTGCTGACATTTTTGAAACTAGGGCACTTTTTTGTCAAAACTCTACACACAAAAACCAAAAACACATTTAGAAATATCTCACATCCCTTGCAAAAGCAAACATTTCATTCAGAACTATATCAATTCTTCTAAAAATTGTATTTTTGCATCAAAACTTTACACATTGTGTTTAGTTATTTGCAAAATGTATATTTTAGAATTTGTGTGAAGTGTAAAGCAAACAATGTGTCTATGGTTTAGTATATCTGTTCAATAGAAATGCTACATGAGTTAGTGGTTTCAATGAATGTGCCACAAGTACCAGTTATTGTGTCTTGGCAATTGACAAGAATTGTAAACTTATATTCACATGGATTTTTAAGTCCTCATTCAGTACTTACCTGCTTTGAAAAATAGAAAGTGAAAAGTATTTAAATTGCAAACCTTATTTTTAAAAACAAAATTTAAAAATATTGGATCTAACTTTTTTTTTTTTGTTGTTGAATAAAACCAAAAATAAAAGCCCTAAGAGCATACCGTATTTTCTACTCCTAGAAAAAGTGCTTTTCTGGCTTTATTTTATGAAAACTTTTCTTGGTCTATGTCACCTTTATACAGAATATAAAAAAATTTCAAAAGTGAGCCTGGTCCATCTGAGATCTTTTAAGTCAAAAAATCCATCCGATAGCCCGCTGAACTCACCAAAAGGACAATATGATGTCTGTGTTTCTCCTGTCTGAAATCCTCTTCCACTGACACAGGTGCAAACTGAGAGCTCGTGTTTGTTGTGTGTGTGTGTGTGTGTGTGTGTGTGTGTGTGTGTGTGTGTGTGAGAGAGAGTACATGGGGTGCTAGGGGGCTGCTGTGGGAGAGAGTGGCACAGGTGGCACGGAGCCCCGGCAGTGCCGAGGGCATCGGATCGGCATGTGGCGCACAGCCAACCACACACAACATATGCCAAGGGGGAGGAGAGAGAGAGAGAGAGAGAGAGAGAGAGAGAGAGAGAGAGAGAGAGAGAGAGAGAGAGAGAGAGAGAGAGAGAGAGAGAGAGAGAGAGAGTGTTTTTCTAACTACCACATGGGTCCACAGGTCTCCTGTTTTGCACCATATGCTGTCAGTATGTCTGTCTACCTGTCTGTCTGTCCCCCTGTCTGTCTGCCAACAGAACAAAGTGCTGTCAATGGTCAAACTGTCAGTGCCAAGATGATGGGCGTGTGATGCGACTGGGGCATCCTCTGCCCAAGCCCTAAACATCCGGCACACACACACACACACACACACACACACACACACACACACACACACACACACACACACACACACACACACACACACACACACACACACACACACACAGACACAGATCTACACTCGATCGTACACACACACACACAGACACACACAAACTTGCACTCGATCGTGCACACAAATGCCCACATGAGCACAGTGCCAGCTTGTGTCATTATCATATTCATCAATTATGTAAACAGTTATGTGAACAGAGCAGTAACACACACAAGTACACACACACAAACACATTCCCAAAAACACATGCATTTTAATGAACTGCCGTGGGGCTAGACACGACCTCCGCATTGCCTCTACACACACACAAACACACGCACACACACACACACACACACACACACACACACACACACACACACACACACACACACACACACACACACACACACACACACACACACACACACACACACACACACACACACACACAAACACACAGGTGTTTGACAGTGCGTAGCTGAGGGGAGAAAGTGTGTGTTTGTGTTTGGACACAGACGAGGGTTCTCACTGTGGGCAGAAGTATGTGTAGTGCATCAGTGAGCCTATATGTTTGTGTGGAATATTTCTCACTGAAAATATGAAATCATGAGATTTACTGTAAAATGACAGGAAACAATGACTCTCATAACAGAACACTCCATCCATTTGTTAAGTATCTGTTTGGCAATGACATCTAAAGTGCAATCTAAGGAAAACATGTTTGTGCTAGTGTGTGAAGTTCTTGTTTATATACTATATATTTGCCAAAATTTGCCATAAAGTGTAGAAAATACAGAGTAAATACATTCAAATGTAAAATTAGTCTAACCATTTATATAACAACAGGAGAACAAAAGTCAGCTGAAAGCCACACACTTGAGAAGGATACACCATGGGTCAGAACAACAACTGAGATGAGCTATGGAGATAAAGTGATAAAGGCTGCAAACCAATTGAGTTTCACAAAAACGTCCACTGTCTACATAATTACTTTAATTAATGTGGTGGCGGTTGATATAATCTCCCATATAAAGAAAATGAAAGTTACATTTATTAAATAACTAAAAGGGAGCATCGTAACATGTAAATACTGTTTCATGTTGCCTGTTTGTCAGTCTTAAAGTGTACTTTTCTGGATAAGCCACTGCCAAGAGAATAGGAAAGAAATTGCTGAGTGTGCATATTTAATTTGTTTGTCAGGTCTGGTTTGGAGTGGGTGCAGTAGCAAGAGTGGATTTGTCAGTTTAATTTACACACACATGCACACACACACACACACACACACACACACACACACACACACACACACACACACACACACACACACACACACACACACACACACACACACACACACACACACACACACACACACACACACACACACACACACACACACCTTGCTGACAGCTCTGTTGAAGGGTGTGCAGGTGAATGCACAGGAGGGAGCGAGAGACAGAGAGAGTGAGCAGGAAACGCAGGGTGGAGAGACAGAAAACTAAGAAAGACAAAGACTGTGAGTTTGTGAGACTTGACAGTAAGAGTTGAGATTAATTAATGATGTCATGACGACCTCAGTGAAGACAGACAGGTGAATGATGAATAATAATGATGAATACACTTAGGGCACACATTGCATTCGTTGAGGCAACATTTGGCTCAAGCAGTAAAACACAAACAACGTAACTTTATGAAAAACACGTCACAAAGATCACCAATGTAACTTCTAAATCAGAGGTCTTTTTTCCAAAAATGAATCCGTCCATTATTTTAATAGTTCAGTATTGTATGCAAGATAACAGGTATGTTTATGCATGGCAGTGGCACTAATAGGCCATTAGTCATTTTTGTTTCCACATTTATGTTTAAAATGAAAACGTCAATTTGAATAGCTTGTATGCATGATTATCATGCAATTGACAGACAATGTTGATATTGGCGTTGGTATCAGCTGACAAGGTATGTTTATAAATGGCAGTGGCACGGCCACCCTACTCACTGTACCTTGCACATGTTTAAAATAAAAACATGAATATATGAACCTGTGTATTATTTGAATAGCTTAGTATTGAATGCACAATAAAGAGGTATGTTTATACATGGCACTAGGCCCAGTTTAATATAAAACACAATTTTATACAATATATATAGTAGGGGGTCCCTGCTCCATCTCTCTATCAGTTTGGGGGTCCTTGGCCTGAAAAACGCTGAAGACCCCTGTTCTAAATAACTCAACAATACTTTGGGACACAACACAAGACTGTAACACCAGTCACCTGGTTGAAAGTCCTGTGTTTGTTTGCAAAGCAAACCAGAAAGCGTATGTGCTGCGTAAGCATTTTACATTGACTCAATGGGTTCCATCTTGTTTTCCAGTGTTCAGATCTTAATAGATTCATGGTACAGCTGAGTGCAACACCATGAAGGACCTTCCAAAAGTGTGTGATGTTATCCCTTTTGGTACGATTAATGGTGTCAAAACCACAAAGACAGCAAAAAACATTATGGAGGGCGGCATTACGATTTTAGCAGGAGGAGGCAATGACAGCAAACTATTCACCCAGCCTTTGAGTGCGGCATTAACACTCTTACCTTTACACTTATAACAAAGTTAGTTCAACGCATTAGGTGGTGTTCAATCCTAGATGATTGCTGTCATTTGCAATTTTGGGGGATCTTTATAATAGGAAAAAACATAAGAAAAACAAAGCAATCAAACAAAAAAAACACTGTTGTCTGTTGATCTGCCCCTCTGGGTGCATCCCTAGGTTCAGCAGTTAATAAATAAAAAATATCACTATTGCGGCAGAGAGATATTTTTTCGGGCCCATAGTTCGAGAGGCTGTGCTGCAGGAGGCAAAGCACACATTCTCCGTTTGTCCATCTATCCACTGAATCCTATGGGGTTCAGTAAACCATGCCAACTAAAAGAGGGCCAACTTAATAGCAACAGTTTCCACAGGCAGTAAGTCAAGGCTATGGCAGCCAGACAACATTTGGAGACAAAGTAGACAGACAATTTAGCCAACGATTATGACCAACAGTATTTTTCCAAGATACTTTGCTCCTTTACAACCCATTGTGTTACAGACATTGATTTTGTCTGAGTTGCCAATACCATCCTTGCTGAGGGCAATACTGTCTAGCTATATTCCCTTGAATAGTTGTGATGGTGTCAAAGTAAAACAACAACAACAACAACAACACCTCCACCTCCCCCCCAAAAATAAAAAAAGAACCCAAAACAAACGAAAACTGACAAATGGGACTTGATTTCGGGCAGTCTCCCAGTCCTGGTGAAATCTGTGTAGAAAGGAAACAGGTTTGTTCAGAGTCGAGGCCATCAGCTTGTGTTTTCAGCTGGCAGTGCCATCTAATATCCATTACAGTTTTGGCATTTACAATCACTATGAGGGTCCTGAGCTTGTCAAAATGAGGAAGTGATGGTTTGGAAACCAAATCTCTAAAATGTAACTGTCACAGTTTAGGCTTTGCCCCTGTGTTCCTGTGTCTGTGTGTGTATGTTTCCCCTGTTTACACTCACGTGGTAGTTAGTCGTTCTTGGCCGCTCTATTTTTAGAGCAATACAGAGTTTTTTCCCCCAAGTGTTTTACGGTGCATTAACCCTGTTCTCCTGTCCCAGCAGTTTTGTCCATCCTCCTGGTTCCCCAGCCTACCTGCCCTGCCCTGCCTCCTCCTGCCTGGATTCCACCCTCGCCCTCTCTGGATTTCCCTGCTGCACCCTTTTTGTTTTCCCCCCTTGGTCTCCCGTTTAATAAACCCTTACACCCACACTCCCTGGTCTGTGCCTGCGTTTGGGTCCACCTCCACACCCCGTGACAGAACGATCTGGCCATGCAAGACTCAGCAGACCAGTTTTGGGGAACCCGCTTGGCCAGGGGTGGGCCTCTGAGCGTACAGAAGGCTAACCGCGAGCTAAGCCGCCTTTCCACCCCTAAGAGGACCATGGCAGACTCTGCAGACCACTGGTTGGTGCACGCTGCACCACACCCGTCTGTCCAGTTTTGGGGAACCCACTTGGCCAGGGGAGGGCCCCTGAGCTTACAGAAGGCTAACCTCGAGCTAAGCTGCCTTTTCACTCCTAAGAGGCAGAGACGGAGGAAGGGTCAGACTCCCGTTCCCACTGGGCCGCAGCGTTCCCCCGTTCCCGCTGGGCCACAGCGATCCCCCTTTCCCGCTGGGCCGCAGCGTTCCCCCTTTCCCGCTGGGCCGCAGCGATCCCCCTTTCCCGCTGGGCCGCAGCGATCCCCCTTTCCCGCTGGGCCGCAGCGATCCCCCTTTCCCGCTGGGCCGCAGCGATCCCCCTTTCCCGCTGGGCCGCAGCGATCCCCCGTTCCCGCTGGGCCGCAGCGTTCCCCCGTTCCCGCTGGGCCGCAGCGTTCCCCCGTTCCCGCTGGGCCGCAGCGTTCCCCCTTTCCCGCTGGGCCGCAGCGTTCCCCCTTTCCCGCTGGGCCGCAGCGATCCCCCTTTCCCGCTGGGCCGCAGCGATCCCCCTTTCCCGCTGGGCCGCAGCGATCCCCCTTTCCCGCTGGGCCGCAGCGATCCCCCGTTCCCGCTGGGCCGCAGCGTTCCCCCGTTCCCGCTGGGCCGCAGCGTTCCCCCGTTCCCGCTGGGCCGCAGCGTTCCCCCGTTCCCGCTGGGCCGCAGCGTTCCCCCGTTCCCGCTGGGCCGCAGCGTTCCCCTTTTCCCGCTGGGCCGCAGCGTTCCCCCGTTCCCGCTGGGCCGCAGCGTTCCCCCGTTCCCGCTGGGCCGCAGCGTTCCCCCGTTCCCGCTGGGCCGCAGCGTTCCCCCGTTCCCGTCTCCACTAGGCCGCAGCCGACTCCAGCTCCCCGTGTCCTGTCGGCGGTCCGGCCGACTCCAGCTCCCCGTGTCCTGTCGGCGGTCCGGCCGACTCCAGCTCCCCGTGTCCTGTCGGCGGTCCGGCCGACTCCAGCTCCCCGTGTCCTGTCGGCTGTCCGGCCGACTCCAGCTCCCCGTGTCCTGTCGGCGGTCCGGCCGACTCCAGCTCCCCGTGTCCTGTCGGCGGTCCGGCCGACTCCAGCTGTCTTCTCAGCGCCGCAGCAATCTCCGGTTCCTGCCGCTGCCGCCTCCGTGCCGCAGCGACCATCGGTTCCTGACCCCCAGCCTCTGGAGCCCTGTTCCCCGGCTGACCCCCAGCCTCTGGAGCCCTGTTCCCCGGCTGACCCCCAGCCTCTGGAGCCCTGTTCCCCGGCTGACCCCCAGCCTCTGGAGACCTGTTCCCCGGCTGACCCCCAGCCTCTGGAGGCCTGTTCCCCGGCTGACCCCCAGCCTCTGGAGGCCTGTTCCCCGGCTGAGCCCCAGTCTCCCCAGTCCGGCTCCCCTGAGCCCCGGCCCCCCCAGTCCGGCTCCCCTGAGCCCCGGCCCCCCCAGTCCGACTCCCCTGAGCCCCAGTCTCCCCAGTCCGGCTCCCCTGAGCCCCGGCCCCCCCAGTCCGGCTCCCCTGAGCCCCGGCCCCCCCAGTCCGGCTCCCCTGAGCCCCGGCCCGAGCTGCAGTGTTCCCAGTCCGACCCACCCGAGATCCGGGGTCCAGAGCCCTTCTGCCCGTCGGGCCGTCCGCCTGAGCTCCTGGGCCCTGAGCAACTCCGCCAGTCAGGTCGCCCGCCTGAGCTCCTGGGCCCTGAGCAACTCCGCCAGTCAGGTCGCCCGCCTGAGCTCCTGGGCCCTGAGCAACTCCGCCAGTCAGGTCGCCCACCCGAGGTCCTGCGTCCGGATCCCTCCTTCCCGTCCGACCGCCCTCCTGCCCGTCCCCCAGAGCCCTGTGGCAGGTTGGATCCGGCCGTCCCTCCTCCGGACCCCCTCCACCCACCCTATTCGGTGTTGAGCCGTCCCTCCTCCGGACCCCCTCCACCCACCCTATTCGGTGTTGAGCCGTCCCTCCTCCGGACCCCCTCCGCCCACCCTATTCGATGTTGAGCCGTCCCTCCTCCGGACCCCCTCCGCCCGCCCCTTTTTGTGTTTTCTGGACTTTGGACGTCTAGTATCCGTCCCTTGAGGGGGGGGTACTGTCACAGTTTAGGCTTTGCCCCTGTGTTCCTGTGTCTGTGTGTGTATGTTTCCCCTGTTTACACTCACGTGGTAGTTAGTCGTTCTTGGCCGCTCTATTTTTAGAGCAATACAGAGTTTTTTCCCCCAAGTGTTTTACGGTGCATTAACCCTGTTCTCCTGTCCCAGCAGTTTTGTCCATCCTCCTGGTTCCCCAGCCTACCTGCCCTGCCCTGCCTCCTCCTGCCTGGATTCCACCCTCGCCCTCTCTGGATTTCCCTGCTGCACCCTTTTTGTTTTCCCCCCTTGGTCTCCCGTTTAATAAACCCTTACACCCACACTCCCTGGTCTGTGCCTGCGTTTGGGTCCACCTCCACACCCCGTGACAGTAACAACAAGTACACTGCATGTCTGAAGAGTGACAGACCGATGAAAAGGCATAGAGGCACAGAGGGACAGAGGCACAGAGGGATGTGCTCTGTGGACAGTGGCATGTAGGGAACAACGTTTTTAGTAGCCTCTCCTGTTTGCTGACTAATGAGTGAGTAATTGAGTGCAGTCGGCCCCGCGGCTCCCTGATTAGAGCCAGACCGGGCCCCTGAAAAGACAGAAAGGAAGGAGTCAGGTCTTTCTTTCTTTTCGTTTTATCTTTCAATTTCTGCTATCCTCTCCAACGCACAGATACTTATCACACCAGATAGAAAATGACATGCATGCACACTTACACACAATCCCTTACTCATACAGTCACACAGATACTACTGATACCGGTACTGATTGCTGAAACAATATGCAGCCCCGATCAGACAATACACGCTGCATAATTGGCCCAGAGGACATGCAGTGACAATGACATTAGCAGCACAGAGCGCAAAGAACTTAACAGAAGAGCAGGACTCGTGGTTTTTGTTTTAGGAATTAGGTTTGAGAAGCAAAAAAAAAAAGTCTCTTTTGTTGGATCAGCAAACTACATCCTCAGAGGTCGAAGTGTCCCCGAGGAACACAATGGTGAAATGTTTCTGAAAGTGTGGAGTGGAACCTGCAGTTGGAACATGTAGAAGCTGCCAGCTGAGTTATTCCACCGAAATGTGTCAAGTCTCTCTTATGAAGGACAAACTCAACACGGTGGGCATTGCTGTAGATTTACATCAATAAAATGGGGTGAAATTAGCTTGTTAATTGATATCTTTACAGCAACATGCTGTCAACCGTACTATTACATTCATTTCATTGATCGTTGTGAGAAAAGATGAAATGACTGCTGCCATGACAACTTTCCAGAGTTGTAAAATCCTGTCTCATAGTACAGTAAACCAGTGCTTTTGAATCTGATAAGAGCCCACTCTCACTGAAAATGGACCCACTGGATCATATTAACTTCTCACTGTTACGTGAAGAAACATCCCCCCCATTGGTAGCCACTTGCATTTTCCTAACACAGGGCTTTTTCAGTGTGAACGCCCATCCACTGAAATCAGGATGAGCCTCCTCTCAGCAATGATAAAGGCATGGAGATAAACATCATTCAACTGTTAAATAATTTGTAAAAATCCTCCCTGGGGCAGCATGTGACAGAATTAAGACACCCTTCTTTCTGCATGGCATTATTTTCCAAGTTGCTCCGACAGTGCTGCCTGCCACCGTGGACAAGAAGGGAAAAAAAACATTCTATCCACAGCAGCCATGTGTTGAAAGAGTCAAAATGGAAGATATGGAAGCCTTAAGTGTGAACCACAACCATTCACAGATATTTGAAGTAAGCAATGCTCCATTTTCCATGTGTTGAAACAGCTGCCGTGTCTTTCACATGCTCCCAATTCTTCGGCATTTGTCTCTTGTGGTCTATATAAATGGAGAAAAGTAGAAGCAAACACACACACACACACACACACACACACACACACACACACACACACACACACACACACACACACACACACACACACACACACACACACACACACAAAGCCCGGATACTCTAGTGCCTGCAGCCACAGTGTAGTAAGAGTGGAGGTGTGTGTGTGTGTGTGTGTGTGTTAGCGGGACTAGTGCCAGTCTTGGCATGGCTGGATGCCTGTCTGTGAGCCTCCTGAGAGGGGACCAGGGGCACAACAAATTGGCACACTACACTCCTTAGTCCCACCTGCGTGTGTATGTGTGTTTATGTGTGTGTCTGTGTGGGGAAGAGGCTAATATGTGTGTGTGCACATGTGCATAGCGAAGGCTACTTTGTGTGTTTTTCTGGAGCCCTCTGGCTGAGACTAGCATCAGCTGTGGAGATGCCCTCTCTCCTTCCTCCTATTCCTCCTTCTCTTCTTCTCCTCAATGTCTCCCTGTCTTCCTGTCTTCAGCTCACATTCATCCCTCCATCCTTCCTTTTGTCCTACTTAAGGCCCTTTCACACACGTATTTTCCACAAATGTATCCGAATAAATTGCACGTTTCAGCCTGCAGGCCAGCAGCTGCTATTGTTTATGAAAGTGACACCTTTAAGGATAATTTTCTATATTTATCTTATTGTCAACACATCCAATGAAAAAATCAAAACCAACAACGTGTTAGTCTCCCCAGCCTCTTGTTGATGTAAAACAGGTCACAAATCTAAATAATTTCCAGCTGGGAACTGGAAATGGGATTTTAGTAAATGTTACTCTTGGGAGTAAATGATGGTAAATTTGTTGGGGACTATTTTCAGCTGCGAATGTGGTGCACTAGTGAGTATTTCCAGCAGCAGGACTCTGTGTGTGGGATTGACTCAAAATAAACCACAGCGCCTCTGATCATTGTAATGGAAGAACATGTCACCCAATGCAGAAGTGTGGTTCAGGGATTTATTTTTGGACAACAATGGAGCTCTATCATGGCACAGAGGAATATAATATATCAGAATTCACTATACAGACAATTCTTGTTCGTAGGATACATTAATGGTTGGTTTTGGTAATTTCATTGAATTTGTTGAAAATAAAAATAAAGAATTTTTACCAGACTTAAAGTTCAACTGAAATGGATTTGTTTTTGTGAACAAAATATTTTCCTATTTATTGCTAACATTTTGTGTTTTTGAAAGGAATAAGAATAACAACATGCAGAAATGTCTATTTAGCCTTGACCGACAGCTCTGTTGGGAATGTGAATAAACCTGCTCTGATAACTGGATCTAAAACAACCAATCTGGACATTAGTTGATAATTTGCTGTTGAAAAACTGCTAAAGTTAACCAATCAATCTAGCATTCCTCCTCCTTTAACCTTGTTGACATGCGCTGGATTGTTTGATATTCCAAGGAGCAAGGCAAGATATATTTCTGTAGTTGCAGACGGAAATATTAATTGACAGCTAGCGAGGTAATGTCTGCTGTGGTATACGGTCTCTTGTGTGTGTCTGAAGCCTCTGTTGATGGCATAGTAACACAATGGTGCGGCTAACTGTAATTACTTTATACACTGCTTAGAAGATTGTCCTATAATAATAGATCATTTATTAGTTGATTTGTATTTTGTATTGATAAACTGAATCAGAAAAGTAACTAGTAACTTAAGTTATCAAATAAATGTTGTGGAGTAAATTGTACAATATTTCCCTCTGAAATGTAAAGATGTCAGAGTAGAAGTTTAAGAAGCATAAAAGGAAAATACTCAAGAAAAGTAAAAGTGAGTGAATGTTCTTAGTTACATTCCACCACTGTCCCATTCACACAGGATGTTAAAATGAAGAAATGGCATCAAATAAACAGTACAGGCTTTACACCTCATTGTTCCTCTCACCCACTTTACCCTTTTACTACTTCCCTGTCTTGTGCTTTTGCCTTTTCTTTCTCTTCTTATTTCTCCACAGCAGTTTAACATGCAGTAGATCCAGATGTTTCCCACAAGCCTGAACATGCACTCAATCATATTATAAATGCACAATGATCCAATTCACATCCTCACTTCTCTTCCTGATACACACACCGGCGCTGCACAGAGGCACATGATTAAATTCAAGCAGCAGCCATTGATTTTATAATACACTTGCTAGTCACTGTGAAGAACAATATGTACCTCTGCTTGTTGGTTGGCAGGTGGAGTGAGGGGCGAAGCTAGTCAGCAGGCTACAACTATTGCAAATAGAGATAATGAGGTTTGCGTGTGACCTGCAGAGTTACATCCTGTGTTTGTAATGTGAATAGCATGGACAAACACCCCAAAGGAAGGACAATATCATGCTTATAATGGGTTGTAATGAAAAGTAGTGTCAGTTGAAAAGAGCAATCAATCATGACTGTTAGTGGGGTCTTTCTACATTTTAGACACATTTCGAATTGATTGAGGATTAAAAGCAGTTTAAATGGCGTAGTCTACAGGCTAACTTCATTTCTCCTTCATTGTTCTATCTCTGGTGTCATGGGAACAGAAAAAAGCATCTTCACCCTTTACCGTTTGATAATGAAGGAACAAGGACTGTCCTTTTATAAAGGTGATTTCATGGTTTCTGTGCTTCATTAATGCCATGTCACGTCTTCATCCTTAGAGTACTGCATGTGTCCTTGTGTGGAGTATTATGAAATTACATTACAGCATCATCACAACTCAGAATGTCAACGACGTAAATACATTTCAAGACCAGTTTATATACAATGTTTTCTTGATAGTATTGGGTTATCTTGTCATTATGGGTATTTGAATTCTCTACTCAAGCAGCAGGAGAGAAGAGGGGGTGGGCAATAGGGATTTGATCCTCGGGGCGGAAAGAGAACACATGTGGTAGCAGAAGCAGGGGTCACAACTACTCGTCTATCTTTTAGCACCCATGTCAGTAACTTTTACAATCACTTACTGAGCTGGTGCCAGCAAAACAGTCTCAGTAAAAAGAAAAGCAAAAAAAAAGAGATCCGTTTAGATCTCTTTCACCCATGATTCTTTGCCCTGTAAAATGGTGGATATAGATTTAGTCTTGTCTGACTTAAGGTCTGTAAGGTTTTTGGATCGTATTTAGCTAGTCCATGGGGGTAAAGCCATTCTTGTCTGTTGTTTTTATTATCATGGAGTCACAAGGGGAAGTGTTTGCCGTGTACACCTTCACCAAAGTCAAAAGGAACACCTTTAATTCAGAGACAATAAAAATCAACCAGAAGTGCTTGTCAGCAGGCCAGTGTTGGTACTTTACATTACTATGATACCTGCAGCTTGCAGGAAGTGCATTGTTTGCTCCAATCCAAACATTTGCATCAGTTGGGATGTCCTCATTTCACTTCTTTTGAACTCTCACAAAATTGACAAGTGGTCTGAAAATATAGGCATGCTGTCACTGAGGCACACAGGAAGACAAATACTGCCAGTGGAAAAGCAGAATGCAGGACAGACGGCCCTCGTGTAGAAGAGAGAAAGCTTAGCAGGCAGAGAGACAGAAAGACTCTCAGACAGGCGGGCAGACAGATAATCTGTGGACTCAAAGGAGGGGAATGTCATTGATCTCCCAGAGGACAATACAATACCAGGCCCTCTGCAATGCTACCACCAGCCCTGTGCACACACACTCACACTCACACACAGGGGTCAGACCTTTTGGGTGTGGTGGTGAATGGAGTCTAATTCCTGTTCAGTCAGATGGAAGATAGAGAGTCATTGTCGGAAAGCATTACCCAGCATGCCACACACCACATCAAGCTAGATAACCACTATGTGTTCCTTTGGCTTCTAAAAGCCACAACTCACAACCTTTGCATAACATACACTGCACATTTCAGCATCCAGGAGTGGAAAATGTTCCATTTTCCAGTGATACACTTTATAATGGGGGCAAAGTTGAATCCATCACACAGCAGTTTATCTGTAGGTAGTCAACAAAATATTGTATTATTTATTTTTCATTGTTTTTAACATTCAAGTCCATTGGCCTCCCTGAGTTAAAGACTAATATAGAGTTTACATTGGGGTCCAACAAACAAGCAATTGAAGGAGCAAGGTATACTTAAACAGCTGCTAGACCAAGCAGAAGATAACAGAACAGAAATAATAGAAACAACGAGAAGCAGAAAAGAATTCGCACACTTTTGCTCCCTTAATTATACATTACATGATGAGAGCAAAAACAGTGTGCCCATTCTTCGTATCTACAGTATTTCACTGTTGCTGACAGCCCTCTTTGCTTCACTAGTTATATTTGTGTCATCCTCTTCTTTTTTCACAGACACCCACTCATCAAGGTTGTCACCAGGCAGCAACCGCCGGGTCTGAAAAGTGAAGCCAATGCAGAAATCCCTCAAACATGCAGTTTTTCAAATGGCCATCAGGGAGCGACTCCTCTGGTTATAAAAATAAGTCTGATTGTATGGACGCCTATGAGAAAATGACCCTAATTTATGGTTGTTTCATTATACATGTACAGCTTCTTTTTGGCAATAATTGCACAATTCTAATATTATCTTAACTAATTAACTGCACCAAAACCATTACTTTGCATCGGGTTAGCTTCCAACTTTTCACTGTCATGTATAGCAACTTAGACACACACAACTCTGATACATGTTTCCTCTAACATCCGTTTAATTTCGCTACAGTCTGTGTGAAATGTATGACATGTCGACTTAAACTAAACACTGATTATGGAGAATCAGACTGCATGAGACACTTGTTGCTTGGTTTGTTTGATTAAAAGCTTGCCTTTTAATCCTTTGTCCAAGGATACAGCTTACGTGGGAGTGTGTTCTTGAATAGAACATTTTAATCAAATATTATGGTTCAGCCAAGTGAGAAAGGACAAGAACTTCTTTAAAAAAAAAAAAAAGACCTTGTACCACTCAATCAAAGTGAGACCCATGCAGACTGTTTTAAATGTTTTATTTGTATGTTCAAGGTTCATGACACATGGCAAGGCTCTACGATGAATGATAAATGAGATAAAAATGAAGTGGGCTAAAGGGAACAAAACCTCCAGACGTCTGTCGTGTGAATATTTCTATTACCTGGTATCAGACGACTTGAAATGCCTCATAAAATGGCAAAATGTCTCTAGTTGGAAAAAAGTCATTTAAAACAGCTCTGTACTGTACATTTTCGACAGAAACCACGGGTTTCCAAAAATACCCTAAAACAACAACGTTTTTCCAGAGAGACCAACTGAATCCTCTCTTGACAAGCATGTTCCCATGCATTATCAATGGTTTAGCTCGGCCCCATGGTGATAAAACATTTTCTACACATGAGAGACAATGTTGGCTGTCAGTTACTTAAAAGAAACGTTAAAATTGGAGCCATGGTTGTTGGAAACAACAGACAATATGAATAATGAACAACGGCTAGGAAAAAAGAGAGAGCCAATTACAGAGAGAGCTGGGAATGTAACTGATCTCTGTCAGTGTGAGACAGAAATGGACAGAGATCGATCGACGGGGCTTCAGTGCATGTAAATATTTACAGGCTGACTAGTCAATACAGTGTAGAGGAGGGGTGAGTGAATGATGAGGGCAAAGAGAAAGACAGACAGACACATGGTGAAACTCAGAAAAACAAGAACTGATTGGGAAGAAAACAGAAAAGTAATTCAACAAGCACACACACACACACACACACACACACACACACACACACACACACACACACACACACTGTGATAATGGTGACATTTGCAGGGTGCCAGTGGTTGTGTGCGGCTGGCTGATGGCCCACAGCGATGGCCTTTAGAAGAGTGACAGGCCAAAATTACCATTAAGAGCCAGCAGTATTAACCCTCCATTATACATACACCACACACACAGACGGTTCATTGCCATCTATTACTGCTCTATGTGACTTCAATAGCTTAATAACCTCTGTGTTGGAAAGATTTGATTGCTCTCTCCTCTGCTCACCTATCTATCCCTCTCTCATCTCCTCCTGCCTCCATTTTATGCTCGTAGCAGCCGGGCGCTCTCCACCTCCATCTCCACCTCTTCTGCTCCTATCAAACCTCCCATCTCTCCTCTTCGCTTATCTATTTTCTTCTTGCTTTTTTTTTTCTTTGTTATATTAAAACACAAAATACACATCAGAACCTGGACAGGCAACTATTTTGTTTGTTTCTTTACTCGCAACAATCAAGCCATACGTTTGTGCCTATTGCTAACAGCATTTTTTGATTGCAGCCTACATTTTGACAATCATATCAGCATGCACGCCCACTCCAGTTTTTTTTTTTTTTTTTAAATGTATGACTAAGATTAGACCAATTTACAACCAGAGGCTCCAACTGTAACAAAATGTGGCTGCAAGGAAAATAGTTCATATTGCTCCATGTGTAGCATCACTGCACTGGTTACCCATTTGTTGTGGAGTGATTTAAAGATTTAAAGCTCTTCAAAGCCAGGATCCAGATTATATTTCAGAGTTGCTCTACCCTTACCTGTTCCAGTTACTTAATCTTCCTTTAAACCACATCTTGAAACTCATTTGATCATTTAGACTATCAATACTTTTTTGCAGCACATTATTTTATTCCTGCATCTTTGTTTGTGTACTGTTTTGTGCAAATAACTTTGTAATGGGGGTTTGCAGAGTTGCTGTAGAAGCAAATAGATACATGACAAAAAAATGTTAGCTGAGTCATATTTATGCATGTTTTTGTGCCATGTACAGAATGCCAAGTGAAGAAAATAAAGCTGGTTATGTACAACCCCAACCCCACTGCAGCACAGAGCTTCACTGCTAACAGACAAGCTTCTCTTAACTAAACAATACTGACCTTGGCAGCAGGGGATAGACAGGTAGGGCAGTAACCAGACTAACAGACAAATGTACTGGCTGATACTCTACGGGCTGCAGTATTTACTGGTCTGTAAAGTCAAGGTGGGTGAGGGAGGATGTGGATGGCGTTGGTTCATGTGTGTGTGTGTGTGTGTGAGAGAAAACTACTGCTTGCATGTGAGACTGTGTGTGTATGCAATGTGTGTGTTATCAGGGTAGTGCAGACTCTGCTGTCCAGCGGTGTGTGAGATGAGACAGAACGAACGATTTACCACCATGAAACACTAAGCAGACTATTAAACGAACACACGCGCGCACAGGCACAGAAACAGCCACATATGAACACACTTTCACTCTTATCTGTAATACTACACACAGCACACACATACATGCACTCACACACACTCATATTTAGCAGCAGTGTTATCAGAGGTCACCATTGGTCCATATCTTGGCCAGGGGCAAACACTTGGGTCTGTATGATGTCAGGCATATCTGCAGATGGAAAACTAACCAGCCAGAGCCTCACCATCCGAGCACACACAGCACACACTCAAACACAGCTCTTTGCTCATACTGAGTTGGGACCCCGTGATGGCTCTCATGAAGAAACTTTCTTTTAAACAGGCGGGTCAGGAGCAGGGTCAACTGCGCACTGTGGAGCTGGAGCCAGTGTCCAGCCCAAGAATAAGGATAACACCAATATTATGATACTTACAGAGCAATATGTTGATCAGTTTACTCCCAATTTCAACCAATTCCAACCTTTTGTTGTCATTTCTTTTTAATCATTGATTATTTTCTATCAAAAGTTAATTATTGCCTTTGCACAAATTATTGAAACTGAGTGTGAGTTCTGCAGCACATCTGCAGACTCCTTTGAGTGTTTTGTTTAGTATTAATGCGAGAAGCAATGTGGGCCCTTTCATTTTGCATGATGCAAACTCAACATGTTATTAACTATGAATCAGAGAACCACACTGGGAACAGTCTGAACGATATTCATTAAAACTGGCACGATTCGAACCAAAACAAGGCCACAAAAAGACTACCATGCTGATCAAATCTGAAGTCATTTTTAACTGCATGTAGGTGTACGTGAAAAATAGGCAGATAGAAAGAGAACGCAAGGTAGGGTGTGCTAAAATCATTTTTATCAACAAGTTTTGTCGGAAAGCCAAATAGTAGTTTAAATTCAAGCACAGAATCCACAGAATTGAAGATTGTTTTTCTCCAATTTTCAGACCGTGAATGTCAGACTTTCGTACCTGCATAAACTAAATATAGTTGAGTTAAATTAAATTTAACTCGGCCACGAAGCTGTCCGTTAGCACTGTCTTACAACCTCACTGTCCTTACACTTAAATAACAATTATCTACATGCAGCAAGGCAGGGCAGGGTCCATAGTGATTCTTTGCCTTGAATTAAAACTTCTGCCTCAAAGTAGGACATGAGTGGGTTTTCACTTTTGGCAAGAAGTTCTTCTTTGATATTAGATGATGTCACCCTTTTACCGCACCGGAAAATAGACTTTGGCACATTCTAAAGAAGCCTTTATTTGTAATCCTAAAATTAAGAGTCAACTGTAATCAAGGATTTGAATTTCATGCTTTCTTCAGGGTTACACACATCTCATGGTACTGTTTGTATTCTCTAGTTTGAAGGATGTGGGCATTTTCAGACATGGAGGTTCAGGGAGGGAAAAGATGCTATTGTTTGCATCATAGGGAGAGTAGGATCCACTTATTGTTATCCAGATAAGTGTCAGCCAGCTTTAGACACCTTGGCACAAACACTGATGGAGAAAAATAAACAAATTATGAGGCTGTATCTGTACGGTATATCTGGGTTGGAGGCTATTTGGCTGGCTGCTTATATTGGCACTATCAGCACGATCAGCAACGCTTCTGTTGAAGTCCCAACAGAAACAGACTGAATTAGCCCATACAATAGGCTGATATAACAAAACAGGCCAAGCGAGGGAATAGATCTATTATGATAAACCATTATGGCCTAAAGTGGTGTTCCACTTTCTTTTATAGGTTCAAGGCATTGTAGGTGTCACATTTTAACCAACTTGAGACTGAAACAGATGGAGATTGTACATTTGAATAATTTCTCTTCTCACATCAACCACACCAAAGTCCCAAATTAAAAAATACAATAATTGTTTCTGCTTTCTTACCAGTTAATCAGATAGATATCCTAAAGAACCAATCTCATTATCAATTTTTTTAAGGTAATGGTTCAACTCGTAGAACTGAAGGAATCAGTGGCAGAAGCTTTTTTAAATGGGATGCATGAGACACATTGAATCCCCTATTCCCTAAAAGTTTCTGATGACAAACTCCTGGCAACCCAAGGGTTTTGTTTATTTTGGGTATGGTGCCAAAAATACAAGCTAGACACTTCTACACAGATCAAGTCTGAATATTATTCAAATGAATTTCCCAATCTCAAGTGACTTGTTTTACTCAAACTTAAAACGTACACTTTCTAGACAAATTTACAACAGCACTTTATTTTAAAACAAGTTCAGATCACACAGACTGCTCCTCCAAGGCAACCGCTCACCTTTATTGTGCGTTCTGCATCCTAATTTTGTATTGTAGCTATTTGCAATCATCAGAAACATTAGCTATTACTGATCAAGGGATTTCTATTGATCAATCATTAGTCTTTATCATCGCCACAATACATAGAGCAGCTCTACAGACTCGCATACACAAACACACCCTTTAAATCGAAAAAAAACCCAGATTGCTAAAACTCAAGACCAGATAAGGCAAAGAGTTGTTAAATTATTGAAAATAAAATAGCAGTTTAAATCTATTTAGGTCTCCAGAGAAACTCCCTGCCTGCTGATATTTGTTTTGTTCCATTCGTTCAGTTTTTATCGTCTAACTACCCAAGGCCACACCGTCAAGTGTCTAGCAGGGGGGTTGGGGAAGCAGCCAAGTAGAGGCAACACTCGGCTGCTGCTATCCCAGATTTATATTCAGGAGCCATTTTCTGATTTGGCTACCCAGAATTCAGCAGGTCCCCCTTTCTCTCTCTCTCTCTCTCTCTCTCTCTTTCCATCTCTATCACTCTCTTCATTATCACTGTCCACTCCACAAGAGAGTAAAAAGGAGCAGGGAGTGGGTGGTGGTGGAGGGTTAAGAGGGAGGGAAGTGGAAATACGGAAAAAGGTGATAGAGAGAGAGAGACAGACAGACAGACAGACAGAGAGACAGAGAGAGACAGAGAGACAGAGAAAGAGAGAGAGAGAGAGTGGTACAGAGAGCTGTAGCTATCTGCTGAAATATTCATGTTGGTGCCAGCAGCTTTTCCATTCCCCGCTCAGCAGGGGGCTGCTGTTTGATACATCCATCGCTCTCTCTCTTTGCTCGCCCCCTCTCTACCCTCTCTCCCTCCCTCCCTCTGTCTCTCTTAACTAGTAAGGTTAGTAGATAGTAAAGGCTCATCGAAAGATGGAGGGCCGATCTCTCCACCAACTCGGACAAAGCAGTACTACCCCTCGGACTTAAAAAATTTGGTTTTCTCATGTTTCATAACTTTACCAAAAACATAACAAATCTTTAAGAAATCAAGGCTTCTGCACACGTATCTCCCTTCCATGCTAATTAATTGTCTTGGAGAAAAAAAAAATTAGACCATCGACTATGAAGGATTGGACACCGTGCTGGCTATTACTTAGATATTTGTGTGTATGCTGAACATAGTGGGCAATCAGTGAGCAGGACTGCTGTATGGTAATGCTGATTTTTTTATATGATTTTTGCATCAATGTGATGAATATCTTGATTAGTCTTGTATTTAATTCACTGGATTTGACAGAAAGAGATATGGTACTTTCATCCATAAAAAAGTTTCTCAATAGATTATTGATTTGTGGTATTATGACATATATTGGTGTCCCAAAATATAGAAGGACAACATTATACCATGATTTTATGAATGGATGAATGTTCCCCATTTCTACCAGCCGTTAGTTTGACATTGTTTGAAATAATCAATCAATCAATAAATGAATAAAAATGAAAAATAACCCCTGCCATTTTAGATGTCATTTCAAAAACATAAGCTGCATCACCACTATTAGGAGATAAGACTATTTATATTGAATATGCAAGATACCTGCCTATGGTCGATGTCAAAAGAATTGAAGATTTCAGCCATTTCAAACAATACCAGCTCACTCTTCCACACTCTCAGTAGTCATTAACTCAGAGTCGACAAGGTGAAAGCAGCCACGGATTCTCCTCAACGATTTCCTAATTAGGGGCATGCATTTATTATTTTGCACTGAGCTCCAACCTCCAATAGCTACGAGCAACTTTACCATCACATCGCAGTTATATATTGAAGAATTACTATCAAAGCTTGTTTTACTTCAGCCAACCACATTTGGGAAGTAACACTCGAGGTAAACAGTAAAAGAAAATTGAATAGGCCATTCTTTCCATTATTCACAGGGGAAATGGTGTCTTGTTGACATAATACGAGGTAATGTTAACAAGGCTTAAGTTAAGGACAGAATAAGGCAGATATGAGAAGAGAGAAGGCAGGTAAGAGAGCAAGAAATTAATTGAGATGAATACATTGTTTAAATGAAAATATTTGGTGACCCACATCCCACATATTTCACTTAATTATTTCATTTAGTTGTACTGGACCGATGCTGGTGTCACAGGACAAGTGTACTTTTCAGAACGATATTTTGTCACTCTCACTTTAAGTTTAAGTGGAGATGTCACGTGATCCAAACACAGTTCCACAGGCCTTTCCACACAGCATAGGCAACGATCCAAGGGAAACACTGAGAAAATGAAAAAACAGCAACTGAAGTCTCAGAGGGCGAGGTTGTGCCTTTCGGTGAGCAACCGCATCATTTTATTTAGAACTGATGTCAGAGCTGGTGGTTAAACAGGGAGGGGCTGCCTGCATGGTTACACTGGGTATGTGCATGACGCGTGTGTGTGTGTGTGTGTGTGTGTGTGTGTGTGTGTGAGTGAGTGTGTGGTTGCATTTAACCAGCACATGTGTTGGGGGATGTGGCAGATGTTGCAGCGGCAAGGATTAGTGTGTGTGTGTCTTTAAGTGTGTGCATTAAAAATATCTTCTCTACAGCGGGAAGCCACAGTGGCCAATTACAGTGCAGCATCTGGGCATGCACACATTTATTAGTGTGTGTGTGTGTGTGTAAGTGTGCGTGTGTGTATTTGTGTAGAGGGGATGGGGAGGTTCAGGCGGAGTTCAGGTTATTTACATCTTAGCATGTAGAGTTTCAGTAAATGGTGCATTGTGTGTGTTGGTGGGTGTGTGTGGGTGTGTGTGTGTGACAGTGGCGAGGCTTTGTGTCACAGCAGCAGAATCTAAACACTCACCAGGAAGAAGACGACAGAACAGGAGAGAGAGAATTAGAGGAAAGGAAAGAAGAGTAAATACAGTACAGCATACAGTACAGCAATGAAGACCATGGTGAGAATGGAAACACTTTAAGGAGGGCAGGGGAGAAAACAAAACGAGATAAAAGCTCCGTCATTTCCAGCAGAGATGTTATACCTCACTCTTTTTACTCACCGCACTCTCAGAAAAGAAGGTATGAAGTGAATGTACAACCCCAGCAACAAAAGGTACAACTGCACAGTATTAGTCTGGTCCTGAATAATTCCCTCTGGAGGGTTTGGAAAATTTGCAATAGCAATTCTATTAATTTTATTTTCTCTTTTTCAACTAAATCACTCAGAAGTTATGATTTTGAGCCACTGTTAGGCCTGGGTTCACTTTAACTCCATTGAAATGAATTAAATCAACACATGAAGTGACAAGTACAGATATCATTAATTTATGTTTTTTTAAAGTTTTGTTATTCTCTGGATTTTCACATAGTCTCATGCTAATTTTATTATTATGATTGTGTCATTTGGTTATTGTTGGTGCACTGCATCAATCTTCCTTTTAAGTCTTGATAGTGTTGATTAAAGCCTAATAACACTAAATTATATGGGTAACATTAACAGGAATAGGCCAAGTGAAATCTTCAATCATTAGTTAAATGATAAAAAAAATATCATACAAGACCAATTGGATGATCATATGTGTGTGCAAACATACAGAGACAAATATTACAAAATCAGGGAAATAACCACTAATCACCTGTGTGCTTCTGAGCCTTTGTGGTATTTCAGGGAATTAAAGAAAAACCCCAACTTTAATTAAACCGCCTGGACAATAGAGCATAATAATCACTTTGGAGAACCTAAGAAAGCGGCTACTACAGGAGGCACTCGGTTATTGATGAGTGGAAAAGCCTGCTGTATTAATTATGATGAGGACAATGCGAGATGATCCAAACCACTGATACCTGAGTGTTCATGTGATGAAAGGATTTTCTGGTATTAAAATGTTTTCCTGGTACGCTTTTTTCTGTTGTACATGTTCTTCCAACATCTAATAGAAATATCAAAGCTGTGGGCCATCCATCTCTACATATCTTTTATGAAACTTTAAATTCAGTCAGAAAAAAAAATGTATTCATTGATGCAGCCAGTTCTCCATGCCAGTTGATTTTAGTGAGTTATTATTGGTGAATATAAATCTCATCATGTGGCTATCAAGGCTAATGTGGGGACAAATAATGGCACAGTCATGCCATGCTTTTCAGTGGGAAGACTAGGAGGGAAAGGAGGTAATGGAGAGGAAGATAGAGATGTTTTCAATGAGCAAGAAAGCTCTCAAATATCTTTAGAACAACCCCAATTGACCTTGGCATCAATCAAGGTTTTCCCATGTGAGAGGCTGAGAAGAGAGTCCACTCTAATGTGAGCACAATCGACGGTGACTTACATTATTCATATGTTCAATACAGACAGTGTTAGCAGCACATTTTGCAAAGCACACCTAAGTTAAAAAGCTAGTGCAAGTGCACTTTGTTGGGCACCCATAACAAATTAGATAATTGTTCCCCATTCATTCTGCAGAGTAGAAACACAAATACATCCAGGTGTTCATGTCAGACCAAAACACCCTGTTACCATCATATATGGGAGATAGAACTTATTAATATTACAATGAAAAGCAGTTGTAAAAGCCAAACAAACTGAAAATCAAATCTGTTTTCAGTGAGTCTATCAGGGAATCACTTTTACAATCAATTTTCCTTTTTCTCCCCCCCCCCCCCCCCCCCCCAAACTGTCTGACAAAGGGAAGTCCTAAATGGGTAAAACCTCAAACTTTTTGAAGATGATCACGTTCGATCTGTCACAAAATAATTAAGACTGTGCTCTGACATTAGTAAATGACAATTGAGATTGTGTTTCCATTTTTTAATTAATAGAATGAAAGTGAAATAACCCCAGTCCTGCTGTGACAATTAGCTCATATAGAAAATCTATTGGTCTCAAAGAAAGACTAATGTTTCTGGGTGCAAGCTGCCGATCCCATATACAGAAATGGACATTTCTTTTATTTGTATTTTGTTGGTGACATGTAGCCAGCACAAGGAAGACAAGAAAAGTTGGCCTGTTGGTTGAGTGCATGAAGGGAGAGAGAGAGAGAGAGAGAGAGAGAGAGAGAGAGAGAGAGAGAGAGAGAGAGAGAGAGAGAGAGAGAGAGAGAGAGAGAGTATAGATTGCTGCAGTGGAGATATTGCTGTACAGAGCAGAATATGCTCAGCAGGGCAGAATTAGACTATCATGTGGCATAAGACAAAGCATGTAAAACACCCAGTCAGAAAATGCATGGCCAAGCCCATCGACTGCAGCAGAACACCACAAAGCATCTTAATGTGAAGGTCATTGGTTGTTTGCTCATCAAAAATCTTGCTGGCTTTTTTGCCATTTGACTTTTCATGTCACCAAGTTGTTTGCAACTTCCATCCGATCACAGTTACAGCTGCAAAAAACTGTTTTATTATTCAAAAGTTATTGTCGTTGATCAATGTATACTCATGTTCCCTCTGTTCTAATCTTTTCTGATCTATTCGATTGTGAGGAAAACGATCATCAGCACACGCAGTTATGAATAAATGTTCATGCAATGGTCACAGCACAATGAATCATTCAGTCATCCAAGTTTCTGGCCTGTCTAATGCACACCTGCTTCTATAGGGAGTAAGCACTCAGGGACTCAGCCAAGTTATCTTGACCGTAAGGTTGCCTTCTCCTTATTAGCAACAAAAATAAAGAATAAATGAGTGAAAGCTACAATTTACACGCCCACAGTGGCGACAGCACGCCTTGATGGCCTCTACCTTGCATCTTTTGTCCTTGTGCGCTGAGGTTTCCTCTGAATGAGTTTACATATGTGTAACTACTGCCCCCCAGTGGTCAAAGCTACTCGCTGCCTCCATGGCTGCACTGCAGCACTGGCAGGGTTTTAATCAGGCCAAAAATCAGAAATGAGTTAATGCAGCTACAAGGTCTCAGCACGGTTTCCTCCTTGAGTCCCCCTCTGCTTCACTACTTCACCTGGATGCCTGACCGTCACTGCTCGTTGAGTAGAAGGCTGTTTTCACAGTCATCGGCTGAAGGGGGAAAGTTTCACATTCTGAGAGTGGACTCTTGGTGAAGTCTGACATGAAGAATATTTGCATATTCGGGAATTCTGCATATTTTAATGAGGGAGAAGGACTAGATGCATTTTCTTTTTTTTTAAAGAATCTTTAACAAAGAATAGCTGTGTCAGACACAACTTGCTAATCAAGACAGACTATTTCACATGTCAAAAACACAGAGGGGAGTCCTCTAATGATGACACTCTGTTTAAACAGTCCTCAACCTGTTAGATATCGAGGCTCCCTTAAATGCACCACAAAAATAAATTGTTCATTCTGGTGCATTATATAACTCAAACAAGACATGCAAATTAGTTGCAAATTAGTTTTCATGGTATTGCAGAAAACAATGACAGCGTAAAATGTAGCATATCGACCTAAATAATCAGTAATTGCTGTTAGGGTGCTAGAACACGCAAAAGTATGTGTAACGCTACTTTATTCCCTCACACTGACATCTCTTCTTTGTCTTACCTATCCGCATCATTTATCATCAGTAGCATAACTGTCTTTATCAGTGTGTCCTGAAGTACATTTCACACACTGCTACTTTTCTTGCCCTCAGCTGTGAATCTCCCTGAAGGGTCCGTCATCTCAATATCCAGCCTGTTTATTGTCACCTTTGTGCCTGTTGTGCAGTGGAGCATCATGACTCCTAATAGCATGTATTACATCATCACATAATGAAAGAATAAAAAAACAAAAGCAGCGACAGCCAGAAAGTAAATCTTTTATCTTTTTTACTAACAAATTGTCTCTGCAGCATAAATGTATTAACTCAAGGTATTCAGTCAGTGATTTTTAAACTAAGGTGAATAAGACAGCGCACAACACAAATGTCTGAAGCAATTGTAGTTGGTATGTGAGCTGAAATACAGTATTTATAATTAAACCCTTCATAGAGGGTTGTCCTTGCTTGATTCCGGGACAGGAAGACAACTTCCTCTGCAACAGCGACAACCCGACTGAGAGCACGCAGACCGTCTGTGTCAGTGTAACATGGAGAGAGCCGCGGTGGCGTCGGCCCCCAGAGGTCCCTCAGCACCAGAATGCAACATCTCAACCTCCACCTTGGCCTTCAACCAGCACTTTACCACAACTACCAAAGGACTTCTCCTCCTGACTGAGATAGTAAGTGTGAATATGCATTTTATAAGATGTTCAGTGTTATTAGATAATGCTCAGCAGCCATGAAATGTCACCATTACAGATCAAATGACAATAAGTTACTAAGGGAACAACTGCAGCTACTGGTTATGATGCTTATGAGAGACATTAAAAGAGGATAAAAGTATGTTCCAGTTATGATAGTTATGTGAACAAGCTCAGATGATGCAGAAACACACACACACATTAACACACACACCTTGATCTGCGTTTGGATTGTTTCTAGTCTACATTAGTGCACATGAACGCAGGTTTTGTGTTTCTCTGGTATTCCCTAAACTGTGTTTAATAGAGTAAAAGAAGAAACATTAAAAAAACAACACAACGAGCAAATCCTCCTTCCTCTCCCTCATTGTGTCTCTTCCTTTCCAAATCAGCTGACGAAGAAAGTCAGGTCAGCCTTTCTGTAAATACAGTCTGGCTGGCTGCCATGAAGGCCACAGTTGGAGTAATCTGATTGCAAGCAAATGCAACAAGTTTAAATCTGGCTGCAGACACACTCAAAAGCTGTTTGGTTTGGGAATTATATAAAAATATCGACGGATTGTGGGATCATACTATGTATTAGCATGTAGTCAAGATAAGATAAGTAAATTTGCATTTAAGTAACTGCAAATTGTGGCTTTTGTGTTAAATTAACGTGACAGGTGTACTGAAACAGGTCAGTAACTCGGCAGATTGTGATGTTAAATCCTTCGATTTATCTTAAAAGAAACAAACCCTGCTTAAAGTCATGTTTCACACCAGAAAATCTTTACCTTCTGTGATATTGAAACATCCAGCAGACTTTTGTTATAAAACAGGAAGGGTAGGTTTGAAATAGTGTTGAGGAACGAGAGGAACGGAATTTAGTCACTCACCACAACACTTTGAGTGAGTGGAGGTGCATGATGAGTGTTTGGAATTTGGAAATGTCTCATAGAAAAACAAATAAATGGCTTAGTAAGCTCTTATTAACAGAAGTTCCATGAAATACTACTTTTTGTTTCTGTTTTTAGTTTGATTTATTTGAATTTTCTATGGCCAAAGTTAGTTGTTATTGTTTGCATGTATAGAAGAACATCCCTGAAGTTTGTATGTCCACATTAGACACAACAAGACAAGAGCAGCCCAGTGCCAGAGAGACTGAGACTGAGTTTTCAAAGACAAACTGAAGAATATATAACAACCACCAGTGTAATCTAGGATTTGTGGAAAACAGTGATTGCACTGTGCACAAGCAGATACTGTCTTCGATGTGGACACCGAGGTCATGTCTCCATATTGTTTTAAGAAATAATGACCTAAACAGTTCATATTGCAAAAATATGTACAAATACAAATGGTGGGATAGTAAGTGATACCCCTAGTAGTTTTCTTGGGAAAAAAATTGTATTTTGATTATTAGTGTTTCTCCACTAGAAATATATTGCTGGCAGCATAGAGTGCGGAAACATGGAAACAGTCTTTATACAATCACTTAAGAATATGAAATCTAACTTGAGAGCCACTCATCTGATCTACTTCACACTTGGCGATGACTTGGGTGTGTTTTTACGTCGTGACTAAGACTGTATTTCCTCAGTGCATGACTTGATACTTTTATGGCTTTAATACATTCCTGCCAGCAAAATTCCACTGCTAATTACGTACTGCCACAGGCAAACGTCGGCTTGCTCTACTTTTCCCCCTTTCTCCAAATGAGAATTTTGATATTTCCAATGGTAGAAGAAAGAAGGCTACTTAAATCTTAATTTCAACTCAAGTGCAGAGTTAAAGGGAGGCATTATCAGAAAAATGTACTTATATTTACTTGACGTCTGTTCAAGGTGGAGCTCTCAATTTTTGATGCTGGACAGTTTAATGAAAAATAATGCATCATTTGTGAATCTGCAATGTAACCGGAAACATTTCTCCGTCATATAAATGTAGAACTACAATGTTTTCCTCTGAAGTAGAAGTACATAGTATGTAGTATACAGTGCTTTGACGGCATTAAGTAAGTTATTTCAGTGTACGATGAGTTAGAATAGTCACATAATTAAATATTTTTCATATCTAAACATCACAATAAATGTATGCGGTGAGGTTGTGCTGCTGGAATTCGGACTGATAGGGATCAATTAATCAATCAAACTTTATCAAATTTATTTTTCGATACATCAGTTGTTTGTGATGCTTATTGCTCCACCCCAGCTCCATTAAACAGGGGTGTGTGTATTTGCCTCCTTCTTTCTACACACATTTCACTTGGACTTGGGAATGTATAATGAGTTATTATTTCAGTTTAGAGTGAATTATGCTTTTAAGATATAAAAAGTCACCTCTACTCCTCATTGTCTCCATGACTCTCAATTTTCTTTTCACCACCTTTCTTGCGTTTCAGTTCTTTGCATTTCTGACTACACTGTTCTATGCAGGAAGCACTTACCTGAGCTACTGTGCCTGGAAAACCACAGGACAAGTCTCATTACTTGCTGTTTAAGCCCCAGTCCCACCGAAAGCCGGATATACTACGGATGTCCCCGGATAAACTACGGATCAGATCCGGGGTCATCTGGGAGTGGAACCGTAGTGAAACCGTAGTCAGTCCGGGACGATCCGGGGGGGGGGGTCCATGATGAACCGTAGTAAAACCGTGGCCATCCGTGGTGAACCGTGGCGATCCGTGGTGTATCCGGGAAGACGAGCGGCTCGCCGGACGTACAACTAACATCCGGGGTGATCCGTGGCCATCCGGGAATGGAGAGGGGGGCGGCGTTGATCGTAGCGCACCCGGAAGAACCGTACTAGGACCGGGATGAACCGTAGCTTAACCGTAGTATAACCGTGTTAATCCGGGATGAAACGGGAGCTAGTTGACACCCCGGATCACCCCGGATCTCACCTCTCTTTATCCGGGGTGATACGGGGTGATCCGGGGTCTTCCGTAGTATATCCGGCTTTCGGTGGGATTGGGGCTTTAGAGGTTGCATGTACTGTAGTGTCACACACATGAATGAGCAGTCATCTGTCTATAATAATGCAACCAGTGATTTTTTATTTCATGTAAATCTAAGTACATTTTTTCCCTAGTGTGAGGTTAAAAACCAAAAATAGGACAAAAATAAGGAGACATTGAGTATACTTTGTTTGACAGACAACCAGATTCTGCTTATTTAAAATGATTTGCCTTAAATATGTTTCATTGTTTTTTCTTCTTCGTCAGTACATACATCAAGTTTTCTGTTATTTTAAGGTTTTATTTTTATTTTTATTTGTGTCTTACATAAAATACAAGAGTATGTTGCATGTCACATCATTTAATATAGCTTGGACAAAACATTTCTCTCACCACTAAAACCCACAGAAATAAAAATCACAGTCATTTGTACAATATCTTGTACTGTTAGCATTTCTCAACATACATTTGGTATTCAGTACAATACATCTCTGCTTTGTTTCCTTCTGTGCTATAGATGTGCAAAATGCTGTTAGTTTAAGCTCCTTTATCTGATATATAAAAGTATCCTCTATAAAATACACATTGAGTAGATCATGTGTGTTTAACTGAATCACACAGAGTCATATACTGAGTTGATCTTTAACAATCACCAGTTATTCTGTTGTTTTTGTTTAGTTAATAAACCATTCTGGTATAATATTACCCGGTGCACATATGTTAATACATGTAGCACGATAGACTAAATCATTTCTTCACAAAAATATAGGTTGACTTCTCCCATAATGAATATTAATCAGTATTGGATTATTAATTGCTGTTCATTAGGCGTAGGTGGTTTAGTTTTGATCCATGATGACATCCCAGTGAGCACCCAATGAAGTAATCCCTGCACCATTGAAGCGGCCACTGAGCAGTTTGAGCTCCGCTTTCGGGTCCTCTGGGTAGAAGTTAAAGGAGTTCTGTAACAAAGCATCAAAAGTTAAAAGTTAACACATGACCATGAGTATTAGTGTTGATAATTGTAACAAACACAAAGGATAGAAGGTAATTACATATGTTGGCTGGCCGATGACCAGAGATCGCCCTCTGGAGGTCACAAAATATATCTGATAGATATAGTTGCTCTGGTATTTTCCAGAGACCTGAAACATGACAGTGAGATCTCATTAACACAGTTGGTACATGTGGTTAATTAAAATGTTTATATATTACATAATCGCGAATGGATATAGTGTAATATAAATATTATAAAATATATTCAATATATAATAAATGCTACTCCTAGTAATATTCATTCGACCAGTATCATGAAAAAATGTGTATGATAATAAATAAATTTAAATATCTCTAAATATCAATAAATATTGCAATACATTGTCTTATCAAAATAATTAAATTTTACAGAAAAATATATATATATTTTTAAAGTTTCTTTTCCGAGGTTGTCTTATCTCTGTTCAGACTAAACTAATATTTTAGTATCGGTGACTCTCTGACCTGAACAATGGTCTCTCCATCAAAGAGGATCAGCTCTTGTGCAGTGCCTACTACGCGACCAACTCTTTGACCCCAAATGGCACCGTTGCGCACCTGGATACTGCAAGGTCAGACACAAGAGAGAGGGAACACACTGATTATATACATAAGAGGACATGATCAGGTAGAAAAAAATCATGCACAGTCATAATGTAGCTGGACATTTGTGCAACAACGAGTAGACAATAGAGCAAATGTTTAAAGAGCAGGTTATTAAGAGGAGGCTGAACCATATGGTTAACTTTTTAAAAGAGCAAGATCCTCTCCAGCATTTAAAACATTTTTCAATAGACCCTCCCTTTGACTAAGAAGAGAAAACTGCAACATCCTTCTAACTAACAATAATAATACAACAGCATTCAATTAGTACAACTTATTTAATCATAGAAATGTAGGTTGCATAAATGATTCAAAATGGTGTTTCATTAACTTGTTATTAAATAATTTTCACAATATACCCCAAATTACACATTAGATAATTATAGGCCAGGGAACACATTTGGACAAGTGGGAGGACAGACTGACCCAGTGATATAAGCGCTACTAGTCTCCCAGACTCTGATCCCTGTGATCCTTCCGTTTGCTCCTGCTGTGGAGAAAGAAGTGCCAGAACCTCCTCCAACAGAAGGAGAGTAGGAGTAGGGACTCATGGGAGCTGGAGAAGTAAAATAAAGATATTAAGTGATGGACAAGAGGAAGCTACTGCTCTTTGACTCAACTTGACTTAACTGTTAATATACAAATATCTTATTAGAACCTACAGAGATGTTTATGTAAAAAGTATGAAATTGGCATAAAAAGACTGAAGATGGGTTGAAACCTTACCAGCCAGGCAGCTGGCGCAGAGCACAGTGACGATCAGGAAGGAAAACATTCTGGTGTGTGAAGACGTCCGGAGACAACACTGGAATCAGAAACCAATTCATCATCATCATTATCATCCTATAAATTCAATAATTCTTTAGACATGAAAATGCTAATAAACGTCACAGTTAAAACGTGCAGATACAGATGTTGAAACTCACCTGCAGTCTAGATCTCCTGAAAACAGCTTGAGTCCTGAGCAAAGGATGAGATGACACTGAGAAACTGGCACTCACTTATATATATATGTGTCCGTCGCTCACAATGTACATCCCCTAACATTCCTACTAAACAGCATCTGACAGCTGAACAATAGCAGACACAATTTGAACCAGGAAGAGAAAATGATCTTGAAGTTTCAGTTCAGGAATTTAGTTTGCACCGCACTTACGGGAAAGGCATTCTCTGTGATTTACCGACCTAAACCGGTTCGTTAATCTCTCTTTAATCAGCGGGTCTGAGTCTCTCCACTGTGGGCTGGCTGCTGACGGAGGGCCCGCTGGATTCTGAACTGAAGGAGTTTCGGGTGAACCTGCGTGATTTCATCTGATTTTGCCAGAATCGGACTTGGTGACACCGACGACAAGCATTAATAAGAACTATATAGAAATAGCCTGTATTCTCGCTGATGGTCTTGTTTACTTTTGAAGGTCATATAGAAGCATCAGTATTAAATTGAGACAGTTTCGTTAACAGTCAAAAGTTCCTCACAGTAACTTTAAAGTGGGAAAAAACGAAACAACGAAGATCATGTGATATGATTGAAATCCCAGGAACAGCTACTAAAAAGGACCTTGAGGTGTTTGGTCAACATAATATTATTGTTTGTCAAACTAGGGATTAATTAGCAACTGATAGAATTCACTCAGTTTGTCAACCCTCTCTTGTTAAAAGAGGAAACCACCCCTTAAATAAAACATGCCCTGAACAGCTGGCATCCATCCATGTAACTTAATACCAGGAAATGACACGTGAGGAAAGTACGACATAATTCTTTTACTTGTTCTACTGGAACAAACATTCTTTCAGGACACACATATCGCAACCCTCCCTGTTTGTGTTTGTACATGAATCCAAAACCTTCCTGATCAGTATAAACTTGCTTAGTTTTGTCACTATGCGTATTTAATTTGTATAACTTGAAAACGACAGAAATACATTTTAACAAAAAAGAGACACTGATAATACTACTACTAATACTACTAATACTAATAATAACAATATTCCAAAAAATTATTCACAAATATTCAGATCAACACACACATTCACAGTAGTTTTTCAACTTCATTCATCCTGATGGACATTTATTTGACTAAGATGCCTGATATATTTAGATACAATGGTATAAATATACTAGTTATACATACATATAAAAAAAATCATACATACTAATAAATACATATAATAATAATAAGCACAAATGACGGTGCGCTGCATTCATGAAAGTCCAAGGGATCAATGTTCCATATTACAAGAAATGACCATGTCTGAACAGAAGGGTACATCAATGTTACTGTATTACTATGATGAAAAACAAAGACTGCCCGGATTATAATGTTGTTTGACTGGCTGCCATGCAGAGGCAGAGAAGACCACAGTTGGAGTAATCTGATTGCAAAGTGTTGGGACTTCACCATGTGGTTGGAACAAAGAGAGCTGAGAGTTGGGCTTGCTTGGGCCTACGGGGTATCCAACAGCCTGATTTGAGCTAGAATCACACGCCACAAGACGTTAAATCTCACCTGGGTGTGATTTTTTTGTCGCAATTCAAGACTGAGGTCTCATTGGACGAGGGCCATAGGCACCACAGGGATTCCCTGTGCTACGGCCTGACATCACTGAATCTATAAAAATCAACGTCACCTCCAGCTCAGTCCCGTCTGACTCGAGTTAGTGAAAGGAGGTACAGAAACAACGTTGATTTTGAAGAAAACCGTAGGTCATAGTCTTAACTTCGCTGGATGAACAATAGACTGTCTGTTAATAGTCTGTTTTTTTGGATCCTGAGGTAGAGAGCGGATAACTTCTATGCCCCCTTCTCTCCCCGTTAACGTCAACATTTTACCGGTCATAAGGACGAGAATTCCCTTAACTTCCGAGGACCCCGAGTTTAACCAAGAAACTCGAAGAACCACATCGACTCCTACGACGTCATCTCAGAGTAAGAGGCTTGTGTCTCGGCAGAGAGAGTTAGGTCAGAATGTGTTTATTACCTTGTTTTGTTTTAAGTTTACTGTGCCGTTATAACGGGTTATTGTGTATGCTCACAGACCGCCAAGTTCCGTTTATGTGGTATGTTAGATCAGTCACCGTGAGTGAGGTTGGTAATTGTGACTTTATCAGTTAAAACACCAGAATCTGGTCCAGCTGGCCAAATCTAAGTTCGGCAGTCGGGTTTCTGTGTGATAAAGTAACAGTTTCCATATTTTACTGCGGCGGTGAGGATCTGCCTTGTTTTGAGTGTTTCCTTCTTTTACTAACCCCCCCCCCCACACACACACACACACATAATCACACATATAGGTTTTGCTACCCATCTCAGACACACGTGGTAAACGCGAACTCTATCGTGGCCCCGCCGCCATTTCGTAGTCTCGTGCCATTTTGTAGTCTTGCGTGCCGTGGTCATGTACGAGACTTCATCCGCCATTTTTGGGTAGTTTCTTGCTTCTCCCCTCTTACACACACACCCACCACAGATTGTTTGTTGATTTTAGATAGTAGGATCCTAATTGTATAGTAGTTGTTAGATTTAAATATTACTTGATTTTGATCAATGTTATTGGAATTGAATAAACTCTGTTATACTTTAAAGAGCAGCTTTCTGTAATTATTTTGTGCATGTGATAATAGCTGGATATGTGGCCTGTGCTCGAATTCAAACCTTCACTGTTCACTCTGAATGTGGAATAGTACTTTGACTATTGTAAGGATTACAGGTACGGGAACCCAAGAGCACGACTCAGAGACAGAATACAGGTATAGATTTCTTTACTAGGTAAAGGCAGGGTCAACACCGGGAGGTCAGTCCAAAAGGCGAACTAATCCAATAAGAGGCAGGTAAAAATCCAAGGTCGAGAAAACAGGCAGGCAGGGTCTGAACAGGCAGATCAGAACAATACGATATATATAACGCTGGAGAGCTTGGCTGAGACACACAAGACAATCTGTCAGGGAACAAGTGCAAGTGAGTGGACCTACATAGTGAGTGACTAATGAGGGAATGAGCTGCAGTTGAGATGGGCGTGGAAGACCAGGTGTGGGGAATAAGTGATGATAGGGTGTGAATGGCAGGACCTGAAATGACAGGAGAGTTAATTAAATAGGCAAGCAAGATGAAAACAAACTAATATGAAGGGGAATTCGTGACAACTATTGACATTGTGAGTGAACACTAATTATGAGATTTAATTTCTAGTTTGGTTATTGGTCCCCAATCTCAGGGTGGTGTCCTGTTATTATTAATAATTGTTAATAATCTTATTGACATTAATAATTCTATTGATGTCAATAATTTAGTTTTTCATATTTGCTGATAACCAAACACGCTTCTGCCAGATTCAAACAACAGGATTGCAACAAGTTAAGAAACTGTTAATCTAATTGCAGACACACTTATACACAATTATATAACAGACTGTGGGATCATACTTTATATTAGCAGAACTTGAAATCACAGATGCATTAGATGTTGATCTAAGTGTGACAGGTGCGCTGATGTTAAATTGATATCCTTAGATTTTATTTGAAAAGAAACCAACCCTGCTTAAAGTCATGTTTCACACCTGGCAGCATGGAGTGTTTTTTGAAAGAGCCTTTATACAATCACTCACTCTAACTATGAAACAAGGAATCTCTGTCTGTCTGTATGTCTTTCACACGTCTTGAGAACCGCTGATCTGACCTACTTCACACTTAGGAGCATCTTGGGTGTGTTAGAACCCAGAAAAGTAGAAAACTTTATTTCTTTAGTAAAACCATGAAGTATTAATAAAAAAACTGTGAATACTACGCAGTAAAATCCTGCGGTCAAACTTTTTCGTCAAGTGAAAAGTGAAAGAGATGCATTATGAGCATAATATCATTGAGTACATTTAATTAAAAAATTACATTTATTTAATTTCTATTCAAGATGGAGCTTTCCATTTTAATATAATAGTTCAATGAAGAATAATGAATATATTTTAACTGTCATATTTTGTGAGTCAAATCTGAATCAGCAACGTGATCAGTAACATTTCTCTGTCAGGTAGATAGTACGACAATGTAATTCTGAAGTAGAAGGACAGTACATATTAGGCTATACAACTGAGTTGATTATTTTTGAAATGCTTTAGGGGCCTTTTGTAAGTTATCATCAAGCTTTTGTGGACTATGTAACGAAACAGTAGTGAAGTTTAGCTCATTGAGGACATAGGGTAGTCAAAATAACAGTGGACTCTGAGCTAAATAGTACAATGACAATGAATATTTTCAGCATGTTTGCTGTCGTATGCTTGAGGTTGCATGTACTGTAGTGTCACACACATGAATGAGCAGTCAGCTGTCTACAATAATGCTACACACAAGTAAGAAGGAGACATTGAGTCTATACTTTGTTATACAGATGATTATTATTTGCCTAAAACATTTTTCTTCCATTTTTTCTTCATTACGTGCAATCAAACAACAAGTTTTCGTTATCTTGTTTTTCTATTCATTTTTGGATAAAAGCACTTAGGTCACAATAGCATAAAAGTATCTTACATAAAATACAAGAGTATGTTGCGTGGCACATCATTTAATATAGCTTGGACAAAACATTTCTCTCACCACTAAAAACCCACAGAAATAAAAATCACAGTCATTTGTACAATATCTTGTACTGTTAGCATTTCTCAACATACATTTGGTATTTAGTACAATACATCTCTGCTTTGTTTCCTTCAGTGCTGCAGATGTGCAAAATGCTGTTAGTTAAAGCTAAAGCTCCTTCATCTGATATATAAAAGTATCCTCTATAAAATACACATTGAGTAGATCATGTGTGTTTAACTGAATCACACAGAGTCACAAACTGAGTTGATCGTTAACAATCACCAGTTATTCTGTTATTTTTGTTTAGTTAATAAACCATTCTGGTATAATATTACCCGGTGCGCATATGTTAATACATGTAGCACGATAGACTAAATCATTTCTTCACAAAAATATAGGTTGACTTCTCCCATAATGAATATTAATCAGTATTGGATTATTAATTGCTGTTCATTAGGCGTAGGTGGTTTAGTTTTGATCCATGATGACATCCCAGTGAGCACCCAATGAAGTAATCCCTGCACCATTGAAGCGGCCACTGAGCAGTTTGAGCTCCGCTTTCGGGTCCTCTGGGTAGAAGTTAAAGGAGGTCTGTAACAAAGCATCAACAGTTAACACATGACCATGAGTATTAGTATTAATAACGTGATAATAACATTACGTGATAATTGTAACAAACACAAAGGATAGAAGGTAATTACAGTTGTTGGCTGGCCGGTGACCAGAGATCGCCCTCTGGAGGTCACAAAATATATCTGATAGATATAGCTGCTGTGGTATTTTCCAGAGACCTGAAACATGACAGTGAAATCTCATTAACACAGTTGGTACATGTGGTTAGACCTCGATGAGTAAAAAAATGATATATATATTACATAATCATGAATGGATATAGTGTAATATAAATATTATAAAATATATCCAATATATAATATATGCTACTCCTAGTAATATTCCTTGGACCAGTATCATTAAAAAATGTGTATGATAATAAAGAAATAAAAATATCTCTAAATATCAATAAATATTGCATTACATTGTCTTATCAAAATAATTAAATTTTACAGAAAAATATATATATATTTTTAAAGTTTCTTTTCCGAGGTTGTCTTATCTCTGTTCAGACTAAACTAATATTTTAGTATCGGTGACTCTCTGACCTGAACAATGGTCTCTCCATCAAAGAGGATCAGCTCTTGTGCAGTGCCTACTACGCGACCAACTCTTTGACCCCAAATGGCACCGTTGCGCACCTGGATACTGCAAGGTCAGACACAAGAGAGAGGGAACACACTGATTATATACATAAGAGGACATGATCAGGTAGAAAAAAATCATGCACAGTCATAATGTAACTGGATCTTCGTACAATAACGAGTAGACAATAGAGCAAATGTTTAAAGAGCAGGTTATTAAGAGGAGGCTGAACCATATGGTTAACTTTTTAAAAGAGCAAGATCCTCTCCAGCATTTAAAACATTTTTCAATAGACCCTCCCTTTGACTAAGAAGAGAAAACTGCAACATCCTTCTAACTAACAATAATAATACAACAGCATTCAATTAGTACAACTTATTTAATCATAGAAATGTAGGTTGCACAAATGATTCAAAATGGTGTTTCATTAACTTGTTATTAAATAATTTTCACAATATACCCCAAATTGCACATTAGATAATTATAGGCCAGGGAACACATTTGGACAAGAGGGAGGACAGACTGACCCAGTGATGTAAGCGCTACTAGTCTCCCAGACTCTGATCCCTGTGATCCTTCCGTTTGCTCCTGCTGTGGAGAAAGAAGTGCCAGAACCTCCTCCAACAGAAGGAGAGTAGGAGTAGGGACTCATGGGAGCTGGAGAAGTAAAATAAAGATATTAAGTGATGGACAAGAGGAAGCTACTGCTCTTTGACTCAACTTGACTTAACTGTTAATATACAAAGATCTTATTAGAAGCTACAGAGATGTTTATGTAAAAAGTATGAAATTGGCATAAAAAGACTGAAGATGGGTTGAAACCTTACCAGCCAGGCAGCTGGCGCAGAGCACAGTGACGATCAGGAAGGAAAACATTCTGGTGTGTGAAGACGTCCGGAGACAACACTGGAATCAGAAACCAATTCATCATCATCATTATCATCCTATAAATTCAATAATTCTTTAGACATGAAAATGCTAATAAACGTCACAGTTAAAACGTGCAGATACAGATGTTGAAACTCACCTGCAGTCTAGATCTCCTGAAAACAGCTTGAGTCCTGAGCAAAGGATGAGATGACACTGAGAAACTGGCACTCACTTATATATATATGTGTCCGTCCCTCACAATGTACATCCCCTAACATTCCTACTAAACAGCATCTGACAACTGAACAATAGCAGACACAATTTGAACCAGGAAGAGAAAATGATCTTGAAGTTTCAGTTCAGGAATTTAGTTTGCACCGCACTTACGGGAAAGGCATTCACTGTGATTTACCGACCTAAACCGGTTCGTTAATCTCTCTTTAATCAGCGGGTCTGAGTCTCTCCACTGTGGGCTGGCTGCTGACGGAGGGCCCGCTGGATTCTGAACTGAAGAAGTTTCGGGTGAACCTGCGTGATTTCATCTGATTTTGCCAGAATCGGACTTGGTGACACCGACGACAAGCATTAATAAGAACTATATAGAAATAGCCTGTATTCTCGCTGATGGTCTTGTTTACTTTTGAAGGTCATATAGAAGCATCAGTATTAAATTGAGACAGTTTCGTTAACAGTCAAAAGTTCCTCACAGTAACTTTAAAGTGGGAAAAAACGAAACAACGAAGATCATGTGATATGATTGAAATCCCAGGAACAGCTACTAAAAAGGACCTTGAGGTGTTTGGTCAACATAATATTATTGTTTGTCAAACTAGGGATTAATTAGCAACTGATAGAATTCACTCAGTTTGTCAACCCTCTCTTGTTAAAAGAGGAAACCACCCCTTAAATAAAACATGCCCTGAACAGCTGGCATCCATCCATGTAACTTAATACCAGGAAATGACACGTGAGGAAAGTACGACATAATTCTTTTACTTGTTCTACTGGAACAAACATTCTTTCAGGACACACATATCGCAACCCTCCCTGTTTGTGTTTGTACATGAATCCAAAACCTTCCTGATCAGTATAAACTTGCTTAGTTTTGTCACTATGCGTATTTAATTTGTATAACTTGAAAACGACAGAAATACATTTTAACAAAAAAGAGACACTGATAATACTACTACTAATACTACTAATACTAATAATAACAATATTCCAAAAAATTATTCACAAATATTCAGATCAACACACACATTCACAGTAGTTTTTCAACTTCATTCATCCTGATGGACATTTATTTGACTAAGATGCCTGATATATTTAGATACAATGGTATAAATATACTAGTTATACATACATATAAAAAAAATCATACATACTAATAAATACATATAATAATAAGCACAAATGACGGTGCGCTGCATTCATGAAAGTCCAAGGGATCAATGTTCCATATTACAAGAAATGACCATGTCTGAACAGAAGGGTACATCAATGTTACTGTATTACTATGATGAAAAACAAAGACTGCCCGGATTATAATGTTGTTTGACTGGCTGCCATGCAGAGGCAGAGAAGACCACAGTTGGAGTAATCTGATTGCAAAGTGTTGGGACTTCACCATGTGGTTGGAACAAAGAGAGCTGAGAGTTGGGCTTGCTTGGGCCTACGGGGTATCCAACAGCCTGATTTGAGCTAGAATCACACGCCACAAGACGTTAAATCTCACCTGGGTGTGATTTTTTTGTCGCAATTCAAGACTGAGGTCTCATTGGACGAGGGCCATAGGCACCACAGGGATTCCCTGTGCTACGGCCTGACATCACTGAATCTATAAAAATCAACGTCACCTCCAGCTCAGTCCCGTCTGACTCGAGTTAGTGAAAGGAGGTACAGAAACAACGTTGATTTTGAAGAAAACCGTAGGTCATAGTCTTAACTTCGCTGGATGAACAATAGACTGTCTGTTAATAGTCTGTTTTTTTGGATCCTGAGGTAGAGAGCGGATAACTTCTATGCCCCCTTCTCTCCCCGTTAACGTCAACATTTTACCGGTCATAAGGACGAGAATTCCCTTAACTTCCGAGGACCCCGAGTTTAACCAAGAAACTCGAAGAACCACATCGACTCCTACGACGTCATCTCAGAGTAAGAGGCTTGTGTCTCGGCAGAGAGAGTTAGGTCAGAATGTGTTTATTACCTTGTTTTGTTTTAAGTTTACTGTGCCGTTATAACGGGTTATTGTGTATGCTCACAGACCGCCAAGTTCCGTTTATGTGGTATGTTAGATCAGTCACCGTGAGTGAGGTTGGTAATTGTGACTTTATCAGTTAAAACACCAGAATCTGGTCCAGCTGGCCAAATCTAAGTTCGGCAGTCGGGTTTCTGTGTGATAAAGTAACAGTTTCCATATTTTACTGCGGCGGTGAGGATCTGCCTTGTTTTGAGTGTTTCCTTCTTTTACTAACCCCCCCCCCCCACACACACACACACACATAATCACACATATAGGTTTTGCTACCCATCTCAGACACACGTGGTAAACGCGACCTCTATCGTGGCCCCGCCGCCATTTCGTAGTCTCGTGCCATTTTGTAGTCTTGCGTGCCGTGGTCATGTACGAGACTTCATCCGCCATTTTTGGGTAGTTTCTTGCTTCTCCCCTCTTACACACACACCCACCACAGATTGTTTGTTGATTTTAGATAGTAGGATCCTAATTGTATAGTAGTTGTTAGATTTAAATATTACTTGATTTTGATCAATGTTATTGGAATTGAATAAACTCTGTTATACTTTAAAGAGCAGCTTTCTGTAATTATTTTGTGCATGTGATAATAGCTGGATATGTGGCCTGTGCTCGAATTCAAACCTTCACTGTTCACTCTGAATGTGGAATAGTACTTTGACTATTGTAAGGATTACAGGTACGGGAACCCAAGAGCACGACTCAGAGACAGAATACAGGTATAGATTTCTTTACTAGGTAAAGGCAGGGTCAACACCGGGAGGTCAGTCCAAAAGGCGAACTAATCCAATAAGAGGCAGGCAAAAATCCAAGGTCGAGAAAACAGGCAGGCAGGGTCTGAACAGGCAGATCAGAACAATACGATATATATAACGCTGGAGAGCTTGGCTGAGACACACAAGACAATCTGTCAGGGAACAAGTGCAAGTGAGTGGACCTACATAGTGAGTGACTAATGAGGGAATGAGCTGCAGTTGAGATGGGCGTGGAAGACCAGGTGTGGGGAATAAGTGATGATAGGGTGTGAATGGCAGGACCTGAAATGACAGGAGAGTTAATTAAATAGGCAAGCAAGATGAAAACAAACTAATATGAAGGGGAATTCGTGACAACTATTGACATTGTGAGTGAACACTAATTATGAGATTTAATTTCTAGTTTGGTTATTGGTCCCCAATCTCAGGGTGGTGTCCTGTTATTATTAATAATTGTTAATAATCTTATTGACATTAATAATTCTATTGATGTCAATAATTTAGTTTTTCATATTTGCTGATAACCAAACACGCTTCTGCCAGATTCAAACAACAGGATTGCAACAAGTTAAGAAACTGTTAATCTAATTGCAGACACACTTATACACAATTATATAACAGACTGTGGGATCATACTTTATATTAGCAGAACTTGAAATCACAGATGCATTAGATGTTGATCTAAGTGTGACAGGTGCGCTGATGTTAAATTGATATCCTTAGATTTTATTTGAAAAGAAACCAACCCTGCTTAAAGTCATGTTTCACACCTGGCAGCATGGAGTGTTTTTTGAAAGAGCCTTTATACAATCACTCACTCTAACTATGAAACAAGGAATCTCTGTCTGTCTGTATGTCTTTCACACGTCTTGAGAACCGCTGATCTGACCTACTTCACACTTAGGAGCATCTTGGGTGTGTTAGAACCCAGAAAAGTAGAAAACTTTATTTCTTTAGTAAAACCATGAAGTATTAATAAAAAAACTGTGAATACTACGCAGTAAAATCCTGCGGTCAAACTTTTTCGTCAAGTGAAAAGTGAAAGAGATGCATTATGAGCATAATATCATTGAGTACATTTAATTAAAAAATTACATTTATTTAATTTCTATTCAAGATGGAGCTTTCCATTTTAATATAATAGTTCAATGAAGAATAATGAATATATTTTAACTGTCATATTTTGTGAGTCAAATCTGAATCAGCAACGTGATCAGTAACATTTCTCTGTCAGGTAGATAGTACGACAATGTAATTCTGAAGTAGAAGGACAGTACATATTAGGCTATACAACTGAGTTGATTATTTTTGAAATGCTTTAGGGGCCTTTTGTAAGTTATAATCAAGCTTTTGTGGACTATGTAACGAAACAGTAGTGAAGTTTAGCTCATTGAGGACATAGGGTAGTCAAAATAACAGTGGACTCTGAGCTAAATAGTACAATGACAATGAATATTTTCAGCATGTTTGCTGTCGTATGCTTGAGGTTGCATGTACTGTAGTGTCACACACATGAATGAGCAGTCAGCTGTCTACAATAATGCTACACACAAGTAAGAAGGAGACATTGAGTCTATACTTTGTTATACAGATGATTATTATTTGCCTAAAACATTTTTCTTCCATTTTTTCTTCATTACGTGCAATCAAACAACAAGTTTTCGTTATCTTGTTTTTCTATTCATTTTTGGATAAAAGCACTTAGGTCACAATAGCATAAAAGTATCTTACATAAAATACAAGAGTATGTTGCGTGGCACATCATTTAATATAGCTTGGACAAAACATTTCTCTCACCACTAAAAACCCACAGAAATAAAAATCACAGTCATTTGTACAATATCTTGTACTGTTAGCATTTCTCAACATGCATTTGGTATTCAGTACAATACATCTCTGCTTTGTTTCCTTCAGTGCTGCAGATGTGCAAAATGCTGTTAGTTAAAGCTAAAGCTCCTTCATCTGATATATAAAAGTATCCTCTATAAAATACACATTGAGTAGATCATGTGTGTTTAACTGAATCACACAGAGTCACAAACTGAGTTGATCGTTAACAATCACCAGTTATTCTGTTATTTTTGTTTAGTTAATAAACCATTCTGGTATAATATTACCCGGTGCGCATATGTTAATACATGTAGCACGATAGACTAAATCATTTCTTCACAAAAATATAGGTTGACTTCTCCCATAATGAATATTAATCAGTATTGGATTATTAATTGCTGTTCATTAGGCGTAGGTGGTTTAGTTTTGATCCATGATGACATCCCAGTGAGCACCCAATGAAGTAATCCCTGCACCATTGAAGCGGCCACTGAGCAGTTTGAGCTCCGCTTTCGGGTCCTCTGGGTAGAAGTTAAAGGAGGTCTGTAACAAAGCATCAACAGTTAACACATGACCATGAGTATTAGTATTAATAACGTGATAATAACATTACGTGATAATTGTAACAAACACAAAGGATAGAAGATAATTACAGTTGTTGGCTGGCCGGTGACCAGAGATCGCCCTCTGGAGGTCACAAAATATATCTGATAGATATAGCTGCTGTGGTATTTTCCAGAGACCTGAAACATGACAGTGAAATCTCATTAACACAGTTGGTACATGTGGTTAGACCTCGATGAGTAAAAAAATGATATATATATTACATAATCATGAATGGATATAGTGTAATATAAATATTATAAAATATATCCAATATATAATATATGCTACTCCTAGTAATATTCCTTGGACCAGTATCATTAAAAAATGTGTATGATAATAAATAAATTTAAATATCTCTAAATATCAATAAATATTGCATTACATTGTCTTATCAAAATAATTAAATTTTACAGAAAAATATATATATATTTTTAAAGTTTCTTTTCCGAGGTTGTCTTATCTCTGTTCAGACTAAACTAATATTTTAGTATCGGTGACTCTCTGACCTGAACAATGGTCTCTCCATCAAAGAGGATCAGCTCTTGTGCAGTGCCTACTACGCGACCAACTCTTTGACCCCAAATGGCACCGTTGCGCACCTGGATACTGCAAGGTCAGACACAAGAGAGAGGGAACACACTGATTATATACATAAGAGGACATGATCAGGTAGAAAAAAATCATGCACAGTCATAATGTAACTGGATCTTCGTACAATAACGACTAGATAATAGAGCAAATGTTTAAAGAGCAGGTTATTAAGAGGAGGCTGAACCATATGATTCACTTTTTAAAAGAGCAAGATCCTCTCCAGCATTTAAAACATTTTTCAATAGACCCTCCCTTTGACTAAGAAGAGAAAACTGCAACATCCTTCTAACTAACAATAATAATACAACAGCATTCAATTAGTACAACTTATTTAATCATAGAAATGTAGGTTGCACAAATGATTCAAAATGGTGTTTCATTAACTTGTTATTAAATAATTTTCACAATATACCCCAAATTGCACATTAGATAATTATAGGCCAGGGAACACATTTGGACAAGAGGGAGGACAGACTGACCCAGTGATGTAAGCGCTACTAGTCTCCCAGACTCTGATCCCTGTGATCCTTCCGTTTGCTCCTGCTGTGGAGAAAGAAGTGCCAGAACCTCCTCCAACAGAAGGAGAGTAGGAGTAGGGACTCATGGGAGCTGGAGAAGTAAAATAAAGATATTAAGTGATGGACAAGAGGAAGCTACTGCTCTTTGACTCAACTTGACTTAACTGTTAATATACAAAGATCTTATTAGAAGCTACAGAGATGTTTATGTAAAAAGTATGAAATTGGCATAAAAAGACTGAAGATGGGTTGAAACCTTACCAGCCAGGCAGCTGGCGCAGAGCACAGTGACGATCAGGAAGGAAAACATTCTGGTGTGTGAAGATGTCCGGAGACAACACTGGAATCAGAAACCAATTCATCATCATCATTATCATCCTATAAATTCAATAATTCTTTAGACATGAAAATGCTAATAAACGTCACAGTTAAAACGTGCAGATACAGATGTTGAAACTCACCTGCAGTCTAGATCTCCTGAAAACAGCTTGAGTCCTGAGCAAAGGATGAGATGACACTGAGAAACTGGCACTCACTTATATATATGTGTCCGTCCCTCACAATGCACATCCCCTAACATTCCTACTAAACAGCATCTGACAACTGAACAATAGCAGACACAATTTGAACCAGGAAGAGAAAATCATTTTGAAGTTTCAGTTCAGGAATTTAGTTTGCGCCGCACTTACGGGAAAGGCATTCTCTGTGATTTACCGACCTAAACCGGTTGGTTAATCTCTCTTTAATCTGTGTCTCATGAATTACTACTTTATTAAATTCAAATTAGTAGAGCTGTGACATTCTTTATACATTTGCTGCTAAAACCTGTGTAACATTATTTTAATTCATTTTGGGTCACTAAAATGGATTTCAAAGTTAATTCTTGAGCGTTGGAAAAGTAGTTGGTAAAGCAATCTCACCTCAAGGTCCATTTAGTAGCAGCTGTTCTAGAGCTTTCATTCTTTTCACATGATCTGTATTTGCAGAAAGAGTAGGCCAAGTTCTCTCATGCCTCCCTTTCCTCCAGCGGGCCCAGCAAGGTCGAAAGGCTGCAGCGGGTCCGAGTCTCTCTACTGTGGGCTGGCTGCTGACGGAGGGCCCGCTGGATTCTGAACTGAAGGATTTTCGGGTGAACCTGCGTGATTTCATCGGATTTTGCCAGAATCGGACTTGGTGACACCGACGACAAGCATTAATAAGAACTATATAGAAATAGCCTGTATTCTCGCTGATGGTCTTGTTTACTTTTGAAGGTCATATAGAAGCATCAGTATTAAATTGAGACAGTTTCGTTAACAGTCAAAAGTTCCTCACAGTAACTTTAAAGTGGGAAAAAACGAAACAACGAAGATCATGTGATATGATTGAAATCCCAGGAACAGCTACTAAAAAGGACCTTGAGGTGTTTGGTCAACATAATATTATTGTTTGTCAAACTAGGAATTAATTAGCAACTGATAGAATTCACTCAGTTTGACAACCCTCTCTTGTTAAAAGAGGAAACCATCTCTTAAATAAAACATGCCCTGAACACCTGGCATCCATCCGTGTAACTTAATACCAGGAAATGACACGTGAGGAAAGTACGACATAATTCTTTTACTAGTTCTACGGGAACAAACATTCTTTCAGGACACACATATCGCAACCCTCTCTGTTTGTGTTTGTACATGAATCCAAAACCTTCCTGATCAGTATAAACTTGCTTAGTTTTGTCACTATGCGTATTTAATTTGTATAACTTGAAAACGACAGAAATACATTTCAACAAAAAAGAGACACTGATAATACTACTACTACTACTACTAATACTAATAAAAAAAAACTAATTCACAAATATTCAGATCAACACACACACATCACCATTCACAGTAGTTTTTCAACTTTATTCATCCTGATGGACATTTATTTGCCTAAGATGCTTGATATATTGAGATAAAAATGTATAAATATACAAGTTATATATATACATATTTAAAAAATATATACTTAATAATTACATATAATAATAATAAGCACAAATGACGGTGCAGTGCATTAATGAAAGTCCAAGGGATCAATGTTCCATATTACAAGAAATGACCATGTCTGAACAGAAGGGTACATCAATGTTATTGTATTACTATGATGAAAAACAAAGATTGTCCGGATTATAATGGTGTTTGGCTGGCTGCCATGCAGAGGCAGAGAAGACCACAGTTGGAGTAATCTGATTGCAAAGGATTGCAACAAGTTAAGAAACGGTAATCTAATTGCAGACTCACTTACACACAATTATATAACAGACTGTGGGATCATACTTTATATTAGCAGAACTTGAAATCACAGATACATTAGATGCTGATCTAAGTGTGTCAGGTGCGAATGTCAGTAACTCAGCAGATTGTGATGTTAAACTGATATCCTTAGATTTTATTTGAAAAGAAGCCAACCCTGCTTAAAGTCATGTTTCACACCAGAAAACGTTTTCCTTCCGTGATATTGAAACATCCAGTAAGAGTCTTTTGTTGTGAAACAGGAATGATGGGTTTAAAAAAATGTTGAGGAGCGAGAGGAATGAGATTATGTCACAGCAACACTTTGATTAAGTTGAGGTGGTGCATGATGAGTGTTTGGAAGTTGGAAATGACTCATGGAAAAACAAATAAATGGTTCGATAGGCCTTATAAACAAAAGTGTCATGAAACACTACTTATTGTTTTGTTTTTTAGTTTGATTAATTTCAATTTTCTATCTGCAAAGTTCCACATCAACAGCCTCTAAATGCTAGATATAATGTCCCATATCTATCTCCTTTTCATGATTTCAAATATTCATCCGCTGTAATAAATGAGGGTTTGAAGCGTTAACCTTAAAGTACTTTGTTGGTATTTCAGAGAGAGAACCAATATGTGGCAACTATTCTCTTCACTCTGTGTAGATAGATGTTACAATTCGCTTACGTCAGTGGAAAAACACCTGTGTCATAGCTCATTCGTGTTTGCTTGTTTTTTGTTTTATCTTTCTCCTTTCTTTAGCTTTTAAAGTGAGGTGAAAGCCCAGCAGTTGTAGTAGTGACGCCACCAGGGGGCGACACAACTACAACTGCTGGACAGCA